>CM035113.1:49139990-50339990 GCA_020205505.1 Panax japonicus
TACCTATTTTGGGGGCATCACACAAATAATATCATTTACGAAGAAAATAACATCCCTTACCTCAAAAGAACAGTACTTCCTGCTGAAATATCAGGTATAAGGCTGAAGGAAACTTGCACTGAATAACAACTCACAAAGTATCTAAATACTCACAAAATACGCTCGATAATATTGAGAGAAAAGAGAGAAAACATGTTTTTGGTGTGATTTTCAATTCTAACTAAGCACCCTATTTATAGGAAAATGCTTAGAACGCCATAGCAGACTAACCTGCTATCCGATGGCTTTACCTGCTACTATTCAAGCCCACCACTTTTGAAATAATTTTCCAGTACATATTTAAAAAAAAAATAAAAGTTGGTCCCACCCATAATTTTAATAAAAATATTTAATTTTCGAAACTTCAATAATTCATAATAAATAGCCTTTTATCAGAAAAATATGAATTTTATGTCAATTCCATAGGAAATTAAATTCTCTACAACTTTGTAGCTTTAAGTTTTTCCAAATTCCAAACGAAAAGTGCCCGAAATCCATATATGGACGATTTTTAATACCTTCATTTCGACAAAATACTGATAAAATACTTCAACATTAATTCCTTCATATATATCCAGATAAAATAAATAATTCCCTATCCATCCTCATAAAATTAATATTTTCTTTTCATATAAATCAATAATTAATTATTCCTAAATAATATTACAGAATCACAATTATGACAATCAGGTCATTCCCAGGAAAGAGGGGGCTTTCCGACAAGGATTTCTCTTTATTGGCATGCAATTAGGCGACCAAACCCCTTTCCTAGACAGAACTTCCTTAGACATTACCAATAATGCTATCTAACAATATTATTCAAATAATATGAATTATTGATCTGATAATGGAGATACTGTGCAATGACAATTATTGAAACAACAATAATATAAAATATCAACGTAGCAATTAGTGAATCAATAAAATATAATATTGAACAGTAATTACTGTAACATTTATCGAATAGTGCCTTCTTACGTAAGAATCAATAATTTAAAAATATTGTGCAATACCGTGTGCTACTGTGCAACCACACGTATTACTATATTTTAACCAACGGGTATTCCAATAGTGTTAACGGTAAAAACTATGTCGTTATTTATAAAAACTCAAACTTATCGTTGTCTTCATTCAACCGTTTTCTGTTATGGGGCCCACAAATGGTTGCGCCGTCATACGAATATTCCCCGACAACGAGAATATTCCACGACCAAACGAATATTTCCCGAAAATAATGAATATTTTATAAACACTTACTTATTTTGCAAAATTTGCACATTTCACTATAATCAAAGCATTATATCAAATTAACACCTTATTATTCACATTAATAAATAGAGTAAATTCGATTTTATTTATAAAAAGTTGGGATCTTACAACCTTCCCTTCTTATGAAATTTTGTTCTCGAAATTGACGTACGTACATGGTGTTTCAAAAAGGTGAGGATACCTCATTTTCATTTCTGATTCTAACTCCCAGGTCATATCTTCAATAGCATGGTTTCTCCATAAAGCCTTAACTGATGGTATAACCTTCGTGCGTAGGACATGTTCTTTCATATCCAAGATTTTAACAGGTACCTCCTCGTACGTTAAATCTTTGGCTATCTCGTCTGGTTCTAAATCAATAATGTGGTTTAGGTCTTTCACATATTTACGAAGCATAGATATGTGAAAAATATTATGAACACGAGACATGCTTGGAGGTAATGCGAGTCTATAGACCACATTTCTTATTCGGTCAAGAATCTCAAATGGACCAACAAATCTTGGATTGAGCTTTCCTCTCTTCCCAAATCTTGTAACTCCCTTCCATGGAGCAATACGTAACAATACATGATCCCCAATATTAAATTACACGTCTTTTCGATGAAGATCTACATTACTCGTTTGTCGATCCTGTGCCATTTTTATACGTTGTCGGATCATTTGGATCTTCTCTGTAGTCATTCGTACCAACTCTGGTCCCAACCACGTTGCTTCTCCTACCTCATCCCAGTATACTGGAGACCGACACTTTCATCTATATAATGCTTCAAATGGAGCCACACTTATACTTTCCTAATAACTATTATTGTAGGAGAATTCCACCAATGGTAGGTACTTATCCCAACTCCTTTTGAAATCTAGGACACATAATCTTAATAGATCTTTAAGAGTTTGAATAGTCCTCTCTGATTGTCCGTCCATTTGAGGATGGTATGCCGAACTGAATCGTAAATCTGTGTTCATATCTTTTTACAAGCTAACCCAAAATCGTGAAGTGAATCTTAGGTCACGATCCAAAACTATGAATATTGGCATGCCATGCAATCTCACATTCTCATTCACGTACATACGAGCAAGACGTTCAAGGGAATAAGTCTCCCTTATAGGCAAGAAATGAGCAAACTTGGTTAATCTATCAACACTGACCCAAATCACATCTATGCCTTGAGAAACCTTAGGAAGACCCGTAACGAAATCCATAGTAATGTGTTCCCACTTCCATTTTGGAATCTCAAGTGGTTGCAATGGACCCTTTGGCACTAGATGTTCTGCATTTACACGTTGACAAGTTAAACACCTCGAGATAAACTCCACGATCTATCTCTTCATATTATTCCACCAAAATGTATGTCAAAGATCATGATACATTTTGGTACTACCAGGATGGATTGCAAATGGTGTGTTGTGTGCCTCCATCATGATTCTATGTTTCAAGTCAGAATCGTTAAGAACGCAAAGTCTGGAGTTGACTCGAAGTATTCCTTCTTCATCGATTCTTGTTTCTGGAATAACACCTTCTTGCACTTTCTTCTTCATACGCATCAGCTCCATGTCCGTAGCTTGAGCAGCTTTAACTTTATCAATTAAAGTCAGTTCTACTCGTATGCTTGATATCATTACGTGGGTACTTAAAGCATTTACCTCTATCTCCATCCTTTACAAGTCATACAATATGGACCTTTGTATTAACAACATTGCACTCGTACCCGCATATGATCTTCTACTCAATGCGTCAGCTTCCACGTTTGCTTTTCTAGGACGATATGGAATTGTATGGTCGTAATCTTTCAACAACTCAAGACAACATTGTTGCCGCATGTTGAGTTCCTTTTGGGTGAAGAAATATTTGAGGCTTTTATGATCTGTATAGATCTCCACTTTCTCCCCATACAGGTAGTGTCTCCAGATCTTCAATGCGAAAACGACTGCTGCCAACTCTAGATCACGAGTAGGATAATTCCTCTCATATTCTTCGAGTTGTCGTGAGGCATAGGCTATGACTTTCCCATGTTGCATGGGAACACATCCTAACCCTTTGCATGAAGCATCGCTGTAGATAATAAATTCATCCGAACCCGATGGTATTGTCAGAACAAGTGCCAAAATAAGTCTCCTCTTGAGGTCTTGAAAACTCTTCTCACAATCCTCGCTACAACAGAATTTTGTATCTTTACGAGTCAGATGAGTTAACGGAGTAGCGATTCAAGAAAACCCTTCCACGAATCTCCGATAATAACCAACTAAGCCCAGAAAGCTACGTACTTCGGTCACTGATTTAGGTTGCTCCCAGCTTTGAATAGCTTCAATCTTTGCTGGGTCAACAGATATTCCACGACTTGATACCACGTGCCCAAGGAATGCTACTTTATTAAGCCAGAACTCGCATTTCTTCAACTTAGCATATAGCTTGTTATCACGAAGCCTTTGCAGTACCAGCTTCAAATGGTGCTCATGATCTTCACGGCTTTTGGAATAGATGAGGATGTCATCAATATAGACGACAACGAACTGATCCAAATATTCATTGAACATACGGTTCATCATATCCATGAAAACAACATGAGCATTAGTCAATCCAAGTGACATGACTAAGAATTCATAATACCCATACCGAGTTCTGAAGGCAGTTTTTGAAATATCTTCAGTTTTAATCTTCAGCTGATGATATCCAGAACGAAGATCGATCTTTGAAAAGAATTGTGCTCCTTGTAATTGGTCAAACAGGTCATCAATGCGAGGTAGTGGATACCTATTATTGATGGTGATATGGTTCAATTCCCGATAGTCAATACAAAGTCGTATACTCCTGTCTTTCTTCTGTACAAATAAAACAGGAGCACCCCAAGGAGATGTACTAGGACGAATCAAACCAATGTCCAACAACTCCTGTAGTTGGACCTTTAACTCCTGAAGTTCAATAGGAGCCATTCAACATGGGGTTTTAGAAATGGGCTTTGTACCAGGTTCAAGGTCAATAAAGAATTCAACTTCACATTCTGGGGGTAGACCGAGAAGTTCTTCAGGAAATACGTCAGGAAATTCACTAACAATAGAAATATTATTCAAATCTGACGTGTTTGTGTTCAAGTCTGTGACATGGGCTAAGAAAGCTTGACATCCATTTTTTAATAAACGAATAGCTTTATGGCTTGATATGACAGTGATTGACTTTAGTGGTTTGGTTATTTGAATTCGCATAACAGGTTGGTTAGGAATATGAAAACTAACAACCTTACGAAAATAATCAATTTTAGCATGATGAGTGGTTAACCAATCAATTCCTAAAATCACATCAAATACAAGTATTGTCAATGAAATAAGATCGATAGGTAATGTGATGGTACCAACTTGGCTCAAGCAAGATTTATAAACAGTAGATGTAATGAATGTTTCTCCTAACAGAGTCTCAATATAAAAGTCAAGGTCTAATTTCTCCGGAGTCAAGTTTAAACGTTGAGCACAAGCAGGAGAGATAAAAGAATGGGTAGAACCGATATCTAATAAGGAATAAACTTCGCAAGAGTTTATGATTAGCTTACCCGTGATCACCTCGTTCGGGTTCCTCACATTTTAGGCAGCTACGACAAACGCCCTTCTAGGAACCACCGACTATGACTTGTCCGGGACAGCTTTTGGAGTCACCATCCCCATTGAACTTGGTTTTCCAACAAGGCAATCTCTAGCTATATGACCTTTCTTTCCACAGTTATAACACACCTTGGATTGTTGTGGGCAGTTTGGGCTGATGTGTCCCTCTTTTCTGCATTTATAACAAACGACCGGTGATCGTTCTTCTCCCCTAGAAACAGATGATGTTTGTGCTGACGTCTTCACGTTATCATTGTTGTACCTTATCTTTTTGAAATCTCCTCCCGACTCGCTCCTTATATTATCATGGCCACGATTACCAACAGAATGGTTACCACTTTTGTCCAAATGTTTTCCTCCCTGCTGGTTGTCATTGCTCCGATGACTGCTGCCACCAGTATGACCCTGGTTATGGTCCCTCGGTTGAACATAGTCATTGTCTCACTCTAATAATTTAGCCCTGTTTACAATATCTGAATATAAATAAAATTTATGGGAGATAAGATATTGCCGAATCTCGGGTTTTAGACCTCTCAGAAACATTCGCGTATTCTGTTCCTCATTATCTACCAAATGAGGTGCAAACCTGGATAACTCTGCGAACTTCGTATCGTACTGGGACACCGTCATGTTTTTTTGTTCCAGTCTAATAAACTCTACCTCCTTCATATTATGAATACTTTCAGAAAAGTACTTGTCGTTAAATAGTTTTTGAAATATTTCCCAAGACATGTTGAGTGCGGCAGGCTAGGTACGCTTCACAGATTTCCACCAGTAATCTGCCTCACCGCGTGTAACATTTAAGAATTTTAATTGTAATATTAAATATTTATTGAATTATATAAATATTTAGTGTATGTGTTTATCGTTGAATAAATATTTGTTTAATTGATTTGATTTTATTTGGTTAATTATTTGTTAAATAAATAATTACTGAGTTAAGAAAATTATTATTATGTTGATATTTCAATTTGATAGTTAATTAATTGTATTGAGTTATGTGATTAAATGATTTATTTAATTAATTGTTATTTGAATTAATTAAATTAAATATGAAAGCTTGATTAAATAAAGTATGACAAATAACTATATTATAAGGAGTTATTAAAATAAATTAAAGTAGTTTTAATTTAGTTTTATCTAAATAAGGTTTAATATATTAATTCTTTAAAATTTAAAGGGTTTTTGCCAAACAAGGCCCTATGGCTTTTGGAATTCTTTAAATTTTAAATTTATATAAATTACTAGAATAAAATAAAGAATATAAATAAAATAAATTAAAAAAATAAATATAATATATACGTTATTTTGATAACTGATGATAGCTATTTAGGCCATATCAGTTTTGTGTTTTGCTATTACGTATACTAATTAGATATTAGCTTAGCTCTTATTATTACGCATTCTTGTTTGCAATGCTTGAGAGAATTGAGAGAAAGCTTGAGAGAAATTAAGAAGGATTGTCTGCAATGGCAAGGAATTAACACACCAGTTGAATGTATATTCCCTAATTATATATTAATATGCATATTAGAGTTTTTACGCCATAAACCTTCTGAGTCTGTGAATTCAATTTGTGGAATTGTTGAAATGAATAACTATTAATTGTGATTATACATGTTTATGATGCTAGTGTCATGTGTAAAATAAGAAATTCATGCTAATTTCGTTTGACAGTATATGTGTTATGCATATGGTTTGAGTAATTTTCAATTATAATGGGCAATTTGTATGTGAAAGTATAAATTGAAGCTTATATATGTTAGTTCATTGAGTTACGAACATAACGTAATTTGAATGAGATGATTTGATCATGTATTGAATTCACAGTGATGATTTTTAGGATGAATGTCAAGAAAATTGAGTTTTTATGAAAAACATGAAAATTGAGAAATTAAAAATAGTTTTAGTTGTTGATAAATTATGCTAAGTGGTTTAATATGTTAGCAATCATGTCTATGATAGTTGTATATTTATTGTAACACCCCCTTCCCGAAAAGGAAAGGAAGGTCACGTGCGAAGCACAACAAACCTCAAAATAAGTAAACAGAGTACTAATAACTTCATAATATTAATAGTGACATCCATCAACGAAGTACTAAATGCAATTCTCCAACTAGAGTCAAAATAATCAAAACTAAAAAAAATTGAATCAACCTAGATGGCCAAGGCAACATTCTCATCACACTAGCCCTTAATCACACCTGCAAACCTTGCCGGAAGAAAAATACAGCATGAGCCAATTGCCCAGTACGGATACAGATATACAAAAGATATACAACTGATATATGAAAATAATTGAGACAAAATATTGAACAAAGCCTCAAGTGTAAATACGGACGAAAATATAATCTCCAAAGATCTGAATGGAATATATCTGAATAAACAAGATTGATGAAACCAATAGAAGAATAAAGAAATAATGAACTGAAGTAACTAACTCAATGAATTGAACTGAACAGAAACAAACAAAACTAATACAATGAAATAATAGGCTGAATCAAATGGTTGAGTTTTATTTCATGCCGAGTGAGCTTAGAAATATACATTGCCACACATGCAAGTTAAAACAATGCCACACAGGCAATTGTCAAAATAATTCCACACATGAAAGTCAAATGATGCCACACAGACAACCAAAATAATGACACATAGGCAAATCACACATTGGACCGCGAATCAAAATGTATGCAAATCGGATAGGTTTG
Source organism: Panax japonicus (assembly GCA_020205505.1). Taxonomy (NCBI): domain Eukaryota; kingdom Viridiplantae; phylum Streptophyta; class Magnoliopsida; order Apiales; family Araliaceae; genus Panax; species Panax japonicus. The sequence goes on from CM035113.1 coordinate 49,147,595, forward strand.
TTTGACACAACATCACAAATCCGCATAACAAAAAACTAGGGTTAACCCATACGCCTCCCACAATAAAACACATAATGGCCCATTTCCTCCGGAGCCCAAAACAAAGACGCCGTAGACTAATCACACCGCCACAGAAAGTGTCATGCCTCTCGTGCCAAGACGACATGCTTGTGGTACCCCCACAAGTAGTTATAGCTCAGGTATACCCTACGGTATATTCTAACAAAAATATAATGTCACAACATATGCGACATAATACCAACAAAAGTGTTCTATATGTACATGTTGAACCAAATCAAATTATAGCCACAAGGTTTCAAAAAGAAAGTAGCAACATGTACCGCTCTACAATTATCAAAATAAATATTAGACATGATAACCTCATTCAAAGAGTACAAGTACGAGTCCAATGTGTCAACTCCAAAATGAAATAAATATATCAATTTCACAAGAAATAATTATGTGAAATAATAACAGAAATTCGAAACGAGGAACAAAACGAACAAATCAAATTTAACAAAGGTATCGCTGAAAGAGTACGAAATCCGTACCTGATACTTCCAAATAATTTATAACACACTCTACAAAATCTTAACCTCAAATGCCAATGATATCAAATACGAAACGTTATTCATCACCTAAATATATTCACCTCAAATTAAATATAATCCAATTCAATAATTCCAAAATAATTCATAATCTATTTAATATGCCTTTAATCATCGCCTTATATCAATTATTAATACTCCAAAATTTATATTCCAAATATAACTCTTTAAGTTCCTTTCGTCCGAAATAATTACATAAATTAATAATACTAAATGTAAGTACATTTATAAAAATATGAACACTTCTATTTGGTGCGACTATAAAATATAATTACTTATAATATGTAAGATTTAATTTGGAATATAAATTTTGGAGTATTAATAATTGATATAGGGCGATGATTAAAGGCATATTAAATAGATTATGAATTATTATGGAATTATGGAATTGGATTATATTTAATTTGAGGTGAATATATTTAGGTGATAATGTAAGTACATTTATAAAAATATGAACACTTCTATTTGGTGCAACTATAAAATATAATTACTTATAGTATGTAAGATTTAATTTGGAATATAAATTTTAGATTATTAATAATTGATATAAGGCGATGATTAAAGGCATATTAAATAGATTATGAATTATTTTGGAATTATGGAATTGGATAATATTTAATTTGAGGTGAATATATTTAGGTGATGAATAACGTTTCGTATTTGATATCGTTGGCATTTGAGGATAATATTTTTTGGAGTGTGCTATAAATGGTTTGGAAGTATCAGGTATGGATCTCATACTCTTTCAGCGATACCTTTGTTAAATTTGATTTGTTCGTTTTGTTCCTCGTTTCGAATTTTTGTTATTATTTCACATAATTGTTTCTTGTGAAATTGATATAATTATTTCATTTTGGAGTTGACACATTGGACCCGTACTTGTACTCTTTGAATGAGGTTATCAATTTTAATATTTATTTTGATAATTGTAGAGCGGTAAATGTTGCTACCTTCTTTTTGAAACCTTGTGATTATAATTTGATTTGGTTCAACATGTACATATAGAACTCTTTTGTTGGTATTATGTCGCATGTGTTGTGACATGATATTTTTGTTAGAATATACTGTAGGGTATACTTGAGCTATAACCACCTGTGGGGGTACCACATGCATGTCGTCTTGGCACGTGAGGCATGACACTTTTCGTGGAGGTGTGATTAGTCCATGGCGTCTCCGTTTCGGGCTCCGGACGAAATGGGCCATTTGGTATTTTGTTGTGGGAGGCGTATGGGTTAACCCTAGTTTTTTGTTCTATGGATTTGTGATGTTGTGCCAAACACACCTATCCGATTTGTATATATTTGGATTCGCGGTCTAATATGTAATTTGCCTGTGTGGCATTATTTTGGTTGTGTGGCATCATTTAACTTGCTTGTGTGGCATTATTTTGACAATTGCCTTTGTAGCATTATTTTGACTTGCCTGTGTGGCAATGTATATTTCTAAGCTCTCTCGACATGAAATAAAACTCAACCATTTGATTCAGCCTATTATTTCATTGTATTAGTTTTGTTTGTTTCTGTTCAGTTCAATTCATTGAGTTAGTTACTTCAGTTCGTTATTTCTTTATTATTCTATTGGTTTCGTCAATCTTGTTTATTCAGATATATTCCATTCAGATCTTTGGAGATTATATTTTGTCTGTATTTACACTTGAGGCTTTGTTCAATATTTTATCTCAATTATTTTCGTATATCAGTTGTATATCTTTATCTATACTGAGCAATTGGCTCATGCTGTGTTTTTCTTCCAGCAGGTTTGCAGGGGTGATTAAGGGCTAGTGTGATGAGAATGTTGCCTTGACCATCTAGGTTGATTCAATTTTTTTTTAGTTTTGATTATTTTGACTCTAGTTGGAGAATTGTATTTATTACTTAATTGATGGATATCACTATTAATATTATGAAGTTGTTAGTACTCTGTTTACTTATTTTGAGGTTTGTTGTGCTTCGCACGTGACCTTCCTTTCCTTTTCGGGAAGGGGGTGTTACAGAGATGGTATCAGAGTCGACTCTCGAAAGCTCGGGTCGGGTCATCCAATCTGGTTGTCGGAGGTGGGGACATGAAAGCTGGTGGTATTATCCCACAATAGAGAGATAGAGGTCCGGAGGTGGGGACACGAAGCCAGCCAGTATTATTCCACAATGGCTAGAGATACAAAGATCTTTGGCCCCGTGTGTGTGATCGGTTCTGACGGGGACTATAGAAATTTAAGTGAGGGAGTTTGTAACACCCCACTCCCACATCGAAAGATAGGGAAAAAATTTGTCTGCATATAAGGAAATAAGTAACTACCAATAGTACCTTCAAGTCATGACCTTTTGGGAGCCTGTGGTGGGCTAAGATGACCCAAGAAAATACTATTGGGCCAGTAGTTTGAGGCCTTATTTTGATGGATTTGATTTGGACTTGGGATTTGACCCGAGATTTGTTTCGGACTAGGGATTTGACTCAGGTTGTTTCATTTATTTTACGTGTTATTATCACTGTTTGGTGGGTAAAATTCGTGTTAGTTGGCTTAAGAAAAGTGTCGAAGCTCTGTTCTGCAAAACTGAGTTCTGTACGTCGCGCGGCCGCGCAACCCATAGGCGCGGGCGCACTGCATCCCAGTATAGAACAGGCGCGGCCGCGCCAGTGCCCAGTTTTAGATAGTGAAGTCTGCTAATTCTGTAGACTTTGAACGCTCAATGCAATTTAGCTTAATGTTAAGTAAATGTGAGAATCATGTAATAACAAGGTTAAACAAAGTTGTGTTATGTGGATTGTAAATTCAAAGTTGTAAAAATGATTTATAAGTCATGAACGTGTTGTGTTATAACTTAGCTTATACAATGAATGGTGAATAAGTCTTGTGATGTTAACACTAGTGATTTCTGAAATGAGCACTAAGATATGGAAGGTGATTAATATAAAACCATTGATCCTAGGAAAACTTAAATACTTGGTTGAAATTCAGGTTCGATTAAAGAGAAGTGTAGTATTGATTAATAAGAGTTGAAAATGTGAGTTGGATGTTAAAAGTCTTATGTAAGTGTTAGTGAGTTTTCAGATTCGTGTTATGTGGTTTAGTATTGTGGATAGACCTTAAACTAAAGGTTATAACTTAACTAAGATGAGAAATAAATCTGTGTAGGATATTGGGGTACATGAATTGTAATTGTATAGCTTACGCAAGAGGCAAGTTCCCTAACCTTTGCTACTTTATTATTCAGCAAGGTTACTTTTCACAATTACGTTATACTTATGCAAATTCTCTAGCTCTAATCTTTTATTTAACGATGTATTGTCATGCAAATTCTTTAACCCTCATTTATTGTTGAAGCAATTTAGTTAATCTTTATTTCTTTATTCCAAACGAGATTACTTTGGTTATTCAAAGTTTACAATGTTGTTTTATGAAATGGGTTTATTCATCTACTAATAACTGTTGTTTAATCTTCGTTCTCCAATGTCATTGTACTATCTTACATTATTGTACCAAACTCTAAGTTGCCTAGCGATTCTTTATCAATTCAACTAATCCTTACTTGATGAATTTTCTAAACTCTAAATTACCCTTGAAGTTAACCCAAACTAAACTTCTCTTGGCTTGTTTATATAGTCACACAATTTTGAAAGCATGTTGTCGATGATAACATTTGTTCAATTTAGAAACCATTAATACTCTAGCTCTTATTGATTCATCGGTATACCTTGTTCATGAAGATATTATAATCAACTCTTGAATAGTTATTGGTCTCTTTCAGATTCAACCAGTACTTAGTTGATGAGCATTCTAAAGATCTAGAATACCTTTGAAGATAATTCCCAACCAAACTTCATTTGGTTCGGAACCTGATAATCAAAACTAAGATGAACAACCCTATATTAGGGGATTATTTTAGAACTACACAATAGCGTTAAATGTTTGCGCAATACATAGTACAAAGGACTGATCACCTGGAGTACGGAATGATGGTCCATATAGTCATTTAGACTGTTAAAGGTTATAGTGGAAACACCTGTTAACCTAGGAGATAGATGATGATTATAGTCTTTAAACTGTTAAAGGTTAAAGTAGAAATACTTGAAACCTAGAGTATAGTTTGTGGTCTTGTGACCTTCAGTGTATTCTTTGATGTTGATATCTATTGTTAACTTAACGTTCATTATTTCTTTGAACTCATAGTTGCTGAATTAAAGTTTATTGTTCCGGTAATAACATCTTACCATTGAAAGCTCTATTAATTGTCATTCATAAAATGTTATTGTATATTATCCTTCTTGTGGGAAATTATTTGCTCACTCTTGCACAAAAACAATGCAGATGAAGTTAAGAAGTTTGAAGAGCTTTCTACAAGCAAGGGCAATGACAAAGTGCTTAATTAGACGACAACGTTTAATTTATCTTTTACTTATGAAGATTATGTACTAGATTTAATTATGATCATGTTTTAATTTCCGCTGATGATTGTATTAAAGGTTAGATGACCTGGGATTTATCTTGAGATTATGTAACCCTTGATGGGAGATTTATTATTTAGGCTTTTGAGTTTAATTATGTCTTTTGTTTATGGGTAGTTAGTTATAATTTATTTGGACAGTGAACACCAAACCTGTGGAATTGAAGTACCTGAATTTAGTGGCGTCATAAGTTGGTATCAAAGCTTTAGATTATGAACCTTAGGTGGGGAAACCTTAGGCTATAACCTTCTAGGAGATCGAAAACATATAGGTGATAAACTCTTACCGAGTTCTAAGGAATGAATTAAGGAAATTCATTGAACATAAAATGATAAAAGACTTTATGTGATTATGTGTTAATGACTTATGTGCTCGTGAGTACTTAGGAGTAGCATGTATTATACATATCAAGTTTTGGGGTTGTTAAAACTTCGTTGTCAGAATGACTGATGAAAGATGATAAAGATTAGGAGCTTAGAAGTTGTATAGTCTGGGTATGGTTGGTATTGGGAAAGCCATACCCATTGATTTCTGTTGTAGACCTTGGGTATAGGCTTGAGTTTGAATGAGAGGATAAGGTTGGGGTGATAAAGGTGAAGGATGAGAATGAGGAGGGTGATAAAGTTGTGGTCATAACATTGAGTTATAAAAGAAGGTCGAGAAATTAGAAGGTCTAGCCGTAAAGCACCAAGCCACGTTAGCACAAGAAGATGTCGCGACTCAAGACCTTACTGCACCATTTGTAGATGTAGAACGGATATTAGCTCAGTCAGAATGGTCAGGATATTAAAAATGATAGTTATTAGCTGGGAATGAGATTGCGCAGGAATGACTTGGGAAATAAGTCAGCAAAGCGTGCGAGTGCTGAAGACGCATGGGTGAAGGCTTCTAAATGCATAGATCGTGTTGAAGACAAGTCAAAGAGAGCCAAACGAATGGTGAAACTTAGAATTTAATCTTCCAATCTACTGACGATTCGTATCGTGGAGCAAGAGCGCAATGAAGTTGTACAACGTGGAATGTTCTTGTAGATTACAAGAAAAATAATAAGATGATATATAAATTATAATGAAAATTAATAAGATGTGGATCCTAACTTTTGAATTAAATAGTGGGATATGATGAAGTAATCCTAGAATTTTATTATTTTGGGATAAATAATAGAAATAGCAGTGTAGCTATTTTGTGATGTGGTGATGTAATAAATGAATAAAGTATTATCATTGTTTATTAAGATATATTATGTGTTATCTATAAGTGGTTAAGATAATTTTGAAAATGTTAATGTGTGGTTGAACGATGATCTAATGGTTTAAGTTTTAAACAGTAAAATGCTGCTTAGAAGAAAACAACAGCGTCAACAGAGCCCCAAGGAAAATGCATACAATAGAGAAGCTAATGCAAATCCAGTGCCACAATTGGTAAATTTGCTGGTGGGAGCACTGACAAATCAACTGAATTTCTGGTTGTATAATCAAATCTCGATGTTCTAACCAAATTCGTTTACAACAGGGTTGGAGAGAATGATTAATGTAGACGGGGAAGGTAATACGTTGACATATAATCAAGAACAGAGGGGAAAGAAGAATGAAGATGATAAGGTGGGTGATAGTCATACCGGTAACGCTTGTAAAAGAAAGTGGGACAATAATATTAACGCTGAAAATCAGCAAGGGAATGAAAAGAAGAAGGTGTAGGTGTGTAGCTGTAATACCCGAAAATAATAATAATAATATTAATATTAAGTAATAATAAAAATTATTTTGTTTGAAAACATATTAATTGGACTTTGTCATTTATTTTGGGTTAAACTAGTTATTTAATTTGTGTGGGCTAATATATATTAATAAGAGGTGGGTAAATTAATTTAGTACAATTTGGGCCTTAAAAATTTATTGGGTTTAATTTATATTTGTGGGTAATATTAAAATCTTTAAAAAAATAAATAATAATAAAACTCTATTAATAAATAAAAAAAACCTAACTGCTTCATCATATTTTATACCGACTGAAGGAAAAGAAAAAGGGAGCAAGCCGCCGCTACAGAGACAAGAAAAGGAGAGATTGAATTGTAAGTTACTGATATATATATATATATATATATATATATATATATATATATATATGGGTCTTTTACAATTTTAAGTGTATGATATATTTAAAGGAAATTTTTGATTTAATCATGAAACTTCATAAATCGTGTATGCCTTATACTATTAATGATTGATTTGAAAAAGAATTGCCGGATATCTATATATATATATAGGTTATCAGATTACCATGTTAGAATTAACAAAAGTATTAGACTATATATATATTATTATATATATACGGAACCTACATTGATTCATGATATATATATATATATATATATATATATATATATATATATATATATATTATTTATATTTTGGTTGGATTGTATTTTAAGTTCAGCATCAAGGCTCTGCAAATATATATACATATGTATATCAGTATAACCTTTTGGAATAAATGAGATTTATTATACATATAATACCTTAAGGTTTTGATTTGTTAAAGTATAATAAAAAAATGATTAGATTTTAAATTATAACTTAATTAGTGTTATTTTGTAAAATTGATTTAATTGGAGAATTAATTTCATAGTAATATAAATTATAATTATTAAGTAACTTATAATTATATTATTATTATTTTATTAGATCAGACGGAGGAAATTTAATGAGTTACATTTGGAATATAATTTTGGGTATTACATTACTCAATACAAGTACGGATTCCATACTCTTTCAGCGATACTTTTGCTAAATTTGATTTGTTCGTTTGTTTCCTTATTCCGAATTATGTTATGATTTCACATAATTGTTTCCTGTGAAATAAATATATTAGTTTTATTTTGGAGTTGATATACATGACTCGTATTTGTACTCTTTGAATTATGATATCAAGTTTAGTATTTATTCTTGATAATTGTAGAGCGGTACATGTTGCTACCTTCTTGTTGAGTCCTTGTGACTATAATTTGATTTGGTTCAACATGTACATATAGAACCCTTTTGTTGGTATTATGTCGCATGTGTTGTGACATAATATTTTTGTTAGAATATATCGTAAGGTATACCTGAGTTATAACCACCTGTGGGGGTACCAGATGCATGTCTTCTTGGCATGAGAGGCATGACACTTTCCGTGACAGTGTGATTAGTCCATGACGTCTTCGTTTTGGGCTCCAGAGGAAATGGGGCATTTGTTGTTTTATTATGGGAGGCGTATGGGTCGACCCTAGTTTTCTGTTCTGTTCTGTTTTTGCGGATTGGTGATGTTTGTGCCAAACACACCTTCCGATTTTACATGTATTGAATTCGTGGTCCAATGTATGTGACTTGCCTGTGTGGCATTATTTGACTTGCCTGTGTGGCATTATTTTGACTTGTCTGTGTGGCAAGGTATATTTCTGAGCTCGGTATGAAATAACACCCAGCCATTTGATTCAGCCTATTATTTCGTTGTATTAGTTTTGTTCGTTTCGTTTCAGTTAGTTTTGTTTTATTTCATTTAATTTATTTAGTTTTTTCGCTTCATTAATTATATTCTATATCCGCACTGGGCATTTGGCTCATGCTGTGTTTTTCTTCCGGTAGGTAATCATGGGAATTAAGGGCAAGTGTGACGAGAGCTCCCATCTATCCAATAGTTTTGATATATTTCATTAGGCTATGATGCATTGATTTATTTGGAGTTGTAATAGTTATTTCAGATTATGGTTTGAGCCAATGTAGCATTTATTATGGTTTGTCTTAAGACATTTAATTAGTTTAGGACTATTCTTTTGTGGATTAGAGCCTTGCTATTAAATTCATCAGTTTTGTTATGTTTTGAGTAACCTCTCTTTCTATTTCGGAAAGGGGGTGTTACAGAGTTGGTATCAAAGCCATGTTATTTCTTGTAGAAAACCTATTTAGGTTTGACTTGTGAGTTATGGGTAGACTTCTGGGTTAGGTTTTTGTTATGTTTGACCTTCTTTTCAGCTATCATATCCGCTATATTCGAATTTGTCTCTAATCTGCTTTGTTTATGTTCATGATCTCTTTCTTAGATGACTCGTAGATCTGCTAGAGTTGTTGGGAGGCGAGACAACAATAGGGGAAGAGGTAATGGTCAGCCCAATGAGCAACCTAATAATCAGATAAATGCTCAATTGGCTACCTTGGTGAATCAGACGGTGAATCAGGCTCTACCTCAGTTGGTGGCACATGTTGTACAACCAATGCAGCAGCCGCCACCAGAAATTTCTGAGCGAGGGAATCTGGGAAATAATGGTCAGCAAGCTAATGTCAAGGAAGGGAATACAGATGGTCTTGAACAGCAGGTGGTTTCGATATATGTATGGTTGGATAGGTTTCAGAAGCAGAAACCACATGCATTCAATTCAGCTCCGACTCCAATTGATGCAGAGAATTGGGTTGCCCACCTAGAGAAGATCTTTGATGTGTTGGGGTGCTCAGATAATCAGAAAGTGTTGCTTGCAGCTTACAAGCTAGAAGGGGATGCACAGAGGTGGTGGAAAACGATGAAAGTAACAAAGGGTGATGGTTATGTTAAGGCACTTAGCTGGGCAAAGTTTTGTGAGGTCTTTTATCAGTAGTACTTCCCAGCTGCTGATAAAGAGGACTATGCTAGAGAGTATTTATCGATTCGGCAGAAAGATGATGAGTCCATCACGGACTTCATGATGAGGTTTACTAGGTCGGCAGGCTTTGCGGGAACCTCAGCAGGGACTGCAGTAGAACATGCAGAGAAGTTTAAGTGGAGGATTCATTATAGGTATCAACAACATCTCATTAACAACAAGTTTACAGACGTGTCAGCAGTGGCCAATGTGGCTAAGAATATTGAGATGGAGCGACATGACTTTCGGTCTTCTAAATCAGAGGGGAGTCAAAAGAGGGACAGAGATGACCAGCAGGGTCAAACATCAGTTCAGCATGGGAGAAATCAGGGTGGTCAGTTGAATAGGAATCGTGGTGGTCAACAGAGGCAGTGGCGTGGTCAGAATCAAAACAGGGGTTATCAGCAAATGCCTCAGCAATGGCAGAATCCTCAGCTGCAGCTACCTTGGAATGCTCAGAATTGTCAGCAGTGGCAGAATTGTCAGCAGGGGAAGAATCAGGGTCGTTATCCGGGACCAGCTGATGGGGGTAACCCAAATCTTTTCCCGATAGCTCCTTGTGCTACTTGTGGGGCTATTCATCCGGGGAGGCAGTGCCATAGACTCACAAGTGCATGCTTCTTGTGTGGACAGATGGGTTATATTGCTAGGGATTGTACCGGTCCACGTGGTAATGGTGGAGGTGGTGATAATGGTGGCAATGAAGGTCAGCGTTAGGGTGGTCGAGTGTTTGCCTTAACATATAACCAGGCGGCAGGTGCACCAGGTATTGTTTCTGGCACTCTTTTAGTTGGTAATCGCGAAGCTTCTATTTTATTTGATACGGGTTCTACTCATTCTGTTGTTTCTCGGTCTTTTGTTCGGCACCTTGGTGTGCCATCTCAGTCTTTAGATTCTGTTATGTCTATTGCTACCCCGATGGGGACTGTTGTTGTTATTTCTGATTTGTATTGAGGGTGTTCGATATGTTTTGGGGATAAGATTTGTAGGGCTAATCTTCTTCCGATGAGTATGCATGATTTTGATGTCATTCTTGGGATCGACTGGTTGGATAAGCATCAGGCCACTATCGATTGTCAGGCGAACAAGGTTATATTTGGAGATGTGAAGTCTCCAGAATTCATGTTTCAGGGTTCACAACCAAGTAGGGTGGTGAAGTTGATTTCAGCTTTGAAGGCTGGAAAGTTGGTAGCAAGGGTTATGAGGGGTATTTAGCGTTTGTGAAAGATACCTCTAAGGGTGAGTCTCGTATTGAGGATGTTTCGATTATTCGTGACTTTTTCGATGTGTTTCCTGAGGAGTTGTCAGGGTTGCCACCACAGCGGGAAGTAGAATTTTCTATTAAGCTTGTTCCTGGTGCGGAGCTTATCTCTAAGGTGCCATATCGGATGGCACCATTGGAGTTGTAGGAGTTGAAGGAGCAGTTGCAGGAATTGTTAGATTGTGGCATGATTCGACCGAGTGTTTCTCCGTGGGGTGCTCCGGTCTTGTTTGTAAAGAAGAAGGATGGGTCTATGAGGCTGTGTATAGGTACAGAGAGTTGAACAAGATTACCATCAGGAATCAGTATCCATTACCGAGGATTGATGACTTGTTTGACCAACTTCAGGGGGCAAAGTATTTTTTGAAGATAGACTTGAGGTCGGGCTATCATCAGTTGAGGGTGAGGGATGAAGATATCCCTAAGACAGCTTTTCACACTCGTTATGGGCATTACGAGTTTTTGGTGATGCCATTTGGGTTGACTAACGCCCCGGCGATGTTTATGGATTTAATGAATCGGGTGTTCAGGGAGTACTTGGACCAATTTCTCGTTGTCTTTATTGATGACATTTTGGTTTACTCTAAGTCTAATGAAGAACATGAGGAACATCTTCGCATAGTGTTGGGGATTTTGTAGAAAGAGAAGTTGTATGCTAAATTCTCTAAATGCGAATTCTAGTTGGAGCAGGTTGCATTTTTGGGATATGTTGTTTCTGCTGAAGGCATTAAGGTGGATCTTGCGAAGGTTGAGGCAATCACTAAATGGCCAAGACCTATTACGGTGACAGAGATTAGGAGTTTCTAGGGTTTGGCAGGGTATTATAGGCGGTTTATGGAAGGGTTTTCTTTCTTCGCTTACCATTGACCCAGTTGATGAGAAAGGGCAAGAAGTTTGTGTGGAATGAGGAGTGTGAGAAGAGTTTCGAGGAGTTGAAAAAATGACTTGTGACAGCTCCTATACTTGCATTGCCGCCAAAGATAAGAGGCTACCAGATTTATAGTGATGCTTCTAAGAAAGGCTTGGGATGTGTTTTGATGCAACATGGTAAGGTGATTACTTATGCTTCTAGGCAGCTTAAACCTTACGAGGTGAATTACCGCACACATTATTTGGAGTTGGCAGCGGTGATCTTTGCCTTAAAGATTTGGAGGCATTATTTGTATGGAGAGACTTGTGATATCTTCACCGATCATAAAAGTCTAAAATACATTTTCACTCAGAATGAGCTCAATATGAGGTAGAGGCGTTGGTCGGAGCTTCTAAAGGATTATGATGCTAGAATTCAGTATCACCCGGGGAAGGCAAATGTGGTTGTAGATGGTCTTAGCTGAAAGAGTTCAGGGAGTGTAGCAGCCCTTATTACACAACCTCAACTTATTTCGGATATGGAGTGGATAGAGTTGGAGTTGTATGTACGAGGTTCAGATGGGCAATTGGCAGGTATGAGAGTGGAGCCCTCTCTTATCTCGCGGGTCAAAGGAGCTCAAAAATAAGATGGGGAGTTTTGGAGTATGACACAAAATCTAGAGGAGGGTAAGCAGTCTGAGTTTCGTATTGATGACCATGGTGTGATTTGGTTGGGTGAACGGTTGTGTGTACCGTCGGATCCAATTATTTGAGAGGTTGTGTTGGCTGATGCTCATAGTTCGCAATTTTCTATTCATCCTGATTCTACAAAGATGTATAGGGATTTGAAGAAGAATTTTTGGTGGAATGGGATGAAACTAGATGTGGCTGAATATGTTGGGAAGTGTCTTACTTGTCAACAAGTGAAGATAGAACATCAATGAGATAGTGGTTTGCTGCAACAGTTAGACATTCCAGTGTGGAAGTGGGAATATATCACGATGGATTTTGTGACTGGTTTGCCGAAGACTTTCAGGAAGAATGATGCCATTTGGGTAGTGGTGGATCAATTGACCAAATCGACACACTTTTTGGCCATCTATGAAGGATACTCGGTGGATAAGTTGGCACAAATCTTTCAGCAGGAGATTGTTAGACTTCATGGTACTCCAGTGTCTATTGTTTCAGATCGAGACCCACGGATCACTTCACGGTTTTGGAAAGGGTTCCAATGAGCTTGGGGTACTCGGCTCAACTTCAGTACTTCTTTTCATCCGCAGACTGATGGGCAATCCGAACGGACTATTCAGACATTGGAAGACATGTTAAGGTTTTGTGCACTTGAGTGGTCAGGTAATTGGGATGATTACTTGAGCCTAGTTGAGTTTGCTTACAACAACAGCTGGCATGCAAGTATTGGGACGACCCCTTTTGAGGCATTGTATGGTAGGAAGTGTCAGGCACCAAATTATTGGGATGAGGTTGGCGAAAGGGCCATAGAAGGGCCTGAGTTAGTCCAAATCACTACGGAGAAGGTAGCGATGGCTAAAGAGAAATTGAAGTCGGCTCGATCATGGCAGAAGAGTTATGTTGATAAGCATATGAGGACTTTAGAATTTGAACCTGGTGAGCACGTGTTTCTAAAAGTTTTTCCTTGGAAGGGAATTCGGCGATTTGGGTTGAAAGGGAAACTTAGTCCGCGTTATATTGGACCATTTGAGATTCTGAAGAGGGTTGTTGAGGTTGCATATCGGTTAGCTTTGCATCCACAGCTAGCTCATGTGCATAATTTATTCCATGTGTCGGCATTGAGGAGTTATCATTATCATCCATTGCACGTGGTGCAATATCCGTTCGATAAGATTCGTAAGGATCTTACTTGTGAGGAGCAAGCCGAGGCGATTTTGGATCGTCAAGAGCGGATTATGAGGAGGAAGGCAAATCCGTTTGTTAAGGTTTTGTGGAAGAATCATTTGGAGCGAGAAGCCACTTGGGAGATGGATGAGTCTATTCGAGCGGAGTATCCACATCTTTTTGATAATTACGTACGTTCTATTCTTTTGATTCTTGAGACGGAATTCTTTTAAGGGGTAGGTGATGTAATACCCGAAAATAATAATAATAATATTAAATAATAATAAAAATTATTTTGTTTGAAAATATATTAATTGGACTTTGTCATTTATTTTGGGTTAAACTAGTTATTTAATTTGTGTGGGCTAATAAATATTAATAAGAGATGGGTAAATTAATTTAGTACAATTTGGGCCTTAAAAATTTATTGGGTTTAATTTATATTTGTGGGTAATATTAAAATCTTTTAAAAATTAAGTAATAATAAAACTCTATTAATAAATAAACAAAACCTAATTGCTTCATCATATTTTATACCGACTGAAGGAAAAGAAAAAGGGAGCAAGCCTCCGCTACAGAGACAAGAAAAGGAGAGATTGAATTGTAAGTTACTGATATATATATATATATATATATATATATATATATATATATATATATATATATATATATATATATATATATATATATAGTCTTTTACAATTTTAAGTGTATGATTCCTGTAATGGAAATTTTTGATTTAATCTTGAAACTTCATAAATCGTGTATGCCTTATACTGTCAATGATTGATTTGAAAAAGAATTGTCGGATATCTATTTATATAAGTTGTCAGATTACCATGTTAGAATTAACAAAAGTATTAGACTATATATATATATATATAGAGGAAGGATCAAGAGCATAAGTCTTAAATAACATAATTCCTTAAATAGCATAATTCCTTAAAACGAAGTCGTTTTGGAGTGACCGCGAGTGGCATTTTTGTAAATAAAAGAAAAACAAGTGGGACCACTCTCTTTTAAGTCACTCCAAAACGATGTCGTTTTAAGGAATTATGCTATTTAAAAAATTATGTTATTTAAGACTTATGTTCTTGATCCTTGCTCTCTCTCTCTCTCTCTATATATATATATATATTATTTATGTTTTGGTTGGCTTGTATCTGAAGTTCAGCATCAAGGCTCTGCAAATATATATACGTGTATATATCACTATGACCTTATGGAATAAATGAGATTTATTATACATATAATACCTTAAGGTTTTGATCTGTTAAAGTATAATAAAAAAATGATTAGAATTTAAATTATAACTTAATTAGGGTTATTTTGTAAAATTGATTTAATTGGAGAATTAATTTCATAGTAATATAAATTATAATTATTAAGTAACATATAATTGTATTATTATTATTTTATTAGATCTGACGGAGGAAATTTAAGGAGTTACATTTGGAATATAATTTTGGGCATTACATTGCTTAATCCAAGTACGGATTCCGTACTCTTTCAGCGATACTCTTGTTAAATTTGATTTCTTCGTTTATTTCCTTATTCCGAATTATGTTATGATTTCACATAATTGTTTCCTGTGAAATAAATATATTAGTTTCATTTTGGAGTTGATACACATGACTCGTATTTGTAATCTTTGAATTATGATATCATGTTTAGTATTTATTCTTGATAATTATAGAGCGGTACATGTTGCTACTTTCTTTTTGAGACCTTGTGAACATAATATGATTTGGTTCAACATATACATATAGAACCATTTTGTTGATATTATGTCGCATGTGTTGTGATATAGTATTTTTGTTTGAATATACCGTAGGGTATACCTGAGTTATAACCACCTATGGGGGTATCATAGGCATGTCATCTTGGCACGAGAGGCATGACACTTTCCGTGGCAGTGTGATTAGTCCACGGCGTCTCCGTTTTGGGCTCCAAGGGAAGTGGGCCATTTGGTGTTTTGTTATGGGAGGAGTATGGGTCGACCCTAGTTTTCTGTTCTATTCTATTTTTACATACATTGGATTCGTTGTCCAATGTATGTGACTTGCCCGTGTGGCATTATTTTGACTTGTTTGTGTGACAAGGTATATTTCTGAGCTCGGTATGAAATAACACCCATCCATTTGATTCAACCTATTATTTCGTTGTGTTAGTTTCGTTCGTTTCGTTTCAGTTAGTTTCGTTTCATTTCATTTAATTGAGTTAGTTATTTTGCTTCATTAATTGTATTCTATATCCGTAATGGGCATTTGGCTCATGTTGTGTTTTTCTTACGGCAGGTAATCAGGGGAATCAAGGGCAAGTGTGACGAGAGCTCCCTTCTATCCAATAGTTTTGATATATTTTGTTAGGCTATAATACATTTATTTATTTGGAGTTTTAATAGTTATTTCAGATTGTGGTTTGTGCCAATGTGGCATTTATTATGGTTTGTTTTAAGACATTTAATTAGTCTATGACTATTCTTTTGTGGATTAGAGCCTTGCTATTAAATTCATCAGTTTTGTTATGTTTTGAGTAACCTCTCTTTCTATTTCGGAAAGGGGGTGTTACAGTAGAAACTGCGGAAAGAAACATGTAGGTGTTTGTTTGAGGGGAAAAAGGGTATGCTTTAATTGTAGCTTGAAGGGCCACATTGCACTAAAATGTTCAAGTCTGAGGAAGGGAGCCTGCCTCACGTGTGGATCGAAGGAGCACTTGGCTCGAGGTTACCCAAATAAAGCGGTAGGAAAAGCAAGTGGAAGCAAAGGGGGCAATGGAAAATTGGTTATTATAGAGTCAACTACGCTGAGTCGACCAACCGAACAAGCAACCGATATGAAGATCCAGAACGCAATGCAAGGTATGGTTCTGATCAGTTATCTATACGGCTGCGTGTTATTTAATTTATCCGCCACTTGTTAATTTATGCCTGATGAATTCATTTAGAAACTAGATTCTCTTCGGGAAGAGTTAGACTATTCCCTGAACATAGAAAGTGTGAATAATGATTCCTTTTAAGTTGATGTGTACAAATGTCGTGTTGGTATTAAAGGCCACGTAATGGATTTATTTCCAATTTGATTTATGAAACTCTGAAGTGGTTAAACCAGGTGGTGATAATTTATTGTCAAAGAAAGTGCATAAGCCTTAAGACTCTGAGGAAGTCAAAGGTAGTATTTTGTTCTTTTGGTTGCAAGACGTCTGTACAGTAGAGTTATTTATCGATGTTTTAAAATAAGAAGTTATTAAGAAAATAATCTGTGGGTTGTGTGAAGATCAAGATAGTTGCTTAGTTAGCTAAATGGATGAGGAAATCAGTGGAATTTATATGGACTGGAAATTATGAAGAGAATTTTCAAGAATTGAAGAAAAGGTAAGTATGTCACATGTGTTATCTTTATCAGATAATACAGAAAAATTTGTGCTGTATAGCGACACATCTTACAATGTACTAGGCTGTGTGTTTAGTTAGGACGACAAGGTCATTTCATACGCATCACGTTAGTTAAAATTTTTATGAGAGAGGGTGTCCAACTCACGATTCAAAGTAGAAGTATTAGTGATTGTGTTGAGGATTAGGAGGTAAGATATATGAAAAGGCAGAGGAGAAGCTTTTTAGATGAAAAATAATACATCTTTGTTGGATAGAGTTAAGGAAGACTATTCAGATGAAGGAAGTGTCAATTCAAAATTGATACTAAAGGATAATTGAAAGTAGAAGGAACACACTAGGTTTCGCTAATACCAGGAATTAAAAAGGATATTTTCCATAAAATTTATATATTGAATCAACTAGGAAGCATGAAATTATATATTGCCTTCGATATTACTATTGGTGGCAAGCTATGGATATAGATTTTTGGTTTGTCAAGTTAGCATATTGCATATCGAGCATTGTGTGAAGTTATGTCTTAATAAAATCATTTCAAGACACGATGTTTCTGTGTCAATTGTGTCGAACCGAGATTCATGATTTACATCAATTTTTCAAAAGGGTCTGCAAGAACGTGTGGAACGCAAATAGAAATAAGTATGTCATATCGTTTGCAAATCGATTGCTAAACAAAAAGGAAGTCCAAACATCAGAAGACGTGCTTAGCTCACGAGAAGTTTCCGATAATGTCATACGAGGAATCCGCATTGAACAAGTTATGGGTAAATTAAAATAATTTAAGAGCAAGGTAATGTTAGGTGGGTTTTCAACTGAGGACTCATATGGTGACTAAGTCATACAAACATTTGTGTGGGCAGAGGTTTTGTGCATATACTTGGTTTATCACATTGATAATCATTGGAATATCAGAATCGCGCTATCAATGTATATGTGGTGGAAAGGTGATAATTTTTTCATGTATATATTTGATAGTTAGAGATGATATTGAGATTAGGTTCGGTTCTTAAAACTAAAGCATATGGTAAGTTCGTGACTCATAATCATATGGTATATTTTGAACCCCTCAGCGAATTGACACCTATGGTCTGACAAGGATAAGTTCCTACACTCATATGATTATGACAAGTTCCTGAATTTCCAAAGTGTCGTAGGTTTGATGAACAATATTGGGTATAAACGGTTATAGTATAGAATGCATTGATGAAGTTGAAAGATGGTTTTGAGGTAGCCTTACCTCTATAGTTAAAGCGCATTCGTAATGTTTTTTAATTTTGTTTTATAATTCGGTGACATAGTTGAACAAGCTTGACTGTCATCGTGTGATCAAGTACAAACCATTATGGTTGTCCTACTAAGAAATTTTTATCTAGGTTGTCGACAAGAAAGAAAAAGTGTTCAGAAATGAGTTGGTACCTTCTGTGAAGGTGATATGGAGGAACCACAATGTCGAAGAGGCTACATGGGAACTCTAAACTGAAATGATGAAGAATTACCCTAAGTTATTTGTTTAATCGGTGTCTTCTATTCTGGGGACAGAATCCTTGTAAGGAGGGAATGATGTAACATTCGATTTGATTGTTTGAAATGTGATTCTGAGGATAGAATCCTTGTAAGGAGAGAATGATGTAACATTCCAGAATTTTTAATGTAATATTAAATATTTATTGAATTATATAAATATTTAGTGGATGTGTTTATCGTTGAATAAATATTTGTTTAATTGATTTGATTGTATTTGGTTAATTATTTGTTAAATAAATAATTAGCGAGTTAAGGAAATTATTATTATGTTGATATTTCAATTTGATAGTTAATTAATTATATTGAGTTATGTGATTAAATGATTTATTTAATTAATTATTATTTGAATTAATTAAATTAAATATGAAATCTTGATTAAATAAAGTATGACAAATAACTATATTATAAGGAGTTATTAAAATAAATTAAAGTAGTTTTAATTTAGTTTTATCAAAACAAGGCTTAATATATTAATTCTTTAAAATTTAAAGGGATTTTGCCAAACAAGGCCCTATGACTTTTGGAATTCTTTTAATTTTAAATTTATATAAATGAATAGAATAAAATAAAGAATATAAATAAAATAAATTAAAATAATAAATAAAATATATACGTTATTTTGATAACTGATGATAGTTATTAAGGCCATATCAGTTTTGTGTTTTGCTATTACGTATACTAATTGGATATTAGCTAAGCTCTTGTTATTACGCATTATTGTTTGCAAAGCTTGAGAGAATTGAGAGAAAGATTCAGAGAAATTAAGAAGGATTGTCTGCAATTGCAAGGAATTAACACGCTAGTTGAAGGTATTTTCCCTAATTATATCTGAATATGCATATCAGAGTTTTTACGCCATAAACCTTCTATGTCTGTGAATTCAATTTGTGGAATTATTGAAATGAATAACTGTTAATTGTGATTATACATGTTTATGATGCTAGGGTTATGTGTAAAACAAGAAATTCATGCTAATTTCATTTGACAGTATATGTGTTCTGCATATGGTTTGAGTAATTTTCAATTATAATGGCCAATTTATATGTGAAAGTATAAATTGAAGCTTGTATATGTTAGTTCATTGAGATACGAACATAACGTAATTTGAATGAGATGATTTGATCATGTATTGAATTCACAGTGATGATTTTTAGGATGAATGTAAAGAAAATTGATTTTTATGAAAAATATGAAAATTGAGAAATTAAAATAGTTTTAGTTGTTGATAAATTATGCTAAGTGGTTGAATATATTAGCAATCATGTCTATGATAGTTGAATATTTATTTTAAATGTTATTATCACTGTTCGGTGGGTAAAATTCATGTTTGTTGGCTTAAGAAAAGTGTCGAAGCTCTGTTATGCAAAATTGAGTTCTGTACGTCGCGTGGCAGCGCAACCCTTAGGCGCGGCCGCGCCAATGCCCAGTTTCAGACAATGAAGTCTGCTAATTCTGCTGACTTTGAACTTTTAATGTAATTTAGCTTAATGTTAGGTTAATGTGAGAATCATGTAATAACAAGGTTAAACAAAGTTGTGTTATGTGGATTGTAAATTCAAAGTTGTAAAAATGATTTATAAGTCATGAACGTGTTGTGTTATAACTTAGGTTATACAATAAATGGTAATTAAGTCTTATGATGTTAACACTGATGATTTCTGAAATGAGCATTAAGATATGGAAGGTGATTAATATAAAACCATTCAATCCTAGGAACACTTAAATACTTGGTTGAAATTCAGGTTCTATTCAAGAGAAGTGTAGTATTGATTAATAAGAGTTGAAAATGTGAGTTGGATGTTAAAAGTCTTATGTAAGTGTTAGTGAGTTTTCACATTCGTGTTATGTGGTTTAGTATTATGGATAGACCTTAAACTAAAGGTTATAACTTAACTAAGATGAGAAATAAATCTGTGAGGTTATGTAGCTAATTGATGTGATATTACTAACGATATGTGTAGGATATTGGGGTACGTGAATTGTAATTGTATAGCTTACGCAAGAGGCAAGTTCCCTAAACTTTTCTACTTTATTATTCAGCAAGGTTACTTTTCACTATTACATTATATTTATGCAAATTCTCTAGCTCTAATCTTTTATTTAACGATGCATTGTCATGGGAATTCTTTAACCCTCATTTATTGTTGAAACAAGTTAGTTAATCTTTATTTCTTTATTCCAAATGAGATTACTTTGGTTATTCAAAGTCTGCAATGTTGTTGTATGAAATGTGTTTATTCATATACTAATAACTGTTGTTTAATCTTCGTTCTCCAATGTCATTAGACTATCTTACATTATTGTACCAAACTCTAAGTTGCCTAGCGATTCTTTATCAATTCAACTAATCCTTAGTTGATGAATGTTCTAAACTCTAAATTACCCTTGAAGTCAAACAAAACTAAACTTCCTTTGGTTTGCTTATGTACTCACACAATTTTGAAAGCACGTTGTCGATGATAACGCTTGTTCAATTTAGAAACAACTTATACTCTAGCTCTTATTGGTTCATCGGTATACCTTATTCATGAAGATATTATAATCAACTCTTCAATAGTTATTGGTCTCTATCAGATTCAACCAGTACTTGGTTGATGAGCATTCTAAAGATCTAGAATTCCTTTGAAGATAATTCCCAACCAAACTTCATTTGGTTCGGAACCTGATAATTTAAACTAAGATGAACAACCCTATATTAAGGGATTATTTTAGAACTACGCAATATCGTTAAATGTTTGTACAATATATAGTACAAAGGAATGATCACCTGGAGTACAGAATGATGGTTCATATAGTCGTTTAGACTGTTTAAGGTTACAGTGGAAACACCTGTTAACCTAGAACATAGATGATGATTATAGTCTATTAGACTGTTAAAGGTTAAAGTAGAAATACTTGAAACCTAGAGTATAGTTCGTGGTCTTGTGACCCTCAGTGTATTCTTTGATGTTGGTATCTATTGTTAACTTATCGTTCATTATTCCTTTGAACTCATAGTTGCTGAATTAAAGTTTATTGTTCCGGTAATAACATCTTACCATTAAAAGCTCAATTAATTGTCATTCATAAAACATTATTGTATATTATCCATCTTGTGGGCAATTGTTTGCTCACTCTTACACAAAGCAATGCAGATGAAGTTAAGAAGTTTGAAGAGCTTTCTTCAAGCAAGGACAAGGACAAAGTGCTTAATTAGACGACAACGTTTAATTTATCTTTTACTTATGAAGATTATGTACTAGATTTAATTATGATCATGTTTTAATTGTTGCTAATGATTGTATTAAAGGTTAGATGACCTAAGATTTATCTTGAGACTATGTAACCCTTGATGGGAGATTTATTATTTAAGATTTTGAGTTTAATTATGTCTTTTGTTTATGGGTAGTTAGTTATAATTTATTTGGACAGTGAACACCAAACCTGTGGAATTGAAGTACCCGGATTTGGGGGTGTCACACCACGAAACATAAAGGTGAAGAATGGAACCTTCTGTTCCTCCGTGCATCCCAAGACATCGAATATCTTGGTATTTTGCTTAACCCACGTCTCCGCCTTGATCGGATCTGACTTTCCCACAAATTTTGGTGGTCCTAACTCTTTGAACTACTTGGCTGTGACAAGCCGCGCATTGCTATCATTTCCACCCGTATTTTGTACACGAGTCTCCATTGTCTAATTTTACATGAACTGCAAAAATCTTCTAAATATCCAATCATTCATCATTTATTTGGTAGTGTTGTTTATAGGAGGGATATTGCCTTCATGTTGCACGTTCCCTTAGGTGGTGATTAAAGGTGTCTCCATGGTCTCATTCACTCCATTGTTAATATTCCCAGCTGCCATTCTCAAATATTTCCACAAAACAATGGTTAATTAACAAATTAACATATCACATATTAACCATATGCTCCGACTGACCAACCAAATAAGCTTAGGTATGACATACTAGCGAAAGATTACTCGTCTCTCCTCTCCTAGTTATATTCCCCAATCTCCGCCAGAGACCATATCCCTAAGCTTTCATGCCAACTGTGATGACCCCAAAATAGGTATACATCACCCATTCTGAGTCGCCAAATACATGGTACATAAACAAATACAACTTCATTAATACAATTATTGTGCAAAATACGACAAAACATATACTGTGAGTTTAAATATAAATATTGTCTAATAGAAAGTATTCAAACTCAAAAGGAGTCCTCATTACAATTATTGATACACTATTTTACAAAAAATAGTGTGGATTGCTAAAATAACTTTCTAGAATCTTCACTCAATACCCGGCTAGTTCCTGCTAAATTCTCACATCCTGAGAAGAAAAATGGAACAAAAAGGAAAAGGGTGAGATTAACTATCCCAGTAAAGAATATTATGAGTAAGATAATATACAACAAATTATCATTAGTCTTCAACAGGGAAAAATCTGATATAATATAATAGACAACACGTTTTAGATCAACAACTGTAGCGAAAACAATGATCCATTAGAAGAGTCAAGTAGAGAATGAATTCTACTATCATCTAAGATTTAAAAGTCCATCATCAATATTTTATCCCTGTAACATCAATCAATATACATCTTGAATCAAATATTCATCGTTGCACTACAGGCCAAAGATATTCATTTGTATCACCAGTTGATCATGTTCATCTCAACACCTGTTCATCTTTGTACTACGGGCCAAAGATATTCATCAGTTAATAATTCATCTTTGCACTACATGCCAAAGAATTTTAGTAATATCTTCATTTAGGACTGAGGATGATGAAAAATATCTTAAAGAAAAAGAATCTAATGAGATAAAAGATCAAAGATTAAGGATTCGTTGTGACTCCCCAAAACAGGTATACATCACCCATCTTGAGTCGCCAGATACAAGGTACTGAATACAAATACAACTTAATTATACAACAGTCGTGTAAAATACGATAAAACATAGGCTGCGAGTTTTAATACAAATATTGTCATCTAGACAATATCCACACTCAATGGAGTCCTCATTACATTTATTATAACACTATTTCACAGAATTGTGAGGACTACTAATGCACCATCTAGGATCATCACTATGTTCCCCGACTAGTCGCATCTACGTTCTCATTTCCTGAAGAGAACAATGAAAGAAAGGGTGAACTTAACTAGCCCAGTAAGAAATATTATAACTATGATAATGAAGAATAAATTATCATTAGCCTTCAACGGTGTTAAACTGATAAAATATAATAAACATCAAGTTTAACTGCAGTGGAACAGGCAATACATTAGAAGAGTTAAGTAGAGAATAAAATCTACTATCTTCTATGATTTAAAAGATTTTTCATCACTTTTATTGCTGAGACTCAGCTTAATAAATACAAACGAATCATCCCTGCTCCACGTCCAAGGATATTCATGTAATCATCTGTAAGACCCCGAATTTTATAAAATAAAAGTATTCAATTTTCCAATTCAGTAAATGGTTAAAATTGATAAAAGGTTAAAGTTAAGGGTGATATATGAATTTTTTTCAAAAATAAGCAAGTGGTTATAAAATACTCAATGTTGTCGGGGAATATTCGTTTGGTCGTGGAATATTCTTTCTGTCGGGGAATATTCGTACGACGGCGCATCCTTTTGTGGGCCCCGTAACAGAATAACTGTCGGATGAAGAAAACGATAAATTAAAGTTTTTTTATAAATAACGGCGTAATCGTTACTGTTAACACTGTTGGAATACCCGGTGGGTAAAGTAAAGTAATACGCGTTGTTGCACAGTAGCACACGGTATTGCACCAATTATTGATTCTTACGTAAGAAGGCACTACTCAATAATGGTTACAGTAATTACTGTTCAGTATTTTATTTTATTGATTCAATAATTGCTGCTTTGATATTTTATATTGCTGTTGTTGTCATTACATAGTTTTTTTCATTATCGAAGCAATAATTCATATTATCTGAATAATATTATTAGATAACATTATTGACAATGTCTAGAAAGTTCTGTCTAAGGAGAGGTTTGGTCACCTAATTGCGCGCCAGTAAGGAGAAATTCTTATTGGAAAGCCCCCTCTTTCCTGGGAACTGTCTGGTTGTCAATATTGTGATTCTGTAATATTATTTGTGAATAATTAAATTATTGATTTATATGATGAGGAAAATATTGATTTTATGTGGATATGGATGGAGAAAATTTTTAATGTGACAATTGTTGAAAATTAATATTTTATCTTTTTCTGATAAAATAATTCATTTAAATATATTATTTTAATTATATATTAACGGTGATATTTTTACGATGAATGTGGGATATATGAGTATATGAGGAGAAAGAGTATTTTTGTTGCAATGAATATTAAAAACAGATTTTGTGTATCGGTAGACCTGTTTCTTGACTGAAAATTTGATTATAGCCTGTAAAATCGCCGGTTTGTGGATTTCGGTCAATTTCTGTTTGGAATTTGGAAAAACTTCCTTCTGTAAAGTTGTAGAGAATTGAATTTCCTATAAAAACTCGCGAGATTCGAATTTTCTGGCAAAAAGGGCTATTTATTATGATTTATTGAAGTTCCGAAGCTCCGAAATAATTGATTTTTGGAAGTTTTAATTGTTTTTAATAACAAAAACGTTTTTTACATTTTTTTGGCACAATTTGCACAAGTTATTGAGCTGAATCAGATCTGAAAAGTGGGCGTAAGAATTTTTAATATATATATTATTATTATATTAAATTTTCTGCTTTGGTGTTCTAAGCAATTTCCTATAAATAGGTGCTTAGGTTATAATTGAAAATCACACCAGAAACTGAAGTTTTCACTCTCTATATTATCGAGCGTATTCTTGTGAGTATTTTGAGTATACTTTGAGTATTGCTATACGGTGCAAGTTCGTTCAGCGTTATTCCAGTCAGAGGTACTGCTCTTTTGAGGTAAGGGATAATAAGGGATTTTAAGGGTTATTATTTCGAAATTCTTCTGAACCTTCAAAAATTCTGGAAAAATTTGAAATGATATTTTGATGAGTTTTGTAGATTGTGTACAAAAATGGTGATTTTTGGATATATAGATTAATAGTTATGGATTTTATGAGAAAAGACTGTTTTAAAAGTAATCGCTTATAACTCCTTGTGGTTAACTCCAAAATTGATGAATTTTTTATTGGGAGTACATCTATATGATATCAGTATACCCTGTGAATTTCGGAATTTTTGGATAAAAGTACAATTTATGATAAATGTTTAAATATTCGGTGGTTTTGGCCATGTAAAAAATAGTAAATGACTTTTAAAAATTCTGAGAAAAATATATGTTCAATATAGGACTATATTCTGCTAAATCCCAGAAAAGAAATATTTTTTGAACTGATTTAGTATTTTTCATGAAAATATTCTAGTTATGAGTAAATGAATTAAATATGTTATGAGAAGTAAGAAAATTGAAAAATATGATTTTATGGCTTGAGAATCATATATGAGGTATATGCAGATTTTTGATGAGGGTTTTGGTTATTGGTGATGAAATCTTATGAGTTTGGCATTTTAGAATGATTAAATGCATTATTTAGTAAAGTGTAAACAATTAAAATAAATTGTTTATAAGCTTAAATAAATATTATTCTTTCAATATCATTATACCAAAATATTGGTATAGATTTTATTGTAGAATTTCTATTTTTTTTGAGTCGGGTTTACTATTCATGAGTTACTATTCACGAGTTACTATTCATGAGTTACTATTCACGAAGTTACTATTCATGAGTTACTATTCATGACAAAATTGGTTTTTTTTTCTAACCAAATTATAGTTGATTTATGAATATTACTCTGGAGATTAAGACTATATATTGATTATATTGATTTTATTATCATATATAACATTTTTATAACCCTGATGTTGAAATTCTCTTTCACTGAAGTTTAAAGATGGGTAGATTAATTGTATGATCATGACTAGGGTTCTCTTTGGCCAGTAGTGAAAAGTTGAATTGTGACTGGTATGATCATGACCATTGAATTTATATCTTTAGCTTAAGTGCAAAGGTGAATTGATCAACATATATGGTTATAATTATGGTTTATATAAATTCTGAAATGATTATGTATTTCTTTGAGATATGAATATCTTTGGCCTGTAGTGCAAAGATGACTTGTTGATGAATATCTTTGGCCTGTAGTGCAAAGATGACTTGTTGATGAATATCTTTGGCCTGTAGTGCGAAGATGACTTATTGATGTATATCTTTGGCCGTAGTGCAAAGATAAATTTATTAGTATGATTATGAACATGAACTGTGATTTGGTATAACCATGATCTTTGATGTTTCAGGTGATAAAAATTATCTTTGTCCTGAATGAGAAAAGGAATTTAGAACAACAATTACGATTATGAGTTATATATGTGATTGTGGACAGGAATTGTTGATTGATGTTATAGGGATAAAACATTGTTGGTGGACTTTTAACATGGAGAAGATAATAGACTTTATAGTCTATTTGACTCTTCTAATGGATTGCTCGTTCCGCTGCAACTATGGTTGAAATTTTTATCATCTACCATATGTTCTAAATCTCTGATTTATTATTGATGAAGGCTATTGATAATTTAATTATCTTTAGTCATGACATTCTTTACTGAGCTAGTTGTGCTCACCCTTTTGCTTCACAATTCCTTTCAGGTAATACGAGTGTAGCTGGGTCGAGCGGGGGAATAACAAGGGAATAGAACGGTGGTCTATAGATGTTGAGGGTGAGGTGAATTTAACTTGGAAGGGTGTTTTGCCACTGTCATACAGGATGTCTAATGACATACCACCTCGTGTCATCATAAGACATGGATGTGCTCATCCACTTGCTGAGTATATCTACCAGCACTATTTATATGTTCTTGGAGTCTATTTGAAATATAACTCTCAATTAGAGACAGTGGAGATAATGATATGTCAGGAGAAGACTTGCCATTGGGAAGAATATGATAGTAATCTTCTTGTTTTTCTTTGGGGTCTATTGGGTCAACCAAGGATAATTCTGTGGCCATATGATATCTATAATAACCTAGACGCATGGCCTCCCATGTACGAAGGTTTCCTTGAGCACTTCCCAAAGATTCTAATTTCTAAAACAGTTTTCGACTATACCTTTATGTAATGTGTCATTATGATGTGCTGTCCACGGTTGGGACATGAGTCACAGTTGATATATATTTGTATCCAAACTCACAGTATATGTGTTGTTGTATTTTGCATGACAATTGTTGTAATAAAGTTGTAGTTGTTTTCTGTACCATGTATTTAGCGACTCAAAATGGGTTGGATGGAATGGACCTATTTTGTGGTTGTTACATCATCAATGGTCATGACTATACCAAATAATCCCTGGTCATAATCATACCAACAACTGTCCACTAATGAACTACATGCCAATGAGGATTTTTACCACATCTTTCGTCACATTACGGTTATGATTATACCGAATAATCCCTGGTCATAATCATACCAAGTCCATCTATCCACGTAAGCCAAAGATGACTTTCAACATAATATAAGCATGAGGATAATGACAATTCAATAAAACAAGTTCAAGAATAAATTATAAAGATTTATACGTTAATTTATCCTGAACTCAATAACGTTCAAATTGTCAACATGATACTGCTTTGTCCAGTAAAATTCAAGAATTCTCAGAAGAATATTTCCATGAAAAGATACTGGATGAAGCGCAAATATCAAGCATATTCCACTAATTTCATGGAGTACAGAAGCCAAAGCTTTAACCTACTGAGTTTAATATAATATATGAAACTACAAATGGATTTTCACCTGCCATGCGGTAATCCACGTATACATATCATTTCCATAATTTAATAAGGAATGAATACACAAGATCATTCACCATGCATGTGGTAATCCATATAGACAGGTTATTCCAACATAATAATAAAGAATGGAATAACAGAAGGATTCACCATGCATTCGATAGACTGCACCGACAGGTTATTCCCAACAAAATAATAAATAATGGAACAAGGTCCGGCGTAAACGCACATACATGATATTCCGACAGAATCATAAATAATGGAACCAGGTCCGGTGTAAACGAACAGACAGGATATTCCGACAAAATAATAAATAATGGAACCAAGTCCGGCATAAACGCGCAGATAGGATATTCTGACAGAATAATAAAGAATGGAATATTAGATGAATTTCACCATGTATGCGGTACTTCGCATAAACAGGTTATTCCAACAAAATAATAAGAAATGGAATAACAGAAGAATTTCACCAAGTATAGGGTATCCTGCGTATACAGGTTATTCCAACAGAATAATAAAGAATGGAATAACAGAAGTTCTCTTCACGAATAAGAAAGAAAGAATACCCCTTACGAGTACAACAAATAATATCCCCTACGAGTACAACAAATAATATTCCCTACCTTAGAAGAAACTGGATATTGGAGTAGTGATGTAGCAGAATACTTTTCTTATTTCTCTCTATAGTTTCTCTCTCAAGAGTTTCAGTGAATTCATAAGAAATAATGAAAGAATGAGCTTCTATTTATAGGAGAATGGACTGAATAGTAACTAATTCATGAACGGTCTAGATTGATTTACTTTTAAACGGACGGTCCATATTGGTTTACTATTAAAACTTAAAACAACGGTCCACACTGATTTACTATTAAAACTTTAAACCAGCGATCCATATTGATTCACGATTATAACTTTCCACCAGCAGTCTATATTGATTTACTATTATATCATCAACCAACAGTCTGAAAATTTTAGAACATCTCCTCATGGAATAATATTGTACGTAAAAATGATTTGGACTGAAAAGAAATATATCTTACGGGTGAATAGTAACCTGTGAATAGTAAATTGTCAATAGTAACTCGTGAATAGTACTCCGACATAAAAAGTGCCTCGAATACCCGATTGAACAATATAACCTCCAGACATCAATTATTATCGAAACAAATGTCGATTTCCACTAAGACAAATAATTCCAACACAATGGGACTATCAATTTCATCTTTAATGAACACGAACTTATTCATCATTAATATTATAATTCACAATATTTAACAACCAGGTCGTTCCCAGGAAAGAGGGGGCTTTCCGATAAGGATTTCTCCTTATTGGTGCGCAATTAGGTGACCAAACCTCTCCTTGACAGAACTTCTAGATATTGTCAATATTGCAAATAATAATATGAATAACTTTGTCGTCTCAATTATTGATTTAATAATATAACATATAATGCAGATGATACTGTAACAATAATTTAATCAATAATATGAGAGATATGATGCAACAATAATTGAGTATAACTGAGTGACTTCTCACGTAAGCATCAATAATCAATACCGTGTGCTACTATGCAACCACACGCATTACTGTACTTTTACTACCGGGTAGTTCAACAGTTTTAACGGTAACACTTTCGCCGTTATTTTTATAAAAATATAATTCTATCATTTTCAAACTACGACCATACTTCCGTTGTGGGGTCCACCAATGATTGTGCCGTCGTACAATATTCCCTGTTAAAACGAATATTCCCTGACTAATCGAATATTATATAACCACTTGCTTACTTTGCAAAATTTATAAATACTATCCACAACTATAACATTATATCAAATCCACACCATAATATTAAAAAAAATATTTCGAGAAATTTAAATTTTTATTCATAAAATCTGGGGTCTCACAATCTCCCCTCCTTATGAAATTTTGCCCTCGAAATTTACGTACGTACCTGGTATTCCGAAAATGTGAGGATACCTTGACTTCATTTCAGATTTTAACTCTTGAGTTATAACCTTTTGAGTGTTGAATAAGATCCTTCTTATCCAAGATTTTAGCATACATCTCCTCATACGTTAAATCTTCTGTTATATCGTTTAGTTCTAATTTAATAATGTGGTTCTGGTCGTCCACATATTTACGTAACATCGATACGTAAAAAAACGTTCTAAACACCTAACATACTTGGCGGTAAAACGAGTCTATAGGTCACACTTCCTACTTCATCGAGGATTTCAAATGGGCCAATTAAATCGAGGGTTGAGATTTCCTCTCTTTGTCGATTCTTGCTTCTAGAATAATGCCCTCTTGAACCTTCTTAATTCTTCACATTCATCAAATCCGTGTGTTTAGCTTGAGCGGCTTTAACTGTATCCATTAAAGTCTATTCTACTCGTATAATCGTTATCTTCACGTGGGTCCCTAGAGTCTTTAACTCTATCTTCATCACTTATAAGTTATACGAAATGGGTCTTTGTGTTAACAACATCACACTCGTAAACGCATACGATCTTCTACTCAACGCGTCAGCTACCACATTCGCTCTTCCACGATGATATTGAATGGTACGATCATAATCTTCAATAGCTCGAGTCAACATCTTTGGCGCATTATACGTTCGTTTTGGGTGAAGAAAATATTTGAGGGTTTTAGAAATGGGTTTTGTATTGGGGTCAATACAAAATTCAATTTATCGCTCTAGGGTAGGCTAAGAAGTCTTCAAGAATACATCAGGAAATTTATTAACAATAGAAATATCATTCAATACTGTGACTCTCATTCAAGACTTGGATAACACATGTAATGAAGGTTTCACCCAACGGAGTTTCAACAGATAAGTCAAAGTCTAATTTCTCTAGAGTCAAATTTAAACGTTGATTGCAAGCAAGAGAGATAAAAGAATGGGTAGAATCGGTATCTAATAAGGTATAAACTTTGCAAGAATTTATAATTAACTAACCCGTGCTAACTTTGTTCGGGTAACTCGCTTTTTGAGAAGTCACGAAAAATGCACTTCTTGAAACCACCGAATTTATTTTGTCCGTATCCGTCTTTTGTGCCACCGTTCCAGCTAGACTTGACTTCACTATACGACAAAATCTAAATGACATTCTCTTCTTGAAATTTCCACTTCTATTATCTTGGCCATGATTACCACCGAAGTGGTTACCATTCTTGGCATGATAATTTCCCCCACGATGGTTATCATAGTTCAGATGGCCGTTGCCACTGGTATGATTATTATTGTGTTGTTGGTCGTTACCTTTTGGTTGAGCTGACTCAACGGTCTCATGTGCTTCACTACTTATCTCAATATTTTCAGATGCCTTTCTCAAACACTATCACAAAACAACGGTTAATTAACATATCACATATTATCCTTATACTATGACCGACCAATTAAAAACCAAATAAACTTAGGTAGGTCATACTAGCGAAGGAATTCCCCGTCTCTCCCCTCCTAGTTCTTGTCACACATCTCAGCCAGGGATCATATTCCTAAGCTTTGATACCAACTATGACGCCACAAAACAGGTATACATCACCCATCTTGAGTCGCCAGATACAAGGTACTAAATACAAATACAACTTAATTATACAACAGTCGTGTAAAATACGACAAAACATAGACTGTGAGTTTTAATACAAATATTGTCATCTAGACAATATCCACACTCAATGGAGACCTCATTACATTTATTATCACACTATTTCACAGAATAGTGAGGACTACTAATGCACCATCTAGGAACATCAATCTGTTCCCCGACTAGTCCTAACTACGTTCTCATTTCCTGAAGAGAACAATGAAAGAAAGAATGAGCTCAACTAGCCCAGTAAAAAATATTATGACTAAGATAATGCAGAATAAATTATCATTAGCCTTCAACGATGTTCAACTGATAAAATATAATAAACATCAAGTTTAATTGCAGCAGAACAAATAATCCATTAGAAGAGTCAAGTAGAGAATAAAATCTACTATCTTCTATAATTTAAAAGGTTTTTCATCACTTTTATCGTTGAGACTCAGCTTAATAAATAAAATCAAATAAATCCCTGATCCACGACCAATGATATTCATGACTATACCGAATAATCCCTGGTCATAATCATACCAACTACTGTTCACCAATGAACTACATGCCATTAAGGACTTTTACCACATCATTCGTCACATTACGGTCATGATTATACCGAATAATCAATGGTCATAATCATACTAAGTCCATCTATGCACGTAAGCCAAAGATGACTTTCAACATAATATAAGTATGAGGATAATGACAATTCAACAAAACAAGTTCAAGAATAAATTTTAACGATTTATACGTTAATTTATCCTGAACTCAATAACATCCAATTTGTCAACATGATACTGCTTTGTGCAGTAAAATTCAAGAATGCTCAGAAGAATATTTCCATGAAAAGATAATGGATGAAGCGCAAATATCAAGGATATTCCACTAATATCATGGAGTATAGAAGCCAAAGCTTTAACCAATTGAGTATAATATAATATATGAAACTGCAAATGGATTTTCACCTGCCATGCGGTAATCCACGTATACAGATCATTTCCACAATTTAATAAGGAATGAATACACAGGATCATTCACCATGCATGTGGTAATCCACATAGACAAGTTATTCCAACAGAATAATAAAGAATGGAATAACAGAAGGATTCACCATGTGTGCGATAGACTGCACCGACAGGTTATTCCCAACAGAATAATAAATAATGGAACCAGGTCCGGCGTAAACGCACAGATAGGATATTCCGACAGAATCATAAATAATGGAACCAGGTCCGGCGTAAACGAACAGACATGATATTCTGATAAAATAATAAATAATGGAACCAGGTCCGGCGTAAACGCACAGACAAGATATTCCGACAAAATAATAAAGAACGGAATATTAAAAGAATTTCACCATGTATGCGGTACTTCGCGTAAACAGGTTATTCCAACAGAATAATAAGAAATGGAATAACAGAAGAATTTCACCAAGTACAGGGTATCCCGCACATACAGGTTATTCCAACAGAATAATAAAAAATGGAATAACAGAAGTTCTCTTCACGAATAAGAAAGAAAGAATACCCCTTACGAGTACAACAGATAATATCCCCTACGAGTACACCAAATAATATTCTCTACCTTAGAAGAAACTGGATATTGGAGTAGTGAAGTAGCAGAATACTTTTCTTATTTCTCTCTATAGTTACTCTCTCTAGAGTTTCAGTAAATTCATAAGAAATAATGAAGGAATGAGCTTATATTTATAGGAGAATGGACTGAATAGTAACTAATTCATGAACGACCCAGATTGATTTACTTTTAAACAGACGGTCCATATTGTTTTACTATTAAAACTTAAAGCAACGGTCCATACTGATTTACTATTAAAACTTTAAACCAGCGATCCATATTGATTCACTATTATAACTTTCCACCAACGGTCCATATTGATTTACTATTATATCTTCAACCAACGATCTGAAAAATTAGCACATCTCCTCATAGAATAATATTGTACTCAAAAATGATTTGGACCGAAAAGAAATATATCTTACGGTTGAATAGTAACCCGTGAATAGTAACTCATGAATAGTAACTCCTGAATAGTAACTGGTGAATAGTACTCCGACACGAAAAGTGCCCCGAATACCCTATTGAACAATATAACCTCCAGACATTAATTATTATCGAAATAAATATTGATTTCCACTAACACAAATAATTCCAACACAATGAAACTATCAATTTCATCTTTAATCAACACGAACTTATTCATCATTAATATTATAATTCACAATATTTAACAATCAGGTCATTCCCAGGAAAGAGGGGGGCTTTTCGATAAGGATTTCTCCTTATTGGCGCGCAATTAGGTGACCAAACCTCTCCTTGACAGAACTTCTAGATATTGTCAATATTTTAAATAATAATATGAATAACTTTGTCGTCTCAATTATTGATTTAATGATATAACATATAATGCAGATGATACTGTAACAATAATTGAATCAATAATATGAGAGATATGATGCAGTAATTACTGTAGCAATAATTGAGTATAACTGAGTGACTTCTCACGTAAGCATCAATAATCAATATCGTGTGCTACTATGCAACCACGCGTATTACTGTACTTTTACTACATGGTAGTTCAACAGTTTTAACGATAACACTTTCACAGTTATTTTTATAAAAATATAATTCTATTGTTTTCTAACTACGACCATACTTCTGTTGTGGGGTCCACCAATGATTGTGCCGTTGTACAATATTTCCTGTTAAAACGAATATTCCCTGACCAATCGAATATTATATAACCACTTGCTTACTTTGCAAAATTTATAAATACTATCAATAACTATAACATTATATCAAATCCACAACATAATATTAAAAAAAAATATCGAGAAATTTAAATCTTTGTTAATAAAATCTGGGGTCTCACATTCGTACATTAGTTTATCCAAGTTCAAAAATACTTTATAATAATCAATTGTGGAACTAAATTCAAGAATGTAGATCAAAACATTGATACAATCAAAGATAGTAACCATAATAGACAACTTGGACAAAAAAAGAATTTTTTTTTTGTGAATAGTGCCGTATACGCCGACACAAAAAGGTAGAAATTTCACAATAAAATTCATATCAATATTTTGGCATAATGATAATAAAGAAAATAATATCATTTACGAAGAAAATAACATCCCTTACCTTAAAAAAATAGTACTTTCGGCTGAAATATCAAGCATAAGGATGAAGGAAACTTTCACTGAATTGTAACTCACAAAGTATCTAAATACTCACAAAATACACTCGATAATATAGAGAGAGAAAGAGAGAAAACTTGTTTCTGTTGTGATTTTCAATTCTAACTAAGCACCCTATTGATAGGAAAATGCTTAGAACGCCATAGTATACTAAACTGCTACCTGATGGCTTTACCTACTACTATTCAAGCCAACCACTTTTGAAATAATTTTCCAGCACATGTTTTCATAAAAAACAAAAGTGGGTCCCACCCATAATTTTAATAAAAAAATTTAATTTCTGAAACTTTAATAATTCATAATAAATAGCCATTTTATCAGAAAAATACGAATTTTATGTCCATTCCATAGGAAATTAAATTCTCTACAACTTTGTAGCTTTAAGTTTTTCCAAATTCCAAACGAAAAGAGCTTGAAATCCACATACGAACGATTTTTAATACCTCCATTCTGACAAAATACTGATAAAATACCTCATCATTAATTTCTTTATTTATATCCTCAAAAAATAAATAATTTCCTATCCATCCACATTAAATAAATATTTTCTTATCATATAAATTAATAATTAATTATTCATAAATAATATTACAGAATCACAATTATGACAACTAGGTCGTTCCCAGGAAAGATGGGCTTTCCGATAAGGATTTCTCCTTATTGGCGCGCAATTAGGTGACCAAACCTCTTTCCTAGACAAAGCTTCCTTAGACATTGCCAATAATGCTATCTAACAATATTATTCAAATAATATGAATTATTGATCTGATAATGGATATACTGTGCAATGACAATTATTGAAACAACAATAATATAAAATATCAACGTAGTAATTATTGAATCAATAAAATAAAATATTGAACAGTAATTACTGTAACAATTATTGAGTAGTGCCTTCTTACGTAAGAATCAATAATTCAAAAATATTGTGCAATACCGTGTGCTACTGTGCAACCACACGTATTACTGTATTTTAACCATTGGGTATTCCAACAGTGTTAACGGTAACAACTACGCCGTTATTTATAAAAATTCAAACATGTCGTTATCTTCATCCGATCGTTTTCTGGTATGGGGCCCACAAATAGTTGCGCCGTCATACGAATATTTTCCGACAACAAGAATATTCCACGACCAAACGAATATTACCCGAAAATAATGAATATTTTATGATCACTTGCTTATTTTGCAAAATTTGCATATTTCACTATAATCAAAGCATTATATGAAATTAACACCTTATTATTCACAATAATAAATAGAGAAAATTGGATTTTATTTATAAAAAGTTGGGGTCTTACACTGTCGGTATTTGATTAATGGACTCGTAGGAAGACTTATTCCAACGAGGCTCAGGAAAGGCACCACCCAAATTAGCTCTAGTTGAAAGACCGGATTAACTTCCCGTCAAGTAAATTGCGATGATTTGGAAACCTTCATGCCAAAAAGCCGCGAGAGTAACCTAAGATAGGTCAGCCTCTGATAAACCAAACGTGGAGGAAAGTCTCTTCATGCTTTCTGATTTTAAATTACTTGTAAAGTTAATTACATGTAATTTCATTCCATATTCATCTCCATGTAATGAGCAATATGAAGAAACATGTGTATATACATATTTAAATTAACATGCTATTACAGATAGCTAACATCAGACTTGCAGGATAATATCCCTAGAACGGATACATTACATAGCATGTAAACATTTACACATTCCCTAAAGACTAAACTACTCAAGTCTTTTGCAGGGAAGCAATCGGACCTATTACCCAATCAAAATCCAAAAAGACCAAGAGCCTACAGTCAATTATGTCGTCATCAGACCAAACTGACCTTAATCCAGTTTCTCGCAAAAAATTAGACGGATTAAGAAAACAAATCACAGATATGACTGTTCTGCTTAAAGAACTACACCAGTCTACTCAGGGTATGAGGATACCCATATATATTGAATCCTCTACACAAAGATGAATCCAAGGTCCTGATAAAACCATTACAGCACCTGAACTTTAGTTGGATACGACCAAAAAAATTCATGATACCACCCATCTCAAACGAGATCCAAACACCTGTGATATCAAGAAGAAAGTCTTTCAATTGGAAGAAACCCTTCGTGCGATGAAAGGAATTGGAGCACATGAAAGTGTCTCATATGCCGACCTTTGTATATTCCCTGGTGTTCATTATCCAGAAAAATTTAAAACTCCTAACTTCAAAAAATATGATGGGTTATGAGATCCCTACACACATTTGAAGGTGTTCATTGGAGAACTTGGATCTTATGCAGAGGACGAGAAGCTTAGGATACAGCTGTTCCAGAAGAATCTGACTGGAGAAGCCCGTTCGTGGTATACCAGATTAGACAACTGAAAGATCCATAGTTGGGAGGAGCTAGCTCACGCCTTCTTCACTTAATACAGCTTCCAGTCTCAGATGACTCCTGACCGGTACCAGATTACCAAGGTCAAGAAGCAGTCCAATGAGTCTTTCAAAGAGTATGCTCAAAGCTGGAGGTGCCTTGCTGCTCAAGTTATTCCTTCCATGACGAATCAGAAATGTTAATGACCTTCATAGACATACAGGAAGCTGCTTTCTATGATAGAGTCTTAGCTGGCATTGGTAAACCATTTTATGAAATGATTAAGCATGGGGAGATGGCTAAGATGGGATTGAAGTCAGGAAATATTCAAGACCTAGTTGCCCTTAAAGCTGTTGCTGAGCACATTTAATCCGGAAATTATGGAAACAACCTCCGGAGGGTCCATAAAAAGAAAGAGGAGGATGTTTCCTTGATACAACAGGGTCAAAAAGGCAATCAGAACATGCTTATCCATAGGAGAAATTACACTCCTTTTCAAGCATAGTCTTCAAACCCTCCATTGGCAAAAGGTGGAGAAGTCAAACGCCCTCGAGTGTTCACACCCTTAGGGGACATGCTCGAGAACATTCTCACTCTTCTGATAATTCAGAAGAAAATTACGTATCTTCTTCCACCAGCCAACCCTAATGGGAGGGGTTTCCATGCTACTTATGCTTATCATGTCGGGGCACCTGGACATGATACTCAAGATTGTTGGGCCTTGAAACACAAGATTCAAGATTTAATAGATAACGGTGAGATCGTGGTCACCAAACCAGATCAACCTCACGTACAAGACAACCCTCTTCCCCAACACAAAGAGGAAGAGGTCAACATGATTAACTGGAGCAATGGACATAGTTCCCATTTTAACAATGAATTCTCCTAGACCATCAAAGACGGTGTTGATAAATGGGATTATGCAAAGTTCCAGTTCGCAATGGAACGAAAGATGAAAGCTCTGTGTAAATAGATTGAGCAATTGGAAGAACTGGTGACCTATCAACATCAAGTCACATGCTAATTAGTCAGCCAGGAGCATGCTAGTCTACTCCTTTTTGTTGTGAATACTCCATCGTCACCTTCATATAAAGAAACACTGGAAGACAAGGTGACGAATAGAGCAAGTGCTAAAGCCCGTAGGAATTTTTCCAATAGAAGAGAATTTATATATATGGGCCAACCTATGGAGGAAATACTTCAGATACTGATCAATGAAGGAAGGATCACTTCCCTTCTACCTCCAGTTAATTCCTGTTCAGGATGGTTTAATTTTGATGGAGTATGTCAATATCACTCCCATTCTCGCGGTCACAGCACGGAAGAATGCTGGGCACTTTGCCACCTCATTCAAAATCTAATTGATAGGGGTGTCCTGCAGCTAGCAAACGACGATATTGTGCTATTGCAGAGTGAGAATACTTACCCTACTAAATGGAAGGGACTGGTAGCAATTATATCCGTTGAAGTTGATGGGACTGTCAAACCTTTCATAATGCATGCAATTCAACTCAAAGGAGTTGACAATCCTTTGAAAGTGGATGCTCCAAAGCCAATCAACTTGCCATTCAGACCACAATATCCTGTTATCAGCTTACAAAAAGTTCCATGGAATTATGGAGATGCTGGAGGATCCACCTCTCATACAACTGTTGTAGTGTCGAAGGATAATCCACTGTATCTTCCCCAATGGGTTATGAAGTCTACCATCAAATCAAAGGGGAAAATACCCATGGAGAAGATTGAAAAATTGCTCCGCACTATGGGTCATAACGAAGCCAAGGTGGTTTTAAGCTTAAAAGAAGCTCCACACCAAATCTCAATCTTGGACATGGTTTTAACCTCCGAGGATCACATGAAGATCTTACTAAAGTTTTGGGAGAAGCCTACTTACCAACATCAGTGGATGTGAAAAAATTTCACTATTTGGTTGATCACATTTTTGACAACAATGTGATATCCTTCACTAATGACGATATACCGGTCGAAGGGATCGGTCATTACAAGTCGTTGCACATTACGATTTTTTCCTCCGGATATATGCTACCTGGAGTCTTGATAGATGGAGGTTCATCTCTAAATATATGTCCTTACGCTACTTTGCGGAAGATGAATGTCAATCTCAAACGGATCCGAAGTAGCCATACGATTATCAAAGCTTTCGACGGATCCCGCCGAAATTTAGTCGGAGAGATTGAGCTACCAATCGAGATTGGTCCACATACATTATACGTATCTTTTCACGTGCTCAAAATAGATTCAGGATACAACCTGCTATTGGGAAGACCGTGGATTCATATGGCTGGGGCTGTCCTGTGACATCCCCAAATCTGGGTACTTCAATTCCATGGGATTTGGTGTTCACTGTACAAATAACATCTATCTATCTACCCATAATAAATGCAAACCATACAATAGATAGAAATAATAAAAAATCTCCTTAAGGGTTACAACATCCAAATAATAATAATACAATCCCAGGTTAAACTAACCTTAAACATCTGTACGGAATTATAAACAAACAAGTCTAAAATAATATCAGTAACTCAAGTCTTAAACATAAATACATCATCTAATAAAAAATAACAAGTCTTCATCACTTGCTAACTTTTCCCTTGCCTTTACTAGTGGAAGGTTCATCGGTTCTTTCGTTCTTAACTGCAATGTTATTATTAAGAAAGAGTGAGCACTATTGCCCACAAGTATAATAACATGCATGTAAATCAAAAAACATCTGAATGAAAGCTCAACTTCTGGATAAAGAATGAATAACAAGAATCAAAAGAATTCTGAGGGTCATAAGACCTTGAACTATGTCATAGGTTATCAAGGGTTATACTTGAAACCTTTAACAGTCATAAGACTATGGACCTTTCTTCTCGTACTTAGGGGGATCAGCCCTTAGTACCATATTGTGCACAATATCTTAACGCTAACGCATAAGTAAATCCCTTTGCAGGCTTGTTCATCTCTGTTTGACATTCGAGCCCGCACCAAAGGAAGTTCGGTTTGGATAATTCAATAAAGGTTATGAAATTTAGAACGTTCATCAACTAAGGACTAGTTGAATCAATAAAATTCACTAGTCTAATAAGGTTCTGATATTGAATTCGAATAATAATCTCAAGAAGTATACAATAGAACAATTATTGTATAACTGAATCATGCTTTGAAAAAATAATAAATCTTTAATATAACAATTGAACTTGAATAATAGTAACGATAATTTACTCGAGGTAACTAATAACTTGAACAATAATGATAAGTAGGGTTAGGAAACTTTCCGCGTGTGTAGGCTAAACGATTACTACTTTCGTTCACCACAAATCCTATACACATACCATATGTATTCACGACATTCATTAGTTACATTTTCACTTAATTATTTAATATAAATTCCACTTTATTTAACAAATCATTACCCTTCTAATTTAATTACTTAATTAAATTAGAATATTTTCACTCTCTTACTATTATTACACTCGAATAAATTATTTCATAATTGTAAGACCCCAGTTTTTATAAATAAAGATGAATTTTCATAATTATTATTTTTGAATATTATGGAATAAATTTGATATAATGTTATAGTTGTGGGTAATATTTATAAATTTGCAAAGTACGCAAGTTGTTATAAAATATTCGTTTGGTCGGGGAATATTCTTTTTGTCGGGGAATATTCGTACGACGGCACAATCATTGGTGGACCCCACAACGTTAGAAAACGACAAAATTATCTTTCTATAAAATAACGGCGGAGGTGTTACCGTTAAAACTGTTGAACTACTCGGTAGTAAAAGTACAGTAATACGCGTTGTTACATAGTAGCACACGGTATTGATTATTGATGCTTACGTGAGAAGTCACTCAACTATACTCAATTATTGCTACAGTAATTGCTGCATCATATCTCTTATATTATTGATTCAATTATTGTCACAGTATCATCTGTATAATATATTATATTATTTAAATAATAATTGAGACGACAAGTTATAAATGATTAATAATTGTTGAAAGATTAAATATGTGTTAAAATGATTTTTGGTAATTTTTATTCAATCCTTTATGTATATAAAGAGTCTATTATTAGACGTTTGTGGTAAGTTGAATTATTTATGAGGGGCCATATGTCATCATCTAAGAGTCTCTTTCATAAATAGTAATTACTTTCGTAAATAGTAATTACCTTCGTAAATAGTAATTATTTTCGTAAATAGTAATTATTTTCGTAAATAGTAATTACCTTCGTAAATAGTAATTACCTTCGTCAATAGTAATTACCTTCGTAAATAGTAAATACTTTCGTAAATAGTAATAAATCTTCTATAAAAAGAGGCCTAGGGCTTCATTATTTTTCACGAATTCGTTCAAGCTATAGAGAGAGAAAGTATAGAGAGAGTAATAGAGAAAGAAAAAGAGTATTCGGTTACTACACTACTGCAGTATTCAATCTCTTAATACGGTAAGGGGTGTTATTCTTTCTTCTTGAAGAGAACTTATGTTATTCCATTCTTTGTTATTCTGTTGGAATAACCTGTAAAAGTGGCATACCCTATACATGACCTGTATACGCGGTACACCCTATACTTGGAGAAATCCTTATGTTATTCCATTCATTATTATTCTGTTGGAATAACCGGTATACACGG
This sequence comes from Panax japonicus, assembly GCA_020205505.1. NCBI lineage: Eukaryota > Viridiplantae > Streptophyta > Magnoliopsida > Apiales > Araliaceae > Panax > Panax japonicus. Next base: position 49,189,775 of record CM035113.1, read on the forward strand.
AATACCCTATACTTGGTGACATCCATTTACTATCCTGTCTTTATATTTCTGTCGGAATATCCTGTCTGTGTGTTTTACACCGGACCTGGTTCCATTCTTTATTATTCTGTTGGAATATCATGTCTGTGTGTTTTACACCGGACCTGGTTCCATTATTTATTATTCTGTTGGAATATCCTGTATGTGTGTTTTACACCGGACCTGGTTCCATTCTTTATTATTCTGTTGGAACATCCTGTCGGTGTGAATTTCACCTGACCTGATTCCGTTATTATTATTCTGCTGGAATAACCTGTCTGTGCGGTCTATCGCATGCATGGTGATTTCTTTTGTTATTCCATTCTTTATTATACTTAGTTGGATAAAACTTTGACTTCTATGCTCCATGAAATTAGTGGAATATCCTTAATATTTGCGCTTCATCCAGTATCCTTTCATGGAAATCTTCTTCTGATCATTCTTGAATTTTACACCACAAAACAGTATCGTGTTGAAAAATTTGGACGTTAATAATTCCTGGATAAAATAATTCTTGAACTTGTTTTATTGAATTCGTATATCATTGTCATCATCCTCATGTTTATATTTTGTTGAAAGTCATCTGTGGCCTATAGTGCATAGATGGACTTGGTATGATTATGACCAGGGATTATTCGGTGTAATCATGACCGTAATGTTACAAATGATGTAAAAATAAAAAGTTCTCATTGGCCCGTAGTGCATTGATGGACAGTTGTTGGCATGATCATGACCATTAATGAATACACAAATATTCTTGGCCGTAGTGCATGAATAATTGTGGTCGTGATACTAAAGAATATCCTTGGCCGTAGTGCGGGGGTGATTCGATGATGTGGAATATTTATTAAGCTGAGTCTCAGCTATAACGATGATGAAAAACCTTTTAAATCATAAAAGATAGTAGATTTTATTTTCTACTTGACTCTTTTAATAGATTGCTGGTTCCGCTGTAGTTAAACTTGATGTTTATTGTATTTTATCAATTTAACACTGTTGAAGGCTAATGATAATTTATTCTGCATTATCTTAGTCATAATATTTCTTATTGGGCTAGTTGAGCTCACACTTTCTTTCACTGTTCTCTTCAGGAAATGAGAATATAGCTGGGACGAGTCGGGGAACGGAGCGATGGACCAGAGAATAGTATTAGTAGTCCTCACTATTCTGTTAAATAGTGTGACAATAATTGTATTGAGGACACCTTTTGAGTTTGTATGATCTCGAGTAGACAATAATTGTATTCAAACTCACAGTTATGTTTTGTCGTATTGTACACGACAGTTGTATTAGGAAGTTGTATTTGAATTCTGTACCATGTATCTGGCGACTCAAGATGGGTGATGTATACCTAATTTTGGGGGCGTCACAGTTGGTATTAGAGCTTAGGGATATGATCCCTGGCTAAGATGTTAGAATAGTACTAGGAGGGGAGAGACGGGGAATTCCTTCGCTAGTATGACTTACCTAAGTTTATGTGCTATTTTATTGGTCGGTCAGAATATAGGGATAATATGTTACATGTCAATTAACCTTTTGCTTTGTGGCAGTATCTGAAAATGACATCTGAGAATGTTGAGATTGGCAATGGAGCACAGGCGATCGTTGATTCACCACATATTAATAATCAGGATAATGTGCACCAGGAAGGCGAAAATCCTCATGCAAACAACAACACTGACCAAATGACGAATGATCAAATGTTCAGAGGTTTTATGCAATTCATGCAGCAGCAGGTGAGAGCAACTCCTATCCAAAACGTAGATGGAAACGCGGGAAACTCTCGGGCGGTCACCGCTAAACAGTTCAAGGAGCTGGGACCATCGGAGTTTAAGGGAGAGCCAAAACCACTTATGGCGGAAACATGGATAAAGCAGATGACCAAGATATTTGATGTCTTGGGATGCTCCGAGGAGCAAAAGGTTCCTTTTGCCGCCTTTATGTTGCGCGGAGAGGCAGATTACTGGTGGGAATCGGGAAAACGTACTCAACCTGCTGTACTGAAGATATCTTGGGAGAAGTTCCAGGAGCTGTTCAATGACAAATACTTTCCCGAAAGTATTCGCCACATGAAGGAGGTGGAGTTTATTAAGTTGGAACAAAATAATATGACTGTGTCGCAATACGAGGCAAAATTTGCAGAGCTATCACGATTTGCGTCCCATTTGGTGGATAATGAAGAGAGAATGACGCGAATGTTTTTAAGAGGTTTGAAGCCGGAGATACGTCAACATCTTATTTCTCATAAATTGTGTTTATATTCAGATGTTGTAAATAGGGCTCAGTTAGTGGAGCGCGATAACGAGTCAACTCAACTAAAAGAGAGCAGCCGGGAAAATTATAATACCAGCGAGAGTGGTCATCGAAGCGGTGACAACAAGCGTGGAGGGAATCAGCAGGCCAGAAGTGGTTACCACTTCGGTGGTAATCAGGGCCAAAACAATAAGAATGGACATTTCAAAAAGAGGAGATTCAACAATGATGGAAAGACGTCAGCACCAGCACCCGTTGTTAAGGAAGGAGAAAGACCACCTATCATATGCTTCAAATGCGGAGGGGAGGGACACATCAGTCCAAATTGCGCGATGCCGTCCAAAGCATGTTATAATTGTGGAAGATAAGGTCACTTGGCCCGATTTTGTCGTTTACCAAAGACAAATTCAGCTAGGGTGGAGGCACCAAAGGCCGTCCCAGAAAGGTCAAAGCCGGTAGTGCAAGGGAGAGCGTTTGTTGTGACCTCCCAGAAAGCAAGGAACCCGAATGAGGTCATCACGGGTAAGCTTATCATAAACTCTAACGAAGTCTATACTTTATTTGATACCGGTTCTACCCATTCTTTTATTTCTCCTACTTGCGCTCATCGATTAAATTTGACTCCGGAGAAATTAGATTTTGACTTATCTGTGGAAACTCCGTTGGGAGAAACCTTCCTTACATCCACTGTTTATAAGTCTTGTTTGGTTCAAATCGGTACCCTCACATTACCTGTAGATCTTATTTCATTGAAAATACTTGCATTTGACGTGATTCTAGGGATTGATTGGTTAACTACTTATCATGCAAAAATTGATTGTTTCCATAAGGTTGTTAGCTTTCATATTCCTAATCAACCTATTATGCGAATTCAAGCGACCAAACCATTAAAATCAATCACGGTCATCTCAAGCCATAAAGCTATTCTTTTATTGAAAAACGGATGTCAAGCTTTCTTAGCTCATGTCACAGATTTAAACAAAAATATGTCAGTTTTGAACGATATTTCTATTGTTAATGAATTTCCTGACGTATTCCCCGAAGAACTTCCTGGCCTACCCCCAGAGCGTGAGATTGAATTTTGTATCGACCTTGAACCCGGTACAAAACCCATTTCTAAAGCCCCATATCGAATGGCTCCTATTGAACTTCAGGAGTTAAAAACCCAACTGCAGGAATTATTAGACATTGGCTTTATTCGTCCTAGTACTTCTCCTTGGGGTGCTCCTGTTCTATTCGTGAAGAAGAAAGATGGGAGTATGCGACTTTGTATTGATTATCGGGAGTTAAATCATGTCACAATCAAAAATAGGTATCCATTGCCACGAATTGATGATCTATTTGACCAGTTGCAAGGAGCCAAATTCTTTTCAAAGATCGATCTCCGTTCTGGGTATCACTAATTGAAGATTAGAACCGATGACATTCCAAAGACGGCTTTCAGAACTCGGTACGGGCATTATGAATTCCTAGTCATATCCTTTGGATTGACTAATGCTCCTGCTGCCTTCATGGATATGATGAACCGAGTATTCAAGGAATATTTGGATCATTTTGTGGTCGTCTTTATTGATGACATCCTTATTTATTCCAAAAGCCGTGAAGATCATGAGCAACACTTGAGGCTGACACTCCAAAAGCTTCGTGAATATAAGCTTTATGCCAAGTTGAAGAAATGCGAGTTCTGGCTTGAGGAAGTAGCATTCCTTGGGCACGTGGTATCAAGTCGTGGAATATCTGTTGACCCAGCAAAGATTGAAGCTATTCAAAGCTGGGAGCAACCTAAATCAGTGACCGAAGTACGTAGCTTTCTCGGTTTAGCTGGTTATTATCGAAGATTCGTGGAAGGATTTTCTCGAATTGCTACTCCATTGACTCAGTTGACTCGGAAAGATACAAAGTTCAGTTGGAGCGAAGAATGTGAGAAGAGTTTTCAAGAACTCAAGAGGAGACTCATTTCAGCACCTGTTCTGACAATACCATCTGGCTCAGAGGGATTTGTCATCTACAGTGATGCTTCGAGCAAAGGGTTGGGATGTGTTCTCATGCAACATGGAAAAGTCATAGCCTATGCCTCGCGACAACTCAAAGAATATGAGAGGAATTATCCTACTCATGATCTAGAGTTGGCAGCTGTTGTCTTTGCACTTAAAATTTGGAGGCATTACTTGTATGGGGAGAAAGTGGAGATCTTTACGGATCATAAAAGCCTCAAATATTTCTTCACTCAAAAGGAACTCAACATGCGACAATGACGTTGGCTTGAAATGTTGAAAGATTATGATCATACCATCCAATACCATCCTGGAAAAGCGAACGTAGTAGCTGACGCATTGATTAGAAGATCACATGCAAGTACGAGTGCGATATTGTCAACGCAAGGGCCCATTTTGTGTGACTTGCAAAGGATGGAGATAGAGTTGAAGACTCCAGGGACACATGTGACAATGGCGAATATACGAGTAGAACCGACTTTAATCGATAAAGTTAAAGCTGCTCAAGCTACAGACCTGGAGCTGATGCGTATGAGGAAGAAAGTGCAAGAAGGTGCTATGCCGGAAGCAAGAATCGATAAGAAGGAATACTTCGAGTCAACTCTAGACTTTGTGTTCCTAACGACCCTGATTTAAAGTATAAAATTATGATGGAGGCGCACAATACACCGTTTGCAATCCATCCTGGGAGTACCAAAATGTATCATGATATTCGTCATACATTTTGGTGGAGTAATATGAAGAGAGAGATAGCGTTGTTTATCTCAAGGTGTCTAACTTGTCAACGAGTTAAAGCGGAGCATCAAGTACCAAAAGGTCCATTGCAAGCACTTGAAATTCCAGAATGGAAGTGGGAGCACATTACCATGGATTTCGTTACCGGTCTTCCTAAGGTTTCTCAAGGCATAGATGCGATTTGGGTTATTGTTGATAGATTGACCAAGTCTGCTCATTTCTTACCGATACGAGAAACTTATACACTTGAACGTCTTGCTCGTATGTACATAAACGAGATTGTAAGACTGCATGGTATGCCGGTATCCATAGTTTCTGATCGAGACCCAAGATTTACTTCACGATTTTGGGTTAGTTTGCAAAAAGCTATGGGCACAGACTTACGATTTAGCTCGACATATCATCCTCAGACGGACGGACAGTCGGAGAGGACTATTCAAACTCTTGAAGATCTATTAAGACTCTGTGTCCTTGATTTCAAGGGAAGTTGGGACAAGTTCTTACCATTGGTGGAGTTTTCCTATAACAACAGTTATCAAGCAAGTATTGGCATGGCTCCATTCGAAGCGTTATATGGAAGAAAGTGTCGCTCTCCAGTATGCTGGGATGAGGTGGGTGAAGCAACGTTGTTGGGACCGGAGTTGGTACGTATGACTACGGAAAAGATTTAAATGATCCGAGAACGTATAAAAACCTCACAAAGTCGACAAAAGAGTTATGTTGATCTTCATCGAAAGGACGTGGAATTCAATATAGGAGATCATGTGTTGTTACGTGTTACTCCATGGAAAGGAGTTACAAGATTTGGAAAGAGAGGAAAACTCAATCCTCGATTCATCGGTCCATTTTTAATCCTCGATCGAATAGGAACTGTGGCCTATAGACTCGCTCTACCACCAAGTATGTCTCGTGTTCATAACGTTTTTCACATATCCATGTTACGAAAATATGTGAAAGACCCGAACCACATTATTGAGTTAGAACCGGACGAAATAGCGGAAGATTTGACGTATGAAGAGATTCCTGTTCAAATCTTGGATAAGAAGGAACATATTCTACGCTCCAAGGTTATACCTCAAGTCAAAGTTTTGTGGAGAAACCACGATGTTGAGGAAATGACTTGGGAGTTAGAATCTGAAATGAAATCAAGGTATCCTTACCTCTTTGATATACCAGGTACGTACCCTAATTTCGAGGGCGAAATTTCATACGAAGGGGAGGTTGTAAGACCCCAGTTTTTATAAATAAAGATGAATTTTCATAATTATTATTTTTGAATATTATGGAATAAATTTGATATAATGTTATAGTTGTGGGTAATATTTATAAATTTGCAAAGTACGCAAGTTGTTATAAAATATTCGTTTGGTCGGGGAATATTCTTTTTGTCGGGGAATATTCGTACGACGGCACAATCATTGGTGGACCCCACAACGTTAGAAAACGACAAAATTATCTTTCTATAAAATAACGGCGGAGGTGTTATCGTTAAAACTGTTGAACTACTCGGTAGTAAAAGTACAGTAATACGCGTTGTTACATAGTAGCACACGGTATTGATTATTGATGCTTACGTGAGAAGTCACTCAACTATACTCAATTATTGCTACAGTAATTGCTGCATCATATCTCTTATATTATTGATTCAATTATTGTCACAGTATCATCTGTATAATATGTTATATTATTTAAATAATAATTGAGACGACAAGTTATAAATGATTAATAATTGTTGAAAGATTAAATATGTGTTAAAATGATTTTTGGTAATTTTTATTCAATCCTTGATGTATATAAAGAGTCTATTATTAGACGTTTGTGGTAAGTTGAATTATTTATGGGGGGCCATATGTCATCATCTAAGAGTCTCTTTCATAAATAGTAATTACTTTCGTAAATAGTAATTACCTTCGTAAATAGTAATTATTTTCGTAAATAGTAATTATTTTCGTAAATAGTAATTACCTTCGTAAATAGTAATTACCTTCGTCAATAGTAATTACCTTCGTAAATAGTAAATACTTTCGTAAATAGTAATAAATCTTCTATAAAAAGAGGCCTAGGGCTTCATTATTTTTCACGAATTCGTTCAAGCTATAGAGAGAGAAAGTATAGAGAGAGTAATAGAGAAAGAAAAAGAGTATTCGGTTACTATACTACTGCAGTATTCAATCTCTTAATACGGTAAGGGGTGTTATTCTTTCTTCTTGAAGAGAACTTATGTTATTCCATTCTTTGTTATTCTGTTGGAATAACCTGTAAAAGTGGCATACCCTATACATGACCTGTATACGCGGTACACCCTATACTTGGAGAAATCCTTATGTTATTCCATTCATTATTATTCTGTTGGAATAACCGGTATACGCGGAATACCCTATACTTGGTGACATCCATTTACTATCCTGTCTTTATATTTCTGTCGGAATATCCTGTCTGTGTGTTTTACACCGGACCTGGTTCCATTCATTATTATTCTGTTGGAATATCATGTCTGTGTGTTTTACACCGGACCTGGTTCCATTATTTATTATTCTGTTGGAATATCCTGTCTGTGTGTTTTACACCGGACCTGGTTCCATTCTTTATTATTCTGTTGGAACATCCTGTCGGTGTGAATTTCACCTGACCTGGTTCCGTTATTATTATTCTGCTGGAATAACCTGTCTGTGCGGTCTATCGCATGCATGGTGATTTCTTTTGTTATTCCATTCTTTATTATACTCAGTTGGATAAAACTTTGACTTCTATGCTCCATGAAATTAGTGGAATATCCTTAATATTTGCGCTTCATCCAGTATCCTTTCATGGAAATCTTCTTCTGATCATTCTTGAATTTTACACCACAAAACAGTATCGTGTTGACAAATTTGGACGTTAATAATTCCTGGATAAAATAATTCTTGAACTTGTTTTATTGAATTCTTATATCATTGTCATCATCCTCATGTTTATATTTTGTTGAAAGTCATATGTGGCCTATAGTGCATAGATGGACTTGGTATGATTATGACCAGGGATTATTCGGTGTAATCATGACCGTAATGTTACAAATGATGTAAAAATAAAAAGTTCTCATTGGCCCGTAGTGCATTGATGGACAGTTGTTGGCATGATCATGACCATTAATGAATACACAAATATTCTTGGCCGTAGTGCATGAATAATTGTGGTCGTGATACTAAAGAATATCCTTGGCCGTAGTGCGGTGGTGATTCGATGATGTGGAATATTTATTAAGCTGAGTCTCAGCTATAACGATGATGAAAAACCTTTTAAATCATAAAAGATAGTAGATTTTATTTTCTACTTGACTCTTTTAATAGATTGCTGGTTCCGCTGTAGTTAAACTTGATGTTTATTGTATTTTATCAATTTAACACTGTTGAAGGCTAATGATAATTTATTCTGCATTATCTTAGTCATAATATTTCTTATTGGGCTAGTTGAGCTCACCCTTTCTTTCACTGTTCTCTTCAGGAAATGAGAATATAGCTGGGACGAGTCGGGGAACGGAGCGATGGACCAGAGAATAGTATTAGTAGTCCTCACTATTCTGTTAAATAGTGTGACAATAATTGTATTGAGGACACCTTTTGAGTTTGTATGATCTCTAGTAGACAATAATTGTATTCAAACTCACAGTTATGTTTTGTCGTATTGTACACGATAGTTGTATTAGGAAGTTGTATTTGAATTCTGTATCATGTATCTGGCGACTCAAGATGGGTGATGTATACCTAATTTTGGGGGCGTCACAATAATAATTTCCATCGAATATTTATTTTATTCAATAAATATCTCAATTAAAATATTTACTTTATTTTATTAATATTTTATTAATAATTTTCATCAAATATTTATTTTATTCAATAAATATCTCAATTAAAATATTTAATTTATTTTATAAATATTTTAATAATAATTTTCATCGAATATTTATTTTATTCCATAATATCTCAATTAAAATATTTAATTTATTTTATAAATATTTTAATAATAATTCTCATCAAATATTTATTTTTATTTTTTTTATTATTTTTTTTAACCGTCGGGGCGGGGTAATTTAGTTTGGTAACGCCCGCCGGGGGTGGGGTTACCCAGGCTCATTTTTTGCAGTTTCTGCAGTTCTACAGTTCGCTAACATAACAAGGCCAAATTAGGCTAAAAATCAATCACAGGTAAAATTATACATGAATATAGCCATAACTTCCAATTAGTTATTTTTTCACGAATTTAGACTTACCCAATCATTGTAATACATATATAATCATTACTTAACCCATCTAGCATGATTTTTAACAAGTTACAACACATAATTTGCAAAATCATCACATTTACTTCCACTGTTCTTGATGTTCTTGAAAGTTTTGAAAATAAAACATGAAAATTATCACTACGGATTCGTTATAACACCGAATCCGTTTATTTAAACTTTGGTCTCTTCGTATCAACATGCATAATGATATACGAGTGTAAAATTTAGGGATAATATACGATCAATACATAAAATATCACGTATAAGGTCATAAGGCCAAAACTCATACTCTGTAATTTTGTAGAAATCATATACGATGTAATATTATGAAACTGATGATATGGAATCATGCAATATATATATATATATATATATATATATATATATATATATATATATATATATGGGAGCCCTTCCATAGCAACCGGTTGCTGTGAGTACTGTGCAACATCCCCTTTTTGTACCGTTGATAAACTTATTGGAAGGCTGAGATGAAACATAAATATATCCCAGCCGGCACAACTTGTACCGGCTTTTATTTTAATATGAGGACCCCACCACAGTCAACATGTTGTCAGTTTATTGAAATAAAATGAATTTTTAATATTAAATAATGCTCGACCGACACAGCTTGTACCGGCTCTGCCTTTTTTTATAAAATACTACCAACCGGGACAAGCTCTAACGGCTGTAAAAAAAAAAAAAAAAAAAAAAAATTAAAACCGGGACAAGTTCTAACGGCTGTAAAAAAAAAAAAAAAAAAAAAGCCTCTTACGGCTGTAAAAAAAAAAAAAAAAAAAAAAAAAAAATCAAAACCGGGACAAGTTCTAACGGCTGTAAAAAAAAAAAAAAAAAAAAAATTCAAACCGGTAGAGCCTCTTACGGCTGTAAAAAAAAAAAAAAAAAAAAAAAAAAAAAAAAATATATCAAAGCCGGGACAGCTACTAACGGCTGTAAAAAAAAAAAAAAAAAAAAAAAAATATATATCAAAGCCGGTAGAGCCTCTTACGGCTTGCACAAAAAATTAAAAAAATTATGTTATTCAAGCAACTCGCTGCTAAACAGACTCGAACACGCAACCTCAAACTCCAAACACACGTCATATGACCACCCGAGCACCACGGGCCTAGCTGTCAATATCAGCCAAGGAAATCTCTTTACATTAAAACTTCACCATCCCCCAAAAATCTAAATTGTTGCATTATTATTATTATAGTACGATTTATTATTATTAACAAGTCTATATAATACATATGGGGGTTTGATATTTAGAAATAAGTTAATATCTATATTTATTAAGCAATGATTATTACAAATGATTTTATATATTAAGCAATGATTTTATTATTAAGAAATGATTTTATACAATAATAAAACTAGTGAAGTATAATAATAATGTCACACTATCGAATTTATAAAAGTAGTGAAGTATTATTATAATAATAATAATGTGATTAGCAATATTATAAGTTCTAACGATTATACCAATACTAGTACTGCATAAATATATCAAAAGAAATAGTACATATTACATGTTCATTTTCATAAAAAAGAAAAAAAAAACATAGAATGATTAATACAACCGACGCCTATTTTTTTGGCTCAGGAATCCCTAGCACTCGATAGTGGTTTCGCTTATCGTGGTCGGTTTCAAAGCCACAAATTGCACATTTTCGATGAGTTTTAGATGGAATGATTTTCTCGAGTGCACTCTTGAATCTAGATTGTTTTTTGCGGCCCTTTGTTTGAGAAATATTAGGCGGCAAAAACTCTTCTTCTTCTTCCACCTCTACATCTTCATCGTCATTATCGTATCCCATATCATGATTTGGATCTCCAACTGTGCAATCAATGTCGTCATCTGCCAGTTCAGTAATATTCTCATCCGGATCATACTGGTCAACCAACTCTTTTCCTCATGCATTCAGCTTAAGAACAGTTTTGTAACCTCGGACTGAGCAAGCCGCTTTGCTCGCTAACTCCTGGTAATCAGCCATCAAATGATTGTAGCGCATTCCTTGATTTTGTTCGAAGTCAGCAGGTGTGGAGTTAAAGAGTAAGTCTTCACCATTGCTTTTGTTCGCGTCTCTTGTCCACCGATGAAGGATCATGTCGGTCGGTATTTGTGAAATACTCTTTGCTATGAAATATCTCAAGATGTGCCTGCATAATTCACCAGAGTGAGAAAACATTTGGCAGTTACATGTCACCGATCCAAGTTGTCGATTGTTGACAACTTCTTTATATCTTCCACCACTTTCAGTTGCATCTGCATTATACACTGCATAAACCTTAGTATCAGTGTCACACATCTCACTAAGTTTACGAACATTGTATTTCATGGAATCGACGAATTGACGTTGGAAACGTCTAAACATCTCTTTTGTGTACACTTGTGCAGCATGAACTTCTAAAGATGAACCGAGTACCATAATCCTTTTACGATGTTTTGTTATGTAGTCGGCCTTCCTCTCCCTGATAAACTGTCTTTCTACAGCCTTTTGACTCTGCAGTACAAAACATAGCATACCTGTTGATGCATTAACATACTCATCAAAAAAGGCATTCATGCTCTCGCTTCTTCCAGTGGTAGTCATTCCTGCGGCAAAATATCTCTTTGTATATGCTGGAATCCATTTCTGTCGTACATCATACAAACTTCCAAGCCATTCATTAGTATACAATTCATAGGAACTTATCAGAATATGCCAACGCTCTTCAAACTCCTCGATGGACAATGAGTTATACACACAGTTGTTAAAATCATTTTTGAACGATGGGTGCGCATAATAAACATGATGCAATTTTTCAGGAAATTTATTGCTAATATGCCAAGAACACAATAAATGATGACTAGTTGGAAGTACCGTAGCAATAGCATTACTCATGGCTCTGTCTTGATCAGTGATGATGGTTGTAGGTGCCTTGTAGTCCATGGCTTCAAGCCATGTCTGTAAAACCCAAACGAAAGTATCCTCTGTTTCGTCTCGTAACAGTGCAAATCCAAACAATATAGACTGATAATGGTGGTTGACCCCGGCAAATGGAACAAACGGCATGCCATACTTATTTGTCCGGTATGTACTATCAAATGTCACAACGTCTCCGAACTGTTGATACATAAACCTTGATCGGGCGTCAACCCACAAAATACAAGCTATGCGGTTGTTTTCACCAGATTTCACTCGAAAAAAAAATCTGCTGGCACATCCGGATGCAAGTTTGTTCAAATGATTGACAGCAGCTTGTGCATCATTTTCATCTGCAGAATCACGCCTTAAATCTCGCACCACATTCTCAACATTAGCAGTAGAAAAAGGAACATTTTGCAACCCACCTCCCATTGTGCTCAAAACATTCATCATCTTACTAGGACCAATACCGGACTTATTTAAAGTGTCAATTAAATTTCTTGCAACAGGAGTAATATTTCTGTGAGTCTCGATCAAATCTACTTTAGTGGGGGTCACTAAGTGATGATTGTGCTCTAATTCTACAGTAGATATACGCCAATTGTCTTCTTTCTTATTGTGGACAACATATATTCTAGCTTTGCACATTGTTCGTCCTATAGAGTCTCTTTGTCTAGTTATTTTATTACTACTATCTTCATCATCAGGTAAACTCTTCCCAACAATTGGTGTACCGGCTTTCTTACATACATACTGCCTAGATCTGATATCATTCGTATTAGCATGTTTATGACTAGTTGCAATTCTAATCTCGAATCCATTTTTGCGAGCATATGATCTATAAAAATATTCAACCTCTTCCAACGTACAAAATAATTGACCAACGTATGGAACAATATCAGATTTATTACTTTCAACTTCACTAACAAATTCAGATGTATTATATGACATTTTTAAAAACTTACTTGTGAATAATAGTGATGAATTTTGCTCGATCAGAACTTCAACAATTTTCTGAAGTGAAAGTGGGCAACTAGATGAAACAAATTATGAGTAGAGGAGAAAAGAGAAAATAATATCAGAGAAAAAATTCTATGGAAAGATAAGAAGACTTCCCAGACAATATTTAAAGGTAAAAAGACCAGCCTGTACATCTTGTCGCGGTTAATGCTCAAGAAGTCAACCTAATGTACTACTCCCAACAAATCAATGTCAGCTTTTTTCTATTCTCATAGTGTTGTATTATTATGTTTGACTACTCATTCACCAGACAGTGTTTATAATAATAATAATAATGATAATAAAATAATTAAAAGTACATAAGCCGATAGAATATGGAACGGCTTTATACTCACTTCGTAATAATAATAGAATAATAATAATAATCGAATAATAATAATAAAATATTGAGAAATTTAATTTGGGGGGAGATGGAATGTTTTAAGATATATTCTAGTTCAAGGTAAGTTATGACAGCTAGGCCCGTGGTGCTCGGGTGGTCATATGACGAATGTTTGGAGCTTGAGGTTGCGTGTTCGAGTCTGTTTAGCAGCGAGTTGCTTGAATAACATAATTTTTTTAATTTTTTGTGCAAGCCGTAAGAGGCTCTACCGGCTTTGATATATATATTTTTTTTTTTTTTTTTTTTTTTTTTACAGCCGTTAGTAGCTGTCCCGGCTTTGATATATATTTTTTTTTTTTTTTTTTTTTTTTTTTACAGCCGTTAGTAGCTGTCCCGGCTTTGATATATATATTTTTTTTTTTTTTTTTTTTTTTTTACAGCCGTAAGAGGCTCTACCGGTTTGATTTTTTTTTTTTTTTTTTTTTTTTTTTTTTTTTTACAGCCGTTAGTAGCTGTCCCGGCTTTGATATATTTTTTTTTTTTTTTTTTTTTTTTTTTTTACAGCCGTAAGAGGCTCTACCGGTTTGATTTTTTTTTTTTTTTTTTTTTTTTTTTTTTTTTTTTTTTTTACAGCCGTTAGTAGCTGTCCCGGCTTTGATATATTTTTTTTTTTTTTTTTTTTTTTTTTTACAGCCGTAAGAGGCTCTACCGGTTTGATTTTTTTTTTTTTTTTTTTTTTTTTTTTTTTACAGCCGTTAGTAGCTGTCCCGGCTTTGATATATTTTTTTTTTTTTTTTTTTTTTTTTTTACAGCCGTTAGTAGCTGTCCCGGCTTTGATATATATATATATTTTTTTTTTTTTTTTTTTACAGCCGTAAGAGGCTCTACCGGTTTGAACACTCACCTCGGGAAATTAAAATGCCATATTTATTTTTATATCATGCATGGTCAAGCCTGTACCGGCCGAACACTCACATCAGCACCTCGGGAAATGCACATTGTATTTTTTTGACCACTTTTCTGCCACATCGCCTCGGGAAAGAAAACCTGCAAGCTCGGTAAGCTAAAAAGCTGAGACCATTTTTTTGAATGTGGTCCAAAATTAATTCATGTACCGGACAGACATCATGAGCTTATTTAAACGTCTATTGAGAACACATATTGTTAAACTAAAGTTCACTTGCCAAGCTAGATAAAATAAAAATAACAGAGAGTAGAAAGGGAGTATTTGTTCAGTAGAAAGGGAGTACTTGCCAAGTAAGTTTTTATTTATTGTTATTTGTTCAGTTTTTTATAATTTCTGTTGATGATTTTTATCACTGCATGTTATTACTGAATTAAAGGGTATATAATACCATGCATGTATTTATTTCGTATAATAACAACAAAATAATGCAAGATTTATACTGATCACTTTATATTTTATTAAAAAGTAATTTTATTTTTAATATATTAATTAGACTAATTGGACATATTTTTACAAAAATAAGAATATATTTTTATATGCAAAAATATTATGTATGTGCACGAACAAATTGGGGTTTAAAATTGTTGATATGATGAATTATCAATTTGATCTATATTTGCTTATGTGAATCAATAAAAATCAAGGGGCTTTCAAATAATATTATACTAGTTAAAGTTTCAACAGAAACCTGCCGGCCGGTAGAGGCTATACCGGCTTATAAGAAAAAAAAAATTATATTTTTAAAAAAAAATTTCGGCCGGTACAGGTTATAACGGCTAAGTGATGAAATATTTTTGCACTGCTAACCAGACTCGAACCCCTGACCTCAAGCATCAATCCCTCGTCATATGACCACCCGAGCACCACGGGCCTAGCTGTTTTAATTTGCCTTGAATTTGTATATATCTTAAAACAGTTCACTTCCCCCCAAATTAAATTTCTCAATATTGTACCGGCTTATGTACTTTTTTATTAATTTATTACCATTATTATTATTATTACATGCATGTTGTTCAATTTTTAGTGCATGTTAGTGTGTATTGTTATTACTGTCATTTTGCTTAATACTAATTAGTGTGTTGATGTATTTTTTAGGTAAAAGATGGATAGTTGGGAATATGGGCCAATTGATCCAAGTGTTCTGCATGATCAACAAGATCATGTATCAGATGACATATATCATGGGAGAGATAGGGGAAAACTAAGCTCCAGTCAATATACTGATCAGAAATATAATCAGTGGGCTTTGACAAAAGAACAAAAAATCCTTTTAGATAAATGTGGATTTGGAGTATTTAGTTATCAAGGTGTTGTACACCAAACTGATCTTGGTCTGATATCTGCCTTAGTCGAGAGATGGCGCCCGGAGACCAATACTTTTCATTTAAACTGTGGAGAAATAACAATCACGTTAGAGGATGTTCACTTTATTTTTGGGTTACCGGTGGTGGGAAAGCCCTTAACGGGTCCCCTTGCTGTCACCAATTTGAATTATTTTAGGGATTGTTTTGGAGATAAATTAGCTGGTGAATATTTTAGTTCAAAAAAACGCAGTGCAATTTCATTAGTGTGGTTGCACGAACATTTTAATAATTGTCCCGAGAATGCAAGTAAAGATGTTGTAGGGCGACACACAAAGGCATACATGTTGTGGTTGTGCGGGGCAATATTATTCCCTAATAGGAATAGAAATAGTGTGCACCCACGATATATGTCTTTTATTGCCAACGCTGAAGATTGTGTAACTTACTCTTGGGGCGCGGCAGTGTTAGCATATTTGTACAGATCTTTATATACTGCTACTAGGAAAGGAGTTAAATACATTAATGGTTGTGTTACGTTGTTACAAATTTGGGCTTATGAGCGTGTAAGTATTGGAAAGCCAAACCCTTGGCCACAATCATCCTTATGGTTACCTAGGGCTTTAGCATGGTCCTATTTTGGAACCCACAGTTACCCTGGTAGACGTGAGAATCCCCATCACCATTTGTCATTTTACCGAGGGGAGTTAGATATTAAGTCTATGTGGGATGTGGTTTGGCGGCCTTACATAGTGTGGGATGATGATATCAGTGGATTTAATTTTGAAGGCAGATTGTTGGGGTCTGGTGGGGTCCCCTTGATCCACTTTGATATTGTGGAATTTCAGATGCCGGATCGTGTGATGAGACAGTTCGGGTTCATGCAAGGCATACCATCACCAGCCAAAAACCACGGTGACCTCAGGAAGGAGAAAAAGTTTAAATTTATTGATGTCGAGGATTGCATGGACTTGAGAGGGGAATATATTTCGATGTGGGAGGCATACATGGATCATCTCGAAGGACAACAAACTGAAGTTGCTGATTATGTCCCAATAGATGATTACATGGTCTGGTATAGGAAAATTACACGTTGGAAAATCCACCGACCTCGACAGACAAGCGACCACGACAGTTGTTATCAGCCTCGGGCCATTTACAACCAACAACACCTTATTCAAATGGTATAAAATTATATTCTTCTTTAATAAATCATGTATTAGAGTAAATACTTAATATTACATTTATTCATATTTATTGTTAATAATATTTGTTTGTGTTTATCTTACATGACAGGTTGAGAGTGCAAAGTCGTTACTGGATAAATTTTCAGCACTTACTCAGCTGCCTCCCGAGTTGGTTCTACAAAAAAATAATTGGGATTTCCAATACGCTCTATACGACTTCGAAGCAAGAGGTAAACAAATACCTCGACAAGGGGATCCCACAAATTTTGGACCACAGTCGCAATACACACAACTCAGTGAAGGGCTTGGGAAACAAACTGATTATGTTGTACAAGAGAGCTACATACCCACCCCACAAGTAATCGAGGAGAGCTCTATTCCCACCACCCAAGCCTACGAGGAGTGTTACATTCCAACCTTCCAAGCCTACGAGGAGGTATATATAGTTATGTTAATAGTGACGTTGTTAACTATTATTGCTATATAATAATAATGTACATTTGGGTCTCATTCAGGTACAAGATGCGGGAGACGACATCTCTTATGGACCAAAAGGGTCCCTATCCAAAAGACTTAGAGATTGGAAGGAGACATTTGTAAATAAACATATTTTTGGAAACGTCGTGGCACCAGAAGGGGATTTATATCCTTTATCACATCCGCGCCATTTATATGAATTAGAACACAATGCAGTGCAATCCTTAGGGCCTGGGAGTTGGATATTCGAGCATGTCATAGACGCGTATATGCTTTTGCTACGAGATAGAGAGGAATACTACAGGTCGCGGGGAATACAAAGGTGGTCCCAATTTGGTTTCATGAATTCATTCTTCATGCATCTTGGGCAGGGCTATGTGCCATGCACTAACGTGAATACTGCATGGAGTTTTTGCGATCCGTATGTTAACCAAGATGTGGGTCCACCTTTACACGAATGCAAATACATATTCATGCCGGTGTGTAGTACCAATCAACACCATTTTGTCTTGTTCCTATTCTCAGTTGAAGATTGGATGGTTACCATAATTGACCCGCACTACAATGACACCAAGTATATTAAGTTACATGAAATGTACTCAGAATTCGTTAAAGTTGCGGTATGTTTAGTCTTAAAATATTTTAATTTTATAATGTACTATTATATTAAAAAATTATTAACCAACTACTTTGTACATGCAGGTACATTTGATACCATTTTGTTTGCGAAATGGTAATCCGATGCGTGAGTGGCCCAGCGGTAATCCTACTGTGCAGACATTAAAGATTCGACCGAAACAACACAACAACGCAGACTGTGGCATTTTTGTCTGCAAATATGTTGACTGTTTCGTTAGGGTCAACGGTAATATTTCTGAAGAGAAGTGGTCCTTGGAAGATGTCACAGTCTTTCGTTACCGCGTCGCATGGGAGCTCTACAAGAAATCCGCAAGATTACTTCCGGCATCTGAGATATAGGCGTCGGTTGTATTAATCATTCTATGTTTTTTTTTTCTTTTTTATGAAAATGAACATGTAATTATTGTATAAAATCATTTCTTAATAATAAAATCATTGCTTAATATATAAAATCATTTGTAATAATCATTGCTTAATAAATATAGATATTAACTTATTTCTAAATATCAAACCCCCATATGTATTATATAGACTTGTTAATAATAATAAATCGTACTATAATAATAATAATGCAACAATTTAGATTTTTGGGGGATGGTGAAGTTTTAATGTAAAGAGATTTCCTTGGCTGATATTGACAGCTAGGCCCGTGGTGCTCGGGTGGTCATATGACGTGTGTTTGGAGTTTGAGGTTGCGTGTTCGAGTCTGTTTAGCAGCGAGTTGCTTGAATAACATAATTTTTTTAATTTTTTGTGCAAGCCGTAAGAGGCTCTACCGGCTTTGATATATTTTTTTTTTTTTTTTTTTTTTTTTTTTTTTACAGCCGTAAGATTCTCTACCGGTTTGATTTTTTTTTTTTTTTTTTTTTTTTTTTTTTTTTTTTTACAGCCGTTAGTAGCTGTCCCGGCTTTGATATATATATTTTTTTTTTTTTTTTTTTTTTTTTTTACAGCCGTAAGAGGCTCTACCGGTTTGAATTTTTTTTTTTTTTTTTTTTTTTTTACAGCCGTTAGAACTTGTCCCGGTTTTGATTTTTTTTTTTTTTTTTTTTTTTTTTTTTACAGCCGTAAGAGGCTTTTTTTTTTTTTTTTTTTTTTACAGCCGTTAGAACTTGTCCCGGTTTTAATTTTTTTTTTTTTTTTTTTTTTTTACAGCCGTTAGAGCTTGTCCCGGTTGGTAGTATTTTATAAAAAAAGGCAGAGCCGGTACAAGCTGTGTCGGTCGAGCATTATTTAATATTAAAAATTCATTTTATTTCAATAAACTGACAACATGTTGACTGTGGTGGGGTCCTCATATTAAAATAAAAGCCGGTACAAGTTGTGCCGGCTGGGATATATTTATGTTTCATCTCAGCCTTCCAATAAGTTTATCAACGGTACAAAAAGGGGATGTTGCACAGTACTCACAGCAACCGGTTGCTATGGAAGGGCTCCCTATATATATATATATATATATATAATACGATTTGATACATATTAACCCATAAATAACTCATAAATATTACTCATTTCTCAATCATAGAGGCTTTATAGAAACTTTGAAAGCCATTTTCTTATAAAAACTTAATGACGTAAAATAGAATTTGGGAAGGAAAATTACCTAGAGTATAATTAATGGAAGATGAATTCCTTCTCAGATGACTCTCACAATCCTCTTAACAACTCTAACTTCTCAACTCTTTCTTTGTATTTCTCTTTGTTATGCTTTCTAGACTTAGGCAAATAATGAAGAAGAAATAAAAGAATACGTAAACTAAATAATGAACAACTGATGTGTTGGTGGTCAGTTACCCAGTCATAGGTTAACTGACCCTAACTCACTTTAGTGCCATGTTTGCCTAGCTCGAATAGGTTTCAAAAACCATTTAAATTAATAAAATTTTATCACATAGTTAATTCATGTCACACCCACTTGCACAATAATCAAATATCTTATTTAATATAAATAAAATATAATAACTTCTCATAAATTCACATAGTCATTTATTTAATTTTCTCATTAATTAATAATGTCAAATTATTAACTCTCTAATTAATAATTAATTTAATTAAAATAACATCATGCTTAATTAAATATTTCATTTAATTCAATAAACTCAATTAATTACATACTTGAATAATAATTATTCTTCAAATTAATTTAATAAATGTAATACATATAATTAAATTAATCTACCACAATTGCATCAAATAATTATTTAATCCAATAATTAAATCATCGAAAAATATTTATTTAATTCAATAAATATTAAAATTAAATTACAAAAATCTAATTCATCACATCTTTCCCCCCTTAAAAGGATTCTGTCCCCAGAATCACGACTCATTAAATTCAACCCGTTATATTCTTCCCCCTTATAAAGATTCTGTCCCCAGAATCGGTTACACATAATTAAGTAAATAAATGAGGGTAATTCTTCATCATATTTTCTTCGAGTTCCCACGTAGCTTCGTCAGCGTTGTGGTTCCTCCAAATTTCCTTAACAGAAGGTATAACTTTATTTCTGAGAACTTGTTCTTTTCGATCGACAATTTGGATAGGAATTTCTTCGTAAGATAAGTCTTTCTCAAAATATAGGGGTTCATATTCAATTACATGCTTGTAATCAGCCTTGTAGGGTCGTAATACAGAAACATGGAAGACGTTGTGGACATTCTCGAGTGCTGGAGGTAAGGCTACCTCGTACGCAACTTCTCTGATTCTTCTCAGTACTTCAAAGGGTCCAATGAATCTTGGGCTCAATTTCCCTTTCATTTCGAACTTGATCTTCCCCTTTCAAGGAGAGACCTTCAAGAAAACATAACTACCTGATTCAAACTCGATATTTTTACGATGTGGATCAACATATTTCTTCTGTCGATCTTGAGCCGCTACCAGTCGTTCTCGGATCACTTTGACTATTTCTGCCGTCTGCTGTACCAATTCTGGCCCTAGCAATTGTCTTTCAGCAACTTCATCCCAGTAAAGTGGAGTTCTGCACTTTTTGCCGTATAACGCTTCGTAAGGCGGCATGCCAATACTAGCGTGGTAACTGTTCTTGTAGCCGAACTCTACTAATGGTAGGTGATCATCCCAATTTCCTTTAAAGTCCATCACACAGGCTCTTATCATATCTTCTAATGTCTGAATCGTTCTCTCACCCTGTTCGTCTGTTTGAGGGTTGTAAGCTGTACTCATTCGCAATTGCGTACCCATGCATTCGTGAAGACGTTTCTATAAATTTGATGTGAAGCACGGATCCCTATCTGAAATAATTGATACCGAAACTCCGTGCCTCGAAACAATCTCTTTTACGTATAGCCTCGCTAACTGATCTAAGTTGAATCTTATTTTAATCGGAAGGAAGTGTGCAGATTTCGTCAGTTGGTCAACGATAACCCATACTACGTCGTAGCCTTTCTGAGTCATCGGAAGGCCAACCACGAAGTCCATTGTATTATGTTCCCATTTCCACTCTGGGATCTCTAATGGTTGTAACAATCCACTCGGTCTCTGATGTTCCGCTTTCACTTTCTGACAGGTCAGACACTTGGCAACACATTCTGCAACATCACGCTTGAAATTCAGCCACCAGAAATGTTGTCTAAGATCTTGGTACATCTTGGTACTACCAGGGTGAATCGAATATCGTGAACTATGAGCCTCGCTTAAAATATCTTCCTTAATCTCTTGAACTGGCAGTAGCCAAATTCTATTATCAAAGCTCAGTATTTCTTCCTTATCCATCTTAAATCTTGGTTCGGTTCCTTCAGATATCTTCTTTGTCACATTTTTATATTCTTCGTCCTGAAGCTGAGCCTCCTTAACTTTATCTAGTAGGGTTATACCAGATTGCATCTGAAATATTTTCTCATCAATATCCATAGGATACTTCACTTCTAATTCCAGTTTCTCCATTTCTGCAATTAGCTCGTCCTGAGCAGTCAACATCGTCAACTTCTCCCGACCCTTTCTACTTAACGCATCGACAACGACATTCGCCTTACCCGGATGGTATAAAATCTCACAGTCGTAGTCCTTAATTAACTCCAACCACCTTCTTTGACGCATATTCAAGTCCTTATGCGTGAAAATATATTTCAGACTCTTATGGTCCGTATATATTTCACACTTCTCCCCGTAGAGATAGTGCCTCCAAATTTTTAAAGCAAAAACAACTGCAGCTAACTCCAAGTCATGGGTCGGATATCCCTTCTCGTAATCCTTCAATTGTCGTGATGCATACGCAATGACTTTACCATTTTGCATCAGCACACAACCAAGTCCTTTATGCGATGCATCACTATAAACAACAAAATTTACTGTATCATTTGGAAGAGATAACACAGGGGCCATACTCAACCTCTTCTTCAATTCATGAAAACTTTCTTCACACTTATCCGTCCAAATAAATTTCACAGCTTTTCGAGTTAAATTTGTTAACGGAGTTGCGATCTTGGAAAAGTCTTGTATGAACCTTCTATAATATCCTGCCAATCCAAGAAAACTTTGTACTTTCGACGGCGTCCTCGGCTGATCCCAGTTAATCACAACTTCGACTTTGGATGGATCTACAGAAATTTCGTTTTTATCGATCACGTGCCCAAGAAATTGCACTCGTTCAATCCAAAATTCGCATTTCGAAAACTTTGCATACAACTTTTCCCTTCTCAATACTTCCAACGTTAATCTCAAATGCTTTTCGTGTTCTTCTTTGGTTTTCGAATAGACCAAAATGTCATCTATAAATACCACTACGAACTTGTCCAAAAACGGCTTGAACACAACATTCATTAGTCCCATAAATGCTGCATGAGCATTCGTAAGACCAAACGACATTACTAAAAATTTGTAGTGACCGTATCGTGTTCTGAACGCAGTCTTTGGTACATCCTTCGACGTCACCTTCAATTGATGATAACCGCTTCTCAAGTCTATCTTGGAAAAGTATCTCGCTCCCTTCAATTAATCAAATAGGTCGTCGATCCTCGGTAATGGATATCTGTTTTTAATCGTGACCTTATTCAGTTCTCTGTAGTTAATGTAAAGTCACATCGATCCATCCTTCTTTTTCACAAACAACACCAGCGCTCCCCACGGCGATACGCTCGGTTGAATGTACTTCTTTTCCAACAATTCTTGTAGTTGTTCCATTAATTCCTTCATCTCTACTGGTGCCATTCGGTATGGTGCCTTCGATATTGGAGCAGTTCCGGGCGCTTAATCGATTACGAAATCTACCTCTCTATCAGGTGGAAGTCCTGGTAAATCGTCTGGAAATACGTCGACGAAGTCCCTCATAATTGGTATTTCTTCTTCCTTTAGATTCTCTTTTCTACTGTCGACTATGTAAGCTAAGTATCCTACACAGCCTTATTTTAACAACTTCCTGGCCTGCATCATCGTCAGACAACTCGCTTGTCTAGGCGACTTGCTACCATAAAACACAACCTTTGATGGAGTCATAAGGTTAATACGCTTCTTTTGACAATAAATTATAGCCCCATAATTGGATAACCAGTCCATACCCAAGATAACATCGAATTCTCCAAGTCGAATAGGGATAAGATCTACGTTCATAATGTTACCCTTAATATCCACCCTACAGTTCTTGTGTACGTATTTAACAAGGATCAGTTCTCTATTCGCAATTTCTATGTTCATGGGGTATTCTAACTCATCCTTAGGCAATTCTAAGTTCTTAGCAAAGTCATCGGATATAAATAAACAAGTAGCACCCGAATCAAATAATACATAAGCATTAACTTTATTGATCGGAATGATACCTGACACCACATCGCGAGACTGCACTGCATCCTAAACTGTCATGTTGAATGTTTTGACAGTCGGTCGGTTGGTTGCAGTTGGTCCTGTGATAGTCAGAGTGCTTCCATCGTTATTTCCTCTATTCCCTCCTGATCATGTTCCTCCAGATCCCTTATTAGGACAATCCCTTGCAAGATGATCCTTTGAGCCACAAGTGAAGCAGACACCCTTCTTTGGTTTAGAACAGTTAGGTGCTATGTGGCCTTCCTGACCACAATTGTAGCATACTCATTTTCCCTTCATGAAAACTCCCAAATGAGCTTTTTCGCAGGTTGAGCACGCTTCAATCTTCTTCTTTTGCCCTCCTTGTTGACTTCCAGCTGACGAGTTATCAAACCACTTTCTCTTCTGATTATTATTACCTCCCGTGCTACTTCCACAAGTCTTGTTAATTCCTTTATTTCACTCTTTTTCTTCTTCTGATCTTGATTATATTTAGATACCACATCACTTCCACCTTCAGCGAGAATGGCCTTCTCTAACACTCCAGCAAAGGTGTTCAATTGGAACATTGACACCTTGCTATACAACCAGGGCTTCAGTCCCTACTCGAAACGTCTTGCCTTTCTCTCGTCAGTATGCACTTGATACGTGGCGAACCTAGCCAATTCGTTGAACCTTACCGCATAATCTGCTACGGACATATTCCCTTGTTTCAACTCCAAAAACTGAACTTCTATTTGGTTTTGCAAACTAGTCGGAAAATACATCTCAAAAAACATCTCCTTAAATCTCTCCAAGGTTATTACACCTTCTCCTCCCCGTACTTTGTTTGCCTGCCACCAATAGCTGGCTTCAGACTTCAGCATGAATGTTGCATATGCGGTCTTCTGGTCTTCCCTTACTCTGGCGACGTCAAACACCTTCTCCATCTCCATAACCCACGTTTGAGCCTCGATTGGGTTCATGCAACCTTTGAACTCTGGCGGTCCCACCTCCTTGAAGTCCTTAAACGTTGTGTTTGGTGGAGCTTGAGGTTGGTTATTCATGGCTCCAGTCAGTAAGTTCACCAACTGCTGAACGGGATTAGCGTTGGCATTATTGTTATTATTGGTTGACTCTTCCTGAGCCGGGTGACGTTGTCGTCCTCTCCTTGGCGGCATTTTTCTGTTAAATAAACGCTTATTAGAACTTTATTTTTTTCTCTAAATAGTTAAGGCATTACTTAACAATTTAACATATTCATTTAACACATCATCTCAAACAACTTGATATATTTTCAGTCAAATCAAAAGTTTTAACATTAAATGATAGCATAACTGCTATTTACATCAACTATCCTGGAATAAAGAATCCACAGGATTAAAACATTCAAATATTCTTTCGTTCATAAACACGTCAGAATTTACATCTAAAAACTAATTAAGTCTTTCACATAACTAAACAAATTCTATCACTGTCTATCAAGGTACTGATTAGCCTTGCTACCCTCCTCTTCTAAGATGTGATGCATCGTCCTGCGATCCATCATGTATAATGGTAGTCCTTCGAACTGGATTGGGTACCTCAAAACTCGATCTTGGGTCTCATTCATTGCCTTGTTAAGTGTAGAGTACGTTTCCCCAATCTTTGCTTTCTTTGCACGACTATCATCCTATGCACGATCAGCTCGACGCGATTCTCTTACCCAGCCTTCCTGTGCTATGTTCAACCATTAGGAGGTTTCCTTCAGTTTCTTCTTCAGTTTCTCTATCTCCTCGGTCTTATCTTCAGTTTGACCCTTCTCATGGTCCAAATCCCATTCTATATTTGCCAGTCGAGAGTGAAGAGTCGAAATCTCCCTCTCCTTCTACTCTAGAGTCGCTCGTCTCGTAACTCCACGTTACGGTCGTATAACGTGTCATTTATCTCACCATCAACGGTGTACCGTGGTAACTCCTCTTCTTCCTCTTCCTCAACAAATTCCTCCTCAGGATCCTCCTCAGGATCAGTCTCGGGCTCATTCTCCTGACCAACAACGGTGATCAATGGAGATGACTCCCTCTGTACCAGCTGCTCCCTAACGACATGAATGTCTCGGGGCTCCTCCTCTGTCGGTACTATAGGTACACGGGGTTCCTCCTTAGCTTGACTAGCTTCTCCAACATTCGACATCCTGACAACAAAATTTTTAAGTTTTAGTTACAAAGTCGTATCATCTAACACATACTTTAACACATAAACACATAAGGTCTTTTATTAACTTCAATGAATTACATAAATTCATTTCTTATAACTCGATAAGAGTTTTCCATCACTATCTTCTTTCTATATGGCTACTACCTAAGGTTGTTCCCCCACCTAAGGTTCATAACCTACAGCTCTGATACCAACTTGTGACACCCCCAAATCCAGGAACTTCAATTCCACGGGATTTGGTGTTCACTATACAAATATCATCTATCTATCTACCCATAATAAATGCAAACCATACAATAGATAGAAATAATAATAAATCTCCTTAAGGGTTACAACATCCAAATAATAATAATACAATCCCTGGTTAAACTAACCTTAAACATCTGTGAAGAATCATAAACAAACATGTCTTAAATAACATCAGTAACTCAAGTCTTAAACATAAATACATCATCTAATAAAAAATAACAAGTCTTCATCACTTGCTAACTTTGCCCTTGCCTTTACTAGTGGAAGGTTCATCGGTTCTTTCGTTCTTAACTGCAATGTTATTATTAAGTAAGAGTGAGCACTATTGCCCATAAGTATAATAATGTAATAACAGTATAATAACATGCAAGTAAATCAAAAAACATCTGAATAAAAGCTCAACTTCTGAATAAAGAATGAATAACAAGAATCAAAAGAATTCTGAGGGTCATAAGACCTTGAACTATGTCATAGGTTATCAAGGGTTATACTTGAAACCTTTAACAGTCATAAGACTATGGACCTTTCTTCTCGTACTTAGGGGGATCAGCCCTTAGTACCATACTGTGCACAATATCTTAACGCTAACGCATAAGTAAATCCCTTTGCAGAGTTGTTCATCTCAGTTTGACATTCGAGTCCGCACCAAAGGAAGTTTGGTTTGGATAATTCAATAAGGGTTCTGAAATTTAGAACGTTCATCAACTAAGGACTAATTAAATCAATAAAATTCACTAGTCTAATAAGGTTCTGATATTCAATTCGAATAATAATCTCAAGAAGTATACAATAGAACAATTATTGTATAACCGAATCATGCTTTGAAAAGATAACAAATCTTTAATATAATAATTGAACTTGAATAATAGTAACGATAATTTACTCGATGTAACTAATAACTTGAACAATAATGAAAAGTAGGGTTAGGAAACTTGCCACGTGTGTAGGCTAAACGATTACTACTTCCGTTCACCACAAATCCTACACACATACCATATGTATTCACGACATTCATTAGTTACATTTTCACTTAATTATTTAATATAAACTCCACTTTATTTAACAAATCATTACCTTTCTAATTTAATTACTTAATTAAATTAGAATATTTTCATTCTCTTACTATTATTACACTCGAATAAATTATTTCATAATAATTTCCATCAAATATTTATTTTATTCAATAAATATCTCAATTAAAATATTTACTTTATTTTATAAATATTTTTATAATAATTTTAATCGAATATTTATTTTATTCCATAAATATCTCAATTAAAATATTTAATTTAATTTATAAATATTTTAATAATAATTTTCATCGAATATTTATTTTATTCCATAATATCTCAATTAAAATATTTAATTTATTTTATAAATATTTTAATAATAATTCTCATCAAATATTTATTTATTTTATTATTATTATTATTAATTTTTTTAACCGTCAGGACGGGGTAATTTAGTTTGGTAACGCCTGCCGGGGGCGGGGTTACCCAGGCTCATTTTCTGCAGTTTCTGCAGTTCTGTAGTTCGCTAACATAACAAGGCCAAATTAGGCCAAAAATCAATCACAGGTAACATTATACATGAATATGGCCATAACTTCCACTTAGTTATTTTTACACGAATTTAGACTTACCCAATCATTGTAATACATATATAATCATTACTTAACCCATCTAGCATGATTTTTAACAAGTTACAACGCTTAATTTTTAAAATCAACACATTTACTTCCATTATTCTTGATGTTCTTGAAGGTTTTGAAAATAAAACATGAAAATTATCACTACGGATTCGTTATAACACCGAATCCGTTTATTTAAACTTTGGTCTCTTCGTATCAACATGCATAATGATATACGAGTGTAAAATTTAGGGATAATATACGATCAATACATAAAATATCACGTATAAAGCCATAAGGCCAAAACCCATACTCTGTAATTTTGTAGAAATCATATACGATGTAATATTATTAAACTGATGATATGGAATCATGCAATATATATATATATATATATATAATACGATATGATACATCTTAACCCATAAATAACGCATAAATATTACTCATTTCTCAATCACAGAGGCTTTACAGAAACTTTGAAAGCCATTTTCTTATAAAAACTTAATGACGTAAAATAGAATTTGGGAAGGAAAATTACCCATAGTATAATTAATGGAAGATGAATTCCTTCTCAGATGACTCTCACAATCCTCTTAACAACTCTGACTTCTCAACTGTTTCTCTGTATTTCTCTCTGTTATGCTTTCTAGACTTAGGCAAATAATGAAGAAGAAATAAAAGAATACATAAACTAAATAATGAACAACTGACGCGTTGGTGGTCAGTTACCCAGTCATGGGTTAACTGGCCCCAACTCCCTTTAGTGCCATGTTTGCCTAGCTAGAATAGGTTTCAAAAACTATTTAATTTAATAAAACTTTTATCACATAGTTAATTCATGTCACACCCACTTGAACAATAATCAAATATCTTATTTAATATAAATAAAATATAATAACTTCTCATAAATTCACATAGTCATATATTTAATTTTCTCATTAATTAATAATGTCAAATTATTAACTCCCTAATTAATAATTAATTTAATTAAAATAACATCATGCTTAATTAAATATTTCATTTAATTCAATAAACTCATTTAATTACATACTTGAATAATAATTATTCTCCACATTAATTTAATAAATGTAATACATATAATTAAATTAATCTACCACAATTGCATCAAATAATTATTTAATCCAATAATTAAATTATCGAAAAATATTTATTTAATTCAATAAATATTAAAATTAAATTACAAAAATCTCTATCGTCACATCCCTCCACTCTTCATCAAAAATTGAAATACATCATTATTGACAGCCTAATCACAATCAACGCTGAACCGAAATGTCCTAGACAAAGTGACATACCCCTCACCAGTTTCAATTCAGAAGTTGAGCCGGTCAGTTTTCATGCCCTGGTGGTGAGCAACACTCACTACCACCCTATTGGTGCACCACCTCTCACACCCAAGATTTCTGCCGAAGTAATGTCAGCTACTCAAGAAATGATATCTTTGGGTCATCAGCTTGGACAAGGGCTGGGTAAAAGTCATCAGGGTATTAAGCACCTGATTCAAGTTATCAGTCAAACTGGTATAGTTGGATTGGGCTATTTTGCCAGTTCTAGTCATATGAATCCACATAAGCATCATCAAATTCCTCCAACTTCAGTTACATGACAATTATCTCCACCTAAAAATCCTAAGTCCGCACAACCTCCGGTAAAGGTGACAGCCATCGTAATGGCTATGTTATTTCCCAAACTGATACTGGTAGAGGAGAAAGAAGCCTTGGTTCAGACCCCAAAATGGAAGAAGAGGAACGAAGAATTAAGTAAGACATCGTCAGAATGATGTCAGGTATACACTTCATTGTCCATAATGAACATACAAATAGATACACCCCAGACGATGATTGTCCAGACGTAATGGTCATCATTCGGGAAAAGGAGGACGATGACAGCCCCTCCATCACTATAGTCAACTAGGACTATTCCCTCGATAATTGGAGCAGCACTCCTTGCATTGGTCGACGAGGGTAAAATGGGCAGGAACTCTTTCTTCCCTGTAGATATCATAACTGCTTACTTTTTTATACAATATTCGTAGTTGTTTTGTTATTACATTCTAACACTTTGTATGATCAAACCATTTCATATATACTAAGTGAAAGCATATTTTGTTTCAG
Organism: Panax japonicus; assembly: GCA_020205505.1. Lineage (NCBI taxonomy): Eukaryota > Viridiplantae > Streptophyta > Magnoliopsida > Apiales > Araliaceae > Panax > Panax japonicus. The sequence continues at coordinate 49,219,802 of CM035113.1, forward strand.
GACCCTGAATTTAGATGTGCATGTACTTGCTGATAAGATGCCTCTTCTCCACAAGGATTATAACTTTGATGTAGAGTTGGATTCAGCCTTGATGGAAATACATGGGGACATTGAGGTGCCTCCGAAAATTAAAGAATGGGTCAAAGATAAACCTAAACCCAACCTTGATCGAACCACTTCCTTCAATCTTGGAACCTTGGAAAGCCCTAAGTTAATCCAGATTGGTTCAGACCTTACCCCAAACCAAAGGAATGACATGGTTATGCTACTAACCCAATTCCAAGATGTTTTTGCATGGTCTCACGAAGACATGGTGGGTTTGTCCACTGACATTGTTCTTCATCGCCTTCCCATTAAAGAGGGATTCAAGCCAGTCAAACAGAAGCTCAAGCGATTAAAACCTGAGTGGATTTTAAAGGTGAAAGAAGAAATTGTGAAACAATTTCAAGCTGGTATTATCATGGTGTCCACATATCCTGAGTGGATATCCAATATAATTCTCATGCCTAAGCTTGGAGGAAAGGTGCGAGTTTGTGTGGATTACCGGGATCAAAATAAAGCTTTCCTTAAAGATAGCTTTCCCATGCCATTTATCCACATTCTCATTGAAAATACTGCTCAATATGACATGTACTCCTTTGCGGATTTCTTCACAGGATACCACCAGATTATGATTGCTGAGGAAGATCACGAGAAAACTGCTTTCATCACGCCTTGGGGAACTTTTTGCTATAGACGGTTGTCATTCGACCTCATCAATGCCGGAGCCACATATCAACGAGCTATGATGGCTCTTTTCCACGACTTAATGCATAAGAAGATAGAAATCTATGTGGATGATGTAACAATCCAAGATTTTATTATATATAATTTAAAATATTTATTAAATTAAATAAATATTTTATTGTTGTGATTGTTGTTAGTAAATATTTATTTGATGTGATTGTTGTTATTAAATATTTATGAATTAAATTTATTAGATAATATTCTAAATTAAATTAATTTATAATTTAGAGAGTTGTAATATAACATGAGATGTTATATTAATAATTTAAAGTGGTATGTTAAATTATTAAATAAAATTATAATGAATTTATAATTTTGTGATATTTGTTTAAGTGAAATATTTATTTAAAATATGGTATGTATAATTAATTTATTTGATTAATGTTGGATATGGAAATTCAAATAAATAATATGTGATTATAAATTATAAACTAAATTGTTTATTAAAATAATTAAAGTTGTTTTAAATTGATTTAACCCAAACAAAGCTTAAGGATATTAAGTCTTTATATTTTAAAGACTTTTGCCAAACAAAGTCTTATGCCTTTTGGATTTTTTTAAATTTTAATTATAATTATAATATAAATAAAATAAATCAAAATAATAAATATAAAATATATTGTTTTTTAACTGATATGTAATTAGTATTATAATAAGTATACGACTGTTACATACGTTGGGTGCGTCTCCTTTATGTTATGTAAAAGGTTTAGTTTTGGCTTATACTGAGGAAGGAAGAAGGAGGTTTAAAGTGAGAAGTTGAGAGAGTTTGAGAGAGACTTGGGAGATTCCTATGTTTCTGAGGAATTATCAGTGGATTCATCTTTTTTGAATTATTGATATATAACTGATATACAAGGATTTTCAAGCATAAGAAGTTATTACTCATAACCTTAATGTTATATATTTATATATATGTATATATATGAATTTGAAAGCATATAAATTCAAGTTCTGTGAATTCATCTTTTTTCAATTATTGATGTATAACTGATTACTTGTTATTGTATATGTTTGTGATGATTAGAACTAGTGTTTAGATAAGAAATTTTATGCTAATTTTGTTGAAAAGAAGGAAAAGTAGTTACAGTGAGTATTTTGCATATGACTTATGAAAGTACCAAATTTAGTGACTAGTTTATATGTTAATATGCAAATTGAGTTTTGTTTATGCTAGTTCATTAAGAAACGAAGAAAACGTAGTTTGAAGGAAGTGATTTGGTGAAGAATTGTAATCACTGTGATGATTTTTGTAAAGGAACTCAAAAATGGAGTTTTTGTATGAAAACATAGAATTTGAGGAATTAAACTAGTTAAAGTTGTTGTTAAATTGTTCTATATTGAGGAATATGTGAGAAAATGGGTTTGTAATAGTTCTATATCAATTGTATATGTTAAATTTACTATTTTTATGGGTGAAATTAGTGTTAGTTGGGCTAAAATCGGCTACTGTTCATGGCATTTTTGGTTCTGTTTGTGCACCGGCGCATCTTCGCCAATGCTAAGGCCAAAAACGGCGCAGCTGCATCGTTCCTAGGCTTATGTATGGCGCAGCTGCGCCATAAACTAATCTGAGACAGTGGCTTCTGCTACTACTGCAGACTTGGGTTACCACTATAACTTTGTCTAAGGTTATGTTAATGTGTCAAATATGTGACAAGGAGGTTAAAACAAAATCATGTCATGTCATTGATAATTTCAACGTTGTAAAAATGATTAGTAAGTTAAGAACGCGTTATGTTATGATTTAAAGTACACAATGCATAATGAAGCTAACACTTGTGATTCTGAGATGAACTGTAACGACCCCAAAATTCATACAATTTAATTCTCAACTTCGGTCGTTAATTACACATCTACCATCTGATTTTACATTATTATTCGATGTTAAACTTCATAAAATGTGAAATAATTTAAATTTTATGTCATCTTACTTTAATTCCCTGAATCAAAACCTTTATCATCTACATGTCTTTGAATCAATATTATTTTATGATTCGTTTTATCACTGTTATTATATAAAATTTTACATTTCAATCTGATAAGCTTTACATATCAGATAACTTTAACTTTATCTTTACAACTCAACATAAAAGTATACATCATAAAATATTTAGTACATCTTATGAATCTTAATCACGGTATAAAGAAATAACAACTTTAGCTAAAATATTAATCTTCGTGTATTATTTTTGATCCACGTCATTCAAGTAGCACATAACGTTACCTTCAATCCTTAACCTGTAAAAATGGTTATTTGCAAGGTTTAGCTCGACAACCCAACAAGATCTAACAGTTTTCATGCATCACATAGCACATAATAACATGCTCAACATATAACATACATGTTGCAGTTCATATACTAAGTATAAAGATTGAGTTCCTTACTCAATCAGCATGCTTTAATCAATCAACGTAGTCGTAAATTAACTTTAACATTTCATAATTTCAACATATAAATAACACATCATGCTCTTTACAATAAAGATTTAAAATAGTTAATGATCATCAAGTTCACATAGCAAATAGGAACTGAAAGACTTGCCTGATTCATAGTTTATGAACTACGACTTAACTGCTTAACGTGTATCTGCACTTCGTGTATTCCTACACAGTTATATAATCATGAATTCACATCCATTAGTCATATATTTCATACATTCTTAATATAATAATAATGTTACATTATTTTATAACTAGGATTGTAAAACCTATATTTCACTTTCTCATCATACTCTTAGAATAGCTAGGTATTTATAGGTATACCTTAACCACTCGTACTTTACATCAACGTTCATATATATTTATTACACACTTGACTCGTTATGTGTTCGTTACACATTTCAAACTCATAGATGCATGATTCACAAAGTTCTTTCATTTTGCAAAATTTAACAACTCTGTGTTTTATATAACCATTACATGCTCTTATTCTTAAACCATCATCTATGTCAAGTATTATAGCTTTAGACATTCATACCTATATGATTTAAGGTCTGGATTCATAGTTAAAATAATAAGGCATCATTGCCCTGTGGCGCAGCTGCGCCCTGGTTAAGCTTAGGGACGGCACAACTGCGTTGTCCCCTAGCTAGACCAGGGTTGGGCTTGCACTTCATGTTTCTGTCCAACTCTAACACACCTATTCACTTATAATTTAACATACATACATGTTAGAGGTTCTTACATAAGCATATGACCATTCTTGAGTTCATTTTTACAAGTTTTAGTTCATGACTTTCCATGAAATTAATGCATAAAAGTTTATTTATTTATCATGCTTTATAACTTTGGTCATATTTCTACATATAGAGGTCTCACAATCTATTAATACATTTGATCATGATGTTCATATCATTCATTCATAACTAGCATTGTTTAACACTTTGAAATATGTTTTAACTCATGTTTGATTAAATTATCTTTATGTCCATTACCTACGAATCATGTTTAGAGACATAATAAAACGTAACATGGCATCTCAAGCCTTTAGAATCTAAATACTCATATGTAATGCAACTTAACTTCGGAAACATGCTCGAGGTTGCCTTTGAAATCCTTTTACATGAATGATCCAATATAGCGCATTTAAATCAACTTTGAAACTCTTACCAAAAGTAACTAAGTCATGTTAACATCTTTTCAAGTTCAGAAACTATATGCTATAAAATTCAAGTTCATTTACTTATCATACTAAGCTTTTCTTGAAATTTCTCTAATCACAAGGTCTAATAAGTTTAATAATGAACAAAGACACTATAAACACTGTAGACACTCAAAATTTTCTGTGCTACTATTACTAACCTTGCAGGAAGAAAGATTCGTCTTTTAAGAGAAAACCCTGAAAGACAATCCAAATCCATACCGGATACTACCGGAAGTTCAGCATCAATCCCTGATCGCAATCTGGGAGTAACGGTTTCAACCTCGGATCTAACCCCGAGACCTGCAAATACAATACTGGAACACACACCGAAGAAGACCGATTAATCTCGGAGATAACCCCGAGGTATCTAATCTCAGTCCCAACCATGGGAGTAGCCACCAACCTTGGTGATAACTCCAAGGAATGCAGTTTTAGAGATAACCCCGGAAATGCTTGTTTCAAATGCCATCAGTTTTAATCTCGGCACTCACAACGAGATACAGTGTACCAACCCGACAATAACATCGGAAAGACAGGCACACCTCAAAGATGACAATGAGGACCTTCAACAAATGCAGTAGTCCAATCTCAATGAAGTCTGAGCAACGTCTGCTTATCGGCCCAATTCAGCAGTAACACCGGTGAGGGGCAACATCACCATCTCGTCCAACATGGTGCCACGTCTCGTCTCTACGCAACAATGTCCCACAAGGCTAACCAATCCTGAGTGACTATTGTGCGGGGTAACGGATGAAAGTTGAGGCTTGAAGACCAGACGACATCGTCCCATCTTCAAAGACTTCGTAAAAACTCTAATCCCATGACATCATACAACTCTCGACAACGGCGGTCCGAAATAGGTCCTGAATACCTCAAAACGGATGCCTGGATTGTACTTCTCAAAATACGAGTGGACATTACAGTGCCTGAGTGCACTTACTTCGAGACGACCCAACCCGACAGAATCGGGCTGACCCGATCCGCCTCTGGTACACCTGCGGCTGGGCCGCAGGTACACCTGTGGCACCTTTTGCATATAAATAAGAGGCTTGGGGTGCTGATTTTTAAGAGAAAAAAGACGGGGAAACCTTGCACAATTTGCTCTGCACTTTCCATACAGTGTATTTTCTCACTTTCAGACACCTGTGAGCTCATATATAGCCTCTTTTGTACCCACAAAATTCCAGTGTTTAACCACTCTAAAGATATAGAAGCCCTTTTTATCAGTCAGCTGTAAGCCTTCTCACACACTTTAGAGTCTTTCTCTTCATCTTTGCACACACCCTTCTACACTTTGAGAGTCGTGTTGCTTGCTTATATATATCAACTGTGTGTCGGACTTTTTTCGATGAGCCTAGAATTCAGTCTGGTGCGTTTACTCGCATATATATATATATATATATATATATATATATATATATATATATACACTTATATATATGAATTGTGGTCGAACTATGTTCGATGAGCCTGGATTTTACATCCGGTGCGTTTATTGCTTTTATATATATATATATATATTTATTTTTTTTGTCCTGCCTGGAGTTCCCTTCGTGGCAGTTGATCGCTTTTATAGCTTTAATTAAATTTTGTCCTGCCTGGAGTTTACTTCGTGGCAGTTGACCGTATTTACAGCTATATTTATATTCTGTCCTGCCTGGAGTTTCCTTCGTGACGGTTGACTGTATCTATAGTTTTATTTATATTTTTGATCCCCCATGGAGGTGCTTCGTGGTTGATGATCCTGTCTATATATATATATATATATATATATATATATATATATATATATATATTTACCGCTTTTATATATATACCTACTTATTGCTTTTATACAAATTGCAAGATTCTGTGCGCCTAAGAATCATGTGATCACAGATTCATCTCATTGGATCTAGATTCAGTTCCCGTGATGGACATTTTCAGCTGTAAGCAGCTTGTAAATTATTCTGCGATGTCTGTATTTCCTTAGATGGTTTCCATACCCACGAGGAAGTCGATATTATTTTTGGTTGTATTATTTTTCATATGGATGCCTCGCTTCCGTCAAATAAAATCAATTAATCCGCTCATTTAATAAAAATGGAAGTGTAAAAGGTCTCAATTCCTATTGAGCATCAGGGTTTGAAAAACCTCTTTCATAAAACATCATTTCGATATCTTGCTAAAATCTGAATTTTTACATAAATTCAAACCCTGTGTGTATAAGCTCGAACGAGGCCTCACACAACTTTCATATAACATCACATTGACCCACACACACACACACACTCAGATAATAGTTTCTTGAAAAGATGCAGTCACCGTGGTAACACGGATATCGGGGGGTGCCTAACACCTTCCCCCCGCATAACCAAGTCCTCGGACCCTAAATGAATCTCGGTTTCGCCGACCCGTATTTCAGTGTCACATCACTGGGTCAATGTGCAAACCTTTTCTCGGTTGTGTTGGTACAACCATATAAAAAACCAACTGGCGAGTCTTAACAGTCCCATCGTTGACAATATACATGTTGGACCTTTTTCAGTTGTTTTTTCAAAAAAATCTCACCTAAAATGAGAACACCAAAGAACAAGTAACGGAAAGGGACACCCAAAAATCCCGACGTCTACAGGTGGCGACTCGGCTGGGGACTCCAGTAAGAGGACATAAGCCGCTACTACAATATTTTCAAAACTGTTATATACTTGTGTGTGGATGTTGCATTTACATTGGATGAATGTGTACGAATGCATGTCTTGTTTGAGCTTAGTGCTTCGCATCATATCTGCATGTGATGTTAGTGCTTCGCACTATAAACTGCTTATGATATTAGTGCTTCGCACATATCATCATTTCATACGGTGAGACGTGATGTATGTGAATGAATGTTGTGTGGTCCCTCCACCAAGAGGCTATCCTGTGACAACCCGAGAATTTGGGCAATTTATTAAAATCTTAAATGATTGAATTAAGGTTAAATAATAGACCTAGACAGAAAATAAGTGTATGCGTTTAATGTTTTTGGGATTGAATTTTAAGAATTTCAAAATTCGGTGAAGGATATAGGTGAATTATTCAGGATTAACGATTTATGTGATTATGTTCTGTGTTTATGGTTAATGATGTGTTCAGAATGTGGTTAAGGGTCATGGGTTGATCAGATAAATTATATCTGTGATAAACCCTAATTATATATTAAGAACGTCAAACGTTCAGTTAGAAAACCCTAACGTCTAATAAGAAACCCTAGAAATCGGTTCTGGAAACCCTAGTTTCAGTTCTGGAAGTCCGAAACCCTAATTCGGATATTGAAAACCCTAGATTGGGAATGCAATGATATGTTTAAGGTTAAACGTCATTAATATTAAAATTAATTAGGGAAAACCCTAATGAATTATTGGGAACCCGATTTGATTATTTGAAAACCCTAATACCAGATCTGAAAACCCTAATTTCAGATTCTGATAAAATGAAACCCTAATCTGGGGATATAACAGAGAATTTTAATGTTTTAGTGCTATGAATTAAGTATTAATTAGGGTAAAAGTTAATTAATTAACAAACCCTAATTTCCAATTTTTGGAACCCTAATTGTTTCGTCAGAAACCCTAATTGTTCAGTAGTGGATTTAATTGCTAAAAGTAGCAATGTTAATTAGGAAACCCTAATCCTAATTAGTTCAATTTATGAGTAATTAGAAAACTCTAATCTAATTACGAGATTTAATTTCAACAAATTAGAAAATCAAAATTTTTCTTTTAGAAACCTTAATTCAAGGGTTTTGAACCCTAATGACCATTTTAACCTTAATTTCTAAATTAGCGATTTTAATTAGGAAATACTAATCCTAATTAGTAAGATTTAAAGTATGATTAATGAATTTTAATATAATTAGTAAATCCTAATTATAATTTTGAAATGTTAAATTTTCTATTTTTGTAACCGAAATTCGGAAATTTTAGAAATTAAATTTTTACAAAGTTAAGGGTTAAAACTTAAACCCTAAAATGTTCAAACCCTAAACCCTAAGGGTTTCATCAAATGCAAAATCCTAGAAAAAAATGGAAAAGACAAAAAATGCCCCTTTTTGTGTATTAATTTAAGTAGCTTGCAAATCTTGGCCAAATCATTGGTTGTTGACCAACCCTAACCCTAACCTAACCCTAGCCATGTGATGAAATCTTCCAAGATCAGCCAATCTTGACACCTAGCATTATTTGTGGCCATGAATTAAAAAGCTAAATAATAAAAGTAAGGAAAAAGCTTAGTTACTTTTTCATTTCTCCAAGTCCCTTATCTCTCTTCATTTTCGAAATTATAGAGTGAGAGAGAGTGAAATAGTAAGTTATGACTAGATCAGATCACCCAAGAACAGAAATCAAAGTTCAGAAATCGGAAATCAAAGCTTAATAGGTATAAACCCTAAACTTAGAAATCTTTTGATTTGATGTTAAATGTTGTAATTGATTGGTTAAATATGTGTTATAGGGTGTCATTTGATGATATGGGTTGTCAAAACCTAGATCCATATCATTTTGATGCTCGGATTTGATGATTTTTGAAATCTAGAAAAATGTTAAAATAGGGCCTGACAGCCATATGTCAGGGCTCATAGATCATTGCTTGTTAATTGTTTTTGTTTTGTAAGAGTTTATACTTGTAGTATGTTGTAAGGACTATGATCTGAAACAGGAATCAGGGTTAGATATAGTCTAGATCATCATTTATGCTCGGTCAAACCACGTTGACCGTTCACAGAAACTGAAAATCTGGGCAACCCAGAATTTTCAGAAAGTTCTGACAAGATTTTGAAGGCCATGAATCTTGCTGTTGTTTGTTGGTTTGGTCATTTTGATGCTTTAAAGTTGTAGTCTGACATGAGGTCTACAGTATAAAAGCTTTAGATCACCCAGATCTGTAACAGGATCGTAGTAATTATCGGTCAAACATGCGTTGACCAACTGCCTTGGACAAATTCTGCAAAACCCAGATTCGTTGAAGAACAGTGGCTGACAGGTAGTTTGACCGGAGCAGATCATTGGTAGATAATGTTTTTAGGTTGTTATGATGTGATAAAGTTGAACTCCGACATCAATACTACAATTGTGAACCTTTATAACACACAAAACAGTCTTAGAATCGAAGCTATAAGGATCTAAAGGAGGTACCTTGACTGTTCTTCATTTTCTGGGTAACCCAGAAAATGAAGAACACGTCTGTCAGACATTTTGGCTGCCCAGATCTTGATGTTCAGTTGTTGGATTGCCATGAAACATGATATGTAGTTGTAGTATTACATAAATACTACAACATGAAAGTAATTACAAGCCCAGAAATCAAGTGTAGCATGGATTAAATTCCGGTCAAACAAGGACCCTCGACCACTGACTCGGTTTTCTGGGCATTGACCAAGAACATCAAGAACACATTTAGCGAAACTTTTGTCGCCTAAAGACCCTTTAGCGACGCTTTATTTTCTGAAAAATGCAGAAAATGATTAAAAATTAGAAAAAAATAGTTTTTAATTATTAAAAATACATAATAAATTATGAAAAATTATTTTAAAGTCTGAAAAATAGTTTTTAACTATTTTGAGTATATTTCAGAAATATGTAATATTTTTGGAATATAAATGGTATTTATTTATTTAATTATAATATTAAATAAATTATTTAAAAATAGTTTTAATTCATGAAAAATCATGAAAAATTATATTATGGTATAAGAAAATATTTCAAGTTATTTTTGATGACTTTTAATATTTTGGGATGAATTTCATTAATTAATCAATAATAATGATAATTAGTTTATTTAATAGATATATTAAATAAATTAAGGAAAAATGGAATTAATGTTTTATAAATTATATAAAAATGATTTAAGTGTTATAAAAATATTTTAGGTTATAAAATATAACTTTTGATATTTTGGCATGAAAGTATTAATATTTTAATATTAATATTAATTATCGGATAATGGATTAAAGTGTTGGAAAATCATATAAAAATGATTTTAAGTATTAAAAATACTTTGTGATATTATAATTATATTATAATATGATGTAATGATTTTTATTAATATTTTATATTAAATAAATATTAATGATTAAGGAATTATGTGGTATTTAATTCATTTAAATACGGTTTTAAGGATTAAATAATGTTGATAAATGGTAATAATTATCCAAAAATTATTACGAGCCTTTGGAAAAATGTTTTGACTGATAAGAAAGTTATCTGTGATATTGTTAAGTATTAAGTCAGAGTTTAATTGAACTTAAACTCGATTTTTGTCTGACTAGACCGTCGGGATGTTAGAATTATGTCGTTTTCAAGTCAGACTGAAATAGTTTGACCTGATACTAAGTCTTATGTGTTATAAAGACTGATAGCGTTATGTGGTAATGTGTTTTGGTTATTCTGTGGATATAAATATAACAGTATTATACTGTGATGATATTATTCTAATATTGGAGATCTATATTATTAATATTAGGTCTTCGGGTAAAGCGTTATTAATGGCGTTGCGGTAATCCACGGTTCAGGCAAGTTTTCTTATAGTTAACTCTAATAAGAGTGTTTTATTCAAGTTGATGGTTAATCGTTGTTGATTGCCATGAAAATTGTACTCTGTACATCTTGCATGTATAAGTCAGGTATGAAAGGTTGATCACCTTCATTACCAGTTGGTTCAGAAATGTTGTTCATGTATAAAACTTGTTCAGTCAAACGTTTGTTCGTGCTAGTTCTCAATTATATTGATGAATTGTAGCAAGCTTATTATTCATACTCTTCAATCATGATATATTGTTATATTGGTATATAAACTTGCTGGGCAACTTTTATGCTCACCCTTGCTATATCATGATAAAACATTGCAGATAAGGCGAACGTATTCGGATACAGGAAAAAGGTTAAAGCCAAGTTCAGCTTGGGATATAAAGTGCGGCTTGTTTGTAATAATATATTGTGATAATTATTGTTGTATAATAGATATTATATGAATGGTGTTTAAGTTAAGGTTACTCGACCTTGGGGATAAGTGTGTAATGTATTGTATAAACAATTTATGTTTATATCTTCCGCAATTAGTGAAAGAATTAGTATACCGGATCCGCGGCGATTCAGGGCCCGGATTCGGGGCTGCTACAGTTGGTATCAGAGCTGTTGGTTATGAAGCTTATGTAGTAATACCTGAGATAAATAACCGCAGTGATTAGGATAAGTATTAACTCAAATCGAGTTAGTTGGTCGGTAAGATTCAAAGATGAATCTCGGCGAGTGTAAAGACACAGAGTTCCCTAACTCTGATAATAAAGTTGAACAGTAATGGTGAATAGATCGAGTCTAAAAGACTGAAAGTGCAGGGATAGGAGATCGTAAAATAAAACGATCATAGGCATAGAAATAAATCGTAATATATACGATAAGATCACCCCGTGATCTGATAAAGGTTATGATATGGGAAATGAATCAATCTAATGATTGAAAAGTTTACAGCAAGATCCTGTGTGAAAGTTTTACTATGAAATGGTACTATGAAAACTCATAAAAGAGTTATGGATTATGAATACGAATTGAATTCGTATTGAAAAAGGGGGTTAAGATTGGGTGGGAATTTCAATGAGGACTCGTGTTAGCAACTGAGTTGTATGATTCCTTGTATGGGCGGGGAATTGTACTTGGTGTAAAAACTACTTGGTTGGTGGCATTGGTAATAATTGAAATGTTGTGTCACGCTAGTTATTATATATAGATAAATAGGTCATAGGTAGAGAATATAGGATTAAGTACGAGTTCTTAGAACTCATACTTATGTGACATTCTTGACGCATAGTTATATGAAATGTTTATGAGCCCCTCAGCGAACGGACGCCAAAGGTCAGACTAGGGTCAGTTTGTAAACTCATATAATTGTGGTCAGGTTATGAATTCATGAGTGTGGTTTTATGAATTGGATATAGTTGTGCGTGAATGGAGTGTTAAGGATTATAGGAACAGATAGATTGTTAAGCAAATGATCATTAGTGGAGACTTAGGTTTTCCTAAACTCCTAGTTATGCTAAACTTCAAATTTTTGACCTCAAGCTAAATACGCACTATGTGCCTTTTAAAAAACAATTGTAGACTCGTAACCATTTTTGAAACGGTTTAAAGTACAGTCTATGCTACTTATTTCGGCTAGACGCAAATGTTTTGAAATATCAAAAATTATTTTATTTATCGCTTATGTACAATGTAACTTGGTGCAGAGATGATAAAAATGATGGAGTCATCAATGCATTATTACTTAGTGTGAATTTGACCTGAAGTCACTATTCTACTATGGTATGATGTAATATGATAAAATCACCAATGACAGAATCCTCAACGGACTGTTAATACAGTACGGCATCATGACGTCATTCTCGAAAATGTTTTCAAAAAATTTTAATTTGCCAACGGGGTTTGGCTACACCTAAATAATTCGATTGAATTGAATTATTGATATGGGTCTATGCTATTTGATTCAGCTAGACTAATGTTATAAAAACTCCAAGTGTTTATTGAAAGAATTTTCCGAACCAAATTGTTTTGGTGCGGAATCCAATGATAAGACTGAGGTCAACGATAATGTTTGGATAAATAATCCAATCTAATAGCGTAAATATTCGCTAAAAATGATTAATACGTTATGCATGACGTAATTGTACAATGGTATGATCACCTAAAGTACTAATAATGGTAGTTTACCTTCTTTGTGATTGTAAACAGACCAAGTAATGTATTGTTTTGCGGTATGATCACTACCGTTAAAAACTAAATGTGTTCATGGTCTAGATGACCCCTCAGCACAATTTCAAAACTTTTACTCTGGTGAGAGGTGTATTGGGTGGCATGTAATAATGTGTGTGAATGGTATATGTGTGAATGGTGTAAGGTATAAGGTTCATGTGTGAATGGTGTAAGGTGCACGGTGTAAGGTGTAAGGCGAATTTCGGGGACGAAATTCTTATAAGGAGGGGTGAATGTGACAACCCCAGAATTTGGGCAATTTATTAAAATCTTAAATGATTGAATTAAGGTTAAATAATAGACCTAGACAGAAAATAAGTGTATGCGTTTAATGTTTTTGGGATTGAATTTTGAGAATTTCAAAATTCAGTGAAGGATATAGGTGAATTATTCAGGATTAAGGATTTATGTTATTATGTTCTGTGTTTATGGTTAATGATGTGTTCAGAATGTGGTTAAGGGTCATGGGTTGATCAGATAAATTACATCTGTGATAAACCCTAATTATATATTAAGAACGTCAAAAGTTCAGTTAGAAAACCCTAACGTCTAATAAGAAACCCTAGAAATCGGTTCTGGAAACCCTAGTTTCAGTTCTGGAAGTCCGAAACCCTAATTCGGATATTGAAAACCCTAGATTGGGAATGCAATGATATGTTTAAGGTTAAACGTCATTAATATTAAAATTAATTAGGGAAAACCCTAATGAATTATTGGGAACCCGATTAGATTATTTGAAAAACCTAATACCAGATCTGAAAACCCTAATTTCAGATTCTGATAAAATGAAACCCTAATCTGGGGATATAACGGAGAATTTTAATGTTTTAGTGCTATGAATTAAGTATTAATTAGGGTAAAGGTTAATTAATTAACAAACCCTAATTTCCAATTTTTGGAACCCTAATTGTTCCGTCAGAAACCCTAATTGTTCAGTGGTGGATTTAATTGCTAAAAGTAGCAATGTTAATTAGGAAACCCTAATCCTAATTAGTTCAATTTATGAGTAATTCGAAAAGTCTAATCTAATTACGAGATTTAATTTCAACAAATTAGAAAATCAAAATTTTTCTTTTAGAAACCCTAATTCAAGGGTTTTGAACCCTAATGACCATTTTTACCTTAATTGCTAAATTAGCGATTTTAATTAGGAAATACTAATCCTAATTAGTAAGATTTAAAGTATGATTAATGAATTTTAATATAATTATTAAATCCTAATTATAATTTTGAAATGTTAAATTTTCTATTTTTATAACTGAAATTCGGAAATGTTAAAAATTAAATTTTTACAAAGTTAAGGGTTAAAACCTAAACCCTAAAATGTCCAAACCCTAAACGCTAAGGGTTTCATCAAATGCAAAATCCTAGAAAAAAATGGAAAAGACAAAAAAATGCCCCTTTTTGTGTATTAATTTAAGTAGCTTGCAAATCTTGGCCAAATCATTGGTTGGTAACCAACCCTAACCCTAACCTAACCCTAGCCATGTGATGAAATCTTCCAAGATCAGCCAATCTTGACACCTAGCATTATTTGTGGCCATGAATTAAAAAGCTAAATAATAAAAGTAAGGAAAAAGCTTAGTTACTTTTTCATTTCTCCAAGTCCCTTATCTCTCTTCATTTTCGAAATTATAGAGTGAGAGAGAGTGAAATAGTAAGTTATGATCAGATCAGATCACCCAAGAACAGAAATCAAAGTTCAGAAATCGGAAATCAAAGCTTAATAGTTATAAACCCTAAACTTAGAAATCTGTTGATTTGATGTTAAATGTTGTAATTGATTGGTTAAATATGTGTTATAGGGTGTCATTTGATGATACGGGTTGTCAAAACCTAGATCCATATCATTTTGATGCTCGGATTTGATGATTTTTGAAATCTAGAAAAATGTTGAAATAGGGCCTGACAGCCATATGTCAGGGCTCATAGATCATTGCTTGTTAATTGTTTTTGTTTTGTAAGAGTTTATACTTGTAGTATGCTGTAAGGACTATGATCTGAAACAGGAATCAGGGTTAGATATAGTCTAGATCATCATTTATGCTCGGTCAAACCACGTTGACCGTTCACAGAAACTGAAAATCTGGGCAACCCAGAATTTTCAGAAAGTTCTGACAAGATTTTGAAGGCCATGAATCTTGCTGTTGTTTGTTGGTTTGGTCATTTTGATGCTTTAAAGTTGTAGTCTGACATGAGGTCTACAGTATAAAAGCTTTAGATCACCCAGATCTGTAACAGGATCGTAGTAATTATCGGTCAAACATGCGTTGACCAACTGCCTTGGACAAATTCTGCAAAACCCAGATTCGTTGAAGAACAGTGGCTGACAGGTAGTTTGACCGGAGCAGATCATTGGTAGATAATGTTTTTAGGTTGTTATGATGTGATAAAGTTGAACTCCGACATCAATACTACAATTGTGAACCTTTATAACACACAAAACAGTCTTAGAATCGAAGCTATAAGGATCTAAAGGAGGTACCTTGACTGTTCTTCATTTTCTGGGTAACCCAGAAAATGAAGAACACGTCTGTCAGACATTTTGGCTGCCCAGATCTTGATGTTCAGTTGTTGGATTGCCATGAAACATGATATGTAGTTGTAGTATTACATAAATACTACAACATGAAAGTAATTACAAGCCCAGAAATCAAGTGTAGCATGGATTAAATTCCGGTCAAACAAGGACCCTCGACCACTGACTCGGTTTTCTGGGCATTGACCAAGAACATCAAGAACACATTTAGCGAAACTTTTGTCGCCTAAAGACCCTTTAGCGACGCTTTATTTTCTGAAAAATGCAGAAAATGATTAAAAATTAGAAAAAAATAGTTTTTAATTATTAAAAATACATAATAAATTATGAAAAATTATTTTAAAGTCTGAAAAATAGTTTTTAACTATTTTGAGTATATTTCAGAAATATGTAATATTTTTGGAATATAAATGGTATTTATTTATTTAATTATAATATTAAATAAATTATTTAAAAATAGTTTTAATTCATGAAAAATCATGAAAAATTATATTATGGTATAAGAAAATATTTCAAGTTATTTTTGATGACTTTTAATATTTTGGGATGAATTTCATTAATTAATCAATAATAATGATAATTAGTTTATTTAATAGATATATTAAATAAATTAAGGAAAAATGGAATTAATGTTTTATAAATTATATAAAAATGATTTAAGTGTTATAAAAATATTTTAGGTTATAAAATATAACTTTTGATATTTTGGCATGAAAGTATTAATATTTTAATATTAATATTAATTATCGGATAATGGATTAAAGTGTTGGAAAATCATATAAAAATGATTTTAAGTATTAAAAATACTTTGTGATATTATAATTATATTATAATATGATGTAATGATTTTTATTAATATTTTATATTAAATAAATATTAATGATTAAGGAATTATGTGGTATTTAATTCATTTAAATACGGTTTTAAGGATTAAATAATGTTGATAAATGGTAATAATTATTCAAAAATTATTACGAGCCTTTGGAAAAATGTTTTGACTGATAAGAAAGTTATCTGTGATATTGTTAAGTATTAAGTCAGAGTTTAATTGAACTTAAACTCGATTTTTGTCTGACTAGACCGTCGGGATGTTAGAATTATGTCGTTTTCAAGTCAGACTGAAATAGTTTGACCTGATACTAAGTCTTATGTGTTATAAAGACTGATAGCGTTATGTGGTAATGTGTTTTGGTTATTCTGTGGATATAAATATAACAGTATTATACTGTGATGATATTATTCTAATATTGGAGATCTATATTATTAATATTAGGTCTTCGGGTAAAGCGTTATTAATGGCGTTGCGGTAATCCACGGTTCAGGCAAGTTTTCTTATAGTTAACTCTAATAAGAGTGTTTTATTCAAGTTGATGGTTAATCGTTGTTGATTGCCATGAAAATTGTACTCTGTACATCTTGCATGTATAAGTCAGGTATGAAAGGTTGATCACCTTCATTACCAGTTGGTTCAGAAATGTTGTTCATGTATAAAACTTGTTCAGTCAAACGTTTGTTCGTGCTAGTTCTCAATTATATTGATGAATTGTAGCAAGCTTATTATTCATACTCTTCAATCATGATATATTGTTATATTGGTATATAAACTTGCTGGGCAACTTTTATGCTCACCCTTGCTATATCATGATAAAACATTGCAGATAAGGCGAACGTATTCGGATACAGGAAAAAGGTTAAAGCCAAGTTCAGCTTGGGATATAAAGTGCGGCTTGTTTGTAATAATATATTGTGATAATTATTGTTGTATAATAGATATTATATGAATGGTGTTTAAGTTAAGGTTACTCGACCTTGGGGATAAGTGTGTAATGTATTGTATAAACAATTTATGTTTATATCTTCCGCAATTAGTGAAAGAATTAGTATACCGGATCCGCGGCGATTCAGGGCCCGGATTCGGGGCTGCTACAGTTGGTATCAGAGCTGTTGGTTATGAAGCTTATGTAGTAATACCTGAGATAAATAACCGCAGTGATTAGGATAAGTATTAACTCAAATCGAGTTAGTTGGTCGGTAAGATTCAAAGATGAATCTCGGCGAGTGTAAAGACACAGAGTTCCCTAACTCTGATAATAAAGTTGAACAGTAATGGTGAATAGATCGAGTCTAAAAGACTGAAAGTGCAGGGATAGGAGATCGTAAAATAAAACGATCATAGGCATAGAAATAAATCGTAATATATACGATAAGATCACCCCGTGATCTGATAAAGGTTATGATATGGGAAATGAATCAATCTAATGATTGAAAAGTTTACAGCAAGATCCTGTGTGAAAGTTTTACTATGAAATGGTACTATGAAAACTCATAAAAGAGTTATGGATTATGAATACGAATTGAATTCGTATTGAAAAAGGGGGTTAAGATTGGGTGGGAATTTCAATGAGGACTCGTGTTAGCAACTGAGTTGTATGATTCCTTGTATGGGCGGGGAATTGTACTTGGTGTAAAAACTACTTGGTTGGTGGCATTGGTAATAATTGAAATGTTGTGTCACGCTAGTTATTATATATAGATAAATAGGTCATAGGTAGAGAATATAGGATTAAGTACGAGTTCTTAGAACTCATACTTATGTGACATTCTTGACGCATAGTTATATGAAATGTTTATGAGCCCCTCAGCGAACGGACGCCAAAGGTCAGACTAGGGTCAGTTTGTAAACTCATATAATTGTGGTCAGGTTATGAATTCATGAGTGTGGTTTTATGAATTGGATATAGTTGTGCGTGAATGGAGTGTTAAGGATTATAGGAACAGATAGATTGTTAAGCAAATGATCATTAGTGGAGACTTAGGTTTTCCTAAACTCCTAGTTATGCTAAACTTCAAATTTTTGACCTCAAGCTAAATACGCACTATGTGCCTTTTAAAAAACAATTGTAGACTCGTAACCATTTTTGAAACGGTTTAAAGTACAGTCTATGCTACTTATTTCGGCTAGACGCAAATGTTTTGAAATATCAAAAATTATTTTATTTATCGCTTATGTACAATGTAACTTGGTGCAGAGATGATAAAAATGATGGAGTCATCAATGCATTATTACTTAGTGTGAATTTGACCTGAAGTCACTATTCTACTATGGTATGATGTAATATGATAAAATCACCAATGACAGAATCCTCAACGGACTGTTAATACAGTACGGCATCATGACGTCATTCTCGAAAATGTTTTCAAAAAATTTTAATTTGCCAACGGGGTTTGGCTACACCTAAATAATTCGATTGAATTGAATTATTGATATGGGTCTATGCTATTTGATTCAGCTAGACTAATGTTATAAAAACTCCAAGTGTTTATTGAAAGAATTTTCCGAACCAAATTGTTTTGGTGCGGAATCCAATGATAAGACTGAGGTCAACGATAATGTTTGGATAAATAATCCAATCTAATAGCGTAAATATTCGCTAAAAATGATTAATACGTTATGCATGACGTAATTGTACAATGGTATGATCACCTAAAGTACTAATAATGGTAGTTTACCTTCTTTGTGATTGTAAACAGACCAAGTAATGTATTGTTTTGCGGTATGATCACTACCGTTAAAAACTAAATGTGTTCATGGTCTAGATGACCCCTCAGCACAATTTCAAAACTTTTACTCTGGTGAGAGGTGTATTGGGTGGCATGTAATAATGTGTGTGAATGGTATATGTGTGAATGGTGTAAGGTATAAGGTTCATGTGTGAATGGTGTAAGGTGCACGGTGTAAGGTGTAAGGCGAATTTCGGGGACGAAATTCTTATAAGGAGGGGTGAATGTGACAACCCCAGAATTTGGGCAATTTATTAAAATCTTAAATGATTGAATTAAGGTTAAATAATAGACCTAGACAGAAAATAAGTGTATGCGTTTAATGTTTTTGGGATTGAATTTTGAGAATTTCAAAATTCAGTGAAGGATATAGGTGAATTATTCAGGATTAAGGATTTATGTTATTATGTTCTGTGTTTATGGTTAATGATGTGTTCAGAATGTGGTTAAGGGTCATGGGTTGATCAGATAAATTACATCTGTGATAAACCCTAATTATATATTAAGAACGTCAAAAGTTCAGTTAGAAAACCCTAACGTCTAATAAGAAACCCTAGAAATCGGTTCTGGAAACCCTAGTTTCAGTTCTGGAAGTCCGAAACCCTAATTCGGATATTGAAAACCCTAGATTGGGAATGCAATGATATGTTTAAGGTTAAACGTCATTAATATTAAAATTAATTAGGGAAAACCCTAATGAATTATTGGGAACCCGATTAGATTATTTGAAAAACCTAATACCAGATCTGAAAACCCTAATTTCAGATTCTGATAAAATGAAACCCTAATCTGGGGATATAACGGAGAATTTTAATGTTTTAGTGCTATGAATTAAGTATTAATTAGGGTAAAGGTTAATTAATTAACAAACCCTAATTTCCAATATTTGGAACCCTAATTGTTCCGTCAGAAACCCTAATTGTTCAGTGGTGGATTTAATTGCTAAAAGTAGCAATGTTAATTAGGAAACCCTAATCCTAATTAGTTCAATTTATGAGTAATTCGAAAAGTCTAATCTAATTACGAGATTTAATTTCAACAAATTAGAAAATCAAAATTTTTCTTTTAGAAACCCTAATTCAAGGGTTTTGAACCCTAATGACCATTTTTACCTTAATTGCTAAATTAGCGATTTTAATTAGGAAATACTAATCCTAATTAGTAAGATTTAAAGTATGATTAATGAATTTTAATATAATTATTAAATCCTAATTATAATTTTGAAATGTTAAATTTTCTATTTTTATAACTGAAATTCGGAAATGTTAAAAATTAAATTTTTACAAAGTTAAGGGTTAAAACCTAAACCCTAAAATGTCCAAACCCTAAACGCTAAGGGTTTCATCAAATGCAAAATCCTAGAAAAAAATGGAAAAGACAAAAAAATGCCCCTTTTTGTGTATTAATTTAAGTAGCTTGCAAATCTTGGCCAAATCATTGGTTGGTAACCAACCCTAACCCTAACCTAACCCTAGCCATGTGATGAAATCTTCCAAGATCAGCCAATCTTGACACCTAGCATTATTTGTGGCCATGAATTAAAAAGCTAAATAATAAAAGTAAGGAAAAAGCTTAGTTACTTTTTCATTTCTCCAAGTCCCTTATCTCTCTTCATTTTCGAAATTATAGAGTGAGAGAGAGTGAAATAGTAAGTTATGATCAGATCAGATCACCCAAGAACAGAAATCAAAGTTCAGAAATCGGAAATCAAAGCTTAATAGTTATAAACCCTAAACTTAGAAATCTGTTGATTTGATGTTAAATGTTGTAATTGATTGGTTAAATATGTGTTATAGGGTGTCATTTGATGATACGGGTTGTCAAAACCTAGATCCATATCATTTTGATGCTCGGATTTGATGATTTTTGAAATCTAGAAAAATGTTGAAATAGGGCCTGACAGCCATATGTCAGGGCTCATAGATCATTGCTTGTTAATTGTTTTTGTTTTGTAAGAGTTTATACTTGTAGTATGCTGTAAGGACTATGATCTGAAACAGGAATCAGGGTTAGATATAGTCTAGATCATCATTTATGCTCGGTCAAACCACGTTGACCGTTCACAGAAACTGAAAATCTGGGCAACCCAGAATTTTCAGAAAGTTCTGACAAGATTTTGAAGGCCATGAATCTTGCTGTTGTTTGTTGGTTTGGTCATTTTGATGCTTTAAAGTTGTAGTCTGACATGAGGTCTACAGTATAAAAGCTTTAGATCACCCAGATCTGTAACAGGATCGTAGTAATTATCGGTCAAACATGCGTTGACCAACTGCCTTGGACAAATTCTGGAAAACCCAGATTCGTTGAAGAACAGTGGCTGACAGGTAGTTTGACCGGACCAGATCATTGGTAGATAATGTTTTTAGGTTGTTATGATGTGATAAAGTTGAACTCCGACATCAATACTACAATTGTGAACCATTATAACACACAAAACAGTCTTAGAATCGAAGCTATAAGGATCTAAAGGAGGTACCTTGACTGTTCTTCATTTTCTGGGTAACCCAGAAAATGAAGAACACGTCTGTCAGACATTTTGGCTGCCCAGATCTTGATGTTCAGTTGTTGGATTGCCATGAAACATGATATGTAGTTGTAGTATTACATAAATACTACAACATGAAAGTAATTACAAGCCCAGAAATCAAGTGTAGCATGGATTAAATTCCGGTCAAACAAGGACCCTCGACCACTGACTCGGTTTTCTGGGAAGTGACCAAGAACATCAAGAACACATTTAGCGACACTTTTGTCGCCTAAAGACCCTTTAGAGACGCTTTATTTTCGGAAAAATGCAGAAAATGATTAAAAATTAGAAAAAAATAGTTTTTAATTATTAAAAATACATAATAAATTATGAAAAATTATTTTAAAGTCTGAAAAATAGTTTTTAACTATTTTGAGTATATTTCAGAAATATTTAATATTTTTGGAATATAAATGGTATTTATTTATTTAATTATAATATTAAATAAATTATTTAAAAATAGTTTTAATTCATGAAAAATCATGAAAAATTATATTATGGTATAAGAAAATATTTTAAGTTATTTTTGATGACTTTTAATATTTTGGGATGAATTTCATTAATTAATCCATAATAATTATAATTAGTTTATTTAATAGATATATTAAATAAATTAAGGAAAAATGGAATTAATGTTTTATAAATTATATAAAAATGATTTAAGTGTTATAAAAATATTTTAGGTTATAAAATATAACTTTTGATATTTTGGCATGAAAATATTAATATTTTAATATTAATATTAATTATCGGATAATGGATTAAAGTGTTGGAAAATCATATAAAAATGATTTTAAGTATTAAAAATACTTTGTGATATCATAATTATATTATAATATGATGTAATGATTTTTATTAGTATTTTATATTAAATAAATATTAATAATTAAGGAATTATGTGGTATTTAATTTATTTAAATACGATTTTAAGGATTGAATAATGTTGATAAATGGTAATAATTATCCAAAAATTATTACGAGCCTAGGAAAAATGTTTTGACTGATAAGAAAGTTATCTGTGATATTGTTAAGTATTAAGTCAGAGTTTAATTGAACTTAAACTCGATTTTTGTCTGACTAGACCGTCGGGATGTTAGAATTATGTCATTTTCAAGTCAGACTGAAATAGTTTGACCTGATACTAAGTCTTATGTGTTATAAAGACTGATAGGGTTATGTGGTAATGCGTTTTGGTTATTCTGTGGATATAAATATAACAGTATTATACTGTGATGATATTATTCTAATATTGGAGATCTATATTAGTAATATTAGGTCTTCGGGTAATGCATTATTAATGGCGTTGCGGTAATCCACGGTTCAGGCAAGTTTTCTTATAGTTAACTCTAATAAGAGTGTTTTATTCAAGTTGATGGATAATCGTTGTTGATTGCCATGAAAATTGTACTCTGTACATCTTGCATGTATAAGTCAGGTATGAAAGGCTGATCACCTTCATTACCAGTTGGTTCAGAAATGTTGTTCATGTATAAAACTTGTTCAGTCAAACGTTTGTTCGTGCTAGTTCTCAATTATATTGATGAATTGTAGCAAGCTTATTATTCATACTCTTCAATCATGATATATTGTTATATTGGTATATAAACTTGCTGGGCAACTTTTATGCTCACCCTTGCTATATCATGATAAAACACTGCAGATAAGGCGAACGTATTCGGATACAAGAAAAAGGTTAAAGCCAAGTTCAGCTTGGGATATAAAGTGCGGCTTGTTTGTAATAATATATTGTGATAATTATTGTTGTATAATAGATATTATATGAATGGTGTTTAAGTTAAGGTTACTCGACCTTGGGGATAAGTGTGTAATGTATTATATAAACAATTTATGTTTATATCTTCCGCAATTAGTGAAAGAATTAGTATACCGGATCCGCGGCGATTCGGGGCCCGGATTCGGGGCTGCTACATATCCCGTTGGTGTTTGATTACTGAACTCGTGAGAAGACTAATTCTCTAAGGCTCAGGAAAGGCGCCACCCATATTCGCTCCAGTTGAAAGACCGGATTAACTTCTCGTCTAGTAGATTACGATGATTTAGGAACCTTCATGCCAAAAAGTCGTGAGAGTAACCTAAGATAGGTCAGGCTCTGATAAACCCAAAACGAAGGAAAGTCTCTTCATGCTCTCATTTCAATTACTTGTAAACACAATTACTTGTAATTTCAGTTCATATCTATCTCCATGTAATGAGAAATATGAAGCAGTATGTCCACATACATGCTCCAAACAACTGACACCCGTTTTGCAGGATAAAATTCCTAAAATGGACACATCACATAGCATGTCATTATACGCCTTCCCTAAGGACTAAACTATGCCAGTCTTTCACAGGGAATCAATCAGACCTATTACCCGGTCAAAGTCCAAAAAGGCAACAGGCCTACAGTCAATCATGTCGTCATCCGACCAGACTGAACTTAATCCAGTTTCTCATAAAGAATTCGACGGGTTAAGCAAACAGATTACAGATTTGGTTGTTCTATTAAAAGAATTACACCAGTCTACACAGGCTTAGAAAATACCCGTACATACTGAGCCCTCCACACAAGGAGGAATTCCGGTCATTACCATACCAGAGCCACAGTTGGATACGACCAACAAAACGCATGATGCTACCCATTCCACTGGAGATCCTGACAATGGTGACATCAAAAAGAAAGTCCTCCAAATGGAAGAGACCCTTCGCGCTATCAAAGGAATTGGAACACTTGGGAGTGTTTCATATGCTGATCTATGTATTTTTCCTGGTGTTCACTATCCATAAAAATTTAAAATTCCTGACTTTGAAAAATATGACGGGTTAGGGGATCCTTATACACATTTAAAAGTCTTTTTTGGAGAACTAGGATCCTATGCAGAGGATGAAAAACTCAGAATGCAATTGTTCCAAAAGAGTCTAACTGGAGAAGCCCGTTTGTGGTACACAAGATTAGACAACTCCAAAATCCACAGCTGGGAAGAGCTAGCACATGCCTTCCTCACTCAATAAAGTTTTCAAACTCAAATGGCTCCTGATCGGTATCAGATTATCAAGATCAAGAAACAGTCTAACGAGTCTTTTAGAGAGTATGCTCAAAGGTGGAGACGCCTGACTGCCCAATTTAGTCCTGCCATGTCAGAATCAGAAATGGTCATGGCATTCATAGACATACAAGAAGCTCCCTTTTATGAGAGAGTTTTAGCCGGCATCGGCAAACCGTTTTCTTAAATTGTTAAACATGGGGAGATGGCTGAGATTGGGTTAAAGTCAGGAAAGATTCAAGACCTAGCCGCACTCAAAGCTGTTACTAATCATATCCAATCTGGAAATTATGGAAACAACCCCCGGAGGCTCCATAAAAAGAAAGAGGAAAATGTTTCCCTGATACTACAGGGATAAAAAGGTAATCAAAGTATGCCTATTCAAAGGAGAAACTACACTTCCTATCCAGCACGGTCTGCAAACCCTCCAGTACCAAAAGGTGGAGAAGTTAAACGCCATCGAGTGTTTACACCCTTAGGGAATACCCTCGAGAACATTCTTAATCTTCTGACAACACAGAAGAAAATTACGCATCTTCTTCCACCAGCTAGCCCTAATGGACGGGGTTTCAATGCTGCTAGGAAATGTACTTATCATGCCGGGGCACCTGGACATGATACTCAGGATTGTTGGGCCTTGAAACAGAAGATCCAGGACCTAATAGATAATGGAGAGATCGTAGTCACTAAACCCGATCAGCCTCACGTACAAGACAACCCTCTTCCTCAACACAAAGAAGAAGAGGCCAACATGATTAATTGGAACAGTGGACAAAGTTCCAACTTCAGTTGTAATTCCACCCAGACCATCAAAGACGGTGATGATACATGGGATTATGCCAAGTTCCAATTCACAATGGAACGAAAGATCAAAGCTCTCGACAAACAAGTTGAGCAATTGGCCGAACTGGTGACTTATCAGCATCAAGTGACTCGGTAATTAATCAGTCAGGAGCATGCCAGTCTCCTAACAATCATCCTGAATATTCCCTCGTCACTTTCAGGAAATGAAATGCTGGAAGATAAAGTGACGAATAAAGCAAATGCCAAAGCCCGTCGGGATTTCGCCAACAAACTGGAATTCACCTATTTTGGCCAACCCATGGAGGAAATCCTTCACATGTTAATCAATGAAGGAAGGATCAGTTCCCTTCTACCTCCAATCAACCCCAGTTCGGGACAGTACAACTCTAATGGAGTATGTCAATACCACTCCCAGTCTCGCGGTCACAGCACAGAAGAATGTTGGGCACTCTGCCACCTTATTCAAAATCTAATCGACAGTGGTGTACTGTGCTTGGTAGATAACGACACTGTGTTACGTGCAAGTGAGAATGTAGGTCCTACTAAGTGGAAAAGTGTGGTAGCAGTTATATCTACTGAAGTTGAAGGGATTAATATTGTTCTCACAATACCGATAATTTAACTCAGAGGAGGAAACAATCCTTTGAAAGTGGTCGCTCCCGAGCCAATCAACTTGCCATGCAGAGCACAATATCCTATTGTTAGCTTGCGCAAGGTTCCGTGGAAATATGGAGAAGGTGAAGGATCCACCTCACATACCATTGCTGCAGTGTCAAAGGAAAATCAATTGTATCTTCCCCATCAGGTGATGAACCCCACCACCAAATCAAAGGGGAAAATACCCATGGAGAAGATTGAAAAATTCCTCCGTGCTGTGGGTCATAACGAAGCCTCAGTGGTTTTAAGCTTGAAGGAAGCTCCACCACAAATATCAATTTTGGACTTGGTCCTAACCTCTAAGAATCACCGGAAGGTCTTGTTAAAGGTTCTAGAAGAAGCATATCTCCCGACATCAGTGGATACAGAAAAGTTTCAACACATGGTTGATCACATTTTCAACAACAATGTGATATCCTTCACTGATGATGACATACCATCCGAAGGGACCGGTCATTGAAAACCGTTGCACATTACAGTCTTATCCTCCAGATATATAGTTGCTGGAGTCTTAATAGATGGACGTTCCTCTCTAAATATCTGCCCATTTGCCACCTTGGTGAAGATGAATATCAATCTCAACCGAATTCGGAGTAACCATACTATCATCAAAGCTTTTGATGGAGTCCGCCGTAACTCAGTTGGAGTAATTGAGCTGCCAATCAAAATTGGCCCTCATACATTCTGCGTATCCTTCCATGTGCTCAAGATAGATTCGGGATACAACCTGCTCTTGGGACGACAATGGATCGATATGGCTTGGGCAGTCCCTTTCACTCTCTTCATCAACAATTGAAATACATTATCAATAATAGCCTGGTCACGGTCAATGCTGAACCAGAGATTCCTCAGCACGGGGAAATTATGTTCATCAATGCCAATGCAGACGTAGAAATAGTTAGTTTTCATGCTTTGGAAATAAGCAACACCCAATACCACGCTATTGGAACACCACTGCCTGAACCCCACATTTCTGCTGAGGTGATGTCAGACACTCAAAAAATGATGTCGTTGGATCATAAGCCAGGACAAGGGTTGGGTAAAGATGGCCAGGGTATCCAGTACCCCATTAGATTAACCAAGCAAGTTAGAACAGCTGGACTAGGTAATTCTGCCAGCTCTAGTCATAGGAATCCTCATAACATCAATAGATTCCTTTAGCTTCAACCATGTGGCGTTCGGCTTCGCCTTCAAACTCTGAGCCCGCACAACCTTCAGTAAAGGTGCCAGCCAATGTCATGGCCATGTTATTTCCTAAGCCGAAACCGGTGGAGGAAAAGAAAATCGTTATTCCAGATCCCGTAATCGAAGAAGAGGAGCGGAGAATCAAGGAAAACGTTGTCTGAATAATATCAGGCATACGAATCATCGTCCATGATGAACATACCAATAGATACACCCCAGATAATGATTGCCCTGACGTAATGGCCATCATTCGGGATGAGTAGGATGATGACAATCCCTCCATCACTGCGGTCCACCCGGACTTTACCCTTACCAATTGGAACAACATTCCTTGCTTTGGTCGACAAGGGTAAAGCGGGAAAAAATTCTTTTCTGCCCTGTAGATACAATACCTGCTTACTTTTTTGTACAGTATTAGCAGTTTATTTTTCCAGTATATGCTAACACTGTGTATGATCAACGCATTTCATATATACTAAGTGAAAGAATATTTTGTTTCAGGACTCTGAATTTAGATGTGCCTGTATTTGCGGATACGATGCCTCTCCTACACAAGGATTGTACCTTTGATGTAGAGATGAATTCAGCCTTGATGGATCTCCATAATGAAATTGAGGTGCCTCCAGAAATTCAAGAATGGGTTAAAGACAAACCCAAACCTAACCTTGATCAAACCACTTCTTTCAATCTCAGAACCTTAAAAAGTCCTAAGTTAATCCAAATTGGTTCAGACCTTACCCCAAACCAACGGAATGACATGATTACGCTATTAACCCAATTCCAGGATGTGTTTGCGTGGTCTCATGAAGACATGGTAGGTTTATCGGATGACATTGTCCTTCATTGCCTTCCCATTAAAAAGGGATTTGAGAAAGTCAAGCAAAAGCTTAGGCGATTGAAACCTGGGTGGAGTTTAAAGGTGAAAGAAGAAATTGTGAAACAATTTCAAGCCGGCATCATCATGGTGTCTACATATCCTGAATGGATATCCAACATCGTTCCCATACCTAAACCTAGAGGGAAGGTGCGAGTTTACGTGGATTACCGGGACTTGAACAAAGCTTCCTTAAAAGATAGCTTTCCCGTGCCATTTATCCATATTCTCATTGACAATACTGCGTAATATGACATGTACTCCTTTGCTAATTGCTTTGCAGGGTACCATCAGATCATGGTTGCCAAGGAAGATCATGAGAAGACTGCTTTCATCACTCCTTGGGGAAATTTTTGCTATAGACGGTTGTCATTCGGCCTTATCAATGCCGGAGCTACCTATCGACGAGCTATGATGGCTCTTTTTCATGACTTAAGTCATAAAGAGATTGAGATCTACGTGGATGACATCATTGTCAAGTCCCAGAAGGAGGATGACCATCTAGACCATCTCTGAAAGTTGTTCAACAGGTTGCATAAGTACAACTTAAAGTTGAATCTAGCTAAGTGCGCCTTTGGCGTCAAGTTAGGCATGTTGCAAGGATTTCTAGTCAGCCACAAAGGGATTGAGCTGGATCCTACAAAAATCCAAGCCATCACAGAAATGCACATTCCTCAGACAGAGAAGGAAATATGGGGATTTTTGGGAAGGATCAACTTCATCAGCAAGTTTATCTCCCAACTCACAGCAACCTTTGAGCCAATCTTCAAGTTATTAAGGAAGAACTCCTCCATGAAATGGATTGATGAGTGCCAGAATGCCTTCCTTACAATCAAGAAATAGCTAGTCAAAGCTCCTATCTTGGAACCACCCAGGGATGATGTTCCCCTGTTCATGTACCTGTCCATAAGTGACAATGCCATGGGCTGTATGCTGGGATAGAAAGACGATAGAGGCCAAGAACGAGCTATCTATTACCTCAGCAAAAGGTTCAGCAGCAGTGAACACAAGTACACTTTGTTCGAGAAGACGTGTTGTGCTTTAGAATGGGCTTCCATGAGGTTACATCATTATCTACATGGTCACACAACCCATCTCATATCCCGCGTGAATCCTCTCAAGTACGTGTTTAACAAACCCTTGTTGAATTGCCAGCTGTCTAGATGGCAGTTGATCCTACAACAATTTGACATCATATATGTGACTCAAAAGTCCATCAAAGGTCAAGGAATCGCGGATCAACTGGCCGCCGCACCTTCAGGGGATTTCAAACCCTTGGAAACATATATCCCCGATGAAGGAGTAATGACAGTACAGCAATACCATCAGTACAATACACGTCAATCATGGAAGATGTATTTTGATGGAGCTGTTGACATGGAAGGTTCTGGAACTGGAGCAATTCTAATATCTGATAGGGGGGATCAGTATCATGTTGCCGTCAAACTACAGTTTGTCAGCACCAACAATACGGCTGAGTATGAAGGCTGTCTCATGGGGATAAAACTTGCCCGTTTAATGGGCATCAAGCGGTTAACTGTCCTTGGAGATTCGGAGTTGGTAATCAGACAATCTACCGGAGTCTATCAAACCAAGGAACTACACTTGCTGCCTTACTATCGGCAGGTCTTAAAGATGGCTTTGGAGTTCGAAGAAATCTCCATTCTAAATGTTCCTCGTAATAGGAAAGACTTTTTGGATGCATTAGTAACACTGGTCTCCTTGATTCTCATATCAGATAAGGAACACTTGTCAAGCGTCACAATTGCCCTGAACAAGGCCCCAACATATGGGAATTACGTTGGAGAAGTATCGGATGAGCTACCTCCCATCCAACCTCCTTGGTATCAGCATATCAAGGAATATCTGCGAGATGGATCTACACCCGCTGAGTCGAGTCTGACTGAGAAAAGGCGGATCCATCGAATTGCTATGAAGTTCTACCTGAGTGGAGATGCACTCTACAAAAGAGATGCAGGACTGGGTCTCCTCAAGTGTTTAGACAAAGATCAAGCCCAGAGGCTTATGGATGAAATCCATGGTGGAGTCTGTGGCCCCTACATGAGTGGCCCCCTCCTTGTCAAGAAAGTCCTCAGGACGGGACATTACTGCCTGTCTCTCAAACCTGATTGCAACGACCACGTTAGAAGATGCTATTAGTTCTAGATTCATTGGAATGCTATACTCGCCCCTCCACAGGAGCTCCACAATATGAGTTCGCCTTGGCCCTTCTCAATGTGGGGAATGGACGTTATTGGGCCCATTGAGCCTAAAGCCATTAATGGTCACCGATTTATCTTCACCATGATCGACTATTTCACCAAGTGAGTAGAAGCAACCTCCTTCCCCAGGGTTACTAAATAAGTCATCATTGCTTTCATCAGAAATAATGTCGTTTGTCGATATGGACAACTAGAGGTGATTGTGTCAGACAATGCCAAAAACCTCAACAATTTATGCAGTAAATTCCACATCAAACATCTTAACTCTGTCATCTACTGTCCGAAGATGAACGATGCTGTTGAACCGGCTAACAAAAATATCAAGAAGATTATGCAAAAGATGTCAGCCAACCACAAAGATTGGCATGACCCATTTGCCTCTGACTCTGTTAGCCTACAGGACCATAATGTGTACTTCAACTATGGCAACCGCCTACGCTTTAACCTATGGGATGAAAGCAGTGCTCCCCCATAGAAGTTAATATGGAATCTCTCAGAGTGTTGATCGACGCTCAGCTGTATGAAAACCAATGGGTACAAGACAGGTATCACCAATTGTCTCTGATAGACGAAAGGCGAACCGCGGCTATTTTCCATGGTCAGCTATATCAGCAAAGGATCGCCAAATCCTACAACAAAAAAGTCCAGCTACGGCAATTTAAACAACATGACTTGGTTCTAAATAAGATTCTTGACAATCAAGATCAGGCCAAAGTAAAATTCTCTCCTAACAGGGAAGGCCCGTTTATTGTTAAAGAAGTATTGACATGAGGCGCTCTCAGATTACAAGAAATGGACGGCGATGAATTTCCACAACTCATAAACTCAGAAACCATGAAACGGTATTATGTCTGAAGTAACAAGCAAACACCCTGGTGCATCATCATCAGATCACCAGTCATTCCAGTTCTTTAACCCTTTACCACCTACAACTTTTTTACACTTTGCCCCTCAGGGAAACATACTCTTCAAGCCAGCAGCCTGGCTTTCTCCTTTGCGCTCATACAACTTAGGTCATCCCACCGCGGATTGAACCTCTTGCGTTCGCAGTTTGGCTACCCATACATGGGATCAAACTTCTCCTTCCTGCAGTTTATCATCAACCTAGGATTAAACTTTCTCCTCCCCGCACTCTGACCTGCACATGGGATTACACTTTTCTTCTCGCCCTGAGGGGCGAACTACGTCAACCTGATCTCCTCTTCAATAGGATTACGTAGGCAACCATTTCATATGGCCCGGTCGCAATTAAACAAAAATAACAAAAACATTTCTACCCTTTTCTCCTTACAAAAACAAAAATAACCAAAAACATTCCTACACCATATCAGCCATATACACCGTTGAACCACTTAATCTAGGTTCGAACTACGCAGACTTGATCTCCTCTTCAATAGGAGTACGTAGGCTGCCATTCATGGTGCTGTCTCACACCCTACCAAAACACAAACCATTGTCAACGGGTGTTGGGATTCCCTTTCAATATATTATATGTTATTCATCTTTAGACAAAAGGGATGGAATTACCTGAACACCTCCCAAATAGGAGATTCAGCGACCATCTAAGTTGCGGTCATACCTCAAAGAGAAATACCATAAGAGGTGGAATTTACTAGGCTCTCCTAAATAGAAGTACTGGCAACCATCTGTGGTGGGGTCAATCTCAGAGAAGAAAGCCACGATCCTTTTAACATTTCCATTCAGAAGTAAGTCCCAAGACACCAAAGATGGTAGGGATATACATAGATCGATAATCCATTCTGAACTATCCAGAGATAGCTCAATGTCCATCCACCAAGGAAGAATTCAGAATTCATCAAGATCACAAGCCCTGAAGCAGCAGGCAAAATATCAAGCAAATTACAAGGCATATCTAAAAGGGAAGTGATCCAAAAATATATTTCCCTATCATATATAATGCTGCTTGGTATATATACAATGTGAACTGTACATGACAAAATAGCTAAGCTAGTCTGTGCAGGTAAATACAAGCTCATCTACGGATCAGGGTACATGCGAGCTAGCAAAACCAGCATGGCATCCCTCATAGATGAAGGAGGTAAAGTTGTAGTCTCCTGGATAAGAATATCCACACGACCCAACAGATCTGTAGCCATCTGCATGATGACCATATGCTCGTCGATATAAGCGCTCATCTCTGCGATCATACCAGTGGTAAGGGACCTCGCTGCAGTACTATCTGTGACAGCCACATCCCGGGCAGATATAGCACTATCCCGCTCAACTATCACTGCATCTCTGTCTGACCTGGCCTCATCCCACTTAATAACAGCGGTATCTCTATGAGCTAATGCCTCATCTCCCTCTAATAGGGCGGCGTCCCTCACATCAAGATTAGTCGACATCATAGATCGAATCTGGTCTCTCTCAAAGGTCATCAGATGAAGACTCTACTCTAAATACTGTGCCGAGTGTTGGTTCACAAAAGTACTGGTATTAGGAGAATCCGGAAGAAATGCTGGCAACCCAACAGCGATATCCTCCTCTATGTAGGTATCAATGTCCTCTATATGCTCTACATCGTCTAACTCAATCTCTGGTACTGCAAATACTGTTGCAGCCGATAAAACCTCCGTTTCCATCTATGCGGAATACTCTGC
Organism: Panax japonicus; assembly: GCA_020205505.1. NCBI lineage: Eukaryota > Viridiplantae > Streptophyta > Magnoliopsida > Apiales > Araliaceae > Panax > Panax japonicus. Next base: position 49,253,024 of record CM035113.1, read on the forward strand.
GGAATAACCTGGAGGACTGGCAGGAAAAGCAGCTTGCTCACGCTGATCCCAACAAGCGTATACACGAGATCGGTCCTCGGCTGAGAGGTATCGAGAAGCTGAGCACTAACCTACCGCCCCCTCAAAAGGATGAAAATCCTGGAACTGGTCAAACTGCGACATCACGGCCAATGGATGATAAGTCATCACACCCCTCAAGCGAGCCAAAGGGAGAAAATCCATGTCGGGAACATGAGTAATGAAGCTGTATGGTGAGAAAAGCCCCGAGCACAACAATATGCTAAATGGATCTCGGATATCTGCCAAAAATACGGACAAGGACTAAGCATCTACACACTCCGATGGCTGAAAGGAATACGACATAGCCACCTCATGGGAGAAACAATACCCGTGCCGTCTAAAGGTACCAACTGGTCACAAGAATGACATAAACCACACATACAGCATGACCGAACTCCTATTAAACACACCTGACGGGTAAGTACGGCAGTAGGACGCTGATTGCAAGGTCTCTGCCACGATCATAGGTACAATGGTACGACCCTCCCTAAGAGCTTTCACCGCCATGAGTTAGCCTATATCTATCTCATTCATGTACCGCAGCATGTACACGTATGACAGTACACAAAATATCAGTACATCACTCATTGGTAGTCGCCTGAACACAAGGTATACTCTGCCGATGACCTCAGTTGTCACAAATCACATACGATAATACCTTATATAGGTCTGATGCCACCGACTCCAGGTCGTTACCTTACGTGAGTCCCCGGCGGGGGTTACAACGTGAGTCCCCGACGGGGGTTACAACATGAGTCCCCAAAGGGGAATACAACGTGAGTCCCCGATGGGGGTTACAATGTTAGTCCCCAATGAGGGTTACAACGTGAGTCCCCGACTAGAGTTACAACGTGAGTCCCCGACTGGAGTTACAACGTGAGTCCCCGACGGGGGTTACAACGTGAGTCCCCGACGGGGGTTACAACGTATATCTCCGGCGAGAGTATAAACACATGCTCAGCCGTTGACACACATATCAACGAAGGTCAAGCAACCTTGACATCATTTTAGCCGATAGCGTTTAAAAATGTCAGAGCTATAAAGTTGTTCGAGGTTCTCATACCCAGCTGCTCATATTCGTCGGCGGATCCCCGGCGGGGGGCATAATGTAATGCTTCATTGATCTACACGTCAACGAAGGTCAAGCAACCTTGATGATCTCCTCACAAAGTTTCAGCCGTTGATTCACACATCAGCGAAGGTCAAGCAACCTTGACAGTATATGCCACATGATGTTTCAACCGTTGATTCACACGTCAACGAAGGTCAGGCATCCCTGACAGCATTTGCTGTTGGCAGTAAATCCAATTGAATCATGACATATTCTGGCGATACTAACCAGGAGAAGTCAACATTATCAAAGAGGATAGATGATGGAATATGTTATACACATCCTCAAACAGATCAAGTTTTATCCCCACAGATCTCTTACACATAAGAGATACCACTTCAGTATCAAGTCGTTATCAAGAACATATGAATTTGGTGATAACTCCAATACCAATATCCTAACAGATTTGGCTTGCACATCAGATCTGGTCAGTATTGCCAATCCCCAGTTGAAGCAATAGGGAACCAGCAATCATCCCCATCATGTTAGGCCACAACCCCGTATACATGCATCATACATTTGCATCATGTTGTTATCCATAGTACCATGTTTATCTTGTTGTGTTTCAAGTGTCCAGGATTCTTTATCCTACCCATGCACCGCCTTGCATGAGTATGATAAAGAGGGGCATCTGTAGACACTTGAAATTTTTAGTACTACTGTTACTAACCTTGCAGGAGGACAGATTCGTCTTTTAAGAGAGAACCCTAAAAGACAATCCAAATCCATATCGGATACTACCAGAAATTCAGCATCAACCCCGGATCCTAATCTGGGAGTAACGATTTCAAAATCGGATCTAACCCCGAGACCTGCAGATACAATACCTGAACACACACCAGAGAAGATCGATTAATCTCAGAGATAACCCCGAGGTATCCAGTCTCAGTCCCAACCATGGGAGTAGCCACCAACCTTGGTGATAACCCCAAGGAATGCAGTTTCGAAGATAACCCCGAAAATGCTTGTTTCAAATGCCATCAGCTTCAATCTCAGCACTCACAACGAGATACACTGTACCAACCCGGCAATAACATCAGAAAGATAGGCACACCTCAAAGATGACAATGAGGTACTTCAACAAATGCAGCAGTCCAATCTCAGCGAAGTCTGAGCAACGTCTGCTTATCGACCCAATCCATCAGTAACACCAGTGAGGGGCAACATTGCCATCTTGTCCAACATGGTGCCACGTCTCGTCTCTACCGAATAATGTCCCACAAGGCTAATCAATCCCGAGTGACTATTGTGCGGGGTAACGAATAAAAGTTGAAGCTTGAAGACCGGAGGGCATCGTCCCATCTTCAAAGACTTCGTACAAACTCTAATCCCATGCAAACAACTCTCGATAACGGCGATCCGAAATAGGTCCTGAATACCTCAAAACGGAAGACCGGATTGCACTTCTCAAAATCTGAGTGGACATTACAGTGCCTGAGTGCACGTACTTCGAGACGACCAGATCAGACCTGACCGAACCGGGCCAACCCAACCCACCTCTGGGACACCTGTGGCTGAGCCGCAGGTACACCTGCGACATCTTTTGCCTATAAATAAGAGGCTTGGTGTGCTGATTTTTAAGCGAAAAAAGACGGGGAAACCTTGCACAATTTTCTCTGCACTTGCCATATAGTGTATTTTCTCACTTTCAAACACCTGTGAGCTCATATATGGCCTCTTTTGCACCCACAAAAGTCCAGTGTTTACCCACTCTAAAGATATAGAAGCCCTTTTTATCAGTCAGATTTAAGCCTTCTCACACAATTTAGAGTCTTTCTCTTCATCTTTGCACACACCCTTCTACACGTTGAGAGTCGTGTTACTTGCTTTTGCCCGAACTTCAGTCTGTGGTTTCATTCCAGTCTGTGTGTATATATATATATATATATATATATATATATATATATATATTATATATATTGACTAACATTATCGAGTTATGCCTCGATTGAGCCTAGACTTCGGTCTGGAGCGTTTAATGCTTTAATATATATATATATATATATATATATATATATATATATATATATATATATATATATATATATATTGTCCTGTCTGGAGTTCCCTTCGTATCAGTTGATCGCTTTTATAGCTTTCTTTAGATTTCGTCCTGCCTGAAGTTTACTTCATGGCAGTTGATCGCATTTACAGCTTTATTTATATTCTGTCCCGCCTGGAGTTTCCTTCATGGCGGTTGACCGTATCTACAACTTAATTTACATTTCTGATCCCCCCATGAAGGTGCTTCGTGGTTGGTGATCATATATATATATATATCTGCCTAACAAAATGAATTCGTATTCCTTTTATAGAATAAGACAACGAACTATTACATTGTTACTATTACAATAACTGGTGTAAAGTAAATGTTTAACATTTTACTAAAGTAAAAGTACAGGTAAAAACATTTTATTAAAGTAAAAGGAAATGAATCTGCTTTCGGTGGAAAAGCAGATGTCTGCTTTTGACTAATGCGGCCATGGGGCCAGATGGATGACTGATTGTTGCTTTCGGTGGAAAAGCAGAAGATGCTGCTGACTATGCCGTCGGAGTAGGTGACTGAGGCTGCCTGAGTAGGTGCTGGCTTGCTGACTATGCCGTCGGAGTAGGTGACTGAGGCTTCCTGAGCAGGAGCTGGCTGACTGAATGAAGCTTCCGGAGCAGGTGACTGTCTAAACAGGTGACTGTGCCATGTCCACACTTTGATTGATTACTACCAGGCTTCAAGAAAATGGATCTTGAGCATCCTGAAGAGCAATTGTGCCATAGGGGTCACAATCACCTTCGTCTTCAAGATCTTGACTAAAGTTATATATATATATATATATATATATATATATATATATATATATATATATATATATACCGCTTTTATATATATACATGCTTATTGCTTTTAAACAAATTGCAATATTCTGTGCGCCTAGGAATCATGTGATCACGGATTCATCTCATTGGATCTAGATTCGGTTCCCGTGATGGACATTTTCAGCTGTAAGCAGCTTGTAAATTATTCTACGATGTTTGTATTTCCTCAGATGGTTTCCATACCCACGTGGAAGTCGGCATTATTTTTGGATGTATTATTTTTCATACGGATGCCTCGCATCCGTCAAATAAAATCAATTCATCCGATCACTTAATAAAAATGGAAGTGTAAAAGGTCTCAATTCCTATTGAGCATCAGGGTTTAAAAAACCTCTTTCATAACACACACACACACACACACACATACTCAGATAATAGTTTCTTGAAAAGAGGCGGTCACCGTGGTAACACGGATGTCGGGGGGTGCCTAACACCTTCCCCCCACATAACAAAGTCCCCGGACCCTAAATGAATCTCTGTTTCGCCGACCCGTATATCAGTGTCACATAACTGGGTCAATGTGCAAACCTTTTCTCGGTTTTGTTGGTACAAACATTTAAAAAACCAACTGACGACTCTTAACAGTCCCATCGTCGACATTATACATGGCGCACCTTTTTCACTTATTTTTTCAAACAAATCTCACCTAAAATGAGAACACCAAAGAACAAGTAATGGAAAGGGACACCCAAAAATCCCGACGTCGACAAACACCATATCATGCTCATTTATATTTGAACTCAATCATGTTTATAAACCACTAAGTTCAAAATTTATAGAACATAAGTTTCCATAAGGTTTTTTTTAAAATCTTAAAGTTTCTTTTCAAAACACATACTAAGTCATGCCAATGATTTCTATTATGAGCACAGAAATCTTATATGTAATGTATAATATCATGCATTTTCATGTTACATCACTTAGAATGACATATTCCATCGTTGGGAGCACTATACTTGCGTATGTGTTCGCTTGACGTCCTTCAATCACTTCTGAATACGTAACAGTCACAAAGATGACTATGTTGACCCTTCCTAATGACCTCAAACTGAAACACTTAAAGAACAAAAGTTGTAGGTGTATTCGTCTTCGTTCCGGATCATCTTGAATCACCTCAATCGGAGTTCGTATGAAAATGTAATGCTTAATTTACTACATCAGGTCAGAGCAGTCCACCAGTTACTGATGCCCACGCAGCTGCACCCTGGGAGGCAGTACAGCCCCTCAGGCTCGTTTCTTTCATGATTTTACAGATCCCTACCCCTTCCGATTTTCATAACATGAGTTATACTCTTCCAAATTGGTTCATTCTCGATTCTATGGGTTTGTAACTCATAAAAATATAACATACCAAATACCCAACAATTAACATAAACATTAACTAACCCAAATATGAATTTACAACTCATGTTCATACTAATTGTTAATGTTTTGACAATTTAGCGAATTCGTTCACTACGAATACGTTTCTCAACCATTTCGATTCATTCAACTTTCGTTGTTTTCATTTCTTAATATACTAATAGAATATATAACTAATTAACAGATTATAGCAAAGATTGAACATCAAATTTTGGACTTACTAAGACATTTTCATATACAAAACACTGTTATCTTAATTTTCTTCTACAACCCAATTTTCCATGAATTTGATTACTTAATACAACTTCTATATAACAATTATCAGATTACACATGTACATAATCAACACCTCAAACCCTAACCCAACAAAATTCAATAATTTTAGAGAATAAGATTACAAAACTAAAACTTGAAAATTTAAGAATGGATTATACCTTGAATCTCCTACTAGCAAGATGATGTTAACAAAGTTTAGAAATTCTTCCTTTGATTCTCTCTTAAAGTTCTCTGTGTTTCTCATTTTCTTTGTTCTTAGCTTATTAGGAGAATACGTGATATAACCCACGTACGTCAGGTGAAGAAAATAAAAAGGCGTCAGTTACAATAAACCAAAAGACATAAGGCTGTGTTTGGTTATACACAATATACCCCCATTGTAACAATCTAGATTTTTAATTAATATTTAAATATTTATTGAATTATATAAATATTTAATGGATGTGTTTATCGTTGACTAAGTATTTGTTTAATTGATTTGATGTGATTTGATTATTTATTTGTTTAATAAATAATTAATGAGTTAATGAAAGTAATTATTTTGAGATAATATTCTAATTTAATTTAATAATTAAGTTAGAGAGTTTATAATGATTAAATAAATTATTATATTATGCAATGAATTGTTATTAGAATTAATTAAATTAAGTATGAAAACTTAATTAATTAGAAGTGTGACAAATAACTATATTATAAGTGGTTATTAAAATAAATTAAAGTAGTTTTAATTTATTTTGCCAAACAAGGCTTAAATATATTAAGTCTTTAATTTTAAAGAGTTTTGCCAAACGGAGCCTTATGGCTTTTGGATTTTTAAATTTGATTTATTAGTAATATAAATTAAATTAAATTAAATATATTTATAATGGATATACACTTATTATTTTGGTAACTGATAATAGTTATGGTGATTATTAATTAGGCCATATCAGTTTTTTAGTTTACGCATAATTTATATCAGTTTAGTTTTACGTATAATGCAATTGGCTTAAGCCTAAGAAAGAAAAAATTGTCAGAGGTTTGAGAGAGAGTCTGAGAAAGAAAAGCAAGAGAAAGTTCTGAGTTCTTCAAGATATTCTCAGTGATTAAAAAGGATTGTCTGAGCAAATTAAATGTATGTTACATAATCTTAACACATATGATTTATAGTATAATTATTTAGCCTCTTTGTTTCATGAAACTCAACTTCATTGTATATATGTTTTTCAAAGGTTGTCTGTAGACTATGCTTTACTAAATGATTATGAAATCATGTGTTCTTGTAATAACTAACATGTATATATGTATATATGTGTGGTATGCTAAATTACGTTCATAGAGAAAGAGAAATTAGTTTTTACAGTAAACATTCATGTATGAACGTGGTTTGTAGAAATATCAAAATTAGTATATGTTAATTGTGAAGTTATGAAATTGAAGTGTGATTATATTAATTGGGTATGAAATTCAAAGAATCATAGTCTCAAGGAATCAAAATTGGGTTATAAACTGTGATTTTCGTGTTCACAGTGTCTAGAAGTATAAAGATGGACTTTTTTGGTTTAAAATATGGTTTTCAAGGAATTAAGTTTTCTGTGATTGTTGTTTAATGGTTTAAATTAGTATATGCATGTTGGGTAATGTGTATATATATAATTGGCATAAGCTATACATGTTAATTAGTTTTAGCAATTAAGTTATAGACAGAAATTTAGTTGTTCTGTTCTTCGTGGGCTACGTTTTGTTAGTTTTCAGCGCCCCAGCGCCAAAAATGGAGCCCCAATGCCAAAATTTGCACCCCAGCGCCAAAAGTTCTCACCCCAGCTCTGAAATTCGCACCCCAGTACCAATCTCACGCTGCGGCACCACAAGTTAGCCTAGTTCTCGTGCCACGACGTGGGGACAAAAGTCTGAGTCGGACAGTTTTGGCCTCCTGTAGTAAAACGACCATAACTTTCTCGTACAAACTCCGATTGAGTTGATTCAAGATGATCCGGAACGAGGACGAATAGACCTACAACTTTAATGCTTTAAGTGTTTTAATTTGAGGTTTGTAACAGTAGTAAAAATGGTCATCCTTAGGACTATTATGTTTTCTGTGGCAATCGGAGGGCGTCGGGCATGCATATATGCATGTGTAGTGCTCCTAACGATAAAAAATGATGTCCTAAGTTACAAAACTTGTATGTTAGTAAATATAATGATGCTTAACATTAATAAATAATGTATTAGATAAGTTATAGAATCATAGTAATCATACACAACAGAGGCAAATCGGGCGTGTGACGATTGAACGTCAAAACACCGTGCCAATTGTTAATAAACTTAAAAAGTGTTTGAATTTAATTGAAATGAATATTATAGGATATGAAATGGGTTTAATATAAAACTAATAAGTAGTTCTAGCAAGACTTACGCACTTGAATGAACTTCGATTATGAAATATATTGAGTTATAAGTCAAAAAGTTAACACAATCTAATTGAACATTGTGTGCTAATTAATATGAATTATTATGAGATGTGGAGTAGAGTTTCCATTAAAATTACTATGTGTTGTTATGTGACTAATAGTTGATGTGTATAATTATATAATTATGTAGGGCACGTGAAGTGCAGATAACTGTAAGTTGTTAAACTATTATTGGTAAACAACGATCAAGGCAAGTCTTTCGGTTCCTATTTTCTACGTGGACTTGATGAACTGTTTTAAATTGCATGATATGTTATACATGTTGAAATCATAAAATGTTAAAGTCAATATATGACTGCATTGTTTTGGCTAAGTAATGATGATTGAGTAAGGAACTCAATCTTTATATTTGCTATATGAATTAAAAGCATGTATGCCATGTTACTTTAATTATTACGAGATGTATATCGAGCATGTTATTATGTGATATGTGATGCATGAAAACTGTTAAATTTTGCTGGGTTGTCGAGCTCACTCTTGCAAATAACCACTTTTGCAGGTCAAGATTTTTAGGTAAAGATATGTGCTAAGTGAGTTATAGAGATCTATATTCACGAAGATTACTTATGTTTTACGAGAAATGTATTTCATATTTTAAACGTAACATGTTGTTGAATTGTAAGTTGAGCTATCCAATGTATATGGATATAGTTACGATGTAAGACTTTGGATAGTCATTTTGTTGTAGCGATTCATGATATAAGATTGAATCAAATAGATGTAATGTAAAGGTTGTGATTCATGGCAAGAAAGAAGGAAATGTATAAACGTTTTAAATATTTCGCAATTTTAGTGTTTTTAATATCGAATAATGATGTAAAATTAGATATTAAATGTATGGTTAACGACCGAAGTTGAGATTTAAATGATATGAATTTTGGGGTCGTTACACCCATACTAGATTATTTTAATCATTTTAAATTATATAGTTTTGATTTGTCACACCTTTAACCAATTTACATAACTTACAATAATAATTATAATTTTTATTATAATTCTTCTGATGATTAATAAATAATCATATATCTAATTTAATTAATAAATTAGACTTAAACATCTCTTTATTTAATTTAATTATTTTCTTTAACATTAAACAACTCATTTAATTTAATTAATTAAATTAAATCTTCAAAGAATAAATTTTATCTTTGCTTTAATTTAATTATCATACACACGTAACTAAATTATTATACCACTATTTCATAAATTATTTATTTTTCTCAATAAATAAGTTATTTAAAATATTTATTTAAATCAATAAATATTTAAAATTAAATACCAAATTCATTTAATTTCTTCAATAGTTAACTTAACTATTGAACCTCACTTTTCCAATATATGAATATATATTTCTTCTTCACACCAGATCACATATTTAAAAATATATAGCATGTATATATACATACTCAAACTCAAAACATCTCATAATAAGAATTTTAATTATTAAATTCATATTTTAATAACTTATAAAAATTCGGGTTGTCACATCCTTCCCCCCTTATAAGGATTCCGTCCTCGGAATCAATTAAACCTCCTTTACCCGGTTTTCACCAAATCTCTTTTCAAAATTTAGCATTGAATATATTCAACACATTATCTTAATATAGGTTTTATATTTCCTATTACATTCATTACCTCAACAAATTCTAGGTTTTATTTCATAGCTTTCACTTGAACTCAATTATATTTTGAGTATTATATATTCTTTAACTCATTCACTTCCTTCTCTAAAGATCGTTATTTTAAACACTCGGGATATTGCATAAACATTATAATATATGGAATGTGGTTAATATAAAATCAATAAGTAGTCCTAGGAAGACTTAAACATTTGATTGAACTTCAAGTTTGATTAAGGAGAAATGTAGTATTGATTAATAAGAGTTGAAAATGTGACGTGGATGCTAAAAGTCTTATGTATGTGTTAGTGAGTTTTCAGATTTGTGTTATATGGTTTATTAATATGGTTAGACCTTAAAGTAAAGGTTATAACTTAACTAAGATGAGAAATGAATCTATGAGGTTAAGGTGTATGTAGCAAATTTATGTGATAATCCTAATGGTATGTATAGGACATTGGAGTACGTGAGTTATAATTGTATAGCTTACGTAAGAGGGAAGTTCCCTAACCTTTGCTACTTTATTATTCAACAAGGTTACTTTTCACTGTCATGATATACTTTTGCAAGTTCTCTATTTATAATCTCTTGTTGAGCAATTTATTATATGCAAGTTCTTTAACCCTCATTTACTGTTGAGAAAGTTAATTAATCTTTGTTTCTTTATTCTAAACGAGATTACTTTGGTTATTCAAAGTCTGTAATTTTGTTGTAAGAAATGTGTTTATTCAGCTACTAATAATTGTTGTTTGATCTTCGTTCTCCAATTGCATTGTACTATCTTACATTATTTTACCGAACTCTAAGTTGCCTAGCGATTCTTTACCAATTCAACTAATCCTTAATTGATGAATGTTCTAAGATCTAAATTACCCTTGAAGTCAACCCAAACCAAACTTCCTTTGGTTTGCTTATGTACTCACACAATTTTGAAAGCATGTTATCAATGATAACATTTGTTCAATTTAGAAATTGTTAATACTCTAGCTCTTTTTGATTCATCGATATACCTTGTTCATAAAATTATTATAATCGAACTCTTGAATAGTTATTGGACCCTATCTGATTTAACTAGTATTTGTTTGATGAGCATTCTAAATATCTAGAATTTCTTTGAAGTTAATGAGCATTCTAAATATCTAGAATTTCTTTGAAGTTAATTCCCAACCAAACTTTCTTTGGTTCGGAACCTGATAATCTAAGCCGAGATGAACAACCCTATATTAGGGGATTATTTTAGAGCTACGCAATAGCGTTAAAATATTTGCGTAATACATAATACAAAGGTCTGATCACCTGGAGTAGGAGATGATGGTCCATATAGTCATTTAGACTGTTAAAGGTTACAATAGAAACACCTGTTAACCTAGGACATAGATGATGATTATAGTCTTTTAGAATATTAAAGGTTAAAGTAGAATTACTTGAAAATCTAGAGTATAGTTCGTGGTCTTGTGACCCTTAGTGCATTCTTTGATGTTGATATCTATTGTTAACTTAAATGTTCATTATTCCTTTGAACTCATAGCTGTTAAATTAAAGTTTATTGTTCTACTAAAAACACTTTACCATTGAAAGCTCAGATAATTGTCATTCATAAAACATTATTATATATTATCCCTCTTGTTGGCAATTGTTTGCTCACTCTTGCACAAAATAATGCAGATGAAGTTAAGAAGTTTGAAGAGCTTTCTACAAGCAAGGGCAAAGACAAAGTGCTTGATTAGACGACAACGTTTAATTTATCTTTATTTTATGAAGCTTATGTAATAGATTTAATTATGATCATGTTTTAATTTTCCACTAATGATAGTAATAAAGGTTAGATGACCTGAGATTTATTTTAGATTATGTAATCCTTTAATGGGAGATTGATTGTTTAAACTTTTTAGTTTAATTATATCATTTGTTTATGGATAGTTAGCTATGACTTAATTGGATAGTGAACACCAAATCTGTGGGATTGAGGTGCCCGGATTTGGGGGTGTCACAAGTTGGCATCAAAGATTTAGGTTATGAACCTTTGGTGGGGAAACCTTAGGCTATAACCTTCTAAGAGATCGAGAATATAGAGGTGATAAACTCTTATCGAGTTTTAAGGAATAAAATTAGGGAAATTCATTGAAGATAAAATGATAAAGACTTTATGTGTTTATGTGTTAATGACTTATGTGCTCACAAGTACTTAGGAGTAGCGAGTATTATACATATCAAGTTATGGGGTTGTTAAAACATTGTTGTCAGAATGACTGATGAAGGAAGATAGGGATTAGGATCCCTGAGAAGTTCATACAGTCTGAGTATGGTTTGTATTGGGAAAACCATACCCGTTGATTTCTGTTGTAGCACTTAGGTATGAGATGGAGTTTGAACGCGAGGATAAATTTGAGGTGAACAAGGTGAATGATAAGTACGAGGAGGAGGGATTCCTTAAATGAGGTGTATGGTCATAACATGGAGTTATAAAAGAAGGTCGAGAAATTAGAAGGTCTAGCCATAAAACACCAAGCCACAATAGCACAAGAAGATGTCGCGACTCAAGACCTTACTGAACAACTTACAGATGTAGAGCAAAAATTAGCTCAGTCAGAATATTAAAGAGGATAGTTATTAACTAGGAATGAGATTGCGCAGGAATGATTGGGGAAAGAAGTCAGCAAAGCGTGCGAGAGCTGAAGATGCATGGGCGAAGGCTACTAAACGTATAGATCGTGTTGAAGAAGGCCAAACGAATGATGAAACTTAGAATTTAGTATCCTTTTTTTGTATAGGTTGAGATTTATCTTTGGTATGTGATGGATCGTCAATGATTCGTATCATGGCGCAAGAGCGCAACGAAGTTGTACAATATGGAATGTTCTTGTAGATTGTAAGAAAAACATTAAGATTATATTTAAATCACGATGAAAATTAATAAAATGTAAATCCTGACTTTTGAATTAAATAGTGGGATATGATGAAGTAATCCTAGAATTTTATTATTTCAGGATAAATAATATAAATGGCAGTAAGGCTATTTTGTGATGTGGTGATGTAATAAATGAATAAAGACATCATTGTTTATTAAGATATATTATGTGTTATCTATAAGTGGTTGAGATAAGTTTGAAAATTTTAATGCGTGAATGAACGATGATCTAATAGTTCATGTTTTAAACAGTAAGATGCCGCCTAGAAGAAGACAACAGTGTCAACAGATCCCCAAGGAATATGCATATAATAGGGAAGCTAACGCAAATCCAGTGCCACAATTGGTGAATTTTTTCGTTGGAGCACTGGCAAATAAACTGAATTTCTGGCTATATAATCAAATCTCGATGTTTCAACCAAATTCATTTACAACAGGGTTAGAGAGAATGATTGATGTAGATGGGGAAGGTAATAGCTGGCATAAATCAAGAGCAGAGGGAAAGGAAGAGTGAAGATGATAAGGTGGGTGATAGTCGTACCGATAACGCTTGGAAAAGAAAGTGGAATAATAATAATAATGTTGAAAATCAGCAAGGGAATGAAAAGAAGAAGGTGGAGGCGTGTAGCAACTGCGGAAAGAATCATATAGGTGTTTGTTTGAAGGGAAAAAGGGTGTGCTTTAATTGTGGCTCAAAGGGTCGCATTGCACCAAAATGTTCAAGACCGATGAAGGGAACCTGCTTCACGTGTGGATCGAAGGAGTACTTGGCTCAAGAGTGCCCAAAGAAAGAGGTAGGAAAAGCAAGTGGAAGCAAAGAGGCAAGTGAAAAACTGATTATTATAGAATCAGCTCCGCCGAGTCGACCAACCGAAAAATCAACCAACATGACGATGTAGGGTGCAATGCAAGGTATGGTTCCGATCAGTTATTTATATAACTGCGTGTTATTTAATTCAAGTGCCACTTGTTAATTTATGCCTGATGAACTCGTTTAGAAACTAGATTCGCTTCGGAAAGAGTTAGACTATTCCCTAAATATAGAAAGTGTGAATAGTGATTCCTTTTAAGTTGATGTATAAAATTGTAATATTGGTATTAAAGGCCAAGTAATGTCAATGGATTTATTTTCGATTTGATTTATGAAACTCTGAAGTTGTTAAAATAGGTGGTGATAAGTCATTATCAAAGAAAGTGGTTAAACCTTATGACTCTGAGGAAGTCAAAGGTAGTATTTTATTCTTTTAGTTGCAAGACGTCTATACGGTAGAGTTATTTATTGATGTTGTAGAACAAGAAGTTATTAAGAAAATAATCTATGGGATATTTGAAGATTAAGATAGTTACTTCGTTACCTAAATTAACGAGGAATTCGGTGGAATTTATATGGGCAGGAAATTATAGAGTGAATTTTAAAGAATTGAAGAAGACGTTAGTATGGCACCTATGTTGTCTCTACCAGATAATGCTGGAAATTTTGTGTTGTATAGAGACGCATCATACAATGTATTAGGCAGTGTAATTAGGCAGGATGACATGGTCATTTCTTACACACCGCGTCAGTTAAAAATTTTAGGTGAAAGGGGATCCGACTCACGATTCGGAGCTAGAGGTATTAGTGGTTGCTCTAAGGATTTAGAGGTGTTATTTTTGGGAAATAGTGCGAGATATAAAAAGACCATAATTATCTAAATTGTATTCTCGCACGGGGGTATTTAAGCATGCGTTGAAGTGATAGTTGAAGTGATAAGTGTCTACAACTTTGCTGGACAGAGTAAAGGAAGAGTAGTTCCAAGATGAAAGGGTCAATTCAAGATCGATGCTGAAAGATAGTTGAAAGTAGAAGGAAGAAACTAGGTTTCGCTAATACCAGGAATTGAAAATGAAGTTTTGCATAAAATTTATATATTGAAACAAATAGGAAGCATGGAAATATATATATTGCCTTCGATAAATTCTATTGGTGGCACGATATGGTGATAGATTATATGGTATGTCAAAGTTAGCATATTACCTATCGATCAGCGTGCGAAGTTATATGTTAATGAAATTATTTCAAGGCACGCTATTTCAGTATCAATTGTGTCGAACCGAGATTCACGATTTACATCGAATTTTCAAAAGAGTTTGCAAGAACGTGTGGAACTCAATTAGAAATAGGTATGTCATATCGTTTGCAAATCGATTGCCAAACTAAAAGGAAATCCAAACATCGGAAGGCATGCTAAGCGCACGAGAAGATTTCGATAATGTCATGCGAGGAATCCACATTGAGAAAGTTATGGGAAGTTAAAAATAATTTAAGAGTAAGGTAATGTTAGGTGGGTTTTCAACTGAGGACTCATATGGTGACTAACTCGTACAAACCTTTGTATGGATAGAAGTTTTGTGTATATACTTTGTTTATCACATTGATAATCATTGGAATATCGGTATCACGCTATCAATGTATATGTGGTGGAATGGTGATTCTTTTCTCATGTATATATCTGATAGTTAGTGATTTTTAAGATTATGTTAGATGATATTGAGATTAGGTTCAGTTCTTAAAACTAAAGCATATGGTAAGTTCGTGACTCATAATCATATGGTATATTTTGAACCCCGCAGTGAATGGATGCCTATGGTCTGACTAGGATAAGTTCATAAACTCATATGATTATGGCAAGTTCCTGGATTTCCAAAGTGTGGTAAGTTTGATGAACTGTATTAGGTATAAAACGGTTATGGCATAGGGAGCATTGATAAAGTTGAAAAAAAAATGGTTTTGAGGTGTCCTTACCTCTACAGTTAGAGCGCATTCACAATGTTTTTTTTATGTTTCGGTGATATAATTGAACAAGCTTGACTGCAATCATGTGATCAAGTACGAACCATTATGGTTGTCCTACTAGGAAATTTCTATTCAGATAGTTGACAGAAAAAAACAAGTGCTCAAGGATAAGGTGATAACTTCTGTGATGATGATATGGAGAAACCACAATGTCGAAAAGGCCATGTGGGAACTCGATGATGTAATGATAATAAAAAAAAAACTACCTTGAGTTATTTTTTTAATCTGTGTCTTCGATTTTAGGGACAAACTCTTTTTAAGGAGGGAAGAATGTGACGAACGAATTGTTCGAGTTGAGACTCTGGGACAGAATCCTTATAACGAGGGAATGATGTAACAATTCAAGATTTTATTATATGTAATTTAAAATATTTATTAAATTAAATAAATATTTTATTGTTGTTATTGTTGTTAGTAAATATTTATTTGATGTGATTGTTGTTATTAAATATTTATGAATTAAATTTATTAGATAATATTCTAAATTAAATTAATTTATAATTTAGAGAGTTCTAATATTACATGAGATGTTATATTAATAATTTAAAGTGGTTTGTTAAATTATTAAATAAAATTAAAATGAATTTATAATTTTGTGATATTTGTTTAAGTGAAATATTTATTTAAAATATGGTATGTATAATTAATTTATTTGATTAATGTTGGATATGGAAATCCAAATAAATAATATGTGATTATAAATTATAAACTAAATTATTTATTAAAATAATTAAAGTAGTTTTAAATTTATTTAACCCAAACAAGGCTTAAGGATATTAAGTCTTTAAATTTTAAAGACTTTTGCCAAACAAAGTCTTATGGCTTTTGGATTTTTTTTAAATTTTAATTATAATTATAATATAAATAAAATAAATTGAAATAATAAATATAAAATATATTGTTTTTTAACTAATATGTAATTAGTATTATAATAAGTATACGACAATTACATGCGTTGGGTGCGTCTCCTTTATGTTACGTAAAAGGTTTAGTTTTGGCTTATACTAAGGAAGGAAGAAGGAGGTTTACAGTGAGAAGTTGAGAGAGTTTGAGAGAGACTTGAGAGATTCCTGTGTTTCTGAGGAATTATCAGTGGATTCATTTTTTTTTAATTATTGATATACAACTGATATACAAGGATTTTCAAGCATAAGAAGGTATTACTCATAACCTTAATGTTATATATTTATATATATGTATATATATGAATTTTACGGCATATAACTTCAAGTTCTGTGAATTCATCCTTTTTGAATTATTGATATATAACTGATTACTTGTTATTGTATATATTTGTGATGATTAGAACTAGTGTTTAGATAAGAATTTTTATGCTAATTTTGTTTAAAAGAAGGAAAAGTAGGTTACAGTGAGTATTTTGCATATGGCTTATGAAAGTACTAAATTTAGTGGCTAGTTTGTATGTTAATACGCAAATTGAGTATTGTTTATGCTAGTTCATTAAGAAACGAAGAAAATGCAGTTTGAACGAAGTGATTTGGTGAAGAATTATAATCACAATGATGATTTTTGTAAAGGAACTCAAAAATAGAGTTTTTGTATGAAAACATAGAATTTAAGGAATTAAACTAGTTAAAGTTATTGTTAAATTGTTCTATATTGAGGAATATGTGAAGAAATGGGTTTGTAATAATTCTATACCAATTGAATGTGTTAAATTCACTGTTTTGTAGGTGAAATTCGTGTTAGTTGGGCTAAAATCGGCTACTGTTCATGGCGTTTCTAGTTCTGTATGTGCACCGGCGTAGCTGCGCTGTGCCAAGGCCAAAAATTGACATATGACAATGAGGTTAAAACAGAATCGTGTCATGTCATTGATAATTTTAACTTTGTAAAAATGATTAGTAAGTTACGAACGCGTTATGTTATGATTTAAAGTACACAATGAATAATGAATGGGTGTTATGAAGCTAACACTTGTGATTCTGAGATGAACATTATAAGGTATGGAATGTGGTTAATATAAAATCAATAAGTAGTTCTAAGAAGACTTAAACAGTTGATTGAACTTTAAGTTTGATTAAGGAGAAATGTAGTAATGATTAATAAGAGTTGAAAATGTGATGTGCATGCTAAAAGTCTTATGTATGTGTTAGTGATTTTTTAGATTCGTGTTATGTATTTTATTAATATGGTTAGACCTTAAACTAAAGGTTATAACTTAACTAAGATGAGAAATGAATCTATGAGGTTAAGGTGTATGTAGCTAATTAATGTGATAATCCTAATGGTATGTGTAGGACATTGGAGTACGTGAGTTGTAATTGTATAGCTTACGCAAGAGGCAAGTTCCCTTACCTTTGCTACTTTATTATTCAGCAAGGTTACTTTTCATTGTCATGCTATACTTTTGCAAGTTCTTTATTTCTAATCTCTTGTTGAGCAATTTATTGTATGTAAGTTCTTTAACCCTTATTTACCGTTGAGAAAGTTAATTAATCTTTATTTCTTTATTCCAAACGAGATTACTTTGGTTATTCAAAGTCTGTAATTTTGTTGTAAGAAATGCGTTTATTCAGCTACTAATAACTGTTGTTTGATCTTCGTTCTCCAATGTCATTGTACTATCTTACATTATTTTACCGAACTATAAGTTGCCTAGAGATTCTTTACTGTGACGCCCCCAAATCTGGGTATCTTGGAACCCGATAAATGGTGCTACACAGTGCTACAGTTCACACAATCATTCAATTGAAATACCTTAAAGGAACGAATATGTCTTATATATATTCAAAATTATATTAACATTCCCTCATGTTCTTTATAACCATTACAATTGTTCTTGTCATAAGATAGAATATTATCATTATAAAACCTATATTATTACATAGGTAATCTACGGGTTTGCCTTAGCCTTCCATTTATCCTTGCCGGATCCGTCGGTCCGTTCGATCTTAGCTGCATTCATATGGTTCAAGTAAGAGTGAGCGTAACTAGCTCAACAAGTACAACAATTCTAATAAAACTAGCATGCTTGAAACATAGGAATCGTATATCTTCAAAAACTAAACAATAGGTACAAAGTATTATCGATAATTCAAAATAGCACTTCTTTTCATTCAAAATATTTTACAACAACAATATTAAGTAAAACATCAATTCCTGTCTAAGACCGTGAGCATTTCATTAGTTCTTTAAAAAGGACATCCCGACACGAAGTTCGTAAGTCCAGCATAGCTTACGAGCACGTCTAGGTGATCAACCTATAGTACTCTATGTTGATTAACACTACATTTATTAAACATGTATACGTTTAAGTTGTTGCAACCTCACGTTTCTGTCGTTTGATGACAAAATAATTTAGCATACTTAGTCTCCTTTTGAAAACCACAACAATATTAGTTTGGTAAATCATTGTCAATACTTGATAGGTTATAAGAAATTTAAATATCATAAGTCTAGTCGAAAGAATTGGCTTTGACTTAATCAGACATTAACTCGTGCGTAAGAATACATGAATCACAAAGCTTGTCCAGATCAAACTAAAACAAGGGTTACAATACTTGCCTTTAGCGGCTGCTACAGTTTTAACACGTGCACTTTAAGTCTTTAAGGTCTCTATAGTAGATGATAACACCACATAACATATTAGGTCATGAATAACATACATGGTTCTTAAAGAAATCTTACCTTTATTCTCAATCTAATTACGTATTAGATTTGTTATTTATTGGTTCCAGCTTTCCGTTATGTCGTTCTTTTGTTAATATGAAATCGAGTTACTTCAACCCTAAGTTATCATACTTGTTAACGCCAAGATCTTTCTTCATGTCCTAATCACCAAGACGTGTCCAATATCCTGCACAGTTCAACAAGTCAACACCAAAAGCTTGACGGCTTGACCGATAGGGGATAGCTCTGGCGTGAGAGTCAGTATTGGCGATCACAAGGTTAACAATGGAGGAAAATAATGTCTAGTGCTTGATAGAGAATAATAATCTGATTGTCTGTGGTGTTTTGTTTGTTACCTACCTTTCTTGTGTGATCCTTGCCCCATACATACACCAGACCCAGTTTACTGTGCCACCCACTATCTCCTGACACCTCCCCCTACTCCCGGTCATCTCAGCCGAAAGTATGTAGCTTACTTCCTCACCTGCTACAATTGTTTACCACCGTCGGTCAACTGAGTCCCATCCTCATTAATGCCATGCAGAAAGGTGGCAGACATAACAGTCAACTATCTTTGGTGCAATGATTACCCGTCAATAAAAGGGTTAAGTGACAATTTGTGTAATGGGACAATCCAATGACTAAACCCAATAATAAAGATAATCCATATGACCGGATCCAATCAAAAGGACCCAATAAAATAATCAAATAACGGGGCTCAAATCATTCGGACCAACAGAACAAAAGTAACCTAATCCAAGAGAGGAGCCCATTAAGTCTGGCCCAATAATGAAAAGGATCATGGCCCAACATTGCCCCCCAGTCTTTTATTAAACAAGGTGTTTAATGGAAGATTGTAAATAATATAGGCCCATGATATATTGAGCTGTAATAAATCACAAGGGGTCTAATCTGAAACCTGTCGAGGCCCAACTAATGAATGCCAATCAATAATTCAAATAAAATAGGGCCCAAAAGAGAGAAGTCCAATCCGGTTAAGATATTAACCCAAAGCCGGACGCTACCCCTTCACATTCGCCATCATTTCTGCAAATTAAATGTGCCGCCCTCGTGTAACGTGTAACCATCAGTATAAAAGATATTTTTTCCCCAAATTGACAATTTTACTTGCCATTTCAAACTTCAAACGTCTTTTTGACCTTTAGACTTCCTTCTTTCTCAGATTTCTTACTTTTCTTTGCAAACTAACAACAATGGCGTCTTCTGGTTCTGATAACATCACTCCAATCCATGCCATTCCTCTCACCAATGTTCCTCCTATACCCAGCCCAAGCAAGGCCGCTTCGGGATCAAACCCTAACCCTGTTGGTACGTTGAGCAAAAGCACAGCAAAAAAGCCTCTTCCCAACCCTTCCATCTTCTTCCGAAGCGCAACACAGTTCACTCACGCCAATACTTCATCAACACTAATTTAGAAGGTCGTTCAGAATGCCTACGAACAGTACCAGGTTCCGGCGACCCATCAATTCCGCCGTCCCACCGCCACAGAGAGGATGTACTAGTGTTTGGACGACTGGACCACCATTCCTCTAACACTCTTCAAAAAAGGGGTTCGATTCCCCTTACACGTTTTTTTGGTCATCCTCCTGGGGTTCATTGGCATCGGCTTTGTCCAACTAGTCCCGAACTATTAAATTCACATCTTTGCATTTATTGCCTTCTGTCATGAAGTGGGCGTCGCCCCCAACCTCGAATTTTTCTTCTCCATATACGCTGTTAGCAAGTCCAAAGAGAAGGGATTCAAACTTTTGGGTAAGATTCCTGCAAAATCCGGAGAGGGCTTCGAGCGACGCTCTATGATTAGTACTCCTTCCAGAAACAAAAGATGTCATGAGCAGTGGTTCTTTGTCAAAGGACCAGAGATTTCCTCTCTCCCTGATTGGATAACGTTAGACAAAGTATCCGCCTACTTCGGAGATATAGCCGAAGAACATGTGAAAGAGATGATTGAACTCTTGGACAACTTTTCGAAGAAGGAATGGAGTTATAGTCTTCTCACCAGACAAGCTTGGTTGTATGACCACAAACGTAAGTCTCAATTTTTTATCGAAATAAGGCTTCTAAGTTTATTATTGTAGAAAGATCTAATAGAGTGTATTTCTTTATTGCAGTATATTTGATCAAACCTTCATCGATGGATCGAAGGGATTTAGAAAAATTCCTTTCGAGCAAACCTCCCACAACCCTTCCTACCGAAACCCCCCAGGAAGAGATTCCAGCCTCTGAAGCCCCAGATGCCAAAGATCTTCCTGCAGAATCTGAGGCTGTAGAAGAGACTCTTCATCTTCGTAAGAAGAAGATAGTTGTTCAAACGCCAAGAAGTATCTCCCAAGAATCTCTACGGATCACTACTTGCAACCTGATCGATATGCCTAAAAACGAATGAATGCAGGAGCTTCAAATCAAGAAAAGGCGAGTCAAGGTAACTCTGTTGACTGCCGAAGAGCTCCGGGTTCCTACTGGCCCAGTGGGAATTTAGGCTTCTGAAGAGGGTCCTGAAGAACAGCCTGAGGCTTCAATTGCCTCTCGGAAAAGAAAATAACCTTCGGAAGATCAACTACCACCCCCTACCGACCCGGGAACCTACTCCTGTTCGTTCTCCATCTCCTGCGAACATATACATGGATCCTTGACCATCCCCTTCCCATGATGAACGGACGCCTTTCATCTCGATCCCTTCTGTCGATGAGTTTGAGAATGATGCAATGGGGTCCCCAACTTTATGGCCCCATTTCAATGCCAATTATCCCTTCCATCTCTTCAATTCTTTTGTTAGAGAGACCGATGAGCACCGGTTTGGCAATAACTCAATCATGGATTTGATTAAAGAAGGCATGAGCTATCACGCCAAGGTAAATATTTGTCTGTCTGTTCTTTTGGATTTATATGCATTTCTTTTAAAATTAACGAATTATCTGTAAACATCTACAGGCTAGTGCTGTCTTTGGGCGTCTTCTTCCACACTACCAATAATCTGAAGCCGAAGAGGATTCTGCTCATAGAGAAAACACGATTCTGAAGTCGGCTTTGAATAAGGCAAGGACTGACCTCGGCGATGCTCTCTTCAATAATGAAAATCTTCAAAAAGACTTAACTCGAAGAATGAAGTAATTAAAGATCTGCCAAGAGGACCTAAAGAAGACGAAAGCCAGCCAGAAGGAGATGACAAGTCTGAATATCGATCTTGACACTCAGAATCATTCCCTAAGGCTTAGGAATCAAGAACTCTGTATAGCCAATCAAAGCCTGGCTATACAAGTTGATAATCTTCAGGAGGAAGCTCGTGCTGACAAAGAGATGAATTTGAACATTCGTCTTGAGCTTCAGGGCAAGTTGGAAGCTTTGCAGGCTTTAGGTCCACCCTTAACTGAAGAGATTCGTGAGCAAATTTATGACGAATATCGAAAGTCAAATGAGCTGAATGAGAAGGTAGTTTGGATGTTTTTTTGATGGTTATTTTGATTTCCGAAGAAAGGATAAGGCAAAACTTGTAGCGATCGAAGCTGATCCTACCATTCTAGATTCGTCTGAAGATGAAGCCACAACCTGAAGAGGGATATCTATTTTTCTTTTTTAGCTTATATGATTTTTGTAAAAAAAAATTCATATTTCTGTCCTTGTAATTGGCAATATATTAATGGAATATGGGGTTTGTTCTTATGACTTTGGTGCATTTACTTTTTGTCAATACTTCAATATTAATTTAACTTAAAAAATGTACAAACTCTTTCATGGACTTAACTCATACTGTTTATTAACAACTAGGCATGAGATATAACAGATAAGATGAAGTTAAAGAATGAAGCATTCCGAACTCAACACTTAAAAAAATTTAGGTAATAAAGTAAAGGGATACTTATTCGTTACCGAAGTGTGAGACAGATCTGCTTCATTGGAAATTTGATTACCACGGAGGGCCTAACAACTTGTATAAGATGACATTTGCCTACCACGAAGGGCTTGACAAAGTCTAAATAATGACACTTGCCTACCAGGAAGGTCCTGACAAGGTCAGAAGGATGACATCTGCCTACCACGAAGGGCCTGACAAACCCATGGGATGACATTTGCCTACCACGAAGGGCCTGACAAACCCATGGGATGACATTTTCCTACCACGAAGGGCCTGACAAAGTCTGAAGGATGGCAATTGCCTACCACGCAGGGCCTGACAACGTCTTAAGGATGGCGCTTGCCTACCACACAAGGCCTGACAAACCCATAAGGTCCACCTGCCATTAAGGCTACCATCGAATGGTCAGCGAGTCCCCTCGAACCTCCTTACACCGCGGAACTGATCAGTAACGAAGACAAGATGTGTTTGAAAAAAAAGGAACTTTTATTGATGATTACATGAATATTTACAGACTTTCGATGTATTGACATTGTATTTACTAAAAGTATTTCCTAAGCCTGTCGGCATGCCAAGTATTTTTAATTGCTGACCCGTCCAATGCCCTCAACCGATAAGTCCCCGACTTTGGTAATTCAATGGCTTCATACTGTCCTTCCCAATTCGGCATCAGCTTTCCCAAATTCTAAGGCGTAGATGCTTTGGCTTCTCCGAGGACAAAATCCCCCACTTCAAATCTGCGAAGCTTTACCCCCTTATTTTAATGCTTAGCTGTTCTTCGCTGATTGGATGCCAATTTGATCAAAGATGTTTCTCTGACTTCTTCTAACAGATCCAAGTTGGCTTTCATTCCTTCGTCGTTTTAGATTTCTTTAAATTGACTGACTCGAAGACTTGGAGATCCAATTTCAACTAAGACTAAGGCATCAGTACCATAAGCAAGTCTAAAAGGTGAATCCCCTGTTGTTGTCCTTGGGGTAGTACGATAAGCCCATAACACGCTAAGCAGCTCTTCTGGCCATCTTCCCTTAGCTTCATCCAATCTGCACTTGATCCCATTTAGCAGCGTTCTATTGGTCACTTCGACTTATCCGTTTGATTGAGGATGAGCCACTAAAGTCTTTCTGTGCTGGACCCCCAATTCTTTCAAAAATGCTTCAAATTTTGACCCCACAAATTGACGTCCATTGTCCGATATCACCACCTTAGGAATTCTGAACCGAAATACTACTAACTTCTTAATGAACTTTAGGCATTCCTGTTCCGTTATTAACCTAAGTGACTTCGCTTCTACCCATTTGGTCATGTAGTCGATGGCGACTATGACAAAATTGACCTGACCTTTTGCTTTCGGTAGTGGACCCAGTATATCAACCCCCCCAGACAGTAAAGGGTATAGGAGATAAGATCGAGTATAGCTCTTCTGGTGGCTGATGTGGGATTGGACTGTTGAGCTGACACTTCTCGTACTTCTTGACGTATTTAGTCGCTTCCTTGAAGATGGTAGGCTAATAGTACCCCTGACAAAGTACTTTGTAGGCTAATGACTTAGCAGCCATATGGTCACCACAGATGCCTTCATGTACCTCTCGGAGAGCATATTCAGCTTCAGATGGAGTCAAACATTTCAGTAGTGGAGATGAGAAGGTCCTTCGGAATAGATCCCCATCAATCAGAACAAAATTAGCACTCTTGTACTTTATTTTCTTGGCTAGCATCCGATCCGAAGGTAAGACTCCATCAGCCAGATACTCTACTTATGGAGTCAACCAGCAGTTGGTTCGGTCAACGCACATTATGGATTCATAATGAACACTAGGATGTTGCAAAATTTCTAAGTAAACGGATCCATCCAAACGCTAACATCCGTACTGGCTATTTTGGAGAGTGCAACAACAATGGAATTGTCATTACGCTCGAGCCCTTGAAACTCGTAGGATTAGAAATACTGAAACCGTTCTTCTAATTCTGCCAAATACTTGATCATTCTTGGGCCTCGAGCTTCGTTCTCCCCAGAAAGTTGCTTACCGACTAACTGAGAATCACTGAAGATGACTATTATCTACACTTCAAGACTCTTCGCTAGTCGTAACCCTGCGAGTACCGCCTCATACTTAGCTTCAAACTGAAATCTGATGGCCTGTTGCACTTTGAATCCCTCCGGACTCGTCAGAATAATCCCTGCTCCACTGACGTCCGTAGTAGAAGACCCATCTGCATACATCATCCACGAACTCTTCTTCTACTGAAGAACTGTAACTGCTCTGTCAGATCCTTCAGCTTCTGCCACAACTTCATCAGCTTCAGAAAATGAACATTCGACTACAAAATCCGCCAAGGCTTTCCCTTTGATGGCGGTTCGGGGATTATAATCAATAAAAAATAGGGACAACTCCATCGTCCATGCAGCTAATCTCCCCGATACATCGGGTTTGCCCATAATCTTCTTCAAAGGTTGATCTGTGTATACTATTAACAACCTACCCTGGAAGTATTGCCTAAGCTTTCGACTATAAGTGATTAAAGCAAAAGCAAACTTCTCAATGTTTGGGTACCTTGTTTCAGCATCCCGAAGGACATGGCTTACATAATAAACCGGGTGCTACTTACCCCTAACTTTTCGCACCAAAACTACTCCTACTGCCAACGAACTAGCTGCCAAGTACAAATACAGAGGCTCGGCACGAGCGGGAATCACCTACAAAGGCGCCAAATATAAGTAGGACTTGATGCTCTGAAAGGCGTCTTCACACTCTGAAGTCCATTAGAATGTCTTTGCATTCTTTGGCCCTTTCAACGTATCAAAAAACGGCAAACACCTTTCTGCTGACTTGGACATGAACCTCCTCAAAGCTGCAATCCTTCCAGTCAGACGTTGAACATCTTTAAATGACTGAGGAGTCTTCATGTTCAGGATCACTTGAATCTTGTCTGGATTGCCTTCAATTCCTCTTTGACTGACAAGATAACCCAAAAATTTATCAGCCCCTAATTCGAAGGTGCACTTAGTAGGATTCAGTCTCAAGTTGTGATGACGAATCATCTGAAAGCATTCTTCAAAATCATCTAGTTGTTTATGAACTAGCATGCTCTTAACAATCATGTCATCCATGTACACCTCCATATTCTTGCCCAACTGATATCTGAAGACGTAGTTCATCATCCTCTGGTATGTGGCCCCGGCATTGATGAGGTCGAAGGTCATTTTCTTATAGGTTTATACCAAATGATGCGTAATGAACTTTGTCTTTGATATATCCTCTTTACTCATGGAAATCTGATGATACCCAGAGAATGCGTCCATGAAACTTAACAAAGCATACCCCGAAGTGGCATCGATGAGTTGGTCGATGTGGGGCAGCGGGTAGAAATCCTTTGGACAAGCTTTATTCAGATCGGTATAATCGATACAGACTCACCAATTCCCGTTCTACTTTTGAACCAACACCACATTTGCCATCCATTGTGGGTAGTCGATCTCAAAGATGAAGTCAGCAGCTAACAGCTTCACAATCTCTTCATCGATGATCCATTGGCGCTCAGGCGCAAAGATCCTCCTCTTCTACCAAACTGGCTTCTTTGATGGGTCCACTTCTAACCGATGCTTAGCAATATCCCTGCTCACTCTTGACATATCTTGTGGTTCCCATGCGAATATGTAAACATAGCATCGCAGGAGTTCCACGAGGTTCGTCCGGAGAGGTTTCGGCAGACCCGAACCTATTTTCATTGTCTTGTTTGCTTGCCCGGGATGAGCTCTATCTCTTCTATTTCTTCAGCTGGTATAACCAACGGCTCTGAACTGCTCTCAGTGAAGGGTTCGATCTCTATTGCCATGGTCTTCTTTTTCTTTGATACCCCCACTCCCGAAGTGATCATAACATTTCTATAACATCTTCTAGCTAGATCCAAATCTACTTTCACCTCACCAACCCCATGAGCTGTAGGAAATTTAATTTTGAAATGGGGGATTGAGGTCACAGCTTGTAGAGCAGTTAAAGTGGGCCTCCCCAAAATAGCATTATAAGCAGAATCTACATGTACAACATAAAATTTGCAAATAATTTCTACCTGCTGGGGGGCCGTTTCGAAGATGACCGACAACTCGATGGTTCCAGCCACCTTGACTGGACCGTTGTTGAAGCCATATAAAGGAGCCTCTGCCTGATCTCCATCTTCTGCCCATCAAGATTCATCATTTGATAAGCATGGGCATATAGGATATCCACGGACGACCCATTATTGATCATCATTCGCTTCATGTCTACCGAACCAACTTGTTCACTCACCACCAATGATCCTTCATGTGGTTCGATGGTCTCCGAAGGGTAATCCTCATCGGTGAAGGAGATTACCGTTCCTGGATAAAGTCTGTCAGTCTTCGGGTGGGTACTCGCCACCGACATAACTGAATTCAGATGACTTCGACGCTTCTTTCCAACAAGTTTACCAGAAGTGCCGCCAGTGATGACATCTATAACTTTCCTTGCTGGCTGTCCAGGAGTTGGCAACACCTGCTGAACTGGCTGAGCTGCCGGAACAGGTCCTCTATCCTGTTGTTGATTCGTTCTGGCAGCCACATACTGAACTAAAGCCCCACCTTTTACATTTTTTCAATGAAATCTTTCAAACTAGCACAGTCATTTGTATCGTGACCCGAGGCTTGATGGTAATCACAATACTTACGAGAATTCCCTTTTCCAGGCTTAATGTTATCTCGAGGTGGCTCGAAGATAGGTTGATTCTTAATCTGATCCAAGATAACAGCCCTATCAGTGTTAAGTGTTGTGTACATCCTATTCACTCTCTGGGTGGGAGCGGACGAACGTCCTCCACCCTATCTCCAATTGTTGTATTTCTTCGACCTGCCTTCATAGCAGTCTTTATTTCCTTCATTCTTCTTCTGGTCCCCATCGGTTCTGTCCCAATCTGTCTCCTTAAGCCGGTCTGAAGAAGGACGTTTGAGACTGTTCATGGCTTCCTCCACCACGATATAGCCTTCGGCTTTGTCGAAGGCTTCTGCGAGACTCTTCGGATGGTGAAACATTAATTTCTTCACCAACCTTTCTGATTTAACCAAATCTAACCCATTCTGAAATAGTCTCATAGCTTGTAGATCATTCAGGTCTGTCACTTGGCCGACTGCTTCATGGAACTGCTTCACATATTGGCCCAAAGACTCATTTGAATACTGTCGAACCTGAGCCAATGAGCCAGTTGGTTTTCCACTCCTTTTGTTGCTCCCGAAGCAAGCATGAAACTTACTGCACATGTCTACCCAAGATGAAATTGAAATTGAGGGAAAAGTCCCCATCCACTGCCGGGCATCCTTTCTGAGCGTCATGACAAAAGTATGACACTTAGCAGCATCGCTAAAGTCATAATAATCCATCAGTCGGTCGAACGCCTGACTATGGTCATAGGAATCCCCCTATCCATCATAACTTTTAATGTGGGGCAATTTCTTGGTGCGGTCAACTTTCTCTTTTAGAATCTCCTCGGAAAAATAGGATGCCTTCTTTCCCGAAGTATCTTTCGTTTTCTGCACTTCAGCAAGCTGCTTTCGAAGTTCCTTTAATTCTTTAACCAAATACTCCACACCTTCTTGTTGAGATGATGCTTCTTTTTCTGGTGACTCTTTCCTCTTCTGAGTGGACCAGTCTCTTACAATAGAACCTCCAACTTTAGAGGGAATTTTCCGATGACGAGCGTCCACAGGGTGGTGTACCCTCAGTAAACTCTCGGGAGTATGACCTCTAGATCTACTTTGTTTTTGAACTCGGGCGCTATGGTGAGAATGTGCAACAATGAGCGCCTTCTTTGTATTCTTAGGATTGCAATCTCTGGATCGACCTCTTCGTTCGCTTCGACCCTGCTCCTTAGAATCGATAGGGTGATGTGCCTTCTTCGATCTTTGAGGAGTAGGGCTTCGGGATCTTTTTCTTTTTTGTGGTTGGCCCCGAGAATCACGTTCTGAATGAGCAGGTTCCTTCCCACTCCGATGCCTTCATTCTTCGACTAAACATAACTGAACTATTCGTCCCTCAACTTTGCCATTCGAGCCATCTGCTCAGCTATATCCTATCGCTGCTTCATAAGTACCTCCATGGCTCTATCTGCTTCATCTGCCATCTTAGCCAGTCGGGAGGCCTTTTTGTCTTGGTCATCTTGGTATCGAGTTCTAGGCGAGGTGCCTTCTACTCATTTTCGACCATGGTCAGACCCTTTCTCTGCCGTGAAAACTAGCTTTCGCTTAACGTTTCCCACAGTCCTCGCGCGAAAATCTTCATGTGAACGTTTGGACGTTGTGCTTGCATGAAAACTTACTATAGGTCCCAAACGATCTTTGACAGACACTCATGGTACTGATTCACTAACAGCCATCGGCTGCCCTTCGGGTGTAGGTGTTCTACTCTTCACCATGAATACTGACGTCGAACAAACACAGTCTGTGATTGAAAAATACTCAGGACACTAGAACTCAGCCCTAGTGCTAGCACCAATGTTAACGCCAACATCTTTCTTCACGTCCCAATCACCAAGACGTGTCTGATATCCTTCACAGTTCAACAAGTCAACACCAAAAGCTTGACGGCTTGACCGTCGGGGGATAGCTCCGGCGTGAGAGTCAGTATCGGTGATCACAAGGTTCACAATGGAGGAAAATAATGTCTAGTGTTTCAGAGCAAATAATAATCTGATTGTGTGTGGTGTTTTGTTTGTTACCTACCTTTCTTATGTGATCATTTCCCCATGCGTACCCCAGACCCAGTTTACCGTGCCACCCAATATCTCCTGACACCTCCCCCCACTCCCGGTCATCTCAGCCAAAAGTATGTAGCTTACTTCCTCATCTGCTACCACTGTTTACCACCACCGGTCATCTGAGTCTCATCCTCATTAATTCCATGCAGAAAGGTGGCAGACATAACCGTCAACTATCTTTGGTGCAATGTTTACCGGTCAATAAAAGGGTTAAGTGACAATTTGTGTAATGGACCAATCCAATGACTAAACCCAATAATAAAGATAACCCATATGACCGGATCCAATCAAAAGGACCCAATAGAATAATCAAATAACTGGGCCCAAATCATTGGGACCAACAGAACAAAAGTAACATAATCCAAGGGAGGAGCCCAATTAGTTTGGCCCAATAATGAAAAGGATCATGGCTTAACAATACTTAAGGTTTAAACATGGCTAAATAATGTTATAATTAAGCTTTAGTTCTTTGTTAAACAGTTGCCTTTCATACTCTACTTGTAACCATTCTTCATTGTCTAGACCATAAGACTGGCGCTGGGGTGCCAGTTCCCCTTGCTTTAGCCGCGCTGCGGCGCAATACTCCAAAGGTCTAAGTCCTTTAAGCAACATCCTTACATCTTATCAATCATACTAACTTCTTAAAGTAATCATATGACAAATTCATCCATGCTCTTCATGAGTTCATAACTTATTTAGGTTTAAGTCACTTATTTAAGACTTATACGGCTTAAGTCCATTGATTATCCAATCTTTTGTGTTCTTAGCATACATGTTCATTAAGTTACACTTCTCTTATCACCCTATAATGGTAGAGATAGAAGAGATAAGATCATTTACCTTTGATGATTAAGTTCTTCTTCTTGGAAATCTAATAATGGAAGTTAAGCTTAATAGTGCTTGTTCTCTCTAACCAATAAGTTGTTTTGCTTGGATGAAAACTAACAACTAACAAATGAATTGCAAGATTGGTATTTATAGGCCTTCTAAAGTTAGGGGAATTAGGTCATTAGGACATCCACCTCCTTAGTAACCTCCTTACTATTTACTTACTTAACTACTAATTAATATTGCTAGCCACACTAATTACTTGGCCTCCACATTAAATCCTTGGTCACCAATTCACCCATGGGTTGCCCCATGGATCCTACTTTACTCATTGGATCATGTCTTGGGCTTAGGTTATAAATTACTCAACTTATCTTTGGGCTTGCATTAATTTAGTTTGGGATTTATATTAATAAATACTTGGGCTAAACATTGTTATATCTCGGGCTTTCCCTTTAATGATATTGGATTTGCACTTCATACAAGATTACACAAGTTCATTTCATTAAACTTTAATTCTTAACGTTCTTAATTTTAAGTCCGCATGCGAAATATTCCATTTTCCATACTTGAATTATTATTACATAATCTATCTCACCTCGATATTATAACGTTACATATTTCTCAGAAGTTCAAAAATAATTCCCAAGCGGAATACGATGAATAGTGTTTTTTGGAAAATTTCTCGGAAAGCTTTTATTTTCGTCTTGGAGGATGTGACAACTCAAATTTTCATAAGTTATTAAAATAAGAATTTAATAATTAAAATTCTTATTATGAGGTGTATATATTTTGAATTATATGATTTGGTGTGAAGAGAATTGTATATTCACATGTTGGAGAATGTGAGATTTAATAGTTAATTAAACTATTAAAGAAATTAAATAATATTAGTTAATTTAATTAAGTTAAAATTATGATATGAGATAATATAATTTTAATTATTATGCCTTGTGGGCAATGGAAATTATTATGAGTTAAGTTTCATAAATAGTGTGAATATTTCACTTAATTAAAATAGTGAATTAATACAAGTATAATTGATTTAATAAAATGAGAAGGTAATATATTGCATGAAAATGTAAATATTAGTATAATTCGAGTAAAATATTTATTAAGTACATTAAATATTTTAGTTGGAAACTTTATGGAATAAAATGAATATTTATGATATTAAATAAATATTTGATGAAAATTGTTATGGGATAGTTTATTTAAGTGTGATAAAATAGATGAGATTTATACGTATTTTATTACGCGAGTATAATTGTGATATTCTAATTTAATTAAATAATTAAATTAGAGGAGTGAGAATTTGTTAAATAATGTTATGATTATAATGGTTGAATAGAAATTATAATTTTACTGATAAGGTTAATTTTATTTCTCAAGGAATTAATGGTACGTAATCTAGTTTATATTTCTAGTTTACGTGTTCTTGAGTTTCTTTTAAAATTAGAGTTTTGGTTAATGAATTTGTGGGTTACGATGTTATATATGATATTAGATATTTATAATTTTATAGTGGTCATCTAGAAACAAATTTTCGGAAATCAAATTCATGTATTTATACTAAAGAAGAGGAATTTGGGTTTTGATTGTAATGTGTGTTTTGGTATACTTTGGGACTAAAGTTGATGATGAATTCATGATGGAAACTTTAAATTGATGGATGATTGTTGTTCTCCTCTATAAAATGAAAACAACGCAACTTGAACGGATCGAATTGGTTAAGAAACGAATTCGTGATGAATGAATACACTCAGTATGTTGAAATTAGGAAAAATTAGTATAAATCAAGTCCCACGTCAACTAAATTGAGAACTTTACCCTTTGTTAAACCTATAAATAGAAGGGATTGATCCCTTGTTTCATTCACCAACAATAAGGCCTCCAATTTTGAGAAAGGATTTGTTGTGGGAGGAGTTTTTATAAAGATATTCGTAGTTAAATTTTGGTTGAGTACGTATTCAGTTTGTGTAATTCGTATTTTCGGGTATATTTCTTATTTAATTTTTGGTAATGTTATTATTTTAAATATTGTATTTAGTTTGTTAGTTAAAGTTTGTATTTTGGAAGTTTAGTTAGCTTTGTTAGAAAACTAGTTAGTTTACTATGTTTATTTTGGCTTGTAATTGATTATGTAAATGAGTTCTAATGATTGTAATTAGAGATATGAAGCCTTAACATCATCCATGTGTAGCCAAAACTCACAAAATAAAAGATTTACAAAGAACCTTGTTGGGCAGTTTTTGGGACTGAGCTTGAGGACCATTTGTGCTTTTGATTTATTTCTAAAAGCTTAATTTGATGATTGTATGTTATATCCCTCTAAGTTCTGAAGATTTCCTAACTTGAATGAACCAAAATGGAGTTAAAATGAATCTATGGTGAAGATTTTAGTAAACCATGTCTAGAAATAAAAACTGAATGAACTGTGACTATAGTTTCAGATTCTGGAATAGCTATGTTGCCTGAAAAATTCTGAGTTTCCGGGTAGTTTTAGTTCACCGAGTTAGGAAGCCATAGGCTTTGGAATGACCTCATTCCGACCTCGGATGACGAAGTTACGGTGATTGGAAAGAAATATGTCAAATTTGTCAAACTGAAAGTCAACAGCAGGACGTGCTATTCGGGACACTGTTTTAATCAGTTAATGTTTCCACAAACTTCTGGGCTTTTGATATGTTATAGTACACTGAATTAGCTTTCCATAGACTTTGGAACGGACTAATCGACCATTCAAAGTAGATGCGTCAAAAACTGTCTAACCAACTCGGGGAAGTCACCTTGAACGAATTTTTCTGAATTCTGTGTTTTGAATTTGGAAATGGTCAAAGAATTAAAGTTGTAGCCTCGGAAGTTAGCTTCGCGTGGGCTCGAGAATCGCTCAAAAATGTTTTGAAACGAATTAGTTATGACTGTTTTAGGGAGAGAGGGTAAAGATGTGAAAAAAATTGAAGACTGCTACGAACGTCAATTTTTGGCACGCGTTTTAGACTGCTTAACAAACCCGAAATGAGAGGTTAGTATTTCTTAAAAATAGTCTTGTATGCCATGAAAAACATACTAAAAAATGTCTTACGATTGGATAAGTAGATTGCAAGCTATTAAGCCGCGAAGTGGGTGTCAAAGGTGTGGGGCTGCTTCCTTGTGGCAGCAACAGATAGCAGCAGCCATGTGTTATTTAGCGTGCGATTTTTCCGTAACTCTTTTGGGTGTTTTTGTGGCTGTTTAACATGTAACAAAACACCGAGAGTGATGTATAGATATTATAAAATGCTTGTATATCACGAAAACTCACTTTAAATGTAAAGAAAACGATAGAAATGTAATGTAAATGTAAGTTATCATAATTATGCGAGCGCAATTCGGAAAATGATATATAAAATGTATATGTAACATAATGAAATGCATAAATCCATTTGAAATTATATTGAACCTAGTAATGTAAAACGAATGGGATATAAATGGTTTATGTTTTGATACGTAAAGTATTTACATTCTAAATCAATGAGAGAACCTTTTTTGGGCGTAAAAAGGTTATAACGGACAAAAGTTTCTAAAGAAACATGGAATGGTTTTAAGACAAGAACAAAATATTATAGTTAAATAAAATTAGTTTGCATTGAGTACATGAATTTTGTATGTGAAACTAATATGTAATGTATGTATCCTCAATTTGTGTAAGATCATCACAATGCAGATAAGTTATAAACATTAAACAACATCCAATGCAAGTTTTTCCGTTCTATTATGTTTGTGGAATAAATGTGATTATGTGGTGAGTTACATACCATGCTTTATGAATTGTTAAAGTCAAAATATGACCAAGTTAATTGGGTTATGGAACTCAATTTATATGTGATATGTGATAGCACATGCATGTTGTATAATATAACTCGATAAATTAGAAATGTAGAATGCATGAATTGTGTGCTATTTGAAACATGGTAGAATGTTAAATTTGTTGGGCTATCAAGCTCAACCTTGTAAATAACCACTTTTGCAGGTTCAAGATTCAAGGTAAAGTTATGTGCTACTTGAAAGACATGAATCAGATGTGATACTTGAAGATTTATATACTTTGGTTGTGTTATTATTATTTGAACCATATTTAAGCTTTCCAATAATGTATAAATGTTGAATTGTAATATTGTTTTGGGAATGTAAACCATTGTAGTATTAAAATAATTCTGAGATATTTAGATGGAAAGGTTGAAGGTTTTGGGAACAAGGATAGTTTGTAATAGAAAATTTCAATTATTTCACAAATTTCAATGGTTGTATTATCGTTTAATGATGTAAAATTAGAGCTGGAATGTATTATTAACGACCGAAGTTGAGAATTAAATTGTATGAATTTTGGGGTCATTACACAAGCACCTACTCATATACTATGTTATTTCTCTCTTCATGTTCGGCCACCAAAAACTATGTCGAAGGTATTGATACATCTTAGTGCTATAAAGATCAATCAAGTAACTTGAACTATAAGCTTCTTGTAAAACTTGCTCCTTTAATTCCGTCTCATTTGGAACCCAAATTCTTCCTTCAAATCTTAATAATCCCTCATTATCAAGACTGTATTTTAAATCTTTTTCATTGGTTAATCGCTTCTTCATCTGGTCACACTCATCAGTTTTGAGTTGCACCTCCTTGACTCTCTCTACGATGGTAGATTGCATCTCCGTCGCAAACAGTCTCTGTCTCGCTTCACTCGACAATTTCACCTCTTACTCCATCCTAGCCATCTCTGTTATTAACTCAGTTTGAACCATTAACAAAGACAACTTCTCCCGACCCTTTCTACTTAAGGTGTCAGCCACTACATTGTCTTTTCTAAGGTGATACAGGATTTCACAGTCGTAATCCTTTATCAACTCCAACCATCTCCCATGTCTCATATTCAACTCCTTCTGTGTGAAGATATATTTTAGACTATTGTGGTCCGTGTATATCTCACATTTTTTCCCGTAAAGATAATGTTGTCATATCTTTAAGGAAAACACTATCGTGGCCAGTTCCAGATGATGAGTAAGGTAAACTTTCTCATAATCCTTCAACTGCCTTGATGCATATGCAATGACCTTGCCATGCTTCATGAGCACGCAACCAAGTCCTCTATGCGAAGCATAGCTATAAACTACGAAATTTCCTGTGTCATCTGGTAATATCAAAACAGGCGCTTCACTTAACCTTTTCTTCAGTTCTTGAAAACTGTCCTCGCATTTCTCTGTGCATGCATACTTTACCGTCTTCTTTGTCAAGTTAGTCAACGGAGTAGCTATCTTCAAAAAATCTTGGATGAATCTCTGATAGTATCCCGCTAACCCTAGGAAACTCCGCACCTCAGTCGGCATTTTTGGTTGTTCCCAATTCATCACAGCTTCCACCATCGCTGGATCTACTGAAATCCCTTCATGGTCAATGACATGACCTAAAAACTGTACTTTCTCTAACCAAAATTCACACTTAGTGAACTTAGCATACAATTTCTTCTCCCGTAGTGTTTCTAACACTATTCTTAGGTGTTCAACATGATCTTCTGGCGTCTTAGAATAAACTAGAATATCATCGATAAACAACACGACGAACTTGTCCAAATATTATTTGAACACTCTGTTCATCGTATCTATAAATGCAGATGGTGCATTAGTTAATGTGACACCCCTAAATCCGGGTACTTCAATTCCCACATGATTTGGTGTTCACTATTCAAACTTCATATATCTATTTACCAATAATAATTGAAATCATAAATAGATAGAAATAAATTATCTACTTAAGGAGTTACATCAACTGAAATAATTACATAGATCCCAGGTCATATAACCTTAATTCTTAACTGCGGAAACATAAACAATTTATAGTCTTACACAACATCAATATAAGTCTAAAACATAAATTCAATATCACATAAAACACCAAGTCTTCGTCACATGTTAATCTTGCCCTTGCCTTTGCTAGTCGAATGATCGTCGGACCTTTCGTTCTTAACTGCAATGTTATTATTGCGCAAGAGTGAGCACGATTGCCCACAAGTATAAAAATGAAATAACAATATATAATAACATGCGAGTGAATCAAAGACTTCTGGAATAAAACTCAACTTTTGAATCAATAATGAATAATAAGAATCAAAAGATTTCTGAGGGTCATAAGACCTTGAACTATGTCCTAGGTTATCAAGGGTTATACTTGAAACCTTTAACAGTCATAAGACTATGAACTCTTCTAATCGTACTTAGGGGGATCATCCCTTAGTACCATACTGGGCACAATATCTTAACTCTAACGCATAAGTAATCCCTATACAGGGTTGTTCATCTCAGTTTGACATTAGAGTCCGCACCAAAGGAAGTTTAGTTTGGATAAATCAATAAGGGTTCTGAAATTTAGAACGTTCTTTAACTATGGACTAGTCGAATCAATAAGGGTTCACTAGTCTAGCAAGATTCAATAATAAATGATATTTAAATTGAATAACATTTTCAAGAGGTATACAATAGAACAAGTATTGTATAACAGAATCATACTTTGAAAAGATAAAAAATCTTTAATATAACAATTTGAACTTGGTTAATAATAATGAAAATTTACTCGACGTAAAATATAAACTTGAATAATGATAACGAGTAGGGTTAGGAAACTTACCTCGTACGTAGATTACACGTTAATTATACTTGTTCCTCGATTTAAATCTTGCATACCATTCATGTTCACAATACTAGTCAATTATAACGTAACTAGTCATTACAAGTTCATTCTTTTTGTCTAACTCGGATTATGACTATACTTAGTCAAATTACCACACTTATTGTCACATAATTTTACAATTTACAAACAATAAGTTAACTATATGTTTAATCATTCAATGCACACGTAACTGTGTTATTGACATGTTAATAACTTATTTTAATGTCTCGTTATACTTCTAACATGTTTCTATGTTCATTAGATTAGGTTACTATCACATTCTTAGACTTGAACAATTTAAAATTTTTATTTCTAGACATTCTGCAGATTGGCGCTGTGGCGCCACCTATAGGCTTGTTCTCGGCGCTACGGCGCAGTGGCACTGCGACGCGGGACTTAAGGCATGGTACTGGCGCCACGGCGCGGTGAACCAGTACCAGTTCTGTAATTCGCAAAAAATTGCAGAACATGGCTAAAACCTCCAATTAAATTATTTCTACACGAATTTAGACATACCCAAACATTGTCATAGATATATAACTATTACTCAACCCTTCTAGCATAATTTTAACATGTTAAAATACATAATTTTGCAGAGTCAAAACATATAATTTACTGTTCTTTATTTTCTTGAAAGTTTTCAACACAAAACATGAAAATCAACAATACAGGTTCATTATAACACTGAATTTGTTCATTTGGAGTTTGATTCCTTCATTTTAACATGCATAATTATATACAAGTGTAAATTTATGATACCACTTATGATTATTGTGTTAAATTTTGTATGTAAGGCCATATAGACATATTTTAATACTCTATAATTTTTGAAGAAATAATCTACGACATATATTTTTATGAAACTGATGTTATGGTTCATACAACATAGTAAAAACATACTACGTTAACATATTAACACATACATGTATAAATTTATGATACAACTTATGATTATCGTGTTAAATTTGGTATGTAAGGCCATATGGCCATATTTTCATACTCTATAATTTTGAAGAATAACCTACGACATAATTTTTATGAAACTAATATTATGGTTCATACAACATAGTAAAAATATACTACGTTAACATATTAACACATACATGTATAAATTTATGATACAACTTATGATTATCGTGTTAAATTTTGTATGTAAGGCCATATGGCCATATTTTTATACTTTGTAATTTTGAAGAACAACGTACGACATAATTTTTATGAAACTGATGATATGGCAATATACAATATACATTAACACATGTTATAATAACATCTTACCGCATATATAACACATAATCACTACCCTTTCCAATTTCATAAGTTTTAACAAAACTTAAAGCCATTTTCATGAAAACTTTAACAATCGTAAAAATAGAAATTGGGTTGAAGAGATTACCCTTAAACAATTCTACTGACTTTCATGCTCTTATACAATATCACAATAACTAACACTGTTTCTCTCTAATTCACTAAAATTCACTTTGATTCTCTTTTTTCCAGACTTAACAAAACTAAAAGACTTAACAATAATAGAAGACGTATATAATATTTTAAAACCGACGCAGTTATGGTCAGTTAACCGATCATGGGTTAACTTCCCTCAACCTCCCCTAATGCCTTGTTTGTCTAACCTTAAAAGAATTATAACCATTTAATTTAATAGATCTTTTATACTATAGTTTAATAGTGTCACACCCCTTTATAAAATAAATCAAATATCTTATTTACTTTAATTCAATTAAAATATGATACTTTCTCATTAATTCACATAGTCACATAATTAATTTTCTCATTTATTAATTATGTCAAATTATTAAATCTCTAATTAATTATTAAATTAATTAAAATAACATTTTGCTTCCTAAATATTTAATTTAATTCAATAAGCTCACATAATTACATAATTTGAATAATAACATTCTTCATATTAATTTAATAAATATAACATATATAATTAAATTAATCTACCATAACCTCATCAATTAATTATTTAATCTAATAATTAAATCATCAGAAATATTTATGTAATTCAATAAATATTAAAATTTAATTACAAAATCTCGTTCGTCACATCTTTCCCCCTTAAAAGGATTCTGTCCTCAGAATCATGACTCAATCAATTCGTGTCATTATATTCTCTCCCTTACAAAGATTCTATCCCCAGAATCGCTTACACGTAAATTAAGTAAATAATTGAGGATAATTCTTCATCATATTCTCTTCGAGTTCCCACGTTGCTTCTTCAGCATTGTGGTTCCTCCAAATTACTTTAACAGAAGATATACTTTATTTATGAGAACTTGTTATTTTCGATCAACAATCTGAACGAGAATTTCTTCATAGGATAAGTCTTTCTCAAAATGGATGGGTTCATATTCAATTACATGCTATGTAATCGGGTTTGTAGGGTCGTAAAACTGAAACATGGAATACGTTGTGTACATTCTCGAGTACTTGAGGTAAGGCTACCTCATACGCAACTTCTCCGATTCTTCGCAGTACTTCAAATGGACTAATGAATCTTGGGCTTAATTTCCCTTTCTTTCCAAACCTGATCTTTCCCTTCCAGGGAGAGTGTAAAGTCCCCGAACCCTGATACTTGAAACTCAAACTCGGTACTTCATGATACCATTGCTATGAGCGGAATAATACTAATAATAATATAAAACTTAAACTTAAATTTACATTTACATTTACATCAGAGTCTATCTCCCAAGTACGCAACCTTTACTATATTCTTTACATGATATATATAATACATATCATTAACTTAATACAGTCTATATATTACAAATGATACCAATAACATATTCTATTTTCTTTCCTTTTCACTTGTTCTTGGTCGAGCCTTCTAGCTGTTCACACTTAGCTGAAAATATTTAAATTAAGCAAGGATGAGCATTTGAGTGCCCACCAAGTATTGTATATATATAAGATGAAAGAATTTAAATGTTTTCTTTATAATATTCTTCAACAACCAGTCAATAGTTGTGAAGTAATCTGTACCAATAATAATAACATAACAACACTCGTTCAAATTTTTGAAACTGTGTATTGACTATACATGGGGTTTCTGTGACATACTATGAACATTGTTTTCATTTTTGAAAGGGTTTAAACAGAAATTCATTTGTAAACCGGCCATTGCTTACGGGCACGGAGGGTGATCAGCCCCGTTGTACCCTGTATTGATCAATACTACATTGCTAGAACGATATTATCATTCATCCTTTGTCCGCCGTAGCGCATAAAAATTTTCCCCTGATTGGGATGTTCATACCTGTCAAGTTTTCATAACCAAGGTCTTATCTTGTTCAATAATAATATATAATTCAACATATATGTATATCAAAGGTGTATCAACATGTGATTAAATACAATGATTATCTAAGTGGGGACACTTGTATAATCATTTATAGAAATTAACGAACAGAATATATATCTGAATTATCATATACTAACATGTTGATAATCAATGGGCGTATATAATATAGGTTTAACAATTTGTACAGTAATAATATAATTTTGAAACATTCTTACACTTGTCCATTGCATAAAGAAAATGAAAAGGTAGGATACTTGCCTGATGCGCTGCTTACAATTACGCAACTTAGCTTTATCTTTTATATCACGACCTATCATTAATCAGATCATTTTACTGATTAGTATATCATAACGTAACACATAACACTGCTTATTGCAGTCAGCACATTCCCTATTAATATTATCACACATGTTCAACAATCATTGACTCACAAACAAACATCAACACATTCCTAATCACATTGTCACACAACCTTAATAACCATTGAATCGCAATTAAACAGTAAACTTATCTTAGTTCAGATCAATTTCTGAAACATGTCGTCTACCGACAACTTTATATGGTAAAAATCGAGTCTAAGACTCTATCCCGAAGTTCAATATCCAAATAGATAACTTAAACAACAGTCGCACTATTTTTCATGACCTTATAATAATTATAAAATAATTATTACCATTTACCAAAATTTTTGAAATATCAGAATCATTATTAAATGATTTAAATAGCTAACAATTCTATTACCATTAACATTTAATCAATATTAAACTATTAATGAAACCATTGCCAAAATATTAAAGTTATGTATAATAACTCAAAATATTTTTAAAACATTTATATTACCCTTAAATGATTTTTAAAACATTTAAAAACATTATTAAATAATTACCATTAATATCAAAATATTAATGTACTATTTATCTAAATATTAAAAGTTATTAATTATAACTTAAAATATTTTGAATTCATTTATATCCCTTTTAAATGATTTTTAAATTAATAAAACCATTTTTAAACTATTTATTTAATATAATTATTAAATAAATTTAATATCATTAATAATAAATTAATAATTATTAATATTAAATTATTAATGAAATTATCCTTTAAATATTAAAGTTATATTTTATAACTTAAAATATCTTTAAATACTTTATTTTCATTTAAAATGATTTTTATAATAATAAAATCATTTTTAAACTAATTTATTTAATATAGATATTAAATAACTTTAATATCATTAAATATCATTAATTAATGAATTTAACCTTTAAATATTGAAAGTTATATTTTATAACTTAAAATATTTTTAAATACCTTATTATAATTTAAAATGATTTTTAAAATAATAAAATAATTTTTAATTTAATTATTTAATTCAAATAACTTAATTATCATTAATATTAATTTATTAATGAAAATTATCAAATAATATTAAAAGTTATTAAAAATAACTTAAAATATTTTCTTATATCATAATATAATTTTAAATGATTTTTCATGTAATAAAATCATTTTTAAATAATTTATTTAATATTATAATTAAATAAATTAAATACTTTTAATATTCCAAATATATGAAATATTTATGAAATATATCCAAAATAATTAAAATATAATTTTTGAACATTAAAATAATTTTTAATAATTTATTTTATATTTTTAATAATTAAAAACTAATTTTCTGTAATTATTAAATAATTTCCGGAAAATATAATACTATTTGTCGCTAAAGGCTGCCTATAGCGACAGAACCGTCGCTATAGGTGTTCTTCTTACATTCATACGACAGTTTTGTGGTTACTACTTTGACCAAACATTCTGATCCAATCTTGATGTTCTGGGCATACTAATGGTCAGATCATGTAGTATAATTATAATACTACACGATTCAACAATAAAAATCATCAAAACATGCATAACCAACGTGATCTGGAGTCTTGAACACGCTGTCAGAGCTGTTCTTCATTTCTGGGTTACCCAGAAATGAAGAACAGTTCGACTGTTCACTTTTGGGCTCCCATAACTTCTGATTCAGGTATTGTTTTTGTGATCTAAGTTTTGCAGTATGTCGACAACATGTAAATCTAGATATCCGTTACATGAAAACGATAAAACAACACACAAATTATAAAGATATATGATGGTCAAGCCTTGTTAGAATCGGTCCTTCAAATTTTCTGGAAATTCCCAGAAGTCAGAAATCGTGAACGGATGGTCTACTTTGACCGTCCATTAAATCCAACATGTTTGTTGTTTAAGAGATATAAGGGTATAAATATAAAGTACACACATGAGGCTACAAATTGAATATCATAACATGGACATATCACATAAAAACAGTCAGATTTATTGCCCAGAAATCTTGTCAGACGCTGCAAAACACATTCTGGGTTTACCCAGATTTCATCTGGTCATGCCCGGTCTACGGGTTTTGACCGATCATAACATCATATCAACAACAGATCTGACTTTGATTCTTGTACTAGATGAAAGATCTCATACAAGGCTACAAAATTAAACACTTAAACAACAAAAATAATAAACACACAACAATCTACAGCCTCTGACATTCACTGTTAGAGCACTAAAAATAGCATTTCCAGATTTTTGAAAAATGTCAAATTCGAGCCTATAGATGTTATGAATCTAACATCTATCAACCCAAATCATCATTATACACTGTAAACAACATGTTACAACACTTAAACACAAAATAAAACAACAAATTTGGACAGGAATTTAAGGTAGGGTTTATACCTTTCTAAGCTTTGATTTTCTAATTTTGTTGTTTCTGATTTGTTGTGGGTAAACGTGGGGCTTGAAAATGGGACTGATATGCTTGATAATTTCGGAGGTGTGAGGCTTGAGAGTATTTGTTTGAGTGTTGTACAAAAATGACCAACTAATGTTCATTTCTCTCTCTTCAATCTATTTATATATGATGTTTGATGCATGAATGACTGGAAAAGTGGCTAATTTGTTGTCATTTGAAGGTCAAGGGAGTTGTTGGTTTGGTAAACCACTACAAATTTATCTAGATTTACAAGCAAACTCATTAAAGAATGCAAAAAGGGTAAAATAGTAATTTATATTGTTATTTTAAGGGTATACTTGTCCATGGTGCTTGAATCTAGGTTTTAATCACTAGATTTTAAACCTTAAGGTTTTCCAAATAATTTATAGTGTTTGAACAATTAAGGCTAAAGTTCAATAAAATTTTAATTATAACTTACTAATTAAAAATTAGGGTTTTGATAGAAAATTAGGGTTCTAGGTTTTAGGGTTTTAATATCTCTAATTATAATTAACTTTGCTAATTTAGTAATTAGGGTTACCAAATTACAATTAGGGTTTCTAATTACTAATTTAGGGTTATAGTTTAGTAATTAGGGTTTAACAATTTAGGATTTCTATAATTAACAATTGTAATTCGAATACTTGTTAATTAATCAACTAATCACAATTACCAACAATTTCGAACTCTAATTTGA
Source organism: Panax japonicus (assembly GCA_020205505.1). Lineage (NCBI taxonomy): Eukaryota > Viridiplantae > Streptophyta > Magnoliopsida > Apiales > Araliaceae > Panax > Panax japonicus. The sequence continues at coordinate 49,297,129 of CM035113.1, forward strand.
ATTTCAAATTAGGGTTTTTCATTTCCAAAAATTAGGGTTTTAGAAATATTAATTAGGGTTTATTCTCCAAATTAGGGTTCCTAAATATCAGTTAGGGTTTCGATTTCGAAATTAGGGTTTTGCAACTATAATTAGGGCTTTCCTAATTAGCGATTATATTTATAATACCAGACATTAACCACATTATCGCAATTGTCGAATAACTTTAAACTCTAATTTGTATTTTAAATTAGGGTTTCACACAATATTAATAAGGTTTAACACATAACACCATAATTGACCAATCATTAACAATACATATATACAGTACATATTCATAGCACTGAAAATTAAAATATAATTAATATTATATTCTTATTCTCATACCTTGACAATAATCCAAATTAAGATTTGGATTCCATATCTTATTTATCTTTCATATTTAACATTAATAATTAAGTTAAAATAATTAACTTAATATTCTGAACAAAATCTATATAAGGAAATAATTATTATAATTATTCTAAAATCATTTCATATATTATTTAAATAATATAAGATTATATTTTCATAGAAAATAATTAATAAAAATATTTTGATCTTTAAATTAATTATTATAAGAATATAATTGATAATAATAAATAACTCTTAAAATAAAATTATCTATAATAATTCATGTAATAAATATTTTTAATTTATCACACAATTAAACATATACATATTATCTTGACACATATCATCCCCATATTTTTAAAAAAATTTATACGCAAAATTTATGATTTATTTTTATAGAAACTATCGGGTTGTCACAGAGAGACCTTTAAGAACACATAGCTACCCGATTCAAACTAAACATTTTTATTGTGTAAAGCGACATATTTCTTCTGTCTATCTTGAGCTGCTACCATTCTTGTTCGAATCACTTTAATTATCTCTGCTGTCTGCTGTACTAATTCTGGGCCTAGTAATTGTCTTTCACTAACTTCATCTAAGTATAGCGAAGTTCTATACCTTCTGCCGTATAATGCTTCATAAGGCGACATGCCAATACTAGCGTGGTAACTGATGCTGTAGTCGAACTGTAAGACCTCGAATTTTATGAAATAAAAGTATTCAATTTTTCTTATAATTACTATTCAGTAAATGGTTAAATTGATAAAAGTTAAAGTTAAGGGTGATATATATAATTTTTTTTTTCAAAATACGCAAGTGGTTATAAAATATTCATTGTTGTCGGGAAATATTCGTTTGGTCGTGGAATATTCTTTTTGTCGGGAATATCCGTGCGACAGCGCAGTCATTTGTGGGCCCCAAAACAGAATAACTGTCAGATAAAGAAAATGACAAATTTGAGTTTTTATAAATAACGACGTAGTTGTTACCGTTAACACTGTTGGAATACCTGGTGGTTAAAATACAGTAATACGCGTAGTTGCACAATAGCGCACGGTATTGCACAATATTTTTTTCAATTATTGATTCTTACTTGAGAAGGTACTACTCAATAATTGTTACAGTAATTACTGTTCAATATTTTATTTTATTGAATCAATAATTGCTGCAATGATATTTAATATTATTGTTGTTTAAATAATTGTCACTGCACAATATCTCTATTATCAGATCAATAATTCATATTATTTTAATAATATTATTGGATAACATTATTGACAATGTCTAGAAAGTTCTGTCAAGGAGAGGTTTGGTCACCTAATTGCGTGCCAGTAAGGAGAAATTCTTATCGAAAAGCCCCCTCTTTCCTGGGTACTGCCTGGTTGTCATTATTGTGATTCTATAATATTATTTGTGAATAATTAATTATTGATTTATATGATAATAAAATATTTATTTGATGTGGATATAAATGATGGATTTATTTATGTGGTTATAAATGAAAGAATTAATGTTGAGGTATTTATTCATTATTGAGTCGGTTTGGAGGTATTAAAAGATTAAATCAGTGTTCTTACAACTTTATTGTGTGAGTTATAATTTTTAATCTGACCGTTGGATCGTTGTGATTTTTGGATATGTTATACATATATAAGTTGAGTATATGTCCACAAATTTTGAACCGTTAAAAATGAACGTATAAGTTATTATGAATTTTAAGAGGCGACTGATTCGAAAATTAGGTTTATAAAAGATTTTGGTGGAAAATTCTAGAATTAGGTGGGCCCCACTTTTGGTTGTTGGGGAAGATGGCTGATTTTTGGTGGGTGAAATAGTAGCAGGTAAAGCCATCAGGTAGCAGGTCAAATCTGCTTCGGCGTGCTAACATTTTCCTATAAATAGAGGGCTAAGTTAGAATTGAAAATCACACCAGAATTCATAAGTTTTCTCTCTTTTTCTCTCTAGATTATCGAGTGTCTTTTGTGAGTATTTAGATACTTGGTAAGTTGCTATTCATCAGAGCAAGTTTCCTTCAGCGTCATATCCGATATCTAGTCAGAAATACTGCTCTTTTGAGGTAAGGGATTGTAAGGGATATTTTTTCGTAATGATGTTATTCTTTCAATATCATTATACCAAAAAATTGGTATGGATTTTATTGTGGAAGTTCTACCTTTTTGTGCCGGGGTTACTATTCACGTATACGACACTATTCACGTATATGACACTATTCACGTATACGACATTATTCATGTATATGACATTTTTTACGTATATGATACTATGTACGAATACAGAGTACTATTCATGAGTTACTATTCACGAGTTACTATTCACAGGTACTATTCATGACAAAATTGGTTTCTTTTTCTAACCAAATTATAGTTGAGTTATGAATATTACTCTAAAGATTAAATCTATATGTTGATTATATTATTTTTATTATCATATATAACATTTTTATAACCCTAATGATGATATTAATTTCTCTTTGACTTGAGTGTAAAGATGGGTAGATTATTGGTATGATCATGACTACGGGTTCCCTATGGCCAGTAGTGCAAAGTTGAATTGTTGACTGGTATGATGATGACCATTGAATTTATAATTGAATATCTTTAGCTTAAGTGCAAAGGTGAATTGATCAGCATGATTATAATTTTTGTTTATATAAATTCTGAAATGATTATATATTTCTTTGAGATAGTAATATATTTGGTCTGTAGTACAAATATGAACTGTTGATGAATATATTTGGCATGTAGTGCAAATATGAACTGTTGAGGAATATCTTTGGCATGTAGTGCAAAGATGAATTGTTGATGAATATCTTTGACCCGTAGTGTAAAGATGAATTTATTAGTATGATTATGAACAGGAATTGTGATTTGGTATAACCATGATCTTTGATGTTTTAGGTAAAGATATGTGATGAAAATTATCTTCGTGCTAGATGAGAAGAGGAATTTAGAACTACAATTATGATTATGAGTTATTCATATGATTGTGGACCAGAATTGTTGATTGATGTTACAGGGCTAAAACATTGTTGGGGGATTTTTAACTTGGAGAAGACAATAGACTTTACAGTTTATTTGACTTTTCTAATGGATTGCTTGCTCTGCTGCAACTATGGTTGAAAAGTTTTATCATCTACCATATGTTCTAAATCTCTAATTTATTACTGATGAAGGCTATTGATAATTTAATTATCTTTAGTCATGATATTATTTACTGGGCTAGTTGTGCTAACCGTTTTGCTTCACAAATCCTTTTCAGGTAATAAGAGTGTAGCTGGGTCGAGCGGGGGTAACAGGGGAATAGAATGGTGGTCATCATTTAGTAGTTATATTTGGTGAATCAACTAGGGTGAGGCAAACCCAACGTTGGAAGGGTGTTTTGTTACTATCATACAGGATGTCTAATGACATATAACCTTGTGTCATCATAAGGCATGGTTGTGCTCATCCACTTGCTGAGTATATCTATGAGCACTACCTATATGATGTTGGAGTTTTTTTGAAGTATAATTCTCAATTAGAGATAGTGGAGATAGTTATATGTCAAGAGAAGACTCACCATTGGGAAGAACATGATAGTAATCTTCTCGTTTTTCTTTGGGGTCTATTGGGTCAACCAAGGATAATTCTATGGGCATATGATATCTATCATAACCTAGAAACATGGCCTCCCATGTACGAAGGTTTCCTTGAGCACATCCAAAAGATTCTAATTTCTAAAACAATTTTTGACTATACCTTTATGTAGGCATCATTGTGAGGTGCTGTCCACTGATGGGACATTTGTCACATTACGGTTGGAACATGAGTCACAGTTGGTATATATTTGTATCCAAACTCACAGCATATGTGTTGTTGTATTTTGCACGACAATTGTTGTAATAAAGTTGTAGCAGTTTTCTGTACCATGTATTTGGCGACTCAGAATATTTTGGGTGGAATGGACCTATTTTGGGGTTGTCACATTTGGTATCACAGCTTAAGGATATGATCTCTGGCGGAGATCGGGGAATAGAATTAGGAGGGGAGAGATGAGTAAATCCTTCTCTAGTGTGTCATACCTAAGTTTTTTTGTTGGTCAATCATAATATCGGGATATTATGTGATCTGTTAATTTGTTCAATTAACCCTTGTTTTAAAGCTGTATTCTAGAATGATATTTGAAATACAGGAAATGAGCAATGGAAAAATCAAGATGACAGGGAAGATGGAATCTGAAATTAAAGCAAGGTATTCTCAACTATTTGAAATACCAGGTACGTAAATTTCTGGGACGAAATTTCATAAGGAGGGGATATTGTAAGGCCCCGAATTTTATGAAATAAAAGTATTTAATTATTCTTATAATTACTATTCAGTAAATGGTTAAATTGATAAAAGTTAAAGTTAAGGGTGATATATATAATTTTTTTTTCAAAATACGCAAGTGTTTATAAAATATTCATTGTTGTCGGGGAATATTCGTTTGGTCGTGGAATATTCTTTTTATCGGGAATATCCGTACGACGGCGCAGTCATTTATGGGCCCGATAACAGAATAATTGTCGGATGAAGAAAACGACAAATTTGAGTTTTTATAAATAACGGAGTAGTAGTTACCGTTAACACTGTTGGAATACCTGGTGGTTAAAATACAGTAATACGCGTAGTTTCCTTGTAGCACACGGTATTGCACAATATTTTTTTCAATTATTGATTCTTACGTGAGAAGGCACTACTCAATAATTGTTACAGTAATTACTGTTCAATATTTTATTTTATTGAATCAATAATTGCTGCGTTGATATTTTATATTATTGTTGTTTCAATAATTGTCACTGCACAGTATCTCCATTATCAGATCAATAATTTATATTATTTGAATTATATTATTAGATATCATTATTGGCAATGTCTAGAAAGTTTTGTCAAGGAGAGGTTTGGTCACCTAATTGCGCGCCAATAAGGAGAAATCCTTATCGGAAAGCCCCCTCTTTCCCGAGGACAGCCTGGTTGTCATTATTGTGATTCTGTAATATTATTTGTGAATTATTAATTATTGATTTATATGATAATGAAATATTTATTTGACGTGGATATAAATGATGGATTTATTTCTGTGGTTATAAATGAAGGAATTAATGTTGAGGTATTTATTCATTATTTTGTCGGATTTGAGGTATTGAAAGATCAAATCATTGTTCTTACAACTTTATTGTGTGAGTTATAATTTTTAATCTGACCGTTGGATCGTTGTGATTTTGGATATGTTATACATATATAAGTTGAGTATATGTCCACAAATTTTGAATCGTTAAAAATGAACGTATAATTTGTTATGAATTTTAAGAGGTGAATGATTCAGAAATTAGGTTTATAAATGATTTTGGTGGAAAATTCTAGAAATGGGCGGGCCCCACTTTTGGTTGTTGGGGAAGATGGATGATTTTTGGTGGGTTGAATAGTAGCAGGTAAAGCCATCAGATAGCAGGTCAAGTCTGCTTTGGCGTGCCAATATTTTCCTATAAATAGAGGGCTAAGTTAGAATTGAAAATCACACTAGAATTCATAAGTTTTCTCTCTTTTTCTCTCTAGATTATCGAGTGTCTTTTGTGAGTATTTAGATACTTGGTAAGTTGCTATTCATCAGTGCAAGTTTCCTTCAGCGTCATATCCGATATCTAGTTAGAAATACTGCTCTTTTGAGGTAAGGGATTGTAAGGGATATTTTTTCGTAATGATCTTATTCTTTCAATATCATTATACAAAAAAATTGGTATGGATTTTATTGTGAAAGTTCTACCTTTTTGTGTCGCGGTTACTATTCACGTATACGACACTATTCACGTATATGACACTATTCACGTATACGACATTATTCATGTATATGACATTTTTTACGTATACGATACTATGTACGAATACAGAGTACTATTCATGAGTTAATATTCACGAGTTACTATTCAAAGGTACTATTCATGACAAAATTGGTTTCTTTTTCTAACCAAATTATAGTTGAGTTATGAATATTACTCTTAAGATTAAATCTATATGTTGATTATATTGTTTTTATTATCATATATAACATTTTTATAACCGTAATGATGATATTAATTTCTCTTTGACTTGAGTGTAAAGATGGGTAGATTATTGGTATGATCATGAGTATGGGTTACCTTTGGCCAGTAGTGCAAAGTTTAATTATTGACTGGTATGATCATGACCATTGAATTTATAATTGAATATCTTTAACTTAAGTGCAAAGGTGAATTGATCAGCATGGTTATAATTATTGTTTATATAAATTCTGAAATGATTATATATTTCTTTGAGATATTAATATATTTGGCCTGTAGTGCAAATATGAACTGTTGATGAATATATTTGGCATGTAGTCCAAATATGAACTGTTGAGGAATATCTTTGGCATGTAGTGCAAAGATGAATTGTTGATGAATATCTTTGGCCCGTAGTGCAAAGATGACCGGTTGTTGAATATCTTTGGCCAGTAGTGCAAAGATAAACTGTTGATGAATATCTTTGGCCCATAGTGCAAAGATGAATTTATTAGTATGATTATGAACATGAATTGTGATTTGGTATAACCATGATCTTTGATGTTTCAGGTAAAGACATGTGATAAAAATTATCTTCGTCCTAGATGAGAAGAGGAATTTAGAACTACAATTATGATTATGAGTTATTCATATGATTGTGGACCAGAATTGTTGATTGATGTTACATGGATAAAACATTGTTGGTGGATTTTAAACATGGAAAAGATAATAGACTTTATAGTCTATTTTACTTTTCTAATGGATTGCTCGTTCTGCTGCAACTATGGTTGAAAAGTTTTATCTTCTACCATATGTTCTAAATCTCTAATTTATTACTGATGAAGGCTATTGATAATTTAATTATCTTAAGTCATGATATTCTTTACTGGGCTAGTTGTGCTCACCCTTTTGCTTCACAATTCCTTTTCAGGTAATAAAAGTGTAGTTTGGTCGAGCGGGGGTAACAGGAGAATAGAACAGTGGTCATCATTTAGTAGTTATATTTTTTGAATCAATTAGGGTTAGGCGAACCAAACGTTGGAAGGGTGTTTTGTCACTATCATACAGGATGCCTAATGACATACAACCTCGTGTCATCATAAGGCACGGTTGTGCTCATCCACTTGCTGAGTATATCTACGAGCATTACCTATATGATTTTGGAGTTTATTTGAAGTATAATTCTCAATTGGAGATAGTGGAGATAGTTATATGTCAAGAGAAGACTCACCTTTGGGAAGAACATGATAGTAATCTTCTCGTTTTTCTTTGAGTTCTATTGGGTCAACCAAGGATAATTCTATGGGCATATAATATCTATCATAACCTGGAAGCATGGCCTCCCATTTACGAAGATTTCCTTGAGCACTTCTCAAAGATTCTAATTTCTAAATCAATTTTTTACTATACCTTTATGTAGGTATCACTGTGAGGTGTTGTCCACCGATGGGACATTTGTCACATTACGGTTGGGTCACGAGTCATAGTTGGTATATATTTGTATCCAAACTCACAGCATATGTGTTGTTGTATTTTACACGACAATTGTTGTAATAAAGTTGTAGTTGTTTTCTGTACCATTTATTTGGCGACTCAGAATAGGTGGGGTGGAATGGACCTATTTTGGGGTTGTCACACGAACTCTACGAGTGGTAGGTGATCATCCCAATTTAATTTAAAGTCCATTACACAAGCTATTAACATATCTTCCAATGTTTGAATTGTTCTTTCACTCTGCCCATCTGTCTGAGGGTGATATACCGTACTCATTCGTAATTGCGTACCCATTCATTCCTGTAGACGTTTCTAGAAGTTTGATGTAAAGCACAGATCCCTATCAGAAATAATTGACACCGGAGCTCCGTGCCTCGAAATAATTTCTTTCATATATAACCTTTCCAATTGATCTTAGTTGAATCTGATTTTGATCGGAAGGAAGTGCGCAGATTTCGTCAATCAGTCAACGATAACCCATACTGCGTCATAGTCTTTCTGAGTTGTCAGAAGGCTAACCACGAAGTCCATCGTAATATGTTCCCATTTCCACTTTGGGATCTCAAACGGTTGTAGCAACCCACTCAGCCTCTGATGTTCTGCTTTCACTTTCTGACAAGTCAGACACTTGGTAACACACTCTATGACATCTTGTTTGAGATTTGGCCACCAAAAATGTTATCAAAGATCTTGGTATATCTTGGTACTACCAGGGTGAATCTAATATCGTGAGCTATGAGCCTCGCTCAAAATGTCTTCCGTAATCTCTATTACTAGCAGTACCCAAATTCTGCTCTTGAATCTCAGTATTCCTTCCTTATCCATCTTGAATCTCGGTTCGGTTCCTTCAGATATCTTCTTTATCACCTTTTTACATTCTTCGTCCTGAAGCTGAGCCTCCTTTACTTTATCTAGTAGAGTTGTACCAGATTGCATTTGGAACAGCTTCTCATCAATTTCCATAGGATACTTCACTTCCAGTTCTAACTTCTCCATGGCTGAAATTAGCTCCTTCTGATCGGTTAACATCATCAATTTCTCCCGATTCATTCTACCTAAGGCATCGGCAACCATATTTGCCTTACCCGGATGGTATAAAATTTCACATTCGTAGTCCTTAATTAATCCCAACCACCTTCTTCGTCGCATATTCAAGTCCTTATGTGTAAAAATATATTTCAGACTCTTGTGGTCTGTATATATTTCACACTTCTCCTTATAGAGATAGTGCCTCCAGATTTTTAATGCAAAAACCACTGTAGCTAACTCCAAGTTGTGCGTCAGATACCCCTTCTCAAATTGTCATGACACATACGCAATGACTCTGCCGTTTTACATAAGCACACAACCAAGTCCTTTATGCGACGCATCACTATAAATAACAAAATTTCCTGTATCATCCAGAAGAGATAACACAGGTGTTGTACTCAACCTCTTCTTCAATTCTTGAAAGCTTTCCTCACACTTCTCCGTCGAAACAAATTTCACAGCTTTTTGAGTCAAATTCGTTAACGGAGTTGCGATCTTGGAAAAGTCTTGAATGAATCTTCTGTAATATCTTGCCAATCCAAGAAAACTTCGTATTTACGACGGTGTTCTCTGCTGATCCCAGTTTATTACGGCTTCGACTTTGGATGGATCCACCAAAATTTTATCTTTATCGATCACGTGTCCTAGAAATTGTACCCGCTCAATCCAAAATTCACATTTTGAAAACTTGGCATACAACTTCTCCCTTCTCAACACCTCTAACGTTACCTTCAAATGCTCGTCATGTTCTTCCTTGGTTTTCGAATATTTCAAAATGTCATCTATAAATACCACTAAATTTTTTTCTAAAAATGACTTGAACACTCCATTCATTAAGCCCATAAATGCTGCAAGAGCATTCGTTAGACCGAATGACATATCCAAAAATTTGTAATGATCATATCGCGTTTTGAACGTTGTCTTCGGTACGTCCTCTGGCCTCACCTTCAGTTGATGATAACAACTCCTCAAGTCTATCTTTGAAAAGTATCTCGCTCCTTTCAATTGATCGAACAGATCATCGATCCTCAGTAATGGATATCTATTCTTAATCATGACCTTATTTAGTTCTCTATAGTCGATGTATAGCCGCATCATCCCGTCCTTTTTCTTCACAAACAACACCGGCACTCCCCACGACGATTTGCTCGGTTGAATGTACTTCTTGTCCAGTAATTCTTGTAGTTGTACCATTAATTCTTTCATATCTACCGGTGCCATTCGGTACGGGGGTTTCGATATTAGAGCAGTTCTTGGCTCCAAATTGATCACGAAATCAACCTCTCTATCAAACGGAAGTTCTGGCAAATCATCTGGAAATACGTCTGCGAAGTCCCTCACTACAAGTATCTCCTCTACTTTCGGTTTCTCTGTAAGACTGTCGACTATATAAGCTAAATATCCTACACAGCCTTGTCTTAACAACTTTCTGGCATGCATCATCGTCAGACAACTAGCTTGTCTAGGCTACTTGCTACCATAAAACACAACCTTTGACAGATTCATAAGGTTAATACGCTTCTTCTGATAATTAATTACACCCCCGTAATTGAATAACCAGTCCATTCCCAAGATAACGTCAAATTCCCCAAGTCGAATAAGGATAAGATCTACGTTCATGATATTACCCTTAATATCCACTCTACAATTCTTGTGTATGTACTTAACATGGATTATTTCTCTATTCACAATTTCTATGTTCATTGGGTATTCTAAGTCATCCTTAGGCAATTCTAAGTTCTTATCAAAGTCATCGGATATAAATGAACAAGTGGCACCCGAATCAAATAATACGTAATCATTAACTTTATTGATCAGAATGATACTTGACACCACATCACGAGATTGCACTACATCTTGCACCGTCATATTGAATGTCCTGGCGGTCGATCGGTTGGTTGCCGTTGGTTCTGTGATAGTCAGAGCACTTCCATTGCTCTTTCCTCTAAATCCTCCTGACCCTGTCCCTCCAGATCCTTTCTTAGGACAGTCTCTTTCCAGATGATCCTTTGAGCTACAAGTGAAGCAGGAACCCTTCTTTGGGTTAGAACGGTTAGGTGTTATGTGGCCTTCCTGACCACAATTGTAGCACACTCGTTTACCCTGCATACACACCTCCAAATGAGCTTTCCCGCAGGTCGGGCATGCTTCGATCCTCTTCTTCTAACCTCCTTGCTGATTTCTAGTTGATGAGTTGTTAGACCATCTTCTCTTCTGATTATTATTACCACCTCCCGTGTTACTTCCACTAGCCTTGTTATTTCCTTCACTTTCACTCTTCTTCCTCTTCTGGTCCTAATTATATTTGATTACCGCATCGCTTCCAACTTCAACGAGTATGGCTTTCTCTAGTACTCCCACAAATGTCTTCAACTTAAACAACGTAACTTTATTATACAACCAGGGTTTTAATCCTTGTTCAAATTTTCTTGCTTTTTTCTCATCTGTGTGTACTTGATATGTGGCAAACCTAGCCTACTCATTGAATCTTGCCGTATAGTCTGGTACAGACATATTCCCCTGTTTCAACTCCAGAAATTGGACTTCCATTTGGTTCTGCGAGCTGGACGGGAAATACATCTCGAAAAACATCTCTTTGAATCTCTCCCAGGTAATCACACCTTCTCCTCCACGGACCTTATTTGCTTGCCACCAGTAACTGGCTTCGGATTTTAGCATGAACGTTGCAAAAGCTATTTCCTGATCCTCTCTGACTCTTGCGACATCATAAACCTTTTCCATCTCCATAACCCATTTTTGAGCCTCGATCGGGTTCATGGAGCCTTTAAACTCTGGCGGTCTCACCGCCTTAAAATATTTGAACGTCTTATTCGGTGGAGCTTGAGGTTGATTATTCATCGCTTCAGCTAGTAAGTTCACCAATTGTTCAATGGAGTTAGCATTGGTGTTGTTGTTATTATTCATCGGTTCTTCTTGAGCTTGTTGACGGTTCTATCTTCTTCTTGGCGGCATATTTTTATTACAAATATATGTTTATTAGGTGTTATTCAATTCTCTAACTAGTTAAGGTTTAACTCAACAATTTAACATAATCACTTAACACGTTCTCTCAAACAACTTGATATAATTGTTCAAATCAAAAGTTTTAACATCAAACGATAGCATCACTGCTATTTACATCAACTATCCCAAGATAAAAAATCTACATGATTTAAACATTAAAATATTCCTTTGTTTATAAACACATCAGAATTTACATCTAACACCAGATAAATTTTTCACATAACTAAACAAATCATATAATTGCCTGTTAAGGCGCTGAATAGCCTTGCTACGTTCCTCTTCCAGGATGTGGGACATCGTTCGACGATCTAGCATATACGATGGTAGTCCTTCGAACTAGATTGGGTACCTTATAACTCGATCCTGGGTCATCCATTGCATTTTGAAGTATAGAGTACGTCTCCCCAAGCTTAGCATTCTTCGCACGACAATCTTCTTCTGCAAGATGAGCACGACGTTACTCTCTTACCCAGTTCCTCTGCTATGATCAGTCTTTCTGAGCTCTCTTTCAGTTCTTTCTTCAACTTCTCTATTTCTTTGGACTTCTCTTCGGTTTGACCCTTCTCATGAACCAAATCCCACTCCACGTTTCCTAGACGTGTGTGAAGAGTCACAACCTCCATATCCTTCTGCTCGATGGTAATCTGCTGAATAATCGCCCGCTTAGTCAGATCTTGAACAGTGTCGTGTAACTCTACGTTACGGTCATATAACTCGTCGTACATCTCAGCATCAATGGAGTTCGGTGGGAACTCCTCTTCTTCCTCTTCCTCTTCAGGATCCTCCTCTAGATTAGTCTCAGGCTCATGCTCCTGGCCAATAATAGTGATCAACGGAGATGGCTCTCTCTGTACCAATTTCTCCCTGATGACATGAATGTCTCGGGGCTCCTCCTCTGTAGGTACTCGGGGTTCCTCCTTTGTAGGTACTCGAGGTTCCTCCTCCCCAGCTCGATTAGTTCCTCCAACATCCGACATCCTGACAACACAGTTTCAAGTTTTAGTTACTAAGTCATACTAGTGAGCACATAATTTAACACATAAACACAAAGTCTTTTAATATCTTTATTGAATTTAAGAAATTCATTTCTTAGGACTCGATAAGAGTTTTCCATCACTATGTTCTTCCTACAAGGCTACTACCTAATGTTATTCCCCCACCTAAGGTTTATAACCTGGCTTTGATAACAACCTGTGACACCCCCAAATCCGGGTACTTCAATTCCCACATGATTTGGTGTTCACTATTCAAACTCTATATATCTATCTACCCATAATAATTGAAAGCATAAATAGATAGAAATAATTTCTCTCCTTAAGGAGTTACATCAACTGAAATAATTACATAGATCCCAGGTCATACTAACTATTTATAGTCTTACACAACATCAATATAAGTCTAAAACATAAATTCAATATCACATAAAACACCAAGTCTTCGTCACTTGTTAATCTTGCCCTTGCCTTTGCTAGTCGAAGGCTCGTTGGACCTTTCGTTCTTAACTGTAATATTATTATTACATAAGAGTGAGCACGATTGCCCACAAGTATAAAAATGAAATAACAATATATAATAACATGCGAGTGAATCAAAGACTTCTGGAATAAAACTCAACATTTGAATCAATATTGAATAATAAGAATCAAAAGATTTCTGAGGGTCATAAGACCTTTAACTATGTCCTAGGTTATCAAGGGTTATACTTGAAACCTTTAACAGTCATAAGACTGTGAACTTTTCTACTCGTACTTAGGGGGATCATCCCTTAGTACCATACTAGGCACAATATCTTAACTCTAACGCATAAGTAATCCCTATACAGGGTTGTTCATCTTTGTTTGACATTAGAGTCCACACCAAAGGAAGTTTGGTTTGGATAAATCAATAAGGCTTCTGAAATTTAGAACATTCATCAACTATGGACTAGTCGAATCAATAAGGGTTCACTAGTCTAGCAAGAATAAATAATAAATGATATTTCAATCGAATAACATTTTCAAGAGGAATACAATAGAACAAGTATTGTATAACGGAATCATACTTTGAAAAAATAAAAAATCTTTAATATAACAATTTGAACTTGGTTAATAATAATGAAAATTTACTCGACGTAAATTATAAACTTGAATAATGATAACGAGTAGGGTTAGAAAACTTGCCTCGTGTGTAGATTACACGTTAATTATACTTGTTCCTCATTTTAAATCCTACATACCATTCATGTTCACAATACTAGTCAATTATAAAGTAACTAGTCATTACAAGTTCATTCTTTTCGTCTAACTCGGATTATGATTATACTTAGTCAAATTACCACACTTATTATCAAATAATTTTACACTTTACAAACAATAAGTTAACTATGTGTTTAATCATTCAATGCACACGTAACTGTGTTATTGACATGTTAATAACTTATTTTAATGTCTCGTTATACTTCTAACATATTTCTATGTTCATTAGATTAGGTTATTATCACATTTTTATACTTGAACAATTTAAAATTTTTATTTTTGGACATTCTGCAGAGTGGCGCTGCGGCGCCACCTATAGGCTTGTACTCGACGCTGCGGCGCGGTGGCGCTGCAACTTGGCTTTTGGCTCTGCGGTGCGGGACTTAAGGCGTGGTACTGGCGCCATGGCGTAGTGAACTAGTACCAGTTCTGCAATTCGCGAAAAATTACAGAACTTGGCCAAAACCACCAATTAAATTATTTCTATACGAATTTTGACATACCCAAACATTGTCATACACATATAACTATTTCTTAACCCTTCTAGCATAATTTTAACATGTTAAAATACATAATTTTGCAGAATCAAAATATATAATTTACTGTTCATGATTTTCTTGAAAGTTTTCAACACAAAACATGAAAAACAACAATGCAGGTTCATTATAACACTGAATCTGTTCATTTGGAGTTTGATTCCTTCGTTTTTATATGCATAATTATATACAAGTGTAAATTTATGATACCACTTATGATTATCGTGTTAAATTTTTTATGTAAGGCCATATGGCCATATTTTCATACTTTGTAATTTTTGAAGAAATAATCTACGACATATATTTTTATGAAACTGATGTTATGGTTCATACAACATAGTAAAAACATACTACGTTAACATATTAACACATACAAGTATAAATTTGTGATACAACTATGATTATCGTGTTAAATTTGGTATGTAAGGCCATATGGCCATATTTTCATACTTTATAATTTTGAAGAACAACGTACGACATAATTTTTATGAAACTGATGTTATAGTTCATACAACAAAGTAAAAACATACTACATTAACATATTAACACATACATGTATAAATTTATGATACAACTTATGATTATCATGTTAAATTTGGTATGTAAGGCCATATGGCCATATTTTCATACTCTGTAATTTTGAAGAACAACATCCGACATAATTTTTATGAAACTAATGATATGTCAATATACAATATACAATAACACATGTTATAATAACTCCTTACCATATATATAACACATAATCACAACCCTTTTCCAATTACAGATGTTATAACAAAACTTAAAGTCATTTTCATGAAAACTTTAACAATCGTAAAAATAGAAATTGGGTTGAAGAGATTACCCTTAAACAATTCTTCTGACTTTCACGCTCTTCTACAATATCACAATAACTCACACTGTTTCTTTTTAATTCTCTAAATTCTCTCTGATTCTCCTTTTTCCAGACTTAACAAAACTAAAAGACTTAACAATAATAGAAGACGCATATAATATTTTGAAACTGATGCAGTTGTGGTCAATTAACAGATCATGGGTTAACTGCCTTCAACCTCCCATAATGCCTTGTTTGTCTAACCTTAAAAGAATTATAACCATTTAATTTAATAGATCTTTTATACTATAGTTTAATAGTGTCACACCCCTTTATAAAATAAATAAAATATCTTATTTACTTTAATTCAATTAAAATATGATAATTTCTCATTAATTCACATAGTCACATAATTAATTTTCTCATTTATTAATTATGTCAAATTATTAAATTAATTAAAATAACATTATGCTTCTTAAATATTTAATTTATTTCAATAAGCTCACATAATTACATAATTTGAATAATAACATTCTCCACGTTAATTTAATAAATATAACACATATAATTAAATTAATCTACCACAACTTCATCAATTAATTATTTAATCTAAAAATTAAATCATCGAAAATATTTATTTAATTCAATAAATATTAAAATTAAATTACAAAATCTTGTTCGTCACAGTTAGCCTAAATGACATTACCAGAAACTCGTAATGACCATAACAAGTCCTGAATGTTGTCTTTGGTACGTCTTCCTTTCTAACCTTCAGCTGATGATACCCCGTCCTTAAATTTATTTTAGAAAAATACTTGGCCCATTTTAACTGATCAAAAAGATCGTCGATCCTGGGCAAAGGGTATTTATTATTTATCGTCAACTTGTTCAACTCTCGGTAGTCAATACAAAGTCTTAGCGATCCGTCCTTCTTTTTGACAAACAGTACCGGTGCTCCCCATGGCGAAACACTCGGTTGAATGAACTTCATGTCCAACAGTTCTTGCAACTGTACCATTAACTCCTTCATCTCCACTGGTGCCATACGATACGGTGCCCTAGAAACTGGTGCCGCTCTTGGCACAATGTCTATCACGAACTCGGTCTCCCTATCCGGCGGAAGACCCGATAATTCACTTGGAAATACATCCATGAATTCACTCACTATAGGTATTTGTTCCATGGTTGCTCCCACTCTCTGGGTATCAAAAAAATGGCACAGATAACCTGCACACCCCTTCCTCAATAGTTTCATAGTTTGTGTCATGGTAAGACAACATGATCGTCCCGGTGATTTATTACCATAAAATATTACATGAGGTTGTTTTAACGTTTTAATATTTACGCTTTTTCTTTGGACATTCTAAAATTACCCCATGGTTAACCAACCAATCCATTCCGAGAACTAAGTCGAATTCTCCTAGCTTTATCGATATCAAATCTACCGATAATTTATTACCTCGTATGTATACACAATAACTCCTATGAATATCTTCAACATGAATTATCTTTTCGTTTGCTACCTTAACATTTAAAGGTATAGGCAACTTTTTGGGAAGTAATCCTAACCGTCAAGCAAAATCACATGCGATAAACGAAGAAGTAGCACCCGAGTCAAACAGCACGTATGCATTTAGGTTGTTGATCAAAATAATACCTGCCACTACGTCCCCTGAGGCCATCACATCTTGGATGGTCATGTTAAAGGTACGGGCCATCGGTCTACCCGGCTGCACTGGACCCCCAATAGCTAATTTACCGCTATTGGCACCCTTATTCCCGTCCATCCCCTTCTTCGGGCAGTTCTTTGCCATATGGTCAGTTGACCCACACACAAAGCATCCGTGGTTCTTCTTCGGACTTGGACAGTTAGGCGCAATGTGCCCCTCCTGTCCAATATTATAGCATACGACCTTACCCTTGAGACAAACTCCTAAATGAGTCTTCCCACAGGTCTTGCAGGCCTCCATCCTCCTCTTCGGGTCTCCCTGCTTCACTCTGGTATTCCCAGAGTTAACCATCTCCCGTTTATACCCTTCGCCACTCCCGCTGGCTCCTTTGCTCTTTACTCCCACATCCACTTTCCCCTTATTCTTCTTGTCTTTGTGGTACTAGCTCAACGCCTCTCTACCACCTTCAGTGATTATCGCCTTCTCTAAAATGGTTCCAAAGGAAATACTTTGGAACATGGATATGTGATTTTAGAGCTAGGGTTTCAAGCACTACTCGAACCGTCGTGCCTTTCTAACCTTGGTGTCCACTTGGTGTGGAGCATACCTCGCCAGTTCAATAAACTTGGCGGCGTATTGGGGAACCGTCATGTCCCTTTGTTTTAAATCCAAAAACCTCATCTCTATCCTTCCCTGCATGCTCGTGGGAAAGTAGTTCTTAAAGAATATCTCTTTGAACCTCACCCACGTCAAATTCTCGATCTCGGCCCTAGCCTGATTGGCCTCCCACAAAAAGTTGGCCTCTACCTTCATCATATAGGTTTCAAAGGAAACCTTTTGGGCCTCATCGACATTTTCTATCATAAATGGCTTCTCGATTTCCTTCACCCACGTTTGGGCTTTGATAGGGTCTGTAGTTCCCTTGAACTCCGGCAGACCCACGCTTTTAAAATCCTTAAACGTAGTAGCTCGTACTACACCAGGATTTATGGGGATGTTAGCTCCAGTTCTATTGAACGCTGCTATTAAAAGATTTACAAACTCCTGCATGGGGTTAATCGGACCTCCCCCCGGTTGATTTACGTTCGTTCCTTGATTACGTGGTACTCTTCTTGGCGGCATTTTGTTGTTACAATAAACAACACATTTCGTTATTATCCATTTCCTGTTAGTTAGTTATTATTCAATTTTAAACAATAATTTAAACATTCGTTACTCAATATTTTCTGAAAAAGACTTATATTGATTCATTGTAGTATAATACTACATCGATTACATTACACAGCCTAAGCTGATTACATTACTTTCTGGCTATTGCTTTCCAAAAATTGGGATTTACAAAAGACTACCATTTGTTATACAAAAGAGGGTTTTACGTCACTACTAGATACATATTATTTAAATATCTAAGTTATTCTATCCACTAATAGATTACATCTGCCTTAAGGCATTCTCAAAATCCGCCTTGGCAAGACCGAAGATAATATCACGACTGATAGTATGCCGCGTCTGCCCTGTTTCTATGGGATAACCAGCTACCTGGTGCTGGAAATCTGTATGAGAACTCCTATGAATATAGGACATTCTCCTTATCTTCTGTTATTTGGTCTTTAGCTCCCCCCTGAGCTCAAAGACCTCCTGTTTCAGCTCATGGACCTTGTCATTGGCCAGAACTCTCTCATCATGCTCCTGCTCCCACATGGACTCCACGTCTGTCTTATCCTCTATGACAGCCTAGAGCTCTGCTTTCAACTCCTTAGCCTCCTGACAGTAATGGATGTTTCTATCCAACACTGCCATAAAAAGGGACATCATTGACTCCCCCGGAGCCATCTCTGCTGCTATTGCTACTGGGTTGAAGGAAACTACCTGCACCTCTTCCTCTAGCATGTCGTCGAACACGAACATAAGATCTATGCTCTCTAAGTCTCCAGACTCAACTACTACTACCTCAAGTTCTGCTTCTATTGAGTTCGGTATAATCTATATCTGATTAACCGACCCTTCGCTGACTATCTGTACGTCTCTATTTTCTCCTGACATCTACAACAACACAAATAAGTTTGGTTAGTACACGTCAGTAGAATAATAAAAACACAGAACATATATATATATATATATAATACATTTTTATAAGGTTAACTTCCATCTTTTATTTCTTTGACTTTTCTTAAGGTTATGACTTACGGTTTAAATCCCCCCTTAAGTTTTATAACCTAATTCTTTGATACCAACCTGTGATGCCTCCAAATCCGGGTATCTTCCAACCCGACATATGGTGCTACACGGTGCTACAGTTCACACAATCATTCAATTGAAATACCCTAAAGAAACGAATATGTCTTATATATATTCAAAATTATATTAACATTCCCCCAAGTTCTTTATAACCATTACAATTAATCTTGTTATAAGATAGAATATTATCATTAGAAAACCTATACTATTACATAGGTAATCTACGGGTTCGCCTTAGCCTTCCCTTTATCCTTGACGGATCCGTCGGTCCGTTCGATCTTAGCTGCATCCATATGGTTCAAGCAAGAGTGAGCCTAACTAGCTCATCAAGTACAACAATTCTAATAAAACTAACATGCTTGAAATATAGGAATCATATATCTTCAATAACTGAACAATAGTTATGAAGTACTATCGATAATTCAAAATAGCACTTCTTATCATTTAAAACGTTTTACAACAACAATATTCAGTAAAACATCAATTCGTGTTTAAGACCATGAGCATTTCATAATTTCTTTAAAAAGGACATCCCGACACGAAGTTCGTAAGTCCGGCATAGCTTACGAGCACGTCTAGGTGATCAGCCTATAGTACTCTATATTGATCAACACTACATTCATTACACGTGTATACGTTTAAGTTGTGGCAACCTCATGTGCCTGTCGTTTGACGACAAAATAATTTAGCCTACTCAGTCTCCTTTTGAAAACCACAACAATATTAGTTTGGTAAATCATTGTTAATACTTGATAGGTTATAAGAAATTTAACATATCATAAGTCTAGCTGAAAGAATTGGCTTTGACTTCATCAGACATTAACTCATGCGTAAGAATACATGAATCACAAAGCTTGTCCAGATCGAACTGAAACAAGGGTTAGAATACTTGCCTTTAGCGTCTGCTATAGTTATAACATGTGCACTTTAAGTCTTTAAGGTCTCTACAGTAGATGATAACACCACATAGCACATTAGGTCATGAATAACATACATGGTTCTTAAAGAATCTTACCCTTCTTCTCAATCTAATTACGTATTAGATTTGTTATTTATTGGTTCTGGCTTTCCGTTATGTCGTTCTTTCGTACATATGTAATCGAGCTACTTCAACCCTAAGTTATCATACTTAAGGTTTATACATGGTTTAATAATGTTATAATTAAGCTTTAGTTCTTTGTTAAACAGTTACCTTTCATAATCTACTTGTAACCATTCTTCATTGTCTAGACCCTAAGACTGGCGCTGCGGCGCCAGTTCCCCTTGCTTTAGCCGCGCTGCGGCGCAATACTCCAGTAGATTGCAGCTTCGCCCGGCCATGCATGGCGCTGCGGCGTGAACTTTTTTGCCTTGAGTCACTCCGCGACGCGGACTCTGTGCATCAGACCATTTTGACAGATTTTTCATTTTGTGAGATTCCTGGACTCGCAACTTCTTTGTTATAAGTTCGAATTGGCTCGTTCAAGATCCTACGGTTCATAAATTACATACTCTACGTGTTCATGCAAGAATTTTATCTATTTGACTTCGTTCGTGAACGATAACCGTTCGTGAACGTTCAACGCTTGTTTCATCATTCTAAGTCGAAATCTAGTCATTTTCGAGTCCAGAACTCTATAATGCCAAATACAACTTGTCTCCATCGACAACCAAAATTTCCGAGTTCAAACACAAAATCCAACTTCCATTCCGAGAATTTCACGAATTCGACGATTATCGTCCAATCGTGTGAATTTCGGTAAAACTTCATTACTAGTGATTTGTTCATTGTTTCACATGGATTCAATTCATTAACTAAACATATCAACCTACATATTACAACAACTTATCTTTATATTTGGTTATGGCTTATTTCTTAAAATTTATAACTTACAAGATTTCATTCTTTAAGACTTATTATTGATTTAAGTCCTTTAAGTAACATCCTTACATCTTATCAAACATACTAACTTCTTAAAGTAATCATATGACAAGTTTGTCCATGTTTTTTCATGAGTTCATAACTTATTTAGGTTTAAGTCACTTATTTAAGACTTATACGGCTTAAGTTGTAAGACCCCAACTTTATAAATAAGATGAATTTTCTATAAATATCATTTTTGAATATTATGGAATGAATTTGATATAATGTTATAGTTGTGGGCAATATTTATAAATTTTGCAAAGTACGCAAGTTGTTATATAATAATCGATTGGTCAGGGAATATTCATTTTAACAGGGAATATTCGTACAACAGCACAATCATTGGTGGACCCCACAACGGAATTATTGTAAGATTGAGAAAACGACAAAAATACTTTATAAAAATAACGGCGGAAGTTTTACCGTTAACTGTTGAAACACATGCTGTTAAAAGTACAGTAATACGCGTAGTTGCACAGTATCACACGGTTTTGATAATTGATGTTTATGTGATAAGTCACTCAGTTTTGTTTTATTAGTATTATTAAAGTAATAAAATAGAAAAGCTTTTTATATAAAACAGAATACTTTTATAAAGTTATTCTTTTTATTAGGCTAATAGTAAAATCTTTTTATAAAAACCAGAATACTTTTATAAAGTTATCTATTTTATTAGACAATAATTAGAATAAATTATATTTTATTATGCATAGTGTTTGCATAGTTCCTGCATAGTGTTTTCATAGTAAAATCTTTTATAAAGTTATTCGTTTTATTAGATTATAAATAGAATATATTATATTTTATTTAAAAGATTTTGCTTTAAATATGGACCGTCAGATTAAAGTAAATCAATCTCGATCGTTCATGAGTTAGTTACTATGAAGTCCATTTTTCTATAAATAGAAGCTCATTCCTTCATTATTTCTTACGAATTCACTGAAACTCTAGAGAGAGAAATTATAGATAAGCTATAGAAAAGTATTCTGCTCCTTTCCTACACTTATATTCAGTTTATATTACGGTAAGTGATATTATTTGTTGTACTCGTAAAGAGTATTATTTCTTTTGTATTCATGATGAAAACTTATGTTATTCCATTCTTTATTATTCTACTAGAATAACTAGTATAAGCGGACTACCATATACTTGGTGACATTATTCTAATATTCCGTCTTTATTATTATTCTGTTGGAATATCATGTCTGTGCGTTTATGCCGGACCTGGTTCCGTCTTTATTATTATTCCGTTGGAATATCCTGTCTGTGCGTTTACGCCGGACTTCGTTCCATCTTTATTATTATTCTGTTGGAATATCCTGTATGTGCGTTTACGCTGGACCTGGTTCCGTCTTTATTATTCTGTTGGAACATCTTGTCGATGCGAATTTTGTCTGACCTGGTTCCGTTACTTATTAATCTGTTGGAATAACCTGTCTATGTGAAGTACCGCATGCATGGTGATTTCTTTTGTTATTCCATTCGTTATTATACTCAGTTGGTGAATGTTTTGACTTTTATACTCCATGAAATTAGTGGAATATCGTTGATATTTGTGCTTCATCCAGTATCTTTTCATGGAATTATTCTTCTGAGCATTCTTGAATTTTACTCTACAAAGCAGTATCATGTTGACAATTTGGACGTTATTGGTTCATGGATAAATTAATTCTTGAACTTATTTTATTAAATTTTTATATCATTGTTGTAACGCCCCGAAATCCGGTCTATCTCTACACCCGAATTCCGTGCGTCACTAGTACATCATTCATCCAACATACATCATTATATACTGAAATATAACAACATACACTCTCAAATCCCAGGTTCTAAAAACCTTATAGCTTTTCTCATTCCAAATAATGATAATTACATTATTCTTTACATCTTGCACGAGTGACTTTTATCCGCCACCCAGGATACATAATCGTTCATTAAACTATTCTATAGTTTAATTCTCATCTTTCTACATTACATGTCTTCACTTGATCTTCTCGCTCATTCACATTCTGAATGGCACTTCATCTGGATACCGACAGCTTGATCTATACGGGATCCTTATGTTCTTCTAACATCGTTTGCTGAAAATGTTTTTCATTTAAAGCAAGTGTGAGCATTCAATTGCTCAGCAAGTCTTAGCAATTGAATAAACAACTTCAAGAGTTTAACATTCCATTGGAACTTCGATAACCGAACAAAGGTTATGAAGCAGCTTGAACAATAGGAATAATCTCGATTCCTATCATTTTAAAACATTAGTTATATCCACTTTGAAATACTTTCATTCTCTACTCTCTTTCATACACATTCTGCCTGGCTAGAATCAATAACACAGACTTAACAATAACGGTTCATGTATAAACAGAACATTCTTTTATTGAACAGTTCAATCACAGAACAGTTCATATCATAGAAACACCAAAGTGTTCACATTGTGGGACAAGGCCTCATACGTTCTACCACCTTGTACAAATATCACACATTCGCACATAGACAGAACTTCTCAAGTTCAACATCTGAGAAGTTTAAGAAACTAGCATTCATTTAAAAATATGAATGAAGTTAGGAAACTTGCCTTACGCACAGCTACAGCTTACGCTGAACTGCTCATTCCATTCCCTACAACACATAAGGAAGTAACACATACACCAATTAGTCATATACTTGACTTACACATTGGTTTACTTAACTTTACTTCTTAAGGTTCACGTTCTTGCAGTCTAAGTTTACGCGACCAACTTTCATTACCATTCTACAGCTTCATGACATACGGAGATGTCTTACTCAAAACCTTCATCATCTTTGATGATTAACATTCTTATCTGATTCATATTTGGCTTTCATTAATCTCATTACCGTTCGATACAGCTTTCTTGATACCATTCGTATCTTACTTACTACATTCATCAATGTCTAAGTCATACAACCAGGGTATACTTAGCACGTTCGTCAAACGCGAATACGATTCACGAGAATCGTTTACGTATTCAACGTTCACATTGCTCGTCTCTTAATCTCTCATTCAACCTGTACTCAAGGTTTTAATTACTTTCGATCGTTATCCATCCCATTAACCCCATGTTCATTATTCTTTCTTAATGTCGAAGCCATACTGATCGTTGTATGCTAAGACCGATCATTCATTGCAACAACGTTGCATTCACAGCGTTTATACGCTTTACATTCATATCTCATTACCATGTCATAACATCGAAATGTTATACATTATTATCGTCCATCAACGTCTAAGGAATCACCATCATAGCAATCCCTCACGTTCAATTCATTGCGACTACGGTCCTCGGCTATCGGTCCCGTAACCCGTAATTACATTCTTTTAATCTCGTTCAATCTTTTCATTCAACCTTTTATCAAAGGTTTAAAACACTCACTTAAGTGTTAAATTAGTAAAACTACATGTTCGTATCTCTTTCTTGCACATCCCCGGTAGTTGAGCAATTAAAATCTCATTACTGGCTTTTTCCCTGTACCGGCGCTGCGGCGCCACTTCCCTTTACAATACTCGCACTGCGGCGCCACTCTGCAGTGTCAAACTGCCGAGGCTGGCGCTGCGGCGTCACTCTCTACACTAAGACTCGCGCTGCGGCGCGAGTTAGCAGTGTATGGCTCTCCGGCCTGGCGCTGCCGCGCCACCATTCTAGGCATGCCTGGCGCCGCGGCGCCAAGACCTTCTTCCCGAAAATTTTTCTAAGTCTTTGGTCGTTCTGAGATGCGTACTTCGAAATCTCATAACTTCTTCGTTATAACTCGGAATGGAGTCGTTCCAAAGCCATTTTCTTACTTATCTTACGTACTTTGATTACTTATAGATAAAACTTTGTTCTGAATCCATTAACCTTCCATTCAATTGGCTTAATCTTCACCCTTCGTTCATTTTAACGTTTTTAACGTTCTTCGTTCGTTCTTCCGTAATTCGATCATTCGAACTCGGAACTCGTTCATTCTTGAGTCCACGACTCACGTTTTCAACATTTTCTTACATTCTTATGAAACCCTACACATTTGGGTTCATTTACTAACTTTCAAATTGTCGAACTTCTTTTACGAAATTTTCGCCATAACTTCGTTATAGCTCCATTTTAATCCGTTCTTCATGAACGTTTCTACCGTTCCTAACCAAGAAATAAGCATCTAACTTATATGTGATGGTTTTAAACTTGTCCATCAACAACAATTATACTACGATGGTTTTAAATTTGTCCATCAACAACGTTCTTCGCGTTCTTCGCGTGTTCTTCGTGTTCTTCATTCGTTCTTCATTTTTAATCGATATTTTGGATTACGATTTTACTTTTTCTTGGAATTTGATGTTATAGAACACCATTCCTTACTTATTTAACCTACTCATTCATAAGATTCATTCGGATCGCTCAAAATCCTTACGAATTTTATACTTCCTTAAGAAATTTATAAACTAAATTTCTTATTTCTTATTTCTTCTTTTTCTTACAATTTCAACCATATGAAATAATTCTTAGCATCTTTACTTCTTATTCCCATTAAGTCATGTTTTTGAACATAAAAACTTAAAGAAAATTTAGAAGAATTAGGGTTCGGATTACCGTTCTTCTTTAATCTCCTTCCGTCGGACAAAGCGTGCTCACGAGCAAGTTTTTCCGCTTCTTCTTCCTTTCATCTTCCATCCGAACTCTCTCTCTTTCTCTCTCAAGTGTAGGATTTTCAATAATCCAAACAAATGAGATTAAGCTTCCTATTTATAGATTTTCAAGGTTAGGGGCATTTTGGTCATTTCACACCTTTAACCTCCTTACTATTCATTACTTAAGGACTAAGTTAACTTACTCCTTAAGTTTACTTAACACTTAAGTTTGCTTAGCACTTAAGTTTCGTAGTTCCGTCTTACGGTTTTCGTCCGACAGTTTTAAAAACTGCTATTCTCGGAATCCAAATATTTTTGGATATTTCGTCTTTGGCCATAACTGAAATATTATTAAATATTCCATCACGTCTCAACATTTTACGTAATCTATAACTTCTCGGAATTTCAAAATAAATCTCCGAGCAGAAACGGATGAATAGTGCCTATTTCGTCTTTTTCCCCGAAATATTTTGTCTCCGGAAAAATTTTATTTTCGTCTTGAAAATTCCTACTCATTCAGTCTAGCTCGTAGCCAGAATCCTCCCGATTAATAATCATTCTAGGTTATAGAACGATTAATAAACACATAACACATAATAGTATTAATAAAAATTCATTTTATTAATAACTAATTCTTTAAATCTTAATTTCTGGACAATCCGGATTTCTGGGTTGTCACATCCTTTCCCCCTTATAAAAATTCCGTCCTCGGAATTTCTTCAAACCATACCCATACCCGGGTCATCACATTCACCCCTTCTTCATAGAATTTCGTCCTCGAAATTTTAACTTACTCTTCTTTTCAACTTCTCTTCAAAGAAGTTCTTATCTTTCTTTCATTCCCTACCCTTCATAACTTATCAAGAATCATGAAGTGAAATGAATAATGAGGAATATAAAGATTCCTTTAAAAAAATTTCATTCTTTTGCTAAGGGGTCAAATTGACCATGAACTCTTACTAGGTTAAACAACCTTTCGCCGTAAACCTTTCTTACATGGTAAGTTTACAATCACAAAGAAGGTAAATTACATCTTCCATACGTAGGTGATCAACCTAACGTATAACCCCATTTCAGGGTATGTTCACCTCAGACTTACTCATCAGATTCCTCACCAAAACAATTTGGTTTGGCATAACGTTTCAAAGAAAGCTCGATTTTCTTTTAATCATAGCGTACCATTCGTCTTAGCCAAATCAAGTAGCTTAGACCATACCAATAAATTGGACATCAACTTGAAACATTCGTCTCGTCAACTAAATTGACATCGACTACTTCTTTAAATTCTTTTATAATACATCAAAACGTTTCATGACGTCATGATACCGCACTCTTCATAGTACGTTGAGGACTTCGTCAGTTTATGACTTCATCATTATGCATCATACTATAGTAGGTTGTTGATCCTCTGATCAAATTCCCCACCAAGTTTAATTGCATTAATAACTCCATCCTTTTACCATCCTTGCATCAAATGCACTGATGATATAAAATTCATTTTGATATTTCAAATAAATTTCTGTCTAGCCGAATCAACTAGCATAGACATATCAAGAATAGTTCTTTTAAAATCCATTGGTTTCAAAAATTGAACCAATTCATTCATTTTCAAAACGCGCAAATCAGCACGATTTCAAGAAATTTCGAAATCTAGCATAGCTAGATGACTTGGAATATCCTATTCTCCGTATTCCTTCATTGTCTTACTTGCGACAATACATAATCTTCTCTAGCACCTTCAATGCTAAGTCTACTGAAAATAACTCGTTTTCAGTCTACACATTCCTATACCTTAGTATAGTTCATCCACTTACCACACTTTATGTGTTTAGGAACTTTCCACAACCATATGTGTTTAAGAACTTATCTTTGCAATATGTAATCCAAGAACAAATCAAGGACTATCCATATGCTTAGGGCTCAGAAACATAGCATATAAATATGAGTCACAAACTTTTCATAAGTATGAGTTTCCAGAACCCGCACCTATCTTATCGTTCTCTACTTATCAAGTATATACATAAGAAAAGATTCACCTTCTCGTCACATACATCTTGATAGCGCGACCAATTTCAATGATTATCACTATAAGAAACTGAGTGGTTGTTACACCAAGCACAAACCTCTGTCCATACAAAGATTCATACAACTCAGCCATCACATGAGTCCTCAATTGAAATTTTACAACTTCTAACTTCCTCTTTACTTAATACAAATTTTCTTTAACTTGTATACTATCCTTTACCACTCAATTTGAGTTCTTCTTCCCGTACTACTTCGCAGTACCATCATTCATAGCATTAGCTATAAATCATCCATCGTTTAACAGATCATCTGTTACTACGATTTATTATGATCACGTGGTGATCTTCTTATCATTCTCTTTACGATTATAGTCTTAGGTACTCATACCTAAGATTTATAACCTATCAGCTCTGATACCAACTTGTAACGCCCCGAAATCCGGTCTATCTTTACACCCGAATTCCGTGCATCACTAGTACATCATTCATCCAACATACATCATTATATACTGAAATATAACAACATACACTCTCAAATCCCAGGTTCTAAAAACCTTATAGCTTTTCTCATTCCAAATAATGATAATTACATTATTCTTTACATCTTGCACGAGTGACTTTTATCCGCCACCCAGGATACATAATCGTTCATTAAACTATTCTATAGTTTAATTCTCATCTTTCTACATTACATGTCTTCACTTGATCTTCTCGCTCATTCACATTCTGAATGGCACTTCATCTGGATACCGACAGCTTGATCTATACGGGATCCTTATGTTCTTCTAACATCGTTTGCTGAAAATGTTTTTCATTTAAAGCAAGTGTGAGCATTCAATTGCTCAGCAAGTCTTAGCAATTGAATAAACAACTTCAAGAGTTTAACATTCCATTGGAACTTCGATAACCGAACAAAGGTTATGAAGCAGCTTGAACAATAGGAATAATCTCAATTCCTATCATTTTAAAACATTAGTTATATCCACTTTGAAATACTTTCATTCTCTACTCTCTTTCATACACATTCTTCCTGGCTAGAATCAATAGCACAGACTTAACAATAACGGTTCATGTATAAACAGAACATTCTTTTATTGAACAGTTCAATCACAGAACAGTTCATATCATAGAAACACCAAAGTGTTCACATTGTGGCACAAGGCCTCATACGTTCTACCACCTTGTACAAATATCACACATTCGCACATAGACAGAACTTCTCAAGTTCAACATCTTAGAAGTTTAAGAAACTAGCATTCATTTAAAAATATGAATGAAGTTAGGAAACTTGCCTTACGCACAGCTACAGCTTACGCTGAACTGCTCATTCCATTCCCTACAACACATAAGGAAGTAACACATACACCAATTAGTCATATACTTGACTTACACATTGGTTTACTTAACTTTACTTCTTAAGGTTCACGTTCTTGCAGTCTAAGTTTACGCAACCAACTTTCATTACCATTCTACAGCTTCATGACATACGGAGATGTCTTACTCAAAACCTTCATCATCTTTGATGATTAACATTCTTATCTGATTCATATTCGGCTTTCATTAATCTCATTACCGTTCGATACAGCTTTCTTGATACCATTCGTATCTTACTTACTACATTCATCAATGTCTAAGTCATACAACCAGGGTATACTTAGCACGTTCGTCAAACGCGAATACGATTCACGAGAATCGTTTACGTATTCAACGTTCACGTTGCTCGTCTCTTAATCTCTCATTCAACCTGTACTCAAGGTTTTAATTACTTTCGATCGTTATCCATCCCATTAACCCCATGTTCATTATTCTTTCTTAATGTCGAAGCCATACTGATCGTTGTATGCTAAGACCGATCATTCATTGCAACAACGTTGCATTCACAGCGTTTATACGCTTTACATTCATATCTCATTACCATGTCATAACATCGAAATGTTATACATTATTATCGTCCATCAACGTCTAAGGAATCACCATCATAGCAATCCCTCACGTTCAATTCATTGCGACTACGGTCCTCGGCTATCGGTCCCGTAACCCGTAATTACATTCTTTTAATCTCGTTCAATCTTTTCATTCAACCTTTTATCAAAGGTTTAAAACACTCACTTAAGTGTTAAATTAGTAAAACTACATGTTCGTATCTCTTTCTTGAACATCCCCGGTAGTTGAGCAATTAAAATCTCATTACTGGCTTTTTCCCTGTACCGGCGCTGCGGCGCCACTTCCCTTTACAATACTCGCGCTGCGGCGCCACTCTGCAGTGTCAAACTGCCGAGGCTGGCGCTGCGGCGTCACTCTCTACACTAAGACTCGCGCTGCGGCGCGAGTTAGCAGTGTATGGCTCTCCGGCCTGGCGCTGCCGCGCCACCATTCTAGGCATGCCTGGCGCCGCGGCGCCAAGACCTTCTTCCCGAAAATTTTTCTAAGTCTTTGGTCGTTCTGAGATGCGTACTTCGAAATCTCATAACTTCTTCGTTATAACTCGGAATGGAGTCATTCCAAAGCCATTTTCTTACTTATCTTACGTACTTTGATTACTTATAGATAAAACTTTGTTCTGAATCCATTAACCTGCCATTCAACTGGCTTAATCTTCACCCTTCGTTCATTTTAACGTTTTTAACGTTCTTCGTTCGTTCGTCCGTAATTCGATCATTCGAACTCGGAACTCGTTCATTCTTGAGTCCACGACTCACGTTTTCAACATTTTCTTACATTCTTATGAAACCCTACACATTTGGGTTCATTTACTAACTTTCAAATTGTCGAACTTCTTTTACGAAATTTTCGCCATAACTTCGTTATAGCTCCATTTTAATCCGTTCTTCATGAACGTTTCTACCGTTCCTAACCAAGAAATAAGCATCTAACTTATATGTGATGGTTTTAAACTTGTCCATCAACAACAATTATACTACGATGGTTTTAAATTTGTCCATCAACAACGTTCTTCGCGTTCTTCGCGTGTTCTTCGTGTTCTTCATTCGTTCTTCATTTTTAATCGATATTTTGGATTACGATTTTACTTTTTCTTGGAATTTGATGTTATAGAACACCATTCCTTACTTATTTAACCTACTCATTCATAAGATTCATTCGGATCGCTCAAAATCCTTACGAATTTTATACTTCCTTAAGAAATTTATAAACTAAATTTCTTATTTCTTATTTCTTCTTTTTCTTACAATTTCAACCATATGAAATAATTCTTAACATCTTTACTTCATATTACCATTAAGTCATGTTTTTGAACATAAAAACTTAAAGAAAATTTAGAAGAATTAGGGTTCGGATTACCGTTCTTCTTTAATCTCCTTCCGTCGGACAAAGCGTGCTCACGAGCAAGTTTTTCCGCTTCTTCTTCCTTTCATCTTCCATCCGAACTCTCTCTCTTTCTCTCTCAAGTGTAGGATTTTCAATAATCCAAACAAATGAGATTAAGCTTCCTATTTATAGATTTTCAAGGTTAGGGGCATTTTGGTCATTTCACACCTTTAACCTCCTTACTATTCATTACTTAAGGACTAAGTTAACTTACTCCTTAAGTTTACTTAACACTTAAGTTTGCTTAGCACTTAAGTTTCGTAGTTCCGTCTTACGGTTTTCGTCCGACAGTTTTAAAAACTGCTATTCTCGGAATCCAAATATTTTTGGATATTTCGTCTTTGGCCATAACTGAAATATTATTAAATATTCCATCACGTCTCAACATTTTACGTAATCTATAACTTCTCGGAATTTCAAAATAAATCTCCGAGCAGAAACGGATGAATAGTGCCTATTTCGTCTTTTTCCCCGAAATATTTTGTCTCCGGAAAAATTTTATTTTCGTCTTGAAAATTCCTACTCGTTCAGTCTAGCTCGTAGCCAGAATCCTCCCGATTAATAATCATTCTAGGTTATAGAACGATTAATAAACACATAACACATAATAGTATTAATAAAAAATTCATTTTATTAATAACTAATTCTTTAAATCTTAATTTCTGGACAATCCGGATTTCTGGGTTGTCACATCCTTTCCCCCTTATAAAAATTCCGTCCTCGGAATTTCTTCAAACCATACCCATACCCGGGTCATCACAATTGTCATCATCCTCATGTTTATATTATGTTGAAAGTCATCTGTGGCCTGTAGTACATAGATGGACTTGGTATGATTATGACCAGGGATTATTCGGTGTAATCATGATCGTAATGTTACAAATGATGTGGTAAAAGTCCTCATTGGCCCGTAGTGCATTAATGGACAGTTGTTGGCATGATCATGACCATTAATGAATACATAAATATTCTTGGCCCGTAGTGCATGGATAATTGTGGTCGTGATAGTAAAGAATATCCTTGGCCGTAGTGCATGGGTGATTCGATGATGTTGATTATTTATTAAGCTGAATCTCAGCGATAAAAGTCATGAAAAACCTTTTAAATCATAGAAGATAGTAGATTTTATTCTCTACTTGACTCTTCTAATGGATTGCTTGTTCCGTTACAGTGAAACTTGATGTTTGTTATATTTTATTAGTTTAACACTGTTAAAGGCTAATGATAATTTATTCTGCATTATCTTAGTTATAATATTTCTTACTGGGCTAGTTGAGTTCACCCTTTCTTTCACTGCTCTCTTCAAGAAATGAGAATATAGCTGGGACGAGTCGGAGAACGGAGTGATGGACCAGATGATAGTATTAGTAGTCCTCACTATTCTGTTAAATAGTGTGACAATAAATGTAATGAGGACTTATTCTGAGAGTGGATATTGTCTAGAAGACAGTATTTGTATTAAAACTCACAACTCTCTTGTTGTATATTAAAGATTGTTTTTGTATTTTGTACTATGTATTTGGCGACTCAGAATAGGTGATGTATACCTATTTTTGGGGTGTCACAGTTGGTATCAAAGCTTAGGGATATGATACCTGGCTAAGATGTGAGACTAGAACTAGGAGGGGAGAGACAGAGAATTCCTTCGCTAGTATGACCTACCTAAGTTTTTTTTTTTGGGTATTTAATTGGTCGGTCAGAAAATAAGGATAATATGTTACATGTCAATTAACCTTTTATTTTGTGGCAGTATCTGAAAATGACATTCGAGAATGTTGAGAATAACAATGGAGCACAGGCGACCGTTGATTCATCACATATCAATAATCAAGAT
Organism: Panax japonicus; assembly: GCA_020205505.1. Taxonomy (NCBI): domain Eukaryota; kingdom Viridiplantae; phylum Streptophyta; class Magnoliopsida; order Apiales; family Araliaceae; genus Panax; species Panax japonicus. Next base: position 49,330,307 of record CM035113.1, read on the forward strand.
AATGTGCATCAGGAAGGCGACAATCCTCATGCAAACAACAACACTGACCAAATGATGAATGATGGAATGTTCAGAGGCTTTATGCAATTCGTGCAACAGCAGACGAGAGTGGCTCCTATCCAAAATGTAGGTGGAACCACTGAAAACTTTCGGATGGTCATCGCTAAACAGTTCAAGGAGCTGGGACCACCAGAGTTTATTGGAGAGCCAAAACCACTTAAGGCGGAAGCATGGATAAAGCCGATCACCAAGATATTTGATGTCTTGGGATGCTTCGAGGAGTAAATGGTTCCCTTTACCGCCTTTATGTTGCGAGGAGAGGCAGATTACTGGTGGGAATCGGTAAAGCTTACTCAACCTGTCGCACTGAAAATGTTTTGAGAGAAGTTCCAAGAACTATTCAATGAAAAGTACTTTCCCAAAAGTATTCGTCATATAAAAGAGGTAGAATTCATCATGTTAGAGCAAAATAATATGATCGTGTCGCAGTACGAAGCCAAGTTTGGCGAGTTATCCCGATTTGCGTCCTACTTGGTGGATAATAAAGAGAGAATGACACGGATGTTTTTAAGAGGTTTTAAGCCAGAGATACGTCAACATCTTATTTCTCATAAACTGTGTTTGTATTCAGATGTTGTAAATAGGGCTCAGTTAGTGGAGCGTGATAACGAGTCAACGCAACCAAAGGAGCGTAGTCATCGAAGCGGTGACAACAAGCGTGGAGGGAATCAACATGCTAGAAATGGTAACCACTTTGGTGGTAATAAGGGCCAAAATAATAAGAATGGACATTTCAAGAAAAGGAGATTCAACAATGATGGAAGGACGTCAGCACCAGCACCCGTTGTTAAGGAAGGAGAACGACCACCTATCATACGCTTCAAATGCGAAGGGGAGGGACACATCAGTCCAAACTGCGCGATGCCATCCAAATCATGTTATAATTGCGGAAGAGAAGGTCACTTAGCCCGATTTTGTCGTTCACCGAAGACAAGTTCAACTAGGATGGAGGCACCAAAGGCCATCCCATAAAAGTCAAAGCCAGTAGTGTAAGGGAGAACGTTTGTTGTGACCTCCCAGAAAGCAAGGAAGCCGAATGAGGTCATCACGGGTAAGCTTATCATAAACTCTAGCGAAGTCTATACTTTATTTGATACCGGTTCTACCAATTCTTTTATTTCTCCTACTTGCGCTCAACGATAAAATTTGACTCCGGAGAAATTAGACTTTGACTTATCTGTGGAAACTCCGTTGGGAGAAACCTTCATTACATCCACTGTTTATAAGTCTTGTTTGCTTCAAATCGGTACCCTCACATTACCTGTCGATCTTATTTCATTGAAAATACTTGCATTTGACGTGATTCTAGGGATTGATTGGTTAACTACTCATCATGCAAAAATTGATTTTTTTCGTAAAGTTATTAGCTTTCATATTCCTAATCAACCTATTATGCGAATTCAAGCGACCAAACCATTAAAATCAATCACGGTCATCTCAAGACATAAAGCTATTCGTTTATTGAAAAACGGATGTCAGGCTTTCTTAGCCCACGTCATAGATCTAAACAAAAATACGTCAGTTTTTAATGATATTTCTATTGTTAATAAATTTCATGACGTATTCCCTGAAGAACTTCCTGGCCTACTGATGAGTGAGTTTTATACACATGAATTGGATACATTCGGGCTTAATTTATTTTTGTTCTCAAGTCTTTTAGGATGTTTTTATGTGTTTGTGTCTATTCATGCATGTTTTATATTGTTTTGTAGGAATTGGGACAAACGTTACTTGGATCGACGTTTGGGGTAGCTAGATTCGCGTTTTCGGATTGCCATTTACACATCAGTCACTTTAGAGCCAATTTGACTATAGTTCGGGAGCTTATTTCGAAACTCTTAAAGAATTAAATTTGTAGATCTACTTTTCCTCTTTTCAGAACATCTTGAATCATTAAAATCGGAGTTCGGACGAAGAAGTTATATCCATTTTCCCAAAGGACGTCGGAGCAAAAAATGTCAAAACATGTAACAGCGCCGGGGCGCTAATTTTAAGCCTATTTGCAACGCCGGGGAGCTATAAGGCAGATTCTCAGCGTCGTGAACAGTGTTGGGGCGCTGGTGAAGAGGTTGGGTGTGGCCTGGACGCGTTTTGGGCGAATTTGGACACCTTTTTTACTCCAAATTAGATTGGGTTTGTTCCTAAACTAAAAATTTGACTTGTAACCTATAAATACATGATATAAGGCATAAAATAAAAGATATTACATAGATTAGACTAGATTTAACACTCCTTTAGATTAGAACATAACCCTAGTTCTTATTAGTTTTGGAGATTAAAGTAACTTGGAGACCATTGAAGATTCAAAGCAGGAGCAAGAGGGGAGCATCAAATTTGCTGACAACAGATTCTATTCTCTTCTCTCATCATACTTTTATCTTTTAGTGTCTATTTAGTTGTGGATTCTTGATTTTAATTCATTAATTATGAACTAACTCTTTTATTAAGATTTCAATTGAACTTTTTATGGCTATGAATTAGTTATTCATTATATTCCAATTATTTATTTTGAAGTGAATTATTTATCTTGCCTTATGCTTATTGATTAATTATCTGATCAGTAATTACCTTGTTACTCTAGAAGGAATTGATTAAGGAATTCTAGGGTTAGAACTGGGCATTGTGACATGTGACTTAGTTATTTGCACAGTGAATAATTAGGTTTGTGAATAGAATGAGAATATTTATTTGCCGCATGTAACACATAAGGAATTGGGATTGTAGCGATTTTAATTCAATTGTTTTGCATAGAGATATAGGAAAATTAATCTGGGTTAAATAAAAGGCAATTGATCACTCGAGAAAGGGCTTTTGGCATTTGAGAATTCCTGTTAACAATTCAGTAGACATAATAATTGGGATAATTGGTTTATAATTCATAATTGGGGATATTAGAGTCTTAGCCTTTATTTATTTGAATTCATTTATAAAGTAACCTAGTTTTAATTGATTAATTTAGTTTTATTAATTAGAAAAATCACGATTTGAGATTGTTTAAATAAAATTAGTTTGGTTAAGAATTTGTACTTGGTGATTTTTATTAAATAATTCCTCGTGGGGATGATACTCTACTTTCACTTTATTACTTGTTGACCGTGTATACTTGCATGTATTCATTGATTGTGAAATCGATCAACAAGTTTTTGGCACCGTTGCCGGGGAATTAATTTAATAATTATTTTCCAATAATAATTTCAATCAAATTAGTCTTAATTTAAACATTTTTAATTTTTTTATTTTTAATTCTCTTCCTATATTTCTCTCTTTTTAGGAACCATGGATTACTTTGTGTATCAATGGCCATACACGAACATGACTCAACCAAGGGAAGCGGAGATTGACAGACTTGAGAAACTTTCTACATTGTCAGCACAGATGGATACACTTTCGAAGATGGTCAACGCTTTTGTAGCTCAACGTCGGCAAAGTGTGGCGGTTACTTGTGATTATTGTGCTGGAAATCATATGAGTCATCAATGCGCCATCAGTTTAGAGCCGGTACAGTATAGGGGCGATTATCCCAAAAGTTATGTCTATCCCAACAACTTTCATCAGAATTGGGGGTATCACTCGAATTTTTCATGGAGTAACAATCAAGATCAATTTTATGCTCCAAGTTCAACAATCCCACCAGATTTTTCGTGTCCACCTCCACTACAACAGGAAGAACATTCAAATTGGGAGGAAGCCTTGGAAAAATTTATTACAGCTTTTGAAAAAGAGTACGAGGAACAAGAAAAAAGATTTAATCAAATAGAACTGAATATACAAAGCCAAGGTGAGTCAATAAAGAATTTGGAAAATCAATTGGGGCAGATAGCACATGCGTTGAACAACAGTCCTCAAAACACTTGGCTCTATGACATGGATAACGACACTGATGATGAGCCCGATGGTGAGCCCGAGCCAAATATACAACTGGATAAGCCACGAGATGAAAAAGGGGAGACAAGTGGGGATAATGATAACAAGGTCGGTGAAGAACTAATTGTGAGAACCAATAATGATGAGCCAATGTTATTTATGCCTAAAGTGCCTTCTTCTCCACAGTTCAAGAGTCCGGTTAGATTTGCAAAACCTTGTTCGCTAGGTAGTCATGTCGTTGGCAATACTCATTGTGACGTAAAAGCGAGTACAACTTTGAAGCTATGGTTCACTGAGTTGGAGAAGATAGAAGAAGAGATTGTTGTGTCTGACAAGCCTCAATGCCAGAATCTATTTGCAGACACAATGGAAAAAACACCCAGATGTTGGACGTTCTTGAATGTGAACTTATCTAAAGAAAGCATGCTAGGTGACTTTAATACAATGGCTATCGTAAATGGAAACTTACCAAAAGCTATATTATTTCTGATGGATGAAGGGTTCCTCAACTTTCGAAGAGGAATTGGATAGCATTGACTAGACAAAGTCAGGCTGAGACTATAAAACAAGCGCTTATTAGGAGGAAACCCAAGTTTAATTTTTATTTTTAGTTTTTATTAAGTTTTATATTAGTAGTTTTGAATTTGCATTTATTTAGGATTTAATAAAATTGCTTCTATCGTGGTTTTACAGGTTATTCAAGTCAAATTCAAGTGTGGTGCCCAATTTGTTCCATGTGCTTAGCCTATTCTCCAAACTTAGTGGGCAAGGAGGAAGATTGCTATATTTTCAGGAAAGTCCTCTGCTTTAATGTTTTTTAAATCAGTCATTGAGGACAATGTCTAGTTTAAGTTTGGGGGCATTTTAGTGTTGTATTGCATATATTTAGTTATTTACATTGTAGTTCGTTATATTTCCGGGTTATTTACATTTAGTTTTTGCATTCAGTTTTTTGTTTAAAAAAATTTAAAAAATCGCAAAAATAGTAATTAGTTTACTATGTTTGTTGTGGTTAGTTTATATTTTCATGATTCCAACTGTTAGATAGTAAAAGTCTATTTTGGCCAATGATGAGACTGGAGTTAAGTAGATAAGTATAGTATTGAATATTCAGGCTTTGGTGTGATTTCTTGTTATGAATTGAATCTTTTCCTGTTTGAAACTGTTATAATTAAGGTTAGCACGTTAATAATAGTTATGTTGACTGATTAAGTTTAAATTGATACATAATGGATTTCTTAAGGATAATAGTAGTGTGAATGAATGAAAGACATGAATAGGCAGAGATGGCTAAATTTTGATAAAAACTTAAGTTTGGGGGGAAAATTTGTGATATATAAGCTTCGCTAAAAAAAGTGAGAAAAAAAAAGAGAAAAAGAAATTTTTTTTTACCGTGGCTTGTTTTGTTTCGGGCCTTTGTTACTTGAGTAAGTACGCCCGAAGGGGTATCTTAAAACCAAGCACCCTAAGGTCTTATATAGTCTAGGAGTCGTTGGTCGAAAGCTCTCTAAGGGGTGAAACTGTTAGCCTAATGGAATGAGACATTGCACAGTCATGGTTAAAAAAAAGTAAATAATAATAATAATAATAATAATAAAACGGGAAAAGAGCAAAAAGTAATAACTGAACAATAGTTACGAAGTACTATCGATAAATCAAAATAGCACTTCTTTTTCTTCAAAATGTTTTACACAACCATACTTAATGGAATAATAATTATGGCTCAAGTATATGAGCATTCATAAGTTCTTTTGAAAAAGGACAACCCGACATTAAGTCCGTAAGTCCGACATATCTTACGAGCACTTCTGAGTGGTCAGCTCATAGTACTCTATGTTGATCAACACTACATTTATTAAACGTGTATACGTTTAAGTTTTGGCAACTTCACGTGCATGTCGTTTGACGACAAAACAATTTGAGCATACACAATCTACCTTTGAAAAAACACAACAATATTAGTTTGATAAATCCTTAACACCACTTAATAAAATAACATAGCATACGTCTAGCCGAAAGGATTGACTTTGACATTCCTCAAATACTAACTCATACGAAGAATACATGAATCACAAAGACTTGCCCAGATCGAACTGGAACAAGGGTTAGAGTACTTGCCTTTAGCGTCTGATTACTGTTTAATACTCTTACATTACTTTAAGACTTTATGATTCTACAATTCATAATCACATACCACATTAAGTCATACACAATCAAGTATGATTACTATTATATCTTACCTTTCATCTCAATGAAATTCCTAATTTAGATTCATTATTTAGGGTTTCCGACTTTCGTTACATCATTCTCATTCTGCTAATCTTCGATTGATTATTAACTCTTAATCAATATGCATTAGTGTTTTACATGTACCTTACAATGTCTTAATCATTTTATGATTACATCTTAATACATTACTATTAAGTTCCCTTTCATTCCATACTTGAAATCTTTTTTCACTATCAACTTCCTTGGACTGGCGCCGCGGCCCAAAGGATTGCCTTGTGACTCTCGTTGTGGCGCGAGTTAGCAGTGTACCATGGTTCGGCCTCACATTGCGGTGTGGGCAATTAGGCTTAGAGTCGCGCCGCGACGCAGACTCTGTGCTTTAGAAAATTTTGCAGTTTTGAAAATTTTTACGAACTTCTCGAACGCATAACTTCTTCGTTTTAAGTCTGAATTGGTCCGTTCAATAGCCTACAATTCAAAAATTTCATAATCTACGCGTTTATGAAAATATTTTATCTATTTGACTTCGTTTGCTCAAAATTCACCTATGAGTTCATTTTTAACGAAAACGATAAACGTTCGTGAACGTTCAACGTTCGTTTCTTCGTTTTAAGTCAGAATCCGGTCATTTTCGAGTCCACAACTCTATAATGACTAAAATGACTTGTCTCCATTCAAAACCAACGTTTCCGACTTCGAACACAAAATACGACTTACATTCCGAAAATATCACGAATTCTATGGTAATCGTCCAATCGTGCGAATTCCGACAAATCTTCATTACTAAGCGTTCTTAATGGATTTTAATCAACATAAGCTCATTACAGGTTATTTACTACTGCAACTTATAATTAAAGTAGGTTTTGACTTATTCTCATAAGTTATTAACTTATTTAACTTAAGAGTTAGAAATCTTTATGCTCATGACTTATTATTAACTTAAGTCCTTCAATCAAAGTTATCATGCTATATTCCACATACTAAACATCAAATGATAGGTTCTTCGTGGTTCTATCAACTTATTAATGTTTAAGTTACTTTTTTAGCTTATTCGACAGAAGTTCATTCTTTAGTAACTTATTACATGCTATCATCCAACCCTCCCCCTTCTATATTAATCCTATTATAGAAGATATGAAGATATAAGAGAGGAGTCTTACCCTTGAAGACTTCTATTTGCTTTGGAAAACTATCAATGATTGAAGTGGCTTATAAGTGCTTAAGTTACTTACTCTCCCTAACCAATAAGTAGCTTTATGTTTGAGAGAAAAGTTGGATGAAAATGATCAACCAACATAAGAAATGAGCTTGGTATTTATAGGCATGGCAAAGTGAGGGCATTTTAGACATTAAACCTCCCACCTCCTCATTTCCACTTCCTTACTATTCCTTACTTAACCTTCAAGTCTTCTTGCTAGCTACATAAAGTTCTTGGGCATCACACAAAATCCTTGCCCATCACACTTACCCATTTCACACTTTGTTTTACCCATGGGTCAAGGCTTTACATTGGGCTTGATAATTAACCTAGCTTTCTCTCTTAATAGGCTTATGCTTCAAATAGTTTGGGATTATGATCAATCAAACACTTGGGCTTTATTAATACTTATATTGGACTTCTACTAATAACTAACAATCCTACAAGTCCATTAACATAATCTTAACAACTTAACCATTATACCCCACGTATAATCTTCGTATACTAACTCGTATACTAGTTCGTAATATATGTTATTTCATTCTTCATACATAATAGTACAATACATAGTATTATTCTTTAATTCTTTACCTCATATAATGTATACACATTATATGATCACAACTTTCTTCTTTTAACGCTTAATAACATAACGTTCCCAATTTAAGTCCACATGCGAAATATTACGTTTCCCATATATTATTACATAATCGATATCACCTTGATATTATAACATTACATATTTCTCGAAAATTCAAAAATAATTCCCGAGCGGAAATCGATGAATAGTGTTTTTCAGAAAATTTATCGAAAAACTTTTATTTTCGTTTTAGAAATTCAAACACTTTAATTCTTCCACGTAGTTAAAATACTACGACGTTCCGACGTTTCTAGGTTATAGAACAACATTCATCTTCTCAATACACAATAATAATAAATAATATTATTTTATTCATTATTAAAAGTAATTACAAAATGTTTGATTTTTTGGGGCGTTACACTCTCTCCCCCTTATAAGGATTCTGTCCCCAGAATCTTGCTATATATAAAAAAAATTACGCAAATAAATGCGGGTAATTCTTTTTCATCATTTCTTCTAACTCCCACGTTGCTTCTTCTGCATCGTGGTTCTTCCATATCACCTTCACCGAAGGTATGACTTTATTCTGCAGAACGTGTTCTTTTTTATAGATAATCTGAACCGGCATTTCCTCGTACGTTAAGTCCTTTTCGACATAAATAGGCTTATATTCTATCACGTGCTTGTAATCCGGCTTATAAGGACGTAACACGGATACGTGAAAAACATTAGGTATTCGTTCTAGGTCTGGAGGTCATGCTAACATGTAATCTACCTCACCTACCCGTTTCAATACCTTGAAAGGTCCTATAAACCTCGGACTTAACTTTCCCTTCTTTCCAAAATGTATCTTTCCTTTCCAGGGAGATACTTTCATAAATACATACGAACCTACTTCAAACTCTCGATTCTCTCTATGCGAATCCGTAAACTTCTTCTGTCTGTCTTGAGCTCCTAGAAGACGCATCTGAATCTTCTTAACAATATCCGCTGTCTGTTGTACCAATTCTGGTCCCAACATCCGACGTTCACCTACCTCATCCCAATACAGTGGCATTCTGCATTTCCTCCCATACAAAGCTTCGTATGGCGGCATACCTATGCTTGCATGATAACTATTGTTATACGCAAACTCCACTAATGGTAGATGATCATCTCAACTACCTTTGAAATCCATGACACAAGATCTTAGTATATCTTCTAACGTCTGAATTGTCCTCTCGCTCTATCCATCCGTCTGTGGATGATACGTTGTACTCAGCTTCAACTGCGTTCCTAGCTACTCTTATAGACTTCTCCAAAAGTTCGACATGAATTGAGGATCACGATCTGACACAATCGATAATGGCACTCCATGTCTAGAGATTATTTCCTTAATATAAAGTTTAGCTAACTGGTCTAAGTTATACTTAACCCTAATTGGCAAAAAGTGAGCCGACTTCGTCAATCGGTCCACTATTACCCAAATTGCATCATACCCCTTCTGTGTAGTCGGAAGTCCAACCACGAAATCCATCGTGATATTCTCCCTCTTCCACTCTGGAATTTCTAATGACTGTAACAAGCCACTTGGTCGTTGATGTTCGGCCTTAACTCTCTGACAAGTCAAGCACCTACTAACGTACTCGACAATCTCTATCTTAATGTTCGGCCACCAGAAACTCTGTCAAAGATCTTGATACATCTTAGTACTATCTGGATGAATCGAAAACCTTGAATTATGAGCCTCTTGTAGAACCTGCTCCTTTAATTCCATCTCATTCGGAACCCAAATTCTTCCTTCAATTCTCAATAACCCCTCGTTATCAAGACTGTACTTAATATCTTTTTCATTGATCAGCCGCCCTCTCATCCGATTACACTCATTAGATTTGAGTTGCACCTCCTTAACTCTCTCTATGATGGTAGATTGCATCTCCGTCGTAAACAACATTTGTCCCGCTTCACTTGACAGCTTCACTTCCAACTCCATTCTAGTCATCTCTGTTATTAACTCAGTTTAAGCCGTTAACAAAGATAACTTTTCCCGACCCTTCCTACTTAAGGCGTCGGCTACTACATTGGCTTTTCTCGAGTGATACAGGATTTCATAGTCGTAATCCTTTATCAACTCCAGCCATATTCTCTGCCTCATATTCAACTCCTTCTGTGTGAAGATATATTTTAGACTTTTGCGATTCGTGTATATCTCACATTTTTCTGCATAAAGATAATGTCTCCATATCTTTAGAGCAAAAACTACTGCGGCCAGTTCGAGATCATTAGTAGGGTAAACTTTCTCATAATCCTTCAACTGCCTAGACGCATACGCAATGACCTTTCCATACTGCATGAGCACGCAACCAAGTCCTCTATGCGAAGCTTCGCTATAAACTACAAAATTTCCTGTGTCATCGGGTAATGATAAAACAAGTGGTTCACTCAATCTTTTCTTCAATTCTTGAAAACTATCTTCACACTTATCAGTCCACACCTACTTCACTGTCTTCCTGGTCAAGTTAGTCAACAGAGTAAGTATCTTTGAAAAATCCTGGATGAATCTCCGATAGTAACCCGCTAACCCTAGGAAACTGCGCACCTCAGTCGGCATTTTCGGTTGTTCCTAATTCATCACGGCTTCCACCTTCGCTGGATCTACTGAAATCCCCTCATGGTCAATAACATGACCTAAAAACTGAACCCTCTCTAACCAAAATTCACACTTAGTGAACTTCGCATATAACTTCTCCTTTCTTAATGTATTCAACACTATTCTTAGGTGTTCAGCATGATCTTCTTGCGTCTTAGAGTAGAATAGAATATCATCAATAAACACCACGACGAACTTGTCCAAATACTGTTTGAACACCCTGTTCATCATGTCCATAAATGCAGCAGGTGCATTAGTCAACCCAAATGACGTCACCAGAAACTCGTAATGACCATAACGAGTCTTGAATGCTGTCTTTGGCACATCTTCATCCCTAACCTTCAGCTGATGATACCCCATCCTTAAATCTATTTTGGAAAAATATTTTGCCACCTTCAACTGATCAAAAAGATCATCGATCCTGGGAAATGGATAGTTATTCTTTATCGTTAACTTGTTCAACTCTCGGTAGTCGATACAAAGTCTCAATGATCCGTCCTTCTTCTTGACAAACAGCACCGATGCTCCCCACGACAACACACTCGTCTGAATGTAATTCCGATCCAACTATTCTTGCAACTGCACCATTAACTCCTTCATCTCTACTGGCGCCAAACGATGCAGTGCCCTGGAAACTGGTGTCGCTCCTGGCACAATATCTATTATGAACTCGGTCTCCCTATCAGGCAGAAGACCTGGTAACTAACTTGGAAATACATCCTCGAACTCACTCACTATAGGTATTTGTTCTATGGTCGCTCCCACTCTCTGGGTATCAACCACATGACACAAATAGCCAACACACCCCTTCCTCAATAACTTCCTAGTTTGTGTCATGGTTAGACAACACGAACGTCTAGGCGATTTATTCCAATAAAATTCTACCCGAGGTTGTTCTAATGTCTTAATGTTCACATATTTTGTGACAAACTGATATTTTCTATATAAATAAATCATAAATTTTGCGTATAATTTTTTTTATTTATTAAAATAAATATGAATGATATGTGTCAAGATAATGTGTAATTATAATTATATGTGCGATAAATAAAATTTATTTATTAATTTAAGTATTGCAAATAAATTTATTTTAGAATTATTGATTATTATCAATTATATTTTTATACTAATTAATTCCTTATTGGAAATGTTTTATTAATTATTTTTCAAGGAAAATATAATCTTATATTATTTAAATAATATATGATATGATTATAGAATTTTTATAATACTTATTTTATTATATGACTTTATTTCAGAATAATTTAGTTAATTATTTAACTTAATTATTAATGTTAAATATGAAAGATAAATCAGATATGGAATCCAAACCCTAATTCCGGGTTTTGATCAAGGAATGAGAATAATAATATTATATTATTATTTGTCGGTATTATAATTATGTATGTTATGTGTGTAATGTTAATGTGTGGAATAGTTTTATTATATTACTATCAAACCCTAATTATGGGTCTGAAATAAGGAATGATGATAATTATAATAATTATATTTTTATTTTTCAGTGCTATAAATATGTACTGTTTATGTATGAACTGATAATATTGGTCAAATTTTGTGTATAATGTCAAAACCCTGGGTATTATAAAACCTAAATAATATTTGTGGACCAAAATAATTGGAAGCCCTAATTTGGAACTCGATTATGAGTTCGAGGTTGTTATATAACTGTGTTATGCGATTTATGTGGTGTATTATAGAATTTAATATTAATTAGAGAAACCCTAATTAATTGAGAACCCTAATTACTAAATTTGGAAACCTAATTTCAAAATTTAGAAACCCTCATTAGTTATTTTAAACCCTAATTAATAATGGTAAACCCTAATCGTGAAATTAGAAAATCTCAATTAAATAATTAAAAATTTTAATTAATAATTAGAAACCCTAATTGTTTTATGGGTAATGCTAATTGCTAATTATTTGCGCTAATTGCTAGATTCGTAAGCTTAATGAGAATTATTAAATCATAAACCTAATTATCAAGTTTATGTGAATAAGAAACTTAATTAATTAAGAAACCTTAATTTTGTATTTTAGAAACTAAAATTTATTATTTTATTTATTCTATTTTTTTATAAACCCTAAATTTGAAATTCTAGAAATTATTATTAAACCTTAAAATGGTCCAAACCCTAAACCCTAAGGGTTTGACAAGATTACAAGATTGCCCTTAAATTTCCAAGTGAAAAGACAATTTTACCCCTCTTGCATAATTGAGCTTACTTGCAAATATTGCTATAATAAGAGTTGGTCAACAAGTCTTACCAACCCCATGTGACTACAATGCCAGCAATCAGCCACAAATCTCAGCAAGATTCAATGCATCCAACATCTATATAAGATCAAGGAGAGAGAAAATATCATTGGTTAGCTTATTTTTGCACAAACACTTATCCTAGAGCTTCTCTCTCTAAGACACACGAAATTTGATAGCATATCAGTCACATAGTCAAGCCCCACTAATACATATAACAACATCAGTAGCCAGAATCAAGAATTGGATCGCAAAGGTATAAACCCTAGCCCAAAAATCTGTCCAATTTTGTTGTTGTTAGATTTTATGTTTGATGTGTTAAATATGTTGTATACGGTGTCTAAGGATGATCTTGGTTGCTAGATGTTAGATCCATAACATCTAGATGCTCGGATTTGAAGATCTACAAATTCTAGAAATTTTTTTAAACAATCGTCTGACAACGAATGTCAGGTCGTCTTGATCTATGTAAGTGTTTGATTTTTATGTTTTAAGTATTTAAGCTTGTAGTGTGTCATGAGATCTGTCTTCTGAAATTCATAGGAGGTCCATATCAGGCCTAGATTGATAGGTATTGTTGGTCAAAGGTCGTTGACCGACCATGACCGAACCATTTCTGGGCAACCCAGAAATGGGTTTTCAGTGTCTGACAAGTTATTGATGAGCCTTGATCTCGCTACTAGATGTTGTTTTGTTGTTTTTTCTTGTAATCCATTTGTACTTGGGTATATGGACTTCAAGAGTAAGCTTGTAGATCTCCTAAATATCTAATGGATCGAAGTCAGTGGAAGGTCAAACCAGGCCAGAAGATCACAAACTTAGTTTTCTGGGTAACCCAGAAAACTTAAGTGCGTGATTTCTGACAAGGTTTGACCAGCTTATATCTTTTGATTTTGTTGTTGTTTATTCGGTTTTATGTAATGGATCTCTAGACTTACATGTTATCTACATACAACATGCATTGGTTCACACAAAACACACATGAATCAAACGTTATAGAAGCCCAAAAATGGATAGACAACCTGTTCTTCATTTCCGGGTAACCCAGAAATGAAGAACATGTCTGACAACTTGTTTGAGAGATCAGATCTCTTTGTTTATGCATGTTATGATCCTGATTATTGTTGTATATTGTAGTCTTGCATTTATACTGCATGGTCTGATCAACCACATGACCAGAAACACACCACACACGATTTTAATGTTGGTCAAAGTAGTAACCATAATAGCTGCATATGAATTATAGGTTTGCACGAAGAACACGAAGAACACCTATAACGACGGTTCTGTCGCTACAGGCAGTCTTTAGCGACACTTTTAATAAAATTAATTATTTAAAATTCCAAAAATCATTTAAAATAGTAATTAATTTCTGAAAATTACAAAAATTATTTTCAAATTATAAAAATTAAATATTAATAATTTGAAATATTTTTCATAAATATTATCATTTATTTAAATATTATTGATAATTAATTAATTTATTAAATGCATTAAATAAATTAATTAAAAAATAATTTTATTATATTAAAAATTAATTAAATGATATTAAGTAATTTAAAAATATTTTAAGTTATAAAATAACTTTTAATATTTTAAAGTAAATTTCATTAAATTATTTAATATTAATGAATATTAAGTTATTTACTAAATGAATTAAATAAATTAATTAAAAATGATTTTATTATATTAAAAATAATTTTAAATAATAATAAGGTATTTTAAAATATTTTAAGTTATAAAATATAACTTTTAATATTTAAAGGTAAATTTTATTAATTAATTATTATTAATGATATTAAATAATTTAGTTTAAAAATGATTTTTAATATTATAATAATCATTTTAAATGAAAATAAAGTGTTTAAAGATATTTTAAGTTATAAAACATATCTTTTAATATTTAAAGGATAATTTCATTAATAATTTAATATTAATAATTATTAATTTATTATTAATGATATTAAATTTATTTAATACTTATATTAAATAAATAGTTTAAAAGTGGTTTTATTAATCATTTAAAAAGGGATATAAATGAATTAAAAATATTTTAAGTTATAATTAATGACTTTTAATAATTAGATAATGATACATTAATATTTATATATTAATGATAATTATTTAATAATGATTTTAAATATTTTAAAAATCATTTAAGGGTAATATAAATGTTTTAAAAATATTTTAAGTTACTGTACATAACTTTAATATTTTGGCAATGATTTCATTAATAGTTTAATATTGATTAAATTTTAATGATAATAGAATTATTTGATATTTAAATCATTTAATAATGATTCTGATAATTCAAAAATTGTGATAAATGATAATAATTATTTAAAAAATTATTGTAAGTCATTTAAAAATGATATGACTGTTACTTAAATAGTCTAAATAGATATTAAGGTACAGGATAGAGTCTTAGACTCGATAATTATCCGATAAAGCTGTCGGTAAACCTACATGTTTCAGAAATTGATCTGGATTTACATAATGTGTGTGTATATGTATTTGTTTGTGATGTGATGACTGTGAAATGTATGTGACAATGTGATTAGGTTATGTGCTGACTGCAATAAGCAGTATTATGTGTTATAATGTGTAATTCTAATCGATAGAATGATTTGATTAATGATAGGTCGTGATAGAAAAGATAAATCTAAGTTGCGTAATTGTAAGCAGCGCATCAGGCAAGTATCCTACCTTTGCATTTTCTTTATGCAATGGACAAGTGTAATAATATTTCAAAAATTATACTATTACTGTAAAGATTGTTAAACCTATATTATATACGCCCATTGATTATCAACATGTTAATATATGATAATTCAGATATATATTCTGTTCGTTAATTTCTATAAATGATTATACAAGTGTCCCCACTTGGATAATTATTGTATTTAATTTAATGTTGATATACCTTTGATATATATATATATATATATATATATATATATATATATATATATATATATATATATATATATATATATATATAGATATATAGATATATATTGAATTATATAAGACCTTTGTTATGAAAACCCGACAGGTATGAACATCCCGATAATTGGAAAATTTTTATGTACTACGGCGGACAAAGGATGAATGATAATATCGTTCTAGCAATGTAGTATTGATCAATACAGAGCCCATGGACTGTACACCCTCAGGCCCGTAAGAAATGCCGGTTTACAAATGAATTTCTGTTTAACCTTTTCGAAAATGAAAACAATGTTCATAGTATGTCACAGAAACCCCATGTATAGTCAATACACAGTTTCAAAAATTTGAAAGAGGGTTGTTATGTTATTATTATTGGTACAGATTACTTAACAACTATTGCCTGGTTGTAGAAGAATATTATAAAGAAAATATTTAAATTCTTTCAGCTTATATATATATATATAATACTTGTTGGGCACTCAAATGCTCATCCTTGCTTAATTTAAATGTTTTCAGCTAAGTGTGAAGGACCAGAAAGCTCATGTCAAAACAAGTGAAAAGGAAAACAAACAAAATATGTTATTGGTATCATTTGTAATAGATAAATTGTAATAAGTTAATGATATGTATTATAAATCATGTAAATAATGTAGTAAAGGTTGCGTACTTGAGATTAGACTCTGATAAATGTAAGTTAAGTTTAAAATTTATATTATTGTTATTATTATTAGTAATATTTCCGCTCATAGAAATGGTATCGTGAAGTACCGAGTTCGGGTTTCAAGTATCCGGGTTCGGGAACTTTACACATTTCTTTTGACAATATATAATTTCCGCATGGTTTACCAACCAATCCATTCTGAGAATTACATCGAATTCTCCTAACTTTATTGGTAATAAATCTACCGATAAGTTACAACCTCGAATATCTACACAACAACTCTTGGGAACATTTTCCACAGGAATAATCTCTTCGTTTGCTTCCTTAATATTTAAAGGTATAGGCAACTTTTCAGGAAGTAATCCTAATCGTCTAGCAAAATCGTACGCTATAAACGAACAAGTAGCACCCAAATCAAACAGCGCGTACGCATTGATATCGTTGATCAGAATAATACATGCGATGACGTCCCCTGATGCAACCGTATCTTGGACTGTCATGTTAAAGGTACGACCCATCGGCCTACCTGGCTGCGCTGGACCCCCAATAGCTAACCTACAACTATTGGCGCCCTTATTCCCGTTCATCCACTTCTTCAGGCAGTTCTTTGCCATTTGGTCAGTTAATCCACACACAAAGCATCCACGGTTCTTCTTTGGACTTGGACAATTAGGCACAATATGCCTCTCTTGTCCACAGTTGTAGTAGACGGTCTTCCCCTTGAGACAGACTCTTAAATGAGTCTTCCTATATGTCTTGTAGGCGTCCATTCTTCTCTTCGGGTCTCCTTGCTTCACTCCGGTATTCCCAGAGCTAAATACCTTCCTCTTCTGAACCTCGCCACTTCCACTGGCTACCTCAATCTTTACTCTCCCGTCAACCTTTCCCTTATTCTTCTTTTCTTTGTGGTATTGGCTCAACGCCTCACTACCACCTTCGACAATTATTTCCTTCTCTAAAACGATTCGAAAAGAAGTACTTTGGAATACTGATATACGGCTATAGAGCCAGGGTTTCAAGCACTGCTCAAACCGTCGCGCCTTCCTCACCTTAGTATCCAATTGGTGTGGAGCGAACCTCTCTAGTTTATTGAACTTGGCAGCATATTGGGGGACTGCCATGTCCCCTTGTTTCAACTCCAGAAACCGCATCTCCATCCTTGTGACACCCCCAAAACAGGAATACAACACCCATTCTGAGTCGCCAAATACATGGTACATAAAGAAACCTACAACTTCAATAATACAAATGTCGTGTGAAATACGACAATACATACTGTGGGTTTAAATACAAATATTGTCTTCTAGACAATATCCACACACAAATAAGTCCTCATTACAATTATTCAAACACTATTTTACAGAAATAGTGAGGACTGCTAAAACATCTTTCTAGAAACCGCACTCCATACCCCGACTCGATCCTGCTTATTAACTAGCCCAGTAAAGAATATTATGACTAAGATAATATACAACAAATTATCGTTAGTCTTCAACAAGGAAAAAATCAGATAAAATATAATCGACAACAAGTTTTAGATCAATAAATACAGCTAAAACAGAAATCCATTAGAAGAGTCACGTAGAAGATAAATTCTACTATCTTCTAATATTTATGAGTCCATCATCAATATTTTATCCCTGTAACAACAATCAATATACATCTTTAATCATCTTTTCACTACTGCCCAAAGATATTCATTTATATCACTGGTTGGTCATGTTCATCTCAACACCTGTTCATCTTTGCACTACGGGCCAAAGATATTCATCAGTAATCATTTATATTTGCACTACAGGCCAAATATATTCAATAATATCATCATTAAGGACTGAGGATGATGAAAAATATTATTAAGAATGAATCTAGTGAGATAGAAGGACAAATATTAGGGATTTGTATAACAGTTTTATCCAAGATCAATAATACTCCATAATAACCAATTTTGAAGCAGAATTCAAAAATAACGATCAAAACATGGATACAATTAAAGATAGTAGCCAAAATAGACATCTCGTACAAAAAAGAAATTTTTAATTTTTTGGTGAATAGTGTCGTATACGTGAATAGTGTCGTATATGTGAATAGTAACCCCGACACAACAAGTTCCAAATTTGATTAAAAATTTCACCAATATTTTGGCATAATAATATTGAAGAAAATAATACCATTTAAGAAGAAAATAACATATCTTACCTCAAAATAACCGTATTTCTGACTGAATTTCGGGTATAGTGCTAACAGAAACTCGCAGTGTATAGCAACACTCAAAGTATACTCACAAGAATACGCTCGATAATATAGAGAGAGAAAGAGAGAAAACTTATTTCTGGTGTAATTTTCAATTCTAACTTAGCCATCTATTTATAGGAAAATGCTAGAATGCCAAAGGAGACTAAATTAATAAAATATTACAATTTACCAAATATTCAAGCCCACCACCAAGGAATCTGATTTTAGCATTTCCCACATGCCCACCTTCTAGAAACAAATAAAAAAAATGTTTTTGAAATAAAAAAATAATTGAACATTCAAAAATCAATTATTTTGGAACCCCGAAACTTTAATAATTCATAATAAATAGCCCCTTTATCAAAAAATTCGAATCTCGCAACTTTTTATAGGAATTTCAATTCTCTACAACTTTGCAGAAGAAATTTTTTCCAAATTCCAAATAAAAATTATCTGAAATCCACAAACGAATGATTTTTAATTCTTCTAGTCCGACAAAATACTGATAAAACATCCTCAGCATTAATTCCTTCAATTATATACACATAAAATAATATATTCATGAATTATATCCATATCAAATAAATATTTATTTATCATATGAATCATTAATTAATTATTCTTAAATAATATTACAGAATCACAAATATGACAACCAGGCCGTTCCTAGGAAAGATGGGGCTTTCCAATAAGTATTTCTCCTTACTGGCGCGCAATCAGATGACCAAACCTCTCCTTGACTGAACTTTGTAGACATTGCCTATAATGCTATCTAATAATATTATTCAAATAATATGAATTATTGATCTGATAATGAGAAATACCGTGCAGTGACGATTATTGAAACAATAATAATATCAACTAACAATGCAACAATTATTGAATCAATATAATAAAATAATGAATAGTAACTACTGTAATAATTATTGAGTAGTGCCTTCTTACGTACGAATCAATAATTCAACCATACTGTGCAATACCGTGTGCTACTGTACAACCACGCGTATTACTGTATTGTAACCCCCAATTATCCAGGAGTGTTAACGGTAAAAATTATGTCGTTATTTATAAAAACCCAAATTTGTTGTTTTCTTCATCTGACCGTTATTCTTTTATGGGACCCACAATTGACTGCGCTGTCGTATGAATATTCCCGACAAAAAGAATATTCCACGACCAAACGAATATTCCCCGACAACAATGAATATTTTATAACCACTTGTTTATTTTGTAAAAATTTTCACATTTCACCCATAACCAAAGTATTATATCAAATTAACACCTTATTATTTTAGAATAATGAATAGAGGAAAATTTAATTTATTTATAATAAGTTGGGGTCTTACAACCTCCCCTCCTAATAAAATTTCGTCCTCGAAATTGACGTACGTACCTGGTGTTTCGAACAGGTGAGGTTACCTCAATTTCATTTCAGATTCCAACTTCCATGTCATTTCCTCAATTACATGGTTTCTCCACAAAACCTTAACTTGTGGTATAACCTTCATGCATAAGACATGCTCTTTCCTATCCAAAATCTCAACAGGTATCTCCTCGTATGTTAAACTTTCAGCTATCTCGTCTGGTTCTAACGCAATAATGTGGTTCGAGTCTTTCACATATTTACGAAGCATAGATATGTGGAATATATTGTGAACACGAGAAATACTTGGAGGTAACGCGAGTCTATAGGCTACGTTTCCTATTCGGTTAAGAATCTCAAATGGACCAACAAATTTTGGATTGAGCTTTCCTCTCTTTCCAAATCTTGTAACTCCCTTCCATGGAGCAACATATAACAGTACATGATCCCCAATATTAAACTCCACGTCCTTTCTATGAAGATCAGCATAACTCTTTTGTCGATCTTGTGAAGTTTGAATACGTTATCGAATCATTTGGATCTTTTCTGTAGTCATGCGTACTAATTCTGGTCCCAATAACGTTGCTTCTCCCACCTCGTCCCAGCATACTGGAGATCGACACTTTTGTCCATACAATGCCTCAAATGGAGCCATGCCTATAATTGCTTGATAACTATTGTTGTAGGAGAATTCCACCAGTGGCAAGTACTTATCCCAACTTCCTTTAAAATTTAGGACACAAAGTCTTAATAGATCTTCGAGGGTTTGAATAGTCCTCTCTGATTGTCCGTCCGTTTGAGGATGGTATGCCGAACTGAATCGTAAATTCGTGCCCATAACTTTCTGCAAGCTAACCCAAAATCGTGAAGTGAATCTTGGGTCACGATCAAAAACTATGGATACTGGCATGCCATGCAATCTCACAATCTCATTCACGTACATACGAGCAAGACGTTCAAGGGAATAAGTCTCACGTATCGGCAAGAAATGGGCAAACTTGGTTAATCTATCAACAATAACCCAAATAACATTTATGCCTTGAGAAACCGTGAGAAGACCTGTAATGAAATCCATTGTAATGTGTTCCCACTTCCATTTCGGAATCTCAAGTGGTTACAATGGACCTTTTGGCATTTGATGCTCCGCTTTTACATGTTGACAAGTTAAACACCTCGAGATAAACTCCGTGATCTCTCTCTTCATATTGTTCCACCAAAATGTATATCGAATATCATGATACATTTTGGTACTCCCAACATGGATTGCAAATGGGGTGTTGTGTGCCTCTATCATGATTCTATGCTTTAATTCAGAGTCGTTCGGAATGCAAAGTCTAGAGTTGAATCGAAGTATTCCTTCTTCATCGATTCTTGCTTCTGGAATAGCACCTTCTTGTACTTTCTTCTTCATTTGTATCAGCCCCAGGTCCGTAGCTTGAGCAGCTTTAACTTTATCAAATAAAGTTGCTTCTACTCGTATATTCACCATCATTATGTGGGTCCCTGGAGTCTTTAATTCTACCTCCATCCTTTACAAGTCATACAAAATGGGCCTTTGCGTTGACAATACTGCACTCGTACTCGCATATGATCTTCTACTCAACGCGTCAGCTACTTCGTTCGTTTTTCCAGGATGATATTGAATAGTGTGATCGTAATCTTTCAATAGCTCAAGCCAACGTCGTTGCCGCATGTTGAGTTCTTTTTGGGTGAAGAAATATTTGAGGCTTTTATGGTCCGTATAAATCTCCACTTTTTCCCCGTACAAGTAGTGTCTCCATATCTTCAACGTGAATACGACTGCTGCCAACTCCAGATCATGAGTAGGATAATTCCTCTAATATTCTTTCAGTTGTTGTGAGGCATAGGCTATGACTTTCCCATGTTGCATAAGAACACATCCTAACCCCTTGCCAGAAGCATCACTGTAGATAATAAATCCATCCGAACTAGATGGTATTGTCAGAACAGGTGCCGAAATGAGTCTCCTCTTGAGCTCTTGGAAGCCATTCTCGCATTCCTCGCTCCATACAAATTTTGCATCCTTCCGAGTCAGCTGAGTTAATGGAGTAACGATTCGAGAAAATCCTTCCACGAATCTCCTTTAATAACCAGCTAAGCCCAGAAAGCTAAGCACTTCGGTTACCGACTTTGGCTGCTCCCAACTTTGTATTGCTTCAATCTTCACTGGGTCCATAGATACTCTATGTTTTGACACCACGTGCCCAAGGAATGCTACTTCCTCAAGGCAGAACTCACATTTCTTCAGCTTGGCATAAAGCTTGTGTTCACGAAGTCTTTGAAGTACTAGATTCAAATGGTGCTCATGATCTTCACGACTTTTGGAATAGATGAGGATGTCATCAATAAAGACAACAACGAATTGATCCAAATATTCCTTGAATACACGGTTCATCATATCAATGAAAGCAGCTGGAGCATTAGTCAATCCAAAAGACATGACTAAGTATTCATAATGCCCGTACCGAGTTCTGAAGGTAGTCTTTGGAATATCTTCAGTTTTAATCTTTAGCTGATGATATCCAGAACGAAGATCGATCTTTAAAAAGAATTGTGCTCCTTGCAACTGGTCAAACAGGTCATCAATGCGAGGTAGTGGATACCTATTCTTGATGGTAACATGGTTTAATTCCCGGTAGTCAATACAAAGTCGCATACTCCCGTCTTTCTTCTTTACGAATAAAATAGGAGCACCCCAAGGAGATGTAATAGGATGAATGAAAACGATGTCTAACAATTCCTGTAGTTGGACTTTTAACTCCTGAAGTTCAATAGGAGCCATTCTATATGGAGTTTTAGAAATGGGTTTTGTACCAGGTTCAAGATCAATAAAGAATTCAACTTCACGTTCCAGGGGTAGACCGGGAAGTTCTTCGGGAAATACATCAGGAAATTCTTTAACAACAGAAATATTATCCAAATCTGACTTGTCTCTATTCAAATCCATAACATGGGCTAAGAAAGCTTGGCATCCGTTTTTTAATAAACGAATAGCTTTGTGGCTTGATATGATAGTGACTAATTTTAGTGGTTTACTGGTTTGAATTCGTATGACAGGTTGGTTAGGAATATGAAACTAACAATCTTACGAAAATAATCAATTTTGGCATGATGAGTGGTTAACCAATCAATTCCTAAAATCACATCAAAAGTAAGTATCTTTAAAGAGATAAGATCCACAGGTAATGTGATAGTGCCAACTTGGATCATGCAAGATTTATAAACTGTAGATGTAACGAAGGTTTCACCCAACGGAGTTTCAACAGATAAATCAAAATGTAATTTCTCCGGAGTCATGTTTAAACGTTGAGCACAAGTAGGATAGATAAAAGAATGGGTAAAACCGGTATCTAGGATTAGCTTACCCGTGATCAATTCATTTGGGTTCCTCACGTTTTGGCCAGTCACGACAAAAGCTCTTCCAAAAATCGTTGATTTCGACTTACCCTTGACAGCCCTTGGAATCACCACTCCCGCAGAACTTGGTTTTACTATAGTACAATCTCGAGCGATGTGGCCATCCTTTCCACAGTTGTAACATACCTTGGATTGTTGTGGACAACTGGGGCAGATATGTCCCTCCTTCCCGCATTTGTAGCATCTAACTGGCGGTCGTTATCCTCCCCTAGAATTTGTTGTTGGTGCTGGTGCTGCTGCTGATATCTTCCAGTCATTGTTGAATCTTCTCTTTCTGAAATTTTCACTTGAGTCACCTCTTCTATTATCATAGCCACGATTACCACCTGAGTGGTTACCGCCTTTGTCCGTATTTTTCCTTCCTCGCTGGTTATCATCGTTCTGATGACTGTTGTCACCGATATGACCCTGGTTGTGGTCCCTCGGTTGAGTACACTCATTATCTCGCTCTAACAACTGAGCCCTGTTTACAACATCTGAATATAAAAAAAATTTATGAGATATAGGGTATTGACGAATCTCGGGTTTTAAACCTCTCAAAAACATCCGCGTCATGCGTTCCTCATTCTCCACCAAATGAGGTGCAAACCTGGACAACCCTACGAACTTTGCCTCGTATTGAAACACCGTCATGTTATTCTGTTCAAGTCTAATAAACTCTACCTCTTTCATATGACGAATACTTTCAGGAAAGTACTTGTCATTGAAAAGTTTTTGAAATCTTTCCCAAGACATGTTGAGTGCATCTGGTTGGGTACGCTTCACAGATTCCCACCAGTAATCTGCTTCACGACGAAACATAAATGTAGCGAATGGAACCTTCTGTTCCTCCGTGCATCCCAAGACATCGAATATCTTGGTAATTTGCTTGACCCATGTTTCTGCCATGATCGAATCCGCTTTTCCCTAAAATTCTGATGGTCCCAACTCCTTAAACTGCTTGGCTGTGACAGACCGCGCGTTGCCATCATTTCCACCCGTATTTTGTACATGAGTCTCCCTCGTCTGATTTTGCATGAACTGCAAAAAGCTCCTAAACATTCCATCGTTCATCGTTTCCTCGGTAGTATTATTTACAGGAAGAATATTGCCTTCCTATTGCACGTTCTCCTGGTTTGTGACTAAAGGTTGCTCCACAGTCTCATACACTCCATTGTTAATGTTCTTAGCAGCCATTCTTAAATACTGCCATAAAACAAGGGTTAATTAAACATATCACATAATATCCCTATATTATGACCAACCAACAAATAAGCTTAATAGGACACACTAGCAAAGGATTTACTCATCTCTCCCCTCCAAGTTCTATTCCCCGATCTCCGCCAGAGACCATATCCCTAAGCTTTGATACCAACTGTGACGCCCCAAAAACAGGAATACAACACCCATTCTGAGTCGCCAAATACAAGGTACATAAAGCAAACTACAACTTCAATAATACAAATGTCGTGTGAAATACAACAATACATACTGTGTGTTTAAATACAAATATTGTCTTCTAGATAATATCCACACGCAAATAAGTCCTCATTACAATTATTCAAACACTATTTTACAGAAATAGGGAGGATTGTTAAAACATCTTTCTAAAAACCTCACTCCATACCCCGACTCGATCCTGCTATGTTCTCACCCCTTGAGAAGAAAAATGGAACAAAAAGGAAAATGGTGAGCTCAACTAGCCAAGTAAAGAATATTATGACTAAGATAATATACAACAAATTATCGTAAGTCTTCAGCAGGGAAAAAATCTGATAAAATATAATCGACAACAAGTTTTAGATCAACAAATACAGCGAAAACAACAATCCATTAGAAGAGTCACGCAGAGGATGAATTCTACTATCTTCTAATATTTAAGAGTCCATCATCAATATTTTATCCCTGTAACAACAATCAATATACATCTTTATTCATCTTTGCACTACAGGCCAAAGATATTCATTTATATCACCGGTTGGTCATGTTCATCTCAAGACCTGTTCATCTTTGTACTACGGGCCAAAGATATTAAATAATATCATCATTAAGGACTGAGGATGATGAAAAATATTTTTAAGAACGAATCCAGTGAGATAGAAGGACAAATATAAGGAATTCGTATAACGGTTTTATCCAAGATCAATAATACTCCATAATAACCAATTTTGAAGCAGAATTCAAAAATAATGATCAAAACATGGATACAATTAAAGATAGTAGCCAACATAGACATCTTGGACAAAAAGGAAAATTTTCATTTTTCGGTGAATAATGTCGTATTCGTGAATAGTGCCGTATACGTGAATAGTAACCCCGACACAACAAGTTCCAAATTTGATTAAAAAGTTAACCAATATTTCAGCATAATGACATCGAAGAAAATAATATCATTTAAGAAGAAAATAACATCCCTTACCTCAAAATAACCGTATTTCTGACTGAATTTCGGGTATAGTGCTGATAGAAACTCGCACTGTATAGCAACATTCAAAGTATACTCACAAGAATATGCTCGATAATATAGAGAGAAAAAGAGTGAAAACTTGTTTCTAATATGATTTTCAATTCTAACTTAGCCCTCTATTTATAGAAAAATAATAGAACGCCAAAGGAGACTAAAGTAATAAAATATTAATATTTACCAAATATTCAAGCCCACCACCAAGGAATCTGATTTTAGCATTTCCCACA
Source organism: Panax japonicus (assembly GCA_020205505.1). NCBI lineage: Eukaryota > Viridiplantae > Streptophyta > Magnoliopsida > Apiales > Araliaceae > Panax > Panax japonicus. The sequence continues at coordinate 49,356,458 of CM035113.1, forward strand.
TGCCCACCTTCTAGAAAAAAAATAAAAAAAATATTTTTGAAATAAAAAAATAATTAAACTTTCAAAAATAAATTATTTTGGAACCCCGGAACTTTAATAATTCACAATAAATAGCCCCTTTGTTAGAAAATTCGAATCTCACGGCCTTTTATAGGAATTTCAATTCTCTACAACTTTTCAGAAGTAAATTTTTCCAAATTCCAAACAAAAATTATCCGAAATTCACAAACGGATGATTTTTAATTCTTCCAGTCCGACAAAATACTGATAAAACATCCTCAGCATTAATTCCTTCAATTATATCTAATAAAATAATATATTCATCAATTATATACACATCAAATAAATATTTCTTTATTATATGAATCAATAATTAATTATTCTTAAATAATATTACAGAATCACAATTATGACAACCAGGCCGTTCCCAGGAAATATGGGGCTTTCCAATAAGGATTTCTCCTTACTGGCGCGCAATCAGATGACCAAACCTCTCCTTGACTGAACTTTCTAGACACTGCCTATAATGCTATCTAATAATATTATTCAAATAATATGAATTATTGAACTGATAATGAGAAATACTGTGCAGTGACAATTATTGAAACAATAATAATATAAACTAACAATGCAGCAATTATTGAATCAATATAATAAAATAATGAACAGTAAATACTGTAACAATTATTGAGTAGTGCCTTCTTACGTACGAATCAATAATTCAACCATACTGTGCAATACCGTGTGCTACTGTACAACCACACGTATTACTGTATTTTAACCACCAATTATCCAATAGTGTTAACGGTAAAAATTATGCCGTTATTTATTAAAACACAAATTTGTCATTTTCTTCATCCGACCGTTATTCTGTTATGGGGCCCACAATTGACCGCGCCGTCGTACGAATATTCCCGAGAAAAAGAATATTCCACGACCAAATGAATATTCCCCGACAACAATGATTATTTTATAACCACTTGATTATTTTATAACCACGTTTGGGCTTCGATAGGGTCCGTAGTTCCTTTGAACTTCGACGGACCCACGCTCTTAAAGTCCTTAAATGTAGTAGCTCACACTACACTAGGATTCACGGGGATAGTAGCCCCTGTTTGGTTAAAGGCTGCAGTTAAAAGGTTCAAAAATTCTTGCATGGGGTTAACCGGACCTCCCTCCGGTTGATTCGTGGTCGCACCTTGGGTACGGGGTACTCTTCTTGGTGGCATTTAGTTGTCACAATAAACACATATTTTGTTATTATGCATTTCTTGTCAGTTAGTTATTATTCCATAATTAAACAATAACTTAAACACTCCTTACACAACATTTTTCGAAAATGAAAACTTATATTAATTCATCGTAGTATAATACTACATCGGTTACATAAAACAGCCTAAGCTGGATACATTACTCTCCCGCTATTGCTTTCCAAAAATTGGGATTTGCAAAAGACTACCCTTAATTATTTAAAAAAGGGCTTTACGTCACTACTAGATACATAAATATGTACATACCTAACTACTCTAACAACTAATCGATCATATCTGCTTTAAGGCATTCTCGAAATCTACCTTGGCAAGACCGACAATGATATCACGGCTAATAGTATGCCGTGTTTGCCCCACCTCCACCGGATATCCAGCTACCTGCTGCTGGAAATCCATATGAGAACTCCTATGAATATATGACATCCTCCCTATCTTTTGCACCTTAGTCTTTAGCTCCTCCTTGAGCTGAAAGACCTCGTGCTTCAAATCATGGACTTTGTCCTTAGCCAAAATCCTCTCGCCGTGTTCTTGCTCCCACAAGGACTCGACATCAGTCTTGTCCTCGTTAAGCATTTGGAGCTCTGCTTTCAGCTCTTTGACCTCCTGACAGTAATGGATATTTCTATCCAATACTGACATGAACAGAGACATCATCGACCCCCCCCCCGGAGCTATCCCAGATGCTATAGCCACTGGGTTAAAGGATACTGTCTCTACCTCCTCCTCTATCATCCCGTCAAATACTGACATGAACTCAGCTTCCTTTGAGTCTCCTGACTCAATGATCACTACGTCTGGCTCTGCTGCTATAGGGTTCTATATAACCTCTATTTGGTTCACCGACTCTTCACTAATGGCCTGGCCATCTACGAACATCTTATTTACTCCTGACATCTACACAAAACAATTAAGTTGATTAGTACATGTCAGTAGAATAATAAAAACACATAACATAATCATAATGCATTTTTTATAAGGTTATTTTCTTCTTGTACTTCTTTGACTTCTCTTAAGGTTATGACTTAAGGTTTTTAATTTCCCCCCTTAAGTTTTATAACCTAATGCTTTGATACCAACCTGTGACGCCCCCAAATCTGTGTCTCTTTCAACCCGACAGATGGTGCTACACGGTACTACTATTCATTCATACATTCCATTGAATAGTCTCAAAAGGATTAATATAGCTTATATATATATATATATTCAAAATCATATTACATTACCCAGGTTCTGTGTAACCCTTTCAGTTGTTCTTGTCATAATATCAATATATTAGAAACAGTCTTCCCATACAATTAAATAAGCAATCTACAGGTTCGCCTTTGTCTTCCCTTTATCCTTACCTGAGACTTCTATACGCTCGATCTTAGCTGTGTTCATATGGTTAAAGCAAGAGTGAGCATGACTAGCTCAGTAAGTACTACAATTCTAATAAACAACATGCTTGAAACATAGAACTCATATATCTTCAATAACTGAACAATAGTTACGAAGTACTATCGATAAATCAAAATAGCACTTCTTTTTCTTCAAAACGTTTTACACAACCATACTTAATGGAATAAAAATTATGGCTCAAGTATATGAGCATTCATAAGTTCTTTTGAAAAAGGACAACCCGGCACTATGTCTGTAAGTCCGACATAGCTTACAAGCACTTCTGAGTCATCAGCTCATAGTACTCTATGTTGATCAACACTACATTCATTAAACGTGTATCCGTTTAAGTTGTGGCAACCTCACATGCCTTTCGTTTCATGACAAAACAATTTGAGCATACACAATCTACCTTTGAAAAACCACAACAATATTAGTTCGGTAAATCCTTAACACCACTTGATAGAATAACATAGCATACGTTCAGCCGAAAGGATTGGCTTTGACATTCCTCAAATACTAACTCATGTGAAGAATACATGAATCACAAAGACTTGCCCAGATAGAACTGGAACAAGGGTTATAGTACTTGCCTTTAGCGTCTGATTACTGGTTAATACTTGTACATTACTTTAAGTCTTTATGATTCTACAATTCATAATCACGTACCACATTAAGTCATACACAATCAAGTATGACTACTATTATATCTTACCCTTAATCTCAATGTAATTCCTAATTTAGATTCGTTATTTAGGGTTTCCGGCTTTTGTTATGTCATTCTCATTCCGCTAATCTTCGATTGATTATTAACTCTCAATCAACATACATTAGTATCTTAGAAGTACCTTACAATGTCTTAATCATGTTATGATTACATCTTAATACATTACTATTAAGTTCCCTTTCCTTCCATACCTGAAATCTTTCTTCACTATCAACTTCCTTGGACTGGCGCCGCGGCGCCAAGGATTGCCTTGTGACTCGCGCTACAGCACGAGTTAGCAGTGTACCATGGTTTAGCCTCATGCAGCGGCATGGGAAATTAGGCTTAGAGTCACGCCGCGGCGCGGACTCTGTGCATTAGAAAATTTTGCAGTTTTAAAAATTTTTATCAACTTCCCGGATGCATAACTTCTTCGTTTTAAGTCCGATTGGTCCGTTCAAAAGCCTGCGGTTCCCAAATTTCATAATCTACGCATTCATGTAAAAATTTTATCTATTTGACTTTGTTTACTCAAAATTCACCTATGAGTTCATTTTTAAAGAAAACGATAAACGTTCGTGAACGTTCAACGATCGTTTCTTCGTTTTAAGTCAGAATTCTATAATGACTAAAATGACTTGTCTCCATCAAAAACCAACGTTTCTGACTTCGAGCACAAAATACAACTTCTATTCCGAGAATTTCACGAATTCGACGGTAATCGTCCAATCATGAGAATTCCGGAAAATCTTCATTACTAAGTATTCTTAATGGATTTTAATCAACATATGATTATTACAAGTTATTTACTACTCCAACTTATAATCAAAGTAGGTTTTGACTTATTCTCATAAGTTATTAACTTATTTAACTTAAGAGTTAGAAATCTTCATGCTCATGACTTATTATTAACTTAAGTTCGTCAATCAAAGTTCTCATGCTATATTCCACATACTAAACATTATATGATAGGTTCTTCATTGTTTCAGCAACTTATTAATGTTCAAGTTGCTTTTTTAGCTTATTCGACATAAGTTCATTCTTTAGTAACTTATTACATGCTATCATCCAACCCTCCCCCTTCTCTATCAATCCTATTATAGAAGATATGAAGATATAAGAGAGGAGTCTTACCCTTGAAGACTTCTATTTGCTTTGGAAAACTATCAATGGTTGAAGTGGCTTATAAGTGCTTAAGTGACTTACTCTCCCTAACCAATTAGTAGCTTTATGTTTGAGAGAAAAGTTGGATGAAAATGATCAACCAACACAAGAAATGAGCTTGGTATTTATAGGCTTGGCAAAGTGAGGGCATTTTAGACATTAAACCTCCCACCTCCTCATTTCCACCTCCTTATTATTCCTTACTTAACCTTCAAGTCTTCTTGCTAGCTACATAAATTCTTGGACATCACACAAAATCCTTGCCCATCACACTTACCCATTTCACACTTGGTTTGACCCATGGGTCAAGGCTTTACTTTGGGCTTGATAATTAACCTAACTTTCTCACTTAATAGGCTTATGCTACAAATAGTTTGGGCTTATGATCAATCAAACACTTGGGCTTGATTAATAATTATATTGGACTTCTACTAATAACTAACAATCCTACAAGTCCATTAACTTAATCTTAACAACTTAACCATTATACCCCACGTATAATCTTCGTATACTAACTCGTATATTAGTTCATAATATATGTTATTTCATTCTTCATACATAATAATACAATACGTAGTATTATTCTTTCATTCTTTACTTCATATAATGTATACACATTATACGATCACAACTTTCTTCCTTTAATGCTTAATAACCTAACGTTCCCCATTTAAGTTCGTATACAAAATATTACGTTTCCCATACTTAGATTATTATTACATAATCGATATCACCTTGATATTATAACATTACATATTTCTCGGAAATTCAAAAATAATTCCCGAGCGAAAATCGATGAATAGTATTTTTCTAAAAATTTCTCGAAAAACTTTTATTTTCGTTTTAGAAATTCAAACACTTACATTCTTCCACGTAGTTAAAATACTACGACGTTTCGACGTTTTTAGGTTATAGAACAACATTCATCTTCTCAATACACAATAATAATAAATAATATTATTTTATTCCTTATTAAAAGTAATTACAAAATGTTCGATTTTCCGGGGCGTTATAGCTATTATGCAACCTCACGTATTATAGTACTTTTAACACCGGGTGTTTGAACAGTTAACGGTAAAACATCCGCCGTTATTTTCATAAAGTATTTTTTTCGTTTTCTCAATCCGATAATAATTCCGTTGTGGGGTCCACCAATGATTGTGCCGCTGTACGAATATTCCCTGTTAAAATGAATATTCCCCGACCAATCGAATATTATATAACAACTTGCGTACTTTGAAAAATTTATAAATATTATCCATAACTTTAACATTATATCAAATTCATTCCATAATATTCAAAAATGATATTTATAGAAAATTCATCTTTATTCATAAAAGTTGGGGTCTTACAACCACCCCTTCTTATGAAATTTTGCCTTCGAAATTAGAATACGTACCTGGTATGTCGAAGAGGTAAGGATACCTGGATTTCATCTCAGATTATAACTCCCAGGTCATTTCCTCAACATCATGGTTCCTCCATAAAACTTTGACTTGATGTATAACCTTGGAGCGTAGAACATGTTCCTTCTTATCTGAGATTTTAACAGGAACCTCTTCATACGTTAAATTTTCCGCTATTTTGTACGGTTCTAACTCAATAATGTGGTGCGGATCTTTCACATATTTACGTAACATAGATATGTGAAAAACGTTATGAACACCAGATATACTTGGCGGTAAATCGAGTCTATAGGCCACAGTTCCTACTAGATCGAGGATTAAAAATGGGACAATGAATACAGGATTAAGCTTTCCTCTCTTTCCAAATCTCGTAACTCCTTTCCATGGAGCAACACGTAACAACACATGGTCTCTAATATCGAATTCCACGTCCTTTCGATGAAGATCAGCATAACTCTTTTATCAATCTTGTGAGGTTTTTATACGTTGCCGGATCGTTTGAATATTTTTTGTAGTCAGACGTACTAACTCCGGTCCCAACAACGTTGCTTCACCCACCTCATCCCAGCATACTGGAGAATTACACTTTCTTCCATACAATGCTTCGAATGGAGCCATAACAATACTTGCTTAATAGCTGTTGTTGTAGGAAAACTCCACCAATCGTAAGAACTTGTCCCAACTTCCCTTGAAGTCAAGGACACAGAGTCTTAATAAATCTTCAAGAGTTTGAATAGTCCTCTATGATTGTCCGTCTGTCTGAGGATGAAATACCGAACTAAATTGTAAATCTGTGCCCATAGCTTTCTACAAACTAACCCAAAATCGTGAAGTGAATCTTGGGTCTCGATCAAAAACTATGGATACTAGCATACCATGTAGTCTTACAATCTCGTTTATGTACATACAAGAAAGAAGTTCAAGTGTATAAGTTTCTCGTATCGGTAAGAAATGAGCAGAATTGGTCAATCTATCAACAATGACCCAAATGGCATCTATGCCTTGGCAAACCTTAGGAAGACCAGTAACGAAATCAATGGTAATGTGCTCCCACTTCCATTCTGGAATTTAAATTGGTTTCAATGGACCATTTGGTACTTGATGCTCTGCCTTAATTCGTTGACAAGTTCGACACCTTGAGATAAACAACGCTATCTCTCTCTTCATATTGCTCCACCAAAATGTTTGACGAAGATCACGATACATTTTGGTACTCCCAGGATGGATTAAAAACGGTGTGTTGTACGCCTCCATCATGAATTTATACTTTAAATCAGGGTCGTTAGGAACACAAAGTCTGGTGTTGACTCGAAGTATTCCTTTTTCATCAATTTTTGCTTCCGGCATAACACCTTCTTGCAATTTCTTCCTCATACGCATCAGTTCCAGGCCTGTAGCTTGAGCAGCTTTAACTTTATCGATTAAAGTCGGTTCTACTCGTATATTCACCATCATCAAATGGGTTCCCAGAGTCTTTAAATCTATCTCCATCCTTTGCAAGTCACACAAAATTGGCCTTTGCGTTAACAATATCGCACTCGTACCCGCATATGATCTTCTCCTCAATGCGTCAGCTACCACATTTGCTTTTCATGGATGGTATTGGATGGTATAATCATAATCTTTCAACAGTTCAAGCCAACGTCATTTCCGCATGTTAAGTTCCTTTTGGGTGAAGAAATATTTGAGGCCTTTATGATCCGTAAAGATATCCACTTTCTCCCCATAAAAGTAATGCCTCCAAAATTTAAGTGCGAAGACAACAACTGCCAACTCTAGATCATGAGTAGGATAATTCCTCTCATATTCTTTGAGTTGCCGAGAGGCATAGGCTATCACTTTCCCATGTTGCATGACAACATATCCTAACCATTTTCATGATGCATCACTGTAGATGACAAATCCCTCCGAGCCATATGGTATTGTCAGAACATGTGCTGAACTGAGTCTCCTCTTGAGTTCTTGAAAACTCTTCTCACATTCCACGCCCCAACCGAATTTTATATCTTTTCGAGTCAGCTGAGTTATTGGAGTAGCGATTCGAGAAAACCCTTCCACGAATCTCTGATAATAACCAGCTAATCCGAGAAAGCTACATACTTCGGTCACTGATTTAGGTTGCTCCGAGCTTTGAATAGCGTCAATCTTTGCCGGGTTAATAGATATTCCATGACTTGATACTACGTGCCCAAGGAATGTTACTTCCTCAAGCCAAAACTCACATTTCTTCAACTTGGTATAAATCTTGTTTTTACAAAGCTTTTGGAGTATCAGCCTCAAGTGTTGCTCATGATCTTCACAGTTTTTGGAATATATGAGGATGTCATCAATAAAGACGACCACAAAGTGATCCAAATTTCCTTGAATACTCGGTTCATCATATCCATGAAGGCACCAGGAGCATTAGTCAATCCAAAAGACATGACTAAAAATTCATAGTGTCCGTACCCAGTTCTGACGGCAGTCTTTGGAATATCCTCAGTTTTAACCTTCAGTTGATGATATCCAGAACGAAGATCGATCTTTGAAAAGAATTTTGCTCCTTACAACTGGTCAAACATGTCATAAATTCGAGGTAACGGATACCTATTCTTGATGGTGACATGGTTCAATTCCCGGTAGTCATTACAAAGTTGTATACTCCCATCTTTCTTCTTCACGAATGGAACAAGAGCACCCCAAGGAGACGTACTAGGACGAATGAAAACAATGTCTAACAATTCCTGTAATTGGGTCCTTAACGCCTTAAGTTCAATAGGAGCCATTCGATATGGGCCTTCGGAAATGGGTTTTGTACCGGGTTCAAGGTCGATACAAAATTCAATTTCACGCTCTGGGGGTAGGCCAAGAAGTTCTTCAGGGAATACGTTAGGAAATTTATTAACAATAGAAATATTATTCAAATCTGACGTATTTTTGTTTAAATCTGTGACATGAGCTAAGAAAGCTTGACATCCGTTTTTCAATAAACAAACAACTTTATGGTTTGAGATAACAATGATTGATTTTAATGGTTTGGTTGCTTGAATTCTCATAATAGGTTGGTTAGGAATATGAAAGCTAACAACCTTACGAAAATAATCAATTTTTAGATGATGAGTAGTTAACCAATCAATCCCTAGAATCACATCAAATGCAAGTATTTTTAATGAAATAAGATCGACAGGCAATATGAGGGTACTGATTTGAACAAAACAAGTCTTATAAATAGTGGATGTAATGAAGTTTCTCGCAATAGAGTTTCCATAGATAAGTCAAAGTCTAATTTCTTTGGAGTCAAATTTAATCATTGAGCGCAAGTAAGAGAAATAAAAGAATGGGTAGAACCGGTATCAGATAAGGTATAGACTTCGCTAGAGTTTATAATAAGCTTACCCGTGATGACCTCGTTTGGGTTCCTTGCTTTTAGGGAGGTCACAACAAACGCTCTCCCTTGAACTACTGGTTTTGACTTGTCTATACGTTATTTTGTGTCACCGTTCCAACTAGACTTGTCTTCGGTGCATGAAAAAATCGGGCTAGGTGACCTTCTCTTCCACAATTATAACACGCTTTGGATGGCATCACACAGTTTGGACTGATATGTCCCTCCCCTCCGTATTTGAAGCATATGATAGGTGGTCGTCCTCCTTCCTTAACCACGGGTGCTGATACTGACTGTGACGCCCCCAAAATAGGTATACATCACCTATTCTGAGTCACCAAATATATGGTATAGAATATAAATACAATCGTAATTATACAACAAGAGAGCTGTGAGTTTAAATACAAATATTGTCTTCTAGACAATATCAACTCTCAGAATAGTGAGTACTACTAGTTAATACTATCATCCGGACCATCACTCCGTTCCCCGACTCGTCTCTGCTACGTTCTCATTTCTTGAAGAGAACAGTGAAAGAAAAGGTAAGCTCAACAAGCCTAGTAAGAAATATTATGACTAAGATAATGCAGAATAAATTATCATTAGCCTTCAACAGTGTTAATATGATAAAATATAACAAACATCAAGTTTAACTGCAGCGGAACAAACAATCCATTAGAAGAGTCAAGTAGAGAATAAAATCTACTATCTTCTATGATTTAAAATGTTTTTCATGACTTTTATCACTGAGACTCAGCATAATAAATAATCCACATCATCAAATCACCCTGCACTACGGCCAAGGATATTCTTTAGTATCACAACCACAATTATCCATGCACTACGGGCCAAGAATATTTGTGTATTCATTAATGGTCATGATCATGCCAACAACTGTCCATCAATGAACTACGGGCCAATGAAGACTTTTACCACATCTTTTGTAACATTACAGTCATGATTACATCGAATAATCCCTGGTCATAATCATACCAAGTCCATCTATGCACTACAGGCCATAGATGACTTTCAAAAAAAAATATAAATATGAGGATGATGACAATGATATAAGAATTCAATAAAACAAGTTTAAGAATTAATTTGTCAAAGAACCAATAACGTCAAAATTGTCAACATGATACTGTTTTGTAGAGTAAAATTCAGGAATGCTCAGAAGAATATTTCCATGAAAAGATACTGGATGAAGCGCAATTATCAATGATATTCCACTAATTTCATGGAATATAGAAGTCAACACTTTAACCGACTAAGTATAATAAAGAATGGAATAACAAAAGAAATCATCGAGCATGCGGTACTTCGTATAGATAGGTTATTCCAACAGGATACTAAATAACGGAACCAGGTTAAGCGAAATTCGCACCGACATGATGTTCCAAAAGAATAATAAAGAATGGAATAACAACATAAATCACTATGCATGTGGTACTTCGCATAGATAAGTTATTCCAACAGAATACTAATAAGGACGAAATCAGGTCCGGCGTAAAACGCACAGACAGGATATTCCAAAAGAATAATAATAATGACAGAACCAGGTTCGGCGTAAAACACACAGACAGGATATTCCAACAGAATAATAAAGACGGAATCAGGTCCGGCGTAAAATGCACAGACAGGATATTCCAACAGAATAGTAATGACGAAATAATAGAAGAATGTCACCAAGTATAGGGTAGCCCGCGTATACAGGTTATTCCAACAGAATAATAAAGAATGGAATAACATAATTTCTCTTCATGAATACAAAATAATAACACCCCTTACGAGTACAACAAATAATATTTCCTTCCTTAAGAAGAAGAGTACTGGATATATAAGTAGTGAAGTAGCAGAATAATTTCTTCTTTCTCTCTATAGTTTATCTCTCTAGAATTTCAGTGAATTCGTAAGAAAATAATGAAGGAATGAGCTTCTATTTATAGAAAAATGGACCGCATAGTAACCAACTCATGAACGGTCCATATTGATTTACTTTAATATGACGGTCCATATTTAAAGCAAAATATTCTAAATAAAATATAATATATTTTATTTATAATCTAATAAAATGAATAACTTTATAAAAGATTTTACTATGCAAACACTATGCATAATAAAATATAATATATTCTAATTATTGTCTAATAAAATAGATAACTTTATAAAAGTATTTTGTTTTATATAAAAAGATTTTACTATGCAAAATATTATGCACACACTATGCAACACTATGCATAATAGAATATAATATATTCTATTCATAGAATAACTTTATAAAAGTATTCTGTTTTATATAAAAAGATTTTATGTATTATTACATTAATAATACCAACAAAATTGAGTGACTTATCACGTAAGCATCAATAATTAATACTGTGTGCTGCTATGCAACCACGCGTATTACTGTACTTTTAACACCGGGTGTTTCAACAGTTAACGGTAAAACTTCTGCCGTTATTTTCATAAATTATTTTTGTCGTTTTCTCAATCCGATAATAATTCCGTTGTGGGATCCACCAATGATTGTGCCGTTGTACGAATATTCCCTGTTAAAACGAATATTACCCGACCAATCGAATATTATATAACAACTTGCCTACTTTGCAAAATTTATAAATATTACCCACAACTATAACATTATATCAATTTCACTCCATAATATTCAAAAATATTATTTATAGAAAATTCATCTTTATTCAAAAAGTTGAAGTTTTACACTGACGTCTTTCCATCATTGTTAAATCTCTTCTTCTTGAAATGTCCATTCTTATTGTCTTGGCCATGATTAACACCGAAGTGGTTACCATTTCTGGCATGTTGATTCCCTCCACATTTGTTGTCACCGCTTCGATGACTGCTACCATTAGTATTATCATTTTGTCGGCTGCTTTCTCTTGGTTGAGTTGACTCGTTATCGCGCTCCAATAACTGAGCCCTATTTATAACATCTGAATACAAACACAGTTTATGAGAAATTAGATATTAACGTATCTCGGGTTTCAAATCTCTTAGAAACATTCGCGTCATTCTTTCCTCATTATCAACCAAGTGAGATGAAAATCGAGACAACTCGGGAAACTAAGCTTCGTACTGCGATACAGTCATATTGTTCTGGTCCAACTTGATGAACTCTACCTCTTTCATGTGACGAATACGTTCGAGAAAGTATTTGTCGTTGAATAGTTCTTCGATCTTCTCCCAAGACATCTTCAGTGCGGCAGGTTAAGTACGCTTTACCGATTCCCACCAGTAATCTGCCTCTCCTCGCAACATAAAGGTGGCAAAGGGAACCTTTTGCTCTACGGAGCATCCCAAGACATCAAATATCTTGGTGATCTTCTTTATCCACATCTCCGCCTTAAGTGGTTTTGGCTCTCCAATAAACTTCGATGGTCCCAGCTCCTTGAACTGTTTAGCGGCGACCGTCCGAGAGTTTCCAGTGTTTCCACCAAATTTTGGACAGGATCCACTCTTGCCTGATGTTGCATGAATTGCATAAAGCCTTTGAACATTCCATCATTCATCATTTGGTCAGGATTGTCACGTTCCTGATGCACATTCTCTTAATTATTGTCACCTTTATAAAAGTACTCTGTTTTATATAAAAAAATTTCTATTTTATTACATTAATAATACTAATAAAATAAAATTTATCATCATTATTATAATTCACAATATTAATCGATCAGGTCGTTCCCAGGAAAGAGGGGGCTTTCCAATAAGGATTTCTCCCTATTGGCGCGCAATTAGGTGACCAAACCTCTCATTGACAGAACTTTTAGACATCGTTAATATTGCAAATAATAATATTAATAACATTGTCATCTCAATTATTGATTATAAAATATTGACAATAATTGAATCAAATAACGTGAGATACTATGCATCAATTACTGTAACAATAATTCAACAAAACTGAGTAACTTCTCACGTAAGCATTAATAATTAATACCATGTGCTACTATGCAACCACGCGTATTACTGTACTTTTAACACCGGGTGTTTCAACAGTTAACGGTAAAACTTTTGCCGTTATTTTCATAAAGTATTTTTGTCATTTTCTCAATCCGACAATGATTCCATTGTGGGGTCCACCAATGATTGTGCCGTTGTACGAATATTCCCTGTTAAAATGAATATTCCCCGATCAATCGAATATTATAAAACAACTTACGTACTTGGCAAAATTTATAAATATTATCCACAACTATAACATTATATCAAATTCATTCCATAATATTCAAAAATGATATTTATAGAAATTCATCTTTATTCATAAAAGTTGGGATCTTACACAAATTCTCGCGATGCAGTGTGAGTCTCCAAACATTTTTGTTTTCTCTTAGCCATACATGGTGCCACGGTGTGACACATTTACACTGGTCCACCAATAATGTAGGTCTCACAATTAGCACGAACATTTATATCACACAACATTGTATTCACAGTCAAAATTCTCTTAAACACATTACCACATAGTCACATTAGTATTTATAACCTATACAAACACTTAACAAGTCAAACTAATTCAGTCTGGTTGGACTTCGGTCCATTCTCGGTGTTCTGGTCACCCTATTCGACAATTAACACATTGATTGTCAATTAAATTCGGTTTTCTAAGCTTCAATATTAATTTAGATAAGTCAATTATCATTAATAATATTTTTCGGAAGCTTTTAATAATTATCAAACAATTATTATAATTTATAATACTTTTTCAAACACTTAAATCATTTTTAAATGATTTAATTATCAAATAATCTTATCATTATTAATATTTAATAATAACATTCATTCCAAAATATTAAAGTTATCATCAATAACTTAAAATATTTTTAAATCATCAATATTCTACTTAAATAATTTTTAAAGTAATTAAAATCATTTTTAAATCATTACCATTAATATATAAATATTAATGAAATTATTATCCAAATATTAAAAGTCATTAATTATAACTTAAAATATTTTTAAACCATTTAAATGATTTTTAAATCAATAAAATCATTTTTTAATTCATTTATTTAATATAATAATTAAATAAATCAAATATCATTAATATTAATTTATTAATGAAAATTCTCCAAAAATATTGAAAATTATATTTTATAATTTAAAATATTTTCTAACACTTTATTCTCAATTAAAATGATTTTTAAATCATTAAAATTATTTTTCACTTATTTATTTAAATTTAATAATCAAATAAATATAATATCATTAATATTTAATTATTAATAAAAATTCTCCAAAAATATTAAAAGTTACATTTTATAACTCAAAATATTTTTAAATACATTATTCTTATTTAAAATGATTTTTCATAATATTAAATCATTTTTCTCTAATTTATTTAATACACTAATTAAATAAATTAAATACCTTTAATATTTAAATAATAATAAATATTAAAGAAAAATATTCCAATTGGTCAAAAATTATTTTTCATAATTTAAAATAATTTTTAAAACCATTTTTGGTAATTTTTAGAATTTATTTCTATTTTTTAAATATTTTTCGGAAATTCTGAAAATAATTTAAGTAAAACCGTCGCTATAGGCCTTTAGCGACACAAAGCTTCGCTGTAGGTGTTCTTGAGCTCAAGAACACTGACAGCCGGCAGCTTCAAGGGTCTACTTTGACCGGCTTTAATTCTCTGTGTAATACGTTTCTGGACTTGTTTGAAGTGTGATCATGTAGCCAATATGTAACACTACAATATGCAACTCACACTTAGATCATACAACAAAACAACAAGACGACATGGACTGTCAAACATCCTGTCAGACGGTTTCTGGGTTTTCCAGAAACCCAGAAATTTCGACCAACCACTTTCAACTTCATTTTAATCCATGTTCTGGTCGTGTTTTATGTGATTTAAAGGTTTACCATTATAGACCGTATGTCATAGAACACTCATAAAGCAACACATCAGTTTAACAACCACAGATCAACAAGATACAATCCGGTCAAACTCTGACAGAAACCGTGTTCATGCGTTTTCTGGAAATTCCAGAAAACAGATATTCATGACGAGTAAGCTAGTTTGACTAACCACTCAGATCGCTACGATGATGGTTTAAACGATTTAAGGACATATTATTGTAGTAGATCTAGCAGACTACAACTTGGTCACAAACAAAACATCAAACACCACAACATCTGACAGATCCAGACCTTGAAAAACATTGTCAGACCCTGATTTCAACGTTCTGGGCTGCGCAGAAATTCACTCGGTCAATCCCGGTCAACGGGTTTTGACCGTTAATAACTCCCGATCCAGACATCATTTAGCAGTAATACCAACTACATATTAAAGACCTACTACCAGGCTACCAATATCAAGTTTAAAACAACAAAAATAACAAACGAGCAAAGATCTGTAGCTCCTGACATTACTTGTCAGAGTACAGAAACTGCTCAAGAACAGTTTTCGAAAAACTTAATTTTTATCAACTTTGATGCTATGGATCTATGTTATATCAACATAGATCAACTAAAAACATCTTCTAGCAATATCTTAAACACATAAACACAAAAATTTCTCAAGCAACAAAGATCAAAAAATAAAAATTAGGGTTATACCTTCTAGCTTAAATCTTGATCTTGATCCTCAAATCTGTTATTGGTTGATCTAGGTACTGATATTGTGACTGGTTTACTAAGGATTTTCGTGGGTTTAGGATAGAGAGATAGTTGGTAAGAGCAAGTTGGACAAATGACCAAATTTTATGATTTTCTCTCTCTTAATCCTATATATATTGTTTGATTCATGAACCACCAGATCTTGCTGTCACAAGGGACTGATTTGCTGGGATTTTAAGGCCACAAATGTCAACAATAGTTGGTGACCAACTAAAGCTAAATTAAATCTTACAAGTTACCATTTAAAAAAATATGAAAAAGGGTATTTTAGTCTTTTCTTTTTATTTCTAGATTTTTTTTTCATTTGTTGCAAACCCTTAGGGTTAGGGTTTGAGAAATCTAGGGTTTAGGTTTTGAACCCTTTAGGTATTAAAAATTCTAGTTCCCACAATTGTCCAATTTAGGGTTTAATAAATTTTCTAAAATAAAAATTAGGGTTTCTAAAATAGAAACTTACCATACAAAAATATAATTAGAGATTTCTAACCATATTTAAGTTTAATAAATACTTTAGGCATGCTAATAAAAATTAGGGTTGCCTAATTAGGGTTTAAAATTTCTGGTTTTAAAAATTAGGGTTCCCGGCGTACAATTAGGGTTTTCTACAACACATTAGGGTTTTCTACAATTGAGATTAGGGTTTCTAATCTCTTATCAGGTTTTACTAATATTAAACCTTATCCGATCAATTATTGATCATTAAGCTCATATAGAACACATACGCAATAATTAGTACAATTATTTTTAATTTTATTTTCTTTCGAATCCTTATCCGAAAATTAGGGTTAGGGTTTCTAAAGTTGTTAAGCACAACTCTACTCTAAATTTATTAGTCAATACACAAATTGACTTTCTCGAGACTCGTATCACAGATACTTGTCACAAAATTGATAATTAATATTAATATTAATTAAAAAAAAAATTTATTCTCAAATTTTGGATTATTCGAAATTCAGGGTTATCACAAATTTATATATATATATTAAAGTAATAAACGCTCCAGGCTGAAGTCTAGGCTCATCGAACAAAGTTCGACACACAGTTCATATATATATATATATATAAGCAAATAAATGCGCGAGACCGAAGTCTAGGCTCAATCGATGCATAACTCGATAATGTTAGTCAATATATATATATATATATATATATATATATATATATATATATATATATATATATATATATATACAAGCTGAAACAAAACCGCGGACCAAAGACCAGGCTAATGCGTGCAACACGACTCACAACGTCAAGAAGGGTGTGCAGAGATGAAGAGAAAGACTCTAAAGTGTGTGAGAAGGATTATAGTTGACTGTCAAAGAAGACATCTATATCTTTAGAGTGGGTAAACACTGGCTTTTGTAGGTACAAAAGAGGCTATATATGAGCACACAGGTGTTTAAAATGAGAAAGTACAATGCATGGGGTGAGTGCAGAGCAAATTGGGAAGGCTTCCTCGCCGTTTTCTCTTGCAAAATGGGCAGCCCAAGCCCTCTATTTATAGATGAAGTAGCCGCATGTGTACCTGCGGTAGAGCCACAGATGTACCAAAGGCAACCCGGGTGGGCCCGGGTTTTTCAGGTCGGGTCATCTCGTAGTACGTGCATTCAGGCACTGTAATGTCCACTCGGACTTTTAGAAGTGCAATTCGGGCATCCTTTTGAGGTATACAAGACCTATTTCGGACCGCCATTGTCAATAGTCGTATGATGGCATGGGATTAGAGTTTTTACGAAGTTATTGAAGATGGGATGGTACCTTCCGGTCTTCAAGCTTCAACTTCTATCTGTTACCCCGCACAATAGTCACTCGAGATTGGATAGTCTTGTGGGACATCGTTGTATAGAGATGTCGAGACAACGTGGCGTGGCATCGCGTTGGCTAAATAAAGATGTTATTCGAAATTCATAAACGGATGATTTTTAATTCTTCCAGTCCGACAAAATACTGATAAAACATCCTCAGCATTAATTCCTTCAATTATATCCACATAAAATAATATATTCATCAATTATATCCACATCAAATAAATATTTCTTTATCATATGAATTAATATTTAATTATTCTTAAATAATATTACAGAATCAAAATTATGACAACCAGGCCGTTCCCAGGAAAGATGGGGCTTTCCAATAAGGATTTCTCCTTACTGGCGCGCAATCAGATGACCAAACCTCTCCTTGACTGAACTTTCTAGACATTGCCTATAATGCTATCTAATAATATTATTCAAATAATATGAATTATTGATCTGATAATTAGAAATATTGTGCAGTGACAATTATTGAAACAATAATAATATAAACTAACAATGCAGCAATTATTGAATCAATATAATAAAATAATGAACAGTAACTACTGTAACAATTATTGATTAGTGCCTTCTTACGTACGAATCAATAATTCAACCATACTGTGCAATACCGTGTGCTACTGTACAACTACACGTATTACTGTATTTTAACCACCAATTATCCAACAGTGTTAACGGTAAAAATTATGCCGTTATTTATTAAAACACAAATTTGTCATTTTGTTTATCCGACCGTTATTCTGTTATGGGGCCCACAATTGACCGCGCCGTCGTACGAATATTCCCGAGAAAAAGAATATTCCACGACCAAATGAATATTCCCCGACAACAATGATTATTTTATAACCACTTGTTTATTTTGTAAAAATTTTCACATTTCACCCATAACCAAAGTATTATATCAAATTAACACCTTATTATTTTAAAAAAATGAATAGAGGAAAATTTAATTTATTTATAATAAGTTGGGGTCTTACAATCCTTCCTTGCATGCTTGTGGGAAAGTAGTTCTCGTAGAATATTTCCTTGAACCTCACCCACGTTATAGTATCTATTCTGGCCCTCGCATGATTGGCCTCCTACCAAAAGTTGGCCTCTCCATTCATCATGTAGGTTACAAAGGCAACCTTTTGAGCCTCGTCGACATTTGCTATTACAAATGCCTTCTCAATCTCCTTAACCCACGTTTGGGCTTCGATAGGGTCCGTAGTTCCTTTGAACTCCAACAGACCCACGCTCTTAAAGTCCTTAAATGTAATAGCTCACACTACACTAGGATTCACGGGGATATTAGCCCCAGTTTGGTTAAAGGCTGAGGTTCAAAAATTCTTGCAAGGGGTTAACCGGACCTCCCTCCGGTTGATTCGTGGTCGCACCTTGGGTACGGGGTACTCTTCTTGGTGGCATTTTGTTGTCACAATAAACACATATTTCGTTATTATGCATTTCTTGTCAGTTAGTTTTTATTCCATAATTAAACAATAACTTAAACACTCCTTACTCAACATTTTTCGAAAATGAAAACTTATATTAATTCATCGTAGTATAATACTACATCGGTTACATAAAACAGCCTAAGCTGGATACATTACTCTCCCGCTATTGCTTTCCAATAATTGGGATTTGCAAAAGACTACCCTTAATTATTCAAAAAATGGCTTTACGTCACTACTAGATACATAAATATGTACATACCTAACTACTCTAACAACTAATCGATCATATCTGCCTTAAGGCATTCTCAAAATCTACCTTGGAAAGACCGACAATGATATCACGGCTAATAGTATGCCGTGTTTGCCCCACCTCCACCGGATATCCAGCTACCTGCTGCTGGAAATCCATATGAGAACTCCTATGAATATAGGACATCCTCCCTATCTTTTGCACCTTAGTCTTTAGCTCCTCCTTGAGCTCAAAGACCTCGTGCTTCAAATCATGGACTTTGTCCTTATCCAAAATTCTCTCGTCGTGTTCTTGCTCCCACAAGGACTCGACATCAGTCTTGTCCTCGTTAAGCATTTGGAGCTCTGCTTTCAGCTCTTTGACCTCCTGACAGTAATGGATATTTCTATCCAATACTGATATGAACAGAGACATCATCGACCCTCCCGGAGCTATCTCAGTTGCTATAGCCACTGGGTTAAAGTATACTGTCTCTACCTCCTCCTCTATCATCCCGTCAAATACTGACATGAACTCAGCTTCTTCTGAGTCTCCTGACTCAATGATCACTACGTCTGGCTCTGCTGCTATAGGGTTTGGTATAACCTCTATTTGGTTCACTGACTCTTCACTAATGGCCTGGCCATCTACGAACATCTTATTTACTCCTGACATCTACACAAAACAATTAAGTTGATTAATACATGTCAGTAGAATAATAAAAACACATAACATAATCATAATGCATTTTTTTATAAGGTTAATTTCTTCTTGTACTTCTTTGACTTCAATTAAGGTTATGACTTAAGGTTTTTAATTTCCCCCCTTAAGTTTTATAACCTAATGCTTTGATACCAACCTGTGACGCCCCCAAATCCGTGTCTCTTTCAACCCGACAGATGGTGCTACACGGTACTACTATTCATTCATACATTCCATTGAATAGTCTCAAAAGGACTAATATAGCTTATATATATATATATATTCAAAATCATATTATATTACCCAGGTTCTGTGTAACCCTTTCAGTTGTTCTTGTCATAATATCAATATATTAGAAACAGTCTTCCCATACTATTACATAAGCAATCTACAGGTTCGCCTTTGTCTTCCCTTTATCCTTGTCTGAGACTTCTATACGCTCGATCTTAGCTGTGTTCATATGGTTCAAGCAAGAGTGAGCATGACTAGCTCAGCAAGTACTACAATTCTAATAAACAACATGCTTAAAACATAGAACTCATATATCTTCAATAACTGAACAATAGTTACGAAGTACTATCGATAAATCAAAATAGCACTTCTTTTTCTTCAAAACGTTTTACACAACCATACTTAATGGAATAAAAATTATGGCTCAAGTATATGAGCATTCATAAGTTCTTTTTAAAAAGGACAACCCGACACTATGTCCGTAAGTCCAACATAGCTTACGAGCACTTCTGAGTGATCAGCTCATAGTACTCTATGTTGATCAACACTACATTCATTAAACCTGTATACGTTTAAGTTGTGGCAACCTCACGTGCCTGTCATTTGATGACAAAACAATTTGAGCATACACAATCTACCTTTGAAAAACCACAAAAATATTACTTCGGTAAATCCTTAACACAACCTGATAGAATAACATAGCATAAGTTTAGCCGAAAGGATTGGCTTTGACATTCCTCAAATACTAACTCATGTGAAGAATACATGAATCACAAAGACTTGCCCAGATAGAACTGGAACAAGGGTTATAGTACTTGCCTTTAGCGTCTGATTACTGGTTAATACTCGTACAATACTTTAAGTCTTTATGATTCTATAATTCATAATCACGTACCACATTAAGTCATACACAATCAAGTATGACTACTATTATATCTTACCCTTCATCTCAATGTAATTCCTAATTTAGATTCGTTATTTAGGGTTTCCGACTTTCGTTACGTCATTCTCATTCCGCTAATCTTCGATTGATTATTAACTATCAATCAACATGCATTAGTATCTTAAAAGCACCTTACAATGTCTTAATCATGTTATGATTACATCTTAATACATTACTATTAAGTTCCCTTTCCTTTCATACTTGAAATCTTTCTTCACTATCAACTTCCTTGGACTGGCGCCGCGGCGCCAAGGATTGCCTTGTGACTCGCGCTACAGCGCGAGTTAGCAGTGTACCATGGTTTAGCCTCACGCAGCGGCATGGGTAATTAGGCTTAGAGTCACGCCGCGGCGCGGACTCTGTGCATTAGAAAATTTTGTTGTTTTAAAAATTTTTATCAACTTCCCGGACGCATAACTTCTTCGTTTTAAGTCCGAATTGGTCCGTTCAAAAGCCTGCGGTTCACAAATTTCATAATCTACGTATTCATGTAAAAATTTTATCTATTTGACTTTGTTTGCTCAAAATTCACCTATGAGTTCATTTTTAACGAAAATGATAAACGTTCATGAACGTTCAACGATCGTTTCTTCGTTTTAAGTCGGAATTCGATCATTTTTGAGTTCACAACTCTATAATGACTAAAATGACTTGTCTCCATCAAAAACCAACGTTTCTGACTTCGAGCACAAAATACGACTTCCATTCCGAGAATTTCACGAATTCGACGGTAATCGTCCAATAGTGAGAATTCCGGAAAATCTTCATTACTAAGTGTTCTTAATGGATTTTAATCAACATAAGATCATTACAAGTTATTTACTACTCCAACTTATAATCAAAGTAGGTTTTGACTTATTCTCATAAGTTATTAACTTATTTAACTTAAGAGTTAGAAATCTTCATGCTCATGACTTATTATTAACTTAAGTTCGTCAATCAAAGTCCTCATGCTATATTCCACATACTAAACATCATATGATAGGATCTTCATGGTTCTAGCAACTTATTAATGTTCAAGTTTCTTTTTCAGCTTATTCGGCATAAGTTCATTCTTTAGTAACTTATTACATGCTATCATCCAACCCTCCCCCTTCTCTACCAATCCTATTATAGAAGATATGAAGATATAAGAGAGGAGTCTTACCCTTGAAGACTTCTATTTGCTTTGGAAAACTATCAATGGTTGAAGTGGCTTATAAGTGCTTAAGTGACTTACTCTCCCTAACCAATAAGTAGCTTTATGTTTGAGAGAAAAGTTGGATGAAAATGATCAACCAACACAAGAAATGAGCTTGGTATTTATAGGCTTGGCAAAGTGAGGGCATTTTAGACATTAAACCTCCCACCTCCTCATTTCCACCTCCTTACTATTCCTTACTTAACCTTCAAGTCTTCTTGCTAGCTACATAAAGTTCTTGGACATCACACAAAATCCTTGCCCATCACACTTACCCATTTCACACTTGGTTTGACCCATGGGTCAAGGCTTTACTTTGGGTTTGATAATTAACCTAACTTTCTCTCTTAATAGGCTTATGCTACAAATAGTTTGGGCTTATGATCAATCAAACACTTGGGCTTGATTAATAATTATATTGGACTTCTACTAATAACTAACAATCCTACAAGTCCATTAACTTAATCTTAACAACTTAACCATTATACCCCACGTATAATCTTCGTATACTAACTCGTATATTAGTTCGTAATATACGTTATTTCATTCTTCATACATAATAGTACAATACGTAGTATTATTCTTTCATTCTTTACTTCATATAATGTATACACATTATACGATCACAACTTTCTTCCTTTAATGCTTAATAACCTAATGTTCCCCATTTAAGTCCGTATACGAAATATTACGTTTCCCATACTTAGATTATTATTACATAATCGATATCACCTTGATATTATAACATTACATATTTCTCGAAAATTCAAAAATAATTCCCGAGCGGAAATCGATGAATAGTGTTTTTCGGAAAATTTCTCGAAAAACTTTTATTTTCGTTTTAGAAATTCAAACACTTTAATTTTTCCACGTAGTTAAAATACTACGACGTTCTGACGTTTCTAGGTTATAGAACAACATTCATCTTCTCAATACACAATAATAATAAATAATACTATTTTATTCCTTATTAAAGGTAATTACAAAATGTTCGATTTTTCGGGGCGTTATAGCTATTATGCAACCTCGCGTATTATTGTACTTTTAACACCGGGTGTTTGAACAGTTAACGGTAAAACATCCGGCGTTGTTTTCATAAAGTATTTTTGTCGTTTTCTCAATCCGAAAATAATTCCGTTGTGGGTTCCACCAATGATTGTGCCGTTGTACGAATATTCCCTATTAAAATGAATATTCCCCGACCAATTGAATATTATATAACAACTTGCGTACTTTGTAAAATTTATAAATATTATCCATAACTATAACATTATATCAAATTCATTCCATAATATTCAAAAATGATATTTATAGAAAATTCATCTTTATTCATAAAAGTTGGGGTCTTACAACCTCCCCTTCTTATGAAATTTTTCCTTCAAAATTAGAATACGTACCTGGTATGTCGAAGAGGTAAGGATACCTGGATTTCATCTCAGATTCTAACACCCAGGTCATTTCCTCAACATCATGGTTTCTCCACAAAACTTTGACTTGATGTATAACCTTGGAGCGTAGAACATGTTCCTTCTTATCCAAGATTTTAACAGGAACCTCTTCATACATTAAATCTTCCACTATTTTGTCCGGTTCTAACTCAACAATGTGGTGTGGGTCTTTCACATATTTACGTAACATAGACATGTGAAAAACGTTATGAACACGAGACATACTTGGCGGTAAATCGAGTCTATAGGCCACAGTTCCTACTCGATCGAGGATTAAAAATGGGACAATGAATTAAGGATTAAGCTTTCCTCTCTTTCCAAATCTCGTAACTCCTTTCCATGGAGCAACACGTAACAACACATGGTGTCCAATATCGAATTCCACGTCCTTTCGATGAAGATCAGCATAACTCTTTTATCAATCTTGTGAGGTTTTTATACGTTGCCGGATCATTTGAATATTTTCTGTAGTCAGACGTACGAACTCCAGTCCCAACAATGTTGCTTCACCCACCTCGTCCCATCATACTGGAGAATTACACTTTCTTCCATACAATGCTTCGAATGGAGCCATGACAATACTTGTTTAATAGTTGTTGTTGTAGGAAAACTCCACCAATGGTAAGAACTTGTCCCAACTTCCCTTGAAGTCAAGGACACAGAGTCTTAATAAATCTTCAAGAGTTTGAATAGTCCTCTCTGATTGTCCGTCTGTCTGAGGATGAAATACCGAACTAAATTATAAATCTGTGCCCATAGCTTTCTGCAAACTAACCCAAAATCATGAAATGAATCTTGGGTCTCGAACAGAAACTATGGATACTGTCATACCATGTAGTCTTACAATCTCGTTTATGTATATACGAGAAAGACGTTCAAGTGTATAAGTTTCTCGTATCGGTAAGAAATGAGCAGACTTGGTCAATCTATCAACAATGACCCAAATCGCATCTATGCCTTGAGAAACCTTAGGAAGACCAGTAATGAAATCAATGGTAATGTACTCCCACTTCCATTCTGGAATTTCAAGTGGTTGCAATGGACCTTTTGATACTTGATGCTCTACCTTAACTCGTTGACAAGTTAGACACCTTGAGATAAACAACGCTATCTCTCTCTTCATATTGCTCCACCAAAATGTATAACGAAGATCACGATACATTTTGGTACTCCCAGGATGGATTAAATCAGGGTCGTTAGGAACACAAAGTCTGGAGTTGACTCGAAGTATTCCTTCTTCATCAATTTCCACTTCCGGCATAGCACCTTCTTGCAATTTCTTCCTCATACGCATCAGTTCCAGGCCTGTAGCTTGATCAGCTTTAACTTTATTGATTAAAGTCTGTTCTACTCGTATATTCACCATCATCACATGGGTCCCCAGAGTCTTTAACTCTATCTCCATCCTTTGCAAGTCACACAAAATTGGCCTTTGCGTTAACAATATCACACTCGTACCCGTATATGATCTTCTCCTCAATGCTTCAGCTACCACATTCGCTTTTCCTGGATGGTATTGGATGGTATAATCATAATCTTTCAATAGTTCAAGCCAACGTCGTTTCTGCATGTTGAGTTCCTTTTGGGTGAAGAAATATTTGAGGCCTTTATGATCCGTAAAGATATCCACTTTCTCCTCATAAAAGTAATGCCTCTAAATTTTAAGTGCGAAGACAACAACTGCCAACTCTAGATCATGAGTAGGATAATTCCTCTCATATTCTTTGAGTTGCCGAGAGGCATAG
The DNA here is from genome assembly GCA_020205505.1 of Panax japonicus. Taxonomy (NCBI): domain Eukaryota; kingdom Viridiplantae; phylum Streptophyta; class Magnoliopsida; order Apiales; family Araliaceae; genus Panax; species Panax japonicus. The sequence continues at coordinate 49,382,125 of CM035113.1, forward strand.
GCTATCACTTTTCCATGTTGCATGACAACATATCCTAACCATTTTCACGATGCATCACTGTAGATGACAAATCCCTCCGAGCTAGATGGTATTGTCAGAACAGGTGCTGAAATGAGTCTCCTCTTGAGTTCTTGAAAACTCTTCTCACATTGCACGCTCCAACCAAATTTTATATCTTTCTGAGTCAGCTGAGTTATTGGAGTAGCGATTCGAGAAAACCCTTCCACGAATCTCCGATAATAACCAGCTAATCCGAGAAAGCTACATACTTTGGTCACTGATTTAGGTTGCTCCCAGCTTTGAATACCGTCAATCTTTGCCGGGTTAACAAATATTCCATGACTTGATACTACGTACCCAAGGAATGTTACTTCCTCAAGCCAGAACTCATATTTCTTCAACTTGGCATAAATCTTATTTTCACAAAGCTTTTGGAGTATCAGCCTCAAGTGTTGCTCATGATCTTCACATCTTTTGGAATATATGAGGATGTCGTCAATAAAGACGACCAGAAAGTGATCCAAATATTCCTTGAATACTCGGTTCATCATATCCATGAAGTCACCAGGAGCATTAGTCAATCCAAAAGACATGACTAAAAATTCATAGTGTCCGTACCGAGTTCTGACGGCAGTCTTTGGAATATCCTCAGTTTTAACCTTCAGTTGATGATATCCAGAACGAAGATCGATCTTTGAAAAGAATTTTTCTCCTTACAACTGGTCAAACATGTCATAAATTCGAGGGAACAGATACCTATTCTTGATGGTGATATGGTTCAATTCCCGGTAGTCAATACAAAGTCGTATACTCCCATCTTTCTTCTTCACGAATGGAACAGGAGCACCCCAAGGAGACGTACTAGGACGAATGAAAACAATGTCTAATAATTCCTGTAATTGGGTCCTTAACGCCTTAAGTTCAATAGGAGCCATTCGATATGGGGCTTTGGAAATGGGTTTTGTACCGGGTTCAAGGTCGATACAAAATTCAATTTCACGCTCTGGGGTTAGGCCAGGAAGTTCTTCAGGGAATACGTTAGGAAATTTATTAACAATAGAAATATCATTCAAATCTGACGTATTTTTGTTTAAATCTGTGACATAAGCTAAGAAAGCTTGACATTCGTTTTTCAATAAACAAACAGCTTTATGGTTTGAGATAACAATGATTGATTTTAATGGTTTGGTTGCTTGAATTCTCATAATAGGTTGGTTAGGAATATGAAAGCTAACAACCTTACGAAAACAATCAATTTTTGCATGATGAGTAGTTAACAAATCAATCCCTAGAATCACATCAAATGCAAGTATTTTTAATGAAATAAGATCGACAGGTAATGTGAGGTACTGATTTGAACAAAACAAGACTTATAAATAGTGGATGTAATGAAAGTTTCTTGCAATAGAGTTTCCATAGATAAGTCAAAGTCTAATTTCTTTGGAGTCAAATTTAATCGTTGATCGTAAGTAAGAGAAATTAAAGAATGGGTAGAACCGGTATCAGATAAGGTATAGACTTCGCTAGAGTTTATAATAAGCTTACCCGTGATGACCTCGTTCGGGTTCCTTGCTTTTAGGGAGGTCACAACAAAGGCTCTCCCTTCAACTACTGGTTTTGACTTATCTATACGTTATTTTGTGTCACCGTTCCAACTGGACTTGTCTTCGGTGCATGAAAAAATCGGGCTAGGTGACCTTCGCTTCCACAATTATAACACGCTTTGGATGGCATCACGCAGTTTGGACTGAAATGTCCCTCCCCTCCGTATTTGAAGCATATGATAGGTGGTCGTTCTCCTTCCTTAACCACGGGTGCTGATACTGACTGTGATGCCCCCAAAATAGGTATACATCACCTATTCTGAGTCGCCAAATATATGGTATAGAATATAAATACAATCGTAATTATACAACAAGAGAGCTGTGAGTTTAAATACAAATATTGTCTTCTAGACAATATCCACTCTCAGAATTAGTCTTCATTACATTTATTGTCACACTATTTAACAGAATAGTGAGTACTACTAGCTAATACTATCATCCGAACCATCACTCCGTTCCCCGACTCGTCTCAGCTACGTTCTCATTTCCTGAAGAGAACAATGAAAGAAAAGGTAAGCTCAACAAGCCCAGTAAGAAATATTATGACTAAGATAATGCAGAATAAATTATCATTAGCCTTCAACAGTGTTAATATGATAAAATATAACAAACATCAAGTTTAACTGCAGCGAAACAAACAATCCATTAGAAGAGTCAAGTAGAGAATAAAATCTACTATCTTCTATGATTTAAAATGTTTTTCATGACTTTTATCGCTGAGACTCAGCTTAATAAATAATCCACATCATCGAATCACCCCTGCACTACGGCCAAGGATATTCTTTAGTATCACAACCACAATTATCCATGCACTATGGGCCAAGAATATTTGTGTATTCATTAATGGTCATGATCATGCCAACAACTGTCCATCAATGAACTACGGGCCAATGAAGACTTTTACCACATCTTTTGTAATATTACAGTCATGATTACACCGAATAATCCCTGGTTATAATCATACCAAGTCCATCTATGCACTACAGGCCACAGATGACTTTCAAAAAAAAATATAAATATGAGGATGATGACAATGATATAAGAATTCAATAAAAACAAGTTTAATAATTAATTTGTCAAAGAACCAATAACATCCAAATTGTCAACATGATACTGCTTTGTAGAGTAAAATTCAGGAATGCTCAGAAGAATATTTCCATGAAAATATACTGGATGAAGCGCAATTATCAATGATATACCACAAATTTCATGGAGTATAGAAGTCAACACTTTAACCGACTAAGTATAATAAAGAATGGAATAACAAAAGAAATCACCAAGCATGCGGTACTTCGTATAGATAGGTTATTCCAACAGAATACTAAACAACGGAACCAGGTCAAGCGAAATTCGCACCGACAGGATGTTCCAAAAGAATAATAAAGAATGGAATAACAACATAAATCACCATGCATGCGGTACTTCGCATAGATAAGTTATTCCAACAGAATACTAATAAGGACGAAATCAGGTACGGCGTAAAACGCACAGACAAGATATTCCAATAGAATAATAATAAAGACAGAATCAGGTTCGGCATAAAACGCACAGACAGGATATTCCAACAGAATAATAAAGACGGAATCAGGTCCGACGTAAAATGCACAGACAGGATATTCCAACAGAATAGTAAAGACGAAATAATAGAAGAATGTCACCAAGTATAGGGTAGCCCGTGTATACAGGTTATTCCAACAGAATAATAAAGAATGGAATAACATAAGTTCTCTTCATGAATACAAAATAATAACACCCCTTACGAGTACAACAAATAATATTCCATGCCTTAAGAAGAAGAGTACTGGATATATAAGTAGTGAAGTAGTAGAATAATTTCTTCTTTCTCTCTATAGTTTATCTCTCTAGAATTTTAGTGAATTCATAAGAAAATAATGAAGGAATGAGCTTCTATTTATAGAAAAATGGACTGTATAGTAACTAACTCATGAACGGTCCATATTGATTTACTTTAATCTGACGGTCCATATTTAAAACAAAATATTTTAAATAAAATATAATATATTCTATTTATAATCTAATAAAATGAATAACTTTATAAAAGATTTTACTATACAAACACTATGCAGGCACTATGAAAACACTATGCATAATAAAATATAATATATTGTAATTATAGTCTAATAAAACATATAACTTTATAAAAGTATTTTGTTTTATATAAATAGATTTTACTATGCAAAATACTATGCACACACTATGCAACACTATGCATAATAGAATATAATATATTCTATTTATAGAATAACTTTATAAAAGTATTCTATTTTATATAAAAATATTTTCTGTATTATTACATTAATAATACTAACAAAATTGAGTGACTTATCACGTAAGCATCAATAATTAATATTGTGTGCTACTATGCAACCACACGTATTACTGTACTTTTAACACCGGGTGTTTCAACAGTTAACGGTAAAACTTCTGCCGTTATTTTCATAAATTATTTTTGTCGTTTTCTCAATCCGACAATAATTCCATTGTGGGATCCACCAATGATTGTGCCGTTGTACGAATATTCCCTGTTAAAACGAATATTACCCGACCAATCGAATATTATATAACAACTTGCCTACTTTGCAAAATTTATAAATATTACCCACAACTATAACATTATATCAATTTCACTCCATAATATTCAAAAATAATATTTATAGAAAATTCATCTTTATTCAAAAAGTTGGAGTTTTACACTGACGTCTTTCCATCATTGTTAAATCTCATCTTATTGAAATGTCCATTCTTATTGTCTTGGCCATGATTAACACCGAAGTGGTTACCATTTCTGGCATGTTGATTCCCTCCACATTTGTTGTCACCGCTTTGATGACTGTTACCACTAGTATTATCATTTTGTCGGCTGCTTTCTCTTGGTTGAGTTGACTCGTTATCGCGGTCCAATAACTGAGCCCTATTTACAACATCTGAATACAAACACAGTTTATGAAAAATTAGATATTAACGTATCTCGGGTTTCAAATCTCTTAGAAACATCCACGTCATTCTTTCCTAATTATCAACCAAGTGAGATACAAACCGAGACAACTTGGCAAACTAAGCTTCGTACTGCGATACGGTCATATTGTTCTGGTCCAACTTGATGAACTCTACCTCTTTCATGTGACGAATACGTTCGAGAAGGTATTTGTCATTGAATAGTTCGTCGATCTTCCCCCAAGACATCTTTAGTGCGGCATGTTGAGTACGCTTTACCGATTCCCACCAGTAATCTGACTCTCCTGGCAACATAAAGGTGGGAAATGGAACCTTTTGCTCCTCGGAGCATCCCAAGACATCAAATATCTTGGTGATCTACTTTATCCACATCTCCGCCTTAAGTGGTTTTGGCTCTCCAATAAACTCCGTTGGTCCCAGCTCCTTGAACTGTTTAGCGGCGACCGTCCGAGAGTTTCCAGTGTTTCCACCTACATTTTGGACAGGATCCACTATCGCCTAATGTTGCATGAATTGCATAAAGTCTCTGAACATTCCATCATTCATCATTTGGTCAGGATTGTCACGTTCCTGATGCACATTTTCCTAATTATTGTCACCTTTATAAAAGTACTATGTTTTATATAAAAAGCTTTTCTATTTTATTACATTAATAATACTAATAAAACAAAATTTATCATCATTATTATAATTCACAATATTAATCGACCAGGTCATTCCCAGGAAAGAGGGGTATTTCCAATAAGGATTTCTCCCCATTGGCGCGCAATTAGGTGACTAAACCTCTCCTTGACAGAACTTTTAGTCATCGTTAATATTGCAAATAATAATATTAATAACTTTGTCATCTCGATTATTGATTATAAAATATTGACAATAATTGAATCAAATAACGTGAGATACAATGCATCAATTACTGTAACAATAATTCAACAAAACTGAGTGACTTCTCACGTAAGCATCAATAATAAATACCATGTGCTACTATGCAACCATGCGTATTACTGTACTTTTAACACCGGGTGTTTCAACAGTTAACGGTAAAACTTTTGTCGTTATTTTCATAAAGTATTTTTGTAATTTTCTCAATCCGACAATGATTCCATTGTGGGGTCCACCAATGATTGTGCCATTGTACGAATATTACCTGTTAAAATGAATATTCCCCGATCAATCGAATATTATAAAACAACTTGCGTACTTTGCAAAATTTATAAATATTGTAGTATCCCCGAATCCGGGCCCCAAATCACCGCGGATTTGGTACACTAATCATTCTATAACTGTTTGCGGAAGATATAAACATAAATTGTTTATACATTACATTACACACTATTCCCCAAGGTCGAGTAACCTTAACTTATACACAATTCATAAAATATCTATTACACAACAATATTTATCAAAATAAACTATTACAAACTAGCCGCACATTTTATCCCAAGTCGGACTTGGCATTAACCTTTTCTTGTATCCGAACACGTTCGGCTTATCTGCAATGTTTTATCATGATATAGCAAGGGTGAGCATGAAAGTTGCCCAGCAAGTTTATATACAATAATATAACGATATATCATGATTGAAGAGTATGAATAATAAGCTTGCTATAAATCATCAATATAATTGAGAACTAGCACGAACAAACTGTTGACTGAACAAGTTTCAAGCATGAACAAACATTTCTGAACCAACTGGTAATGAAGGTGATCAGCCTTTCATACCTGACTTATACATGCAAGATGTACAGAGTACAATTTTCATGGCAATCAGCAATGATTAACCATAAGCTTGAATAAAACACTCTTATTAGAGTTAAGTACAAAGAAACTTGCCTGAACCGTTGATTACCGCAACGCAATTTATAACTCTTTACCCGAAGACCTAATATTAATAATATAGATCTCCAATATTAGAATAATATCATCACAGTATAATACTGTTATAATTATACACACAGAATAACCTAAACACATAACACATAAGCCTATCAGTCTATAACACACATAAGACTAGGTATCAAGTCAAACTATTGCAGTCTAAGTTGAAACCGACACAATTCTATCATCCCAACGGTCTAGTCGGACAAAAATCGAGTTTAAGTTCAATTAAACTCTGTCTAACCACTTAACCATTATTCCAGATAAATATCTTATCAGTCAAAATAATTTTTAAAGACTTATAATAATTTTCAAATAATTAATATCATTTATCAACATTTTTCAATCATTAAAACTGTATTTAAATGAATTAAATACCACATAATTCCTTAATCATTAATATTCATTTAATATAAAATATTAATGAAAATCATAACATAATATTATAATATAAATATAATATACCAAAGTATTTTTAATACCTTAAAATCATTTTATATAATTTTCCAACACTTTAATCCATTATCCGATAATTAATATTAATATTAAAATATTAATATTTTCATGACTAAATATCAAAAGTTATATTTTATAACCTAAAATATTTTTATAACACTTAAATCATTTTTATATAATTTATAAAGCATTAATTCCATTTTCCTTAATTTATTTAATATAGTTATTAAATAAACTAATTATCATTAATATTGATTAATTAATGAATTTCATCACAAAATATTAAAAGTCATCAAAAATAACTTAAAATATTTTCTTATACCATAATTTAATTTTTCATGAATTAAAACTATTTTTAAATAATTTATTTAATATTATAATTAAATAAATAAATACCTTTTATATTCCAAAAATAATAAATATTTTCAAAATATACATAAAATAATTTAAAACTATTTTTCAGACTTTAAAATAATTTTTCAGAATTTATTTAGCATTTTTAATAATTAAAAAACATTTTTTTCTATTTTAATCATTTGTTCCGGAAAATAATAATAAAACTGTTGCTAAAGGGCTATAGCGACACTTTCTGTCGCTATAGGTGTTCTTGAGGATTTCCAGAAAATCTGTTAGAAGCCGAGGGGCTTGGTTTGACCATGATTAAAACAGTGAAGCTAATGTTTTCTGGGCCAACTAAAACTTTCAACGTGTAGTACTCATGTATCACTACCATTATCAACCATTAACTGAGTCATAACTTAACAGGCTAGCAAGATCTGCTCCTTCAAAGTTATTGTCAGAGTGCTGCTTGGTTTTCTGGGTAACCGAGAAACCCAGGCAGTTTCATGGTCTCATTTTCCAGTCAATTTAATTCGGTTTTCTGGTCATGATTAATGTGATTTCATGGTTCATATTTATAGTCCACATGTCAAGGAACATGTTTAAAGTAACATCACATTTTAAAAACATCTAAATCGCCAGAATCCGTGCGGTCAAACTCTGTCAGGAATTTGGCTTATGAACTTTTCTGGGTTTTTCCAGAAAGTTAAAATCAGTTTGGGTGGACTACTTTGACCACCTGTTACGTTTAATTGGTTGACTTATTAAGGCATTTAAAGGTATTTAGTTATAGTCCAGACAACAGGCTACACTTTCAATACAACAACAATAACAAACAACATAATACCGGACAAATCAAGGCTGGATAAAACCTTATCAGACGCTGATAACGTACTTCTGGGTTGCCCAGATTTTGCTCGGTCAAGCCCGGTCAACGGACTTTGTCCTTTAATAACGTACGATCTAGACCTTTTATGGCTGTGGTTCCAACTCTAGATCAAAGACCACATGACAAGCTACCTATTTCAACTTTAAAACAACAAAACGCAACAACAGAAACGAATCGAAGGCCACTGACATTCGGTTGTCAGGCCACCTTTGGTGTTCTTGGACAGATTTGAAAAACTTCGATTTTTCTACACTTTGATGCTATGGATCTATGATAGATCATCATAGATCATCATAAAACATCTTCTAGCACTGATTTAAACACATAAACACAAATATTAACTTAGCATAAATGATCATAGTGTTAGTTAGGGTTTATACCTTTTAGTTTCCAATCTTTGATCCATGCTCTCCTTAACAGATTGTGGTGATCTAAAGGCTAGATTAGTGACTGAATCACTTAAAATTTTCGGAGCTTTGAGATAGAGAGAGAGTTGGTGAGAGCTAAGCTAGCAAAATAATCAAAATATGAACACTTTCTCTCTCCCCATCTTTATATATTGTAATATAAAGTTGTTAGATGTAATGTGCTGTCACTAAGAGGCTGAAATGGCTGAAATTTTAAGTCTTGCAAGTCAAAATAGTTGGTAAACAACTAAAGTTATTGCCAATTTTGCAAGTAAACTAACTAAAATAAAAAAGGGCATTTTGGACATTTCCATATATTTCTAGAATTTTCCATTTAATGAAACCCTTAGGGTTTAGGGTTTGGAGCATTTAGGACTTATGGTTTAACCCTTTAGGGTTTAGGTTTTAACCTTAAAATATATAGCAACTTGGATTTTCAAAAAATTTCTAATTAGAATTTAAAAATAAAAAAATTTGATTTCTAATTTATAATCAGGGCTTCCTATATATCATAATCTCCTAGTTATAAATCAATCTTTGCTAATTAGGACCAATTTATCCTAATTAAAATTGTTAATTAAGCACTTAGGGTCAAATTTGTACATTAGGTTTCAAAACCACATTTTAGGGTTTTAAATAGAAAAATAATGTTTCAATTTTAGAAATTTAGATTTCCTAATTAGATTAGGGTTTCTAATAACTTGACAATTAGGATTTATATTTCCTAATTAACATTGCTAATATAACAATTAAATCCACAACTGAGCATTAGGGTTTTTGACGGAATAATTAGGGTTGAAAATTAGGGTTTGCTAATTAATTAACCTTTGCCCTAATTAGTAGAATAATTAATACCACATAAGCATTATAATTATCCTTTCTATTCCCAGATTAGGGCTTCATTTAATTAGAATCTGAAATTAGGATTTTCAGATCTGGTATTAGGGTTTTCAAATAATCAATTAAGATTTTAGATAATTCATTAGGGTTTTCCCTAATTAATTTAATATTAATGACGTTTAACCTTGTACATTCATTGCATTCCTAATCTAGGGTTTTCAATATCCCATTTAGAATTTCGGATTTCCCGGAACTGAAACTAGGGTTTCCAAAACCGATTTCTAGGGTTTCTTATTAGACGTTAGCATTTTCTAACTGAACGTTAAAGTTCTTAATATACAATTAGGGTTTGACACATATATAATTAATCTGATCAACCCTTGACCCTTATCCACAATATGTATACATACATAACAATTTTCATATAACTTAATCACATAAATCCTTAATCCTGAATAATTCACCTAAATCCTTCACAGAATTTTGAAATCCTCAAAATTCCATCCCAATAACCTCAAACGCATACACTCATTTTCTGTCTAGATCTATTATTTGACCTTAAATCAATCATTTAAGATTTTAATAAATTTTCTAATTTCGCGAGTTTTCACATTCACCCCTCCTTATAAGAATTTTGTCCCCGAAATTCACCTTACACCTTACACCGTGCACCTTACACCATTTATACTGAGCGATCACACAAGATCTTGAACTTATTTTCTCGGGTATCTATCAAAGATACTCAAACTTCTCGGGTATCTATCAAAGATACTCAAACTTCTCGGGTATCTATCAAAGATACTTAAAACACACGTAAAGGTTAAATTCACACTAAGTATTCCTGTATTTACAACTCCATCACATTTTTATCATCTCTGCACCAGGTTACATGGTACATGAGTGATAATTAAAACCAAATTTTGATATTTCAAATCATTGCTTAAACATTCTATCTGTTCCTATAATCCTTAATACTTCAATCACACACAACTATACCCAGTTCATAAAATCACAATTATGAGTTCATAACCTGGCCACAATTATATGAGTTTACAAACTTACCCTAGTTTGACCTTTGGAGTCCGTTCGCTGAGGGGCTCATAAACATTTCATATAACTATAAGTCAAGAATGTCATATAAGTATGAGTTCTAAGAACTCGTACTTAATCCGATATTCTCTACCTATGACCTATTTATCAGTATATAATAACTAGCGTGACACAACATTTCATTGATTACCAATGCCACCAACTAAGTAGTTTTTACACCAAGTACAATTCCCCGCCCATACAAGAAATTATACAACTCAGTTGCTAACACGAGTCCTCATTGAAATCCACACCTAATCTTAACCCCTTTTTTTTCAATACGAATTCAATTCGTATTCATAATCCATAACTCTTTTATGAGTTTTCATAGTACCATTTCATAGTACAACTTTCACACAGCATCTTGCTGTAAACTTTTCAATCATTAGATTGATTCTTTCTTGTTGTCATAACCTTATCAGATCACGGGGTGATCTTATCGTATATATTACGATTCAATTCCATACACTATGATCGTTTTGTTTTACGATCTCCTATCACTGCACTTCTGTTCACCACAATTACCAGAGTTAGGGAACTCTGTGTCTTTACACTCACCGAGATTCATCTTTGAATCTTACCGACCAACTAACTCTATTTGAGTTATCCTTATCCTAATCACTGCGGTTATTGGTCTCAGGTATTCTTACCTAAGCTTCATAACCGACAGCTCTGATACCAACTGTAGTATCCCCGAGTCCGGGCCCCAAATCGCCGCGGATTCGGTACACTAATCATTCTATAATTGTTTGTAGAAGATATAAACATAAATTGTTTATACATTACATTACACACTATTCCCCAAGGTCTATTAACCTTAACTTATGCACAATTCATAAAATATCTATTACACAACAATATTTATCAAAATAAACTATTACAAACTAGCCGCACATTTTATTCCAAGACGGACTTGGCATTAACCTTTTCTTGTATCCAAACACGTTCGCCTTATCTGCAATGTTTTATCATGATATAACAAGGGTGATGTTGGTCGGTTTCTCAACCGATAAACACGCTCAAGTATACGCGGTCTAACAAGTAATACAGTGATAAGAGAGTGTCGAACCCACGAGGAATTATCACTAATATCTATCAAGTACTGACTTTATATCGCCTCAGTCTTATTTAAACAGTTAATTAAAACGATAAATTATGATTACAATTAATCAAAATAGCAGAAAAACATAACATAGATAGATAGATAAAGAGCTAAGAACACAATATCCACACACAAGCATTTTGTCAAACACTTGGCGTGCATCACTTTGTTCAAATCTCTTAACTCTCTTTATGATCATGGCGGCCACTATGAATTGGCAATACATAAATTATGCATATACATAATCACATAAAGAACCAATTCGCATGACACCAATCAAAAAGAAAACAAATTAGAAGTTTAATTCATAACAAATAAATCAAACTATTCCAAATATTAGGTAATCATCCAATGGATCATACAAGTATCAAAGAAAAGCTAGAAGTTTAATTCAATTCCTTGTCTCCATAGGTGTTACAAATGTTTGCACTAGATCCCCAAGAATGAGTTCTAGCCACTAGAGGAAAAAGGAAGAAAGAAAGGATGGCTTCCCTTAGTTGTTGGTTGAAGCTCCTCCATTGATGTTGTTGAAGCTCCCACCATTGATGCTCCTTGAAGCTCTTGAAGAACCATGACCAAGAGCCATGGCCTCCCTCTTCTCCAAGCCACCACCTCTCTCTTTTTCTCCTCTAGGTTGCAAGTGGAAGTGAAGGAATGATGTTTTGGGTCATTAGGTTGAGCATTTAATAGCCAAAATCTGTCCAAAATTCGTGTCTGGCGCTGCGGCGCCATGATTTGGCTTGAACGGGGCGCTGCGGCGCGGGTAAAGGGGCTGGGGTACTGCTAAGTGGCGCCGCGGCGCCACAAATACACTAGCAACTCGCGCTGCGGCGCCGGGGCATTTTCTGCTCGGACATCTGTTGGGAAAATGGCCATAACTTCTTCATACGAACTCCGATTGAAGCGATTCAAGATGATCCGGAAAGAGGAGAAGTAGATCTACAACTTTCATTCTTTGAGTTCTTCGAAATAATGGATAGATCAATGCTCCAATTGGCCTTGAAGTGACTGTTATGCAAATAGCAGTTGGTAGTTTCCAGATTTGACACCCGTTGGGAAAATGGCCATAACTCTCGTATCCGAACTCCGATTGAGGCGATTCAAGATGATCCGGAAAGAGGAGACGATGATCTACAACTTCCATTCTTGAAGTTTGGACAGATAATGACCGTATAATGGCTAAAATTGCGCTTTACAGGACTGCTATGTCAATGGCAAACCGAAAATGAGAATTTGGCGATTCCAACCATCGACCCAAATGACATTCCATCCAATTCCTACAAAACAAAGTAAAAACACATAAAACTAATACAAATATACATAAAAGCAATATAAAACTATATTACACAACAATACAATGAAAACACATAAAAACCAAACAAACTAGCTTAGGATTTACAAATTATCAAACTCAAAAGTACCTAATTTGTGTATATAAAACACACTCATCAAATACCCCCAAACTTGAATCTTTGCTTGTCCTCAAGCAAAACACTAAGAACAAAAACTATAAAAATAAATTCTAACAATCAACTACTTGAGCAATGAATCAATAAGTTTGAACAATGGTCTTAAAGATATCAAAACATGATAACTCTAGAAAACTTTCAAAATGTCACAACGTCTAGGATTTCAACTTGCTTGTTAGTCATACCTTGCTTTAGATCATTTCTGTGTGTGTGTGTGTATCCATTTACACTAAACCAATTATAGCTCGGATTAGCTTATGCAACCATATTACCTTATGAAAGAAATAAACTTCAAAAACTACATGCTTAACACATCACTCATCGCAATTGTAGACAAATCAAACATTCCAAAAATTTGATAACAAAGGACTCTTAGGTGAGTGCATTTTATGCTCCATCTTACCCTAAGTCCGCTTTTATGGGCGAGTGCGTTTTACGCTCCATCTCACCCTAAGTCTGCTTTTATGGGCGAGTGCGTTTTACGCTCCATCTCAACCCACCGCAAGATTCTCGATATATTTTTATTTCTTTTTTTTTTCATAGGTGAGTGCGTTTTACGCTCCATCTCACCCTAAGTCTGCTTTTATGGGCGAGTGCGTTTTACGCTCCATCTCAACCCACCGTAAGATTCTTGATATATTTTTATTTCTTTTTTTTTTCATAGGTGAGTGCGTTTTACGCTCTATCTCCCTTAAGTATGTGTTTATGAGTGAGTGTGTTTTACGCTCCATCTCAACCCACCACATGACCAATTAATCAAACCTAAGTATATTGCTTCGAGTGATATTTAAACGAGTTCTAGAGTTTATTGATATCTCTCATAAGCATTCAGTCATATAAGCCTTCTCTAAGCATACAACTAGTTCATTACAAATGGATGAGTGCTCAAAAGTAGGAGTCATAAGCAAAGAAATAACCAACAATAAGTCAATCACCCAAACTAAGCAATATTTATCCATTTTTCATGAGTTATAACCTTAACAATCATTTGCCTGATCATATATTATAGCTCAATTCAAATTAAATCAATGCTCAAGAGATAACCTATACTAGAAATGCAATTAAGCCCACAAAATAAAATAAAATAAAACATATCAAAACAAAACGTAGAAGACCCCCAAACTTGAAACTGACAATGTCCTTACTAAATGCAATAAAAGAATTCAATACAAAGAACTTCCGTGATCATTTATCAGTTGTCGCCTTCCGCAACCGACGTCTACTATTTGCTAAGATATAACATAAAATGTAAAATTTTCAAAATTTTAACTAATATGCACTACTAAACATAAAAACATCCAAATAACTAACATAATAATATAATACCAACTCAAGTACCAAGAATATCACAAGTACCCCCAAACTTAAGAAGAACATTGTCCTCAATGTAAAGATAGATAAAATTAAAACTAGAGGACTTCCCTGAGAATATATGTTAATCGTCATCGACATCTTCCTCCAAGTCCTCCAAGTCGGGAGTGCCAAACTTGTTGCGCGATACTCGGTATCTGAAAGAAACACAAAACTTTACACTTTGGGTTGCCTCCTAACAAGCGCTTGGTTTATAGTCTTCGGCCCGACTTTATTTAAAATAGAAATACAAGTTTAATAAAAATGTGTCATGCAAAATAAAAATGTAAGGCCCCAGCATACGCCAAGTCTTTCACAAGAGCTGTATTTACATACAGTCTTGTCAATCCAATCTCACAAATGATAACAATAAATAGAACTGTAAGGCCCCAGCTTACGCCAAGTCTTGCACAAGAGCTGCATTTACATACAGTCTTGTCAGCCTATTTATTGTAATCGAAAAACACGTGAAAATAAAGATCAAACAAATAACAGATAAATATACATTCAAATTAAGACTACATTGATTGAAATCAATATTGGAAAATATTAGAATAATAATTCCCCGGCAACGGCGCCAAAAACTTGTTGGTCGGTTTCTCAACCGATAAACACGCTCAAGTATACGCGGTCTAACAAGTAATACAGTGATAAGAGAGTGTCGAACCCACGAGGAATTATCACTAATATCTATCAAGTACTGACTTTATATCGCCTCAGTCTTATTTAAACAGTTAATTAAAACGATAAATTATGATTACAATTAATCAAAATAGCAGAAAAACATAACATAGATAGATAGATAAAGAGCTAAGAACACAATATCCACACACAAGCATTTTGTCAAATACTTGGCGTGCATCACTTTGTTCAAATCTCTTAACTCTCTTTATGATCATGGCGGCCACTATGAATTGGCAATACATAAATTATGCATATACATAATCACATAAAGAACCAATTCGCATGACACCAATCAAAAAGAAAATAAATTAGAAGTTTAATTCATAACAAATAAATCAAACTATTCCAAATATTAGGTAATCATCCAATGGATCATACAAGTATCAAAGAAAAGCTAGAAGTTTAATTCAATTCCTTGTCTCCATAGGTGTTACAAATGTTTGCACTAGATCCCCAAGAATGAGTTCTATCCACTAGAGGAAAAAGGAAGAAAGAAAGGATGGCTTCCCTTAGTTGTTGGTTGAAGCTCCTCCATTGATGTTGTTGAAGCTCCCACCATTGATGCTCCTTGAAGCTCTTGAAGAACCATGACCAAGAGCCATGGCCTCCCTCTTCTCCAAGCCACCACCTCTCTCTTTTTCTCCTCTAGGTTGCAAGTGGAAGTGAAGGAATGATGTTTTGGGTCATTAGGTTGAGCATTTAATAGTCAAAATCTGTCCAAAATCCGTGTCTGGCGCTGCGGCGCCATGATTTGGCTTGAACGGGGCGCTGCGGCGCGGGTAAAGGGGCTGGGGTACTGCTAAGTGGCGCAGCGGCGCCACAAATACACTAGCAACTCGCGCTGCGGCGCCGGGGCATTTTCTGCTCGGACATCTGTTGGGAAAATGGCCATAACTTCTTCATACGAACTCCGATTGAAGCGATTCAAGATGATCCGGAAAGAGGAGAAGTAGATCTACAACTTTCATTCTTTGAGTTCTTCGAAATAATGGCTAGATCAATGCTCAAATTGGCCTTGAAGTGACTGTTATGCAAATAGCAGTTGGTAGTTTCCAGATTTGACACCCGTTGGGAAAATGGCCATAACTCTCGTATCCGAACTCCGATTGAGGCGATTCAAGATGATCCGGAAAGAGGAGACGATGATCTACAACTTCCATTCTTGAAGTTTGGACAGATAATGACCGTATAATGGCTAAAATTGCGCTTTACAGGACTGCTATGTCAATGGCAAACCGAAAATGAGAATTTGGCGATTCCAACCATCGACCCAAATGACATTCCATCCAATTCCTACAAAACAAAGTAAAAACACATAAAACTAATACAAATATACATAAAAGCAATATAAAACTATATTACACAACAATACAATGAAAACACATAAAAACCAAACAAACTAGCTTAGGATTTACAAATTATCAAACTCAAAAGTACCTAATTTGTGTATATAAAACACACTCATCAGGTGATCATGAAAGTTGCCCAACAAGTTTATATACAATAATATAACGATATATCATGATTGAAGAGTATGAATAATAAGCTGGCTATAATTCATCAATATAATTGAGAACTAGCACGAACAAACTATTGGCTGAACAAGTTTTAAGCATGAACAAACATTTCTGAACCAACTGGTAATGAAGGTGATCAGCCTTTCATACCTGACTTATACATGCAAGATGTACAGAGTATAATTTTCATGGCAATCAGCAATGATTAACCATAAGCTTGAATAAAACACTCTTATTAGAGTTAAGTAAAAAGAAACTTGCCTGAACCGTTGATTACCGCAACGCAATTTATAACGCTTTACCCGAAGACCTAATATTAATAATATAGATCTCCAATATTAGAATAATATCATCACAGTATAATACTGTTATATTTATACACACAGAATAACCTAAACATATTACACATAAGCCTATCAGTCTATAACACACATAAGACTTGGTATCAAGTCAAACTATTGCAGTCTGAGTTGAAACCAACACAATTCTATCATCCCGACGGTCTAGTCGGACAAAAATCGAGTTTAAGTTCAATTAAACTCTGTCTAACCACTTAACCATTATCCCAGATAAATATCTTATCAGTCAAAATAATTTTTAAAGACTTATAATAATTTTCAAATAATTAATATCATTTATCAACATTTTTCAATCATTAAAATTGAATTTAAATGAATTAAATACCACATAATTCCTTAATCATTAATATTCATTTAATATAAAATATTAATGAAAATCATAACATAATATTATAATATAAATATAATATACCAAAGTATTTTTAATACCTTAAAATCATTTTATATAATTTTCCAACACTTTAATCCATTATCCGATAATTAATATTAATATTAAAATATTAATATTTTCATGACTAAATATCAAAAATTATATTTTATAACTTAAAATATTTTTATAACACTTAAATCATCTTTATATAATTTATAAAGCATTAATTCCATTTTTCCTTAATTTATTTAATATAGTTATTAAATAAACTAATTATCATTAATATTGATTAATTAATGAATTTCATCACAAAATATTAAAAGTCATCAAAAATAACTTAAAATATTTTCTTATACCATAATATAATTTTTCATGAATTAAAACTATTTTTAAATAATTTATTTAATATTATAATTAAATAAATACATACCTTTTATATTCCAAAAATAATAAATATTTTCGAAATATACATAAAATAATTAAAAACTATTTTTTCAGACTTTAAAAAAAATTCAAAATTTATTTAGTATTTATAATAATTAAAAACCATTTTTTTCTATTTTAATCATTTTTTCCGGAAAACAATAATAAAACAGTCGCTAAAGGGCTATAGCGACACTTTCTGTCGCTATAGGTGCTCTTGAGGATTTCCAGAAAATCTGTCAGAAGCCGAGGGGCCTGGTTTGACCATGATTAAAACAGTGAAGCTAATGTTTTCTGGGCCAACTAAAACTTTCAACGTGTAGTACTCATGTATCACTACCATTATCAACCATTAACTGAGTCATAACTTAACAGGCTAGCAAGATCTGCTCCTTCAAAGTTATTGTCAGAGTGCTGCTAGGTTTTCTGGGTATCCCGGAAACCCAGGCAGTTTCATGGTCTCATTTTCCTGTCAATTTAATTCGGTTTTCTGGTCATGATTAATGTGATTTCATGGTTCATATCTATAGTCCACATGTCAAGGAACATGTTTAAAGTAACATCACATTTTAAAAACATCTAAATCGCCAGAATCCGCGCGGTCAAACTCTGTCAGGAATTTGGCTTATGTACTTTTCTGGGTTTTTCCAGAAAGTTAAAATCAGTTTGGGTGGACTACTTTGAATACACTTTCAATACAACAACAATAACAAACAACATAATACCGGACAAATCAAGGCTGGACAAAACCTTGTCAGACGCTGATAACGCACTTCTGGGTTTCCCAGATTTTGCTCGGTCAAGCACGGTCAACGGACTTTGACCTTTAATAACGTACGATCTAGACCTGTTATGGCTGTGGTTCCAACTCCAGATCAAAGACCACATGACAAGCTACTTATTTCAACTTTAAAACAACAAAATGCAACAACAGAAACGAATCGAAGGCCACTGACATTCGGTTGTCAGGCCACCTTTGGTGTTCTTGGACAGATTTTAAAAACTTCAATTTTTCTACACTTTGATGCTATGGATCTATGATAGCTCATCATAGATCATCATAAAACATCTTCTAGCACTGATTTAAACACATAAACACAAATATTAACTTAGCATACATGATCATAGTGTTAGTTAGGGTTTATACCTTTTAGTTTCCAATCTTTGATCCATGCTCTCCTTAACAGATTGCGGTGATCTAAAGGCTAGATTAGTGACTGAATCACTTAAAATTTTCGGAGCTTTGAGATAGAGAGAGAGTTGGTGAGAGCTAAGATAGCAAAATAAGCAAAATATGAACACTTTCTCTTTCCCAATCTTTATATATTGTAATATAAAGTTGTTAGATGTAATGTGCTGTCACTAAGAGGCTAAAATGGCTGAAATTTTATGTCTTGCAAGTCAAAATAGTTGGTAAACAACTAAAGTTTTTGCCAATTTTGCAAGTAAACTAACTAAAATAAAAAAAAGGCATTTTGGACATTTCCATATATTTCTAGAATTTGCCATTTAATGAAACCCTTAGGGTTTAGGGTTTGGAGCATTTAGGATTTATGGTTTAACCTTTTAGGGTTTAGGTTTTAACCCTCAAATATATAGCAACTTGGATTTTCAAAAAATTTCTAATTAGAATTTAAAAATAGAAAATTTTGATTTCTAATTTATAATTACGGCTTCCTAATTATATCATAATCTCCTAGTTATAAATCAATCTTTGCTAATTAGGACCAATTTATCCTAATTAAAATTGCTAATTAAGCACTTAGGGTCAAATTTGTACATTAGGTTTCAAAACCACATTTTAGGGTTTTAAATAGAAAAATAATGTTTCAATTTTAGAAATTTAGATTTCCTAATTAGATTAGGGTTTCTAATAACTTGACAATTAGGATTTATATTTCCTAATTAATATTGCTAATATAGCAATTAAATCCACAACTGAGCATTAGGGTTTTTGACGGAACAATTAGGGTTGAAAATTAGGGTTTGCTAATTAATTAACCTTTGCCCTAATTAGTAGTATAATTAATACCACATAAGAATTATAATTATCCTTTCTATTCCCATATTAGGGCTTCATTTTATCAGAATCTGAAATTAGGATTTTCAGATCTGGTATTAGGGTTTCAAATAATAAATTAAGATTTTAGATAATTCATTAGGATTTTCCCTAATTAATTTAATATTAATGACGTTTAACCTTGTACAAACATTGCATTCCCAATCTAGGGTTTTCAATATCCGATTTAGGATTTCGGATTTCCCGGAACTGAAACTAGGATTTCCAGAACCGATTTCTAGTGTTTCTTATTAGACGTTAGGGTTTTCTAACTGAACGTTAAAGTTCTTAATATACAATTAGGGTTTATTACATATATAATTAATCTGGTCAACCCTTGACCCTTATCCACATTATGTACACATACATAACAATTTTCACAGAACTTAATCACATAAATCCTTAATCCTTAATAATTCACCTAAATCCTTCACAGAATTTTATAATTCTCAAAATTCCATCCCAATAACCTCAAACGCATACACTCATTTTCTGTCTAGATCTATTATTTGACCTTAAATCAATCATTTAAGATTTTAATAAATTGTCTAATTTCTCGGGTTGTCACAAATATTACCCACAACTATAACATTATATCAAATTCATTCCATAATATTCAAAAATGATATTTATAGAAATTCATCTTTCTTCATAAAAGTTGGGATCTTACACAAATTCTCGCGATGCAGTGTGAGTCTCCAGACATTTTTGTTTTCTCTTAGCCATACATGGTGCCACGGCGTGACACATTTACACTGGGTTGCCGCTGCGGCGTCGCCCCTGTGCACCAGATAGGCAGGACAGTTTCTTTTTCTAACGAAACTCCCAGCTTCATAACTTATTCGTTTAACGAATATTCCCCGATCAATCGAATATTATAAAAAAACTTGCGTACTTTATAAAATTTATAAATATTACCCACAACTATAACATTATATCAAATTCATTCCATAATATTCAAAAAAGATATTTATAGAAAATTCATCTTTATTCATATAAGTTGGGGTCTTACACAAATTCTCGCGATGCGGCGTGAGTCTCCAAACGTTTTTTTTTCCTCTTAGCCATACATGGCGCCGCGGCGTGACACATTTACACTGGGTTGCCGCTGCGGCGCCGCCCCTATGCACCAGATATGCAGGACAGTTTCTTTTTCTACCGAAACTCCCAGCTTCATAACTTATTCGTTTTACATCCGAATTGGCTCATTCGAAAACCTACAACTCACAAATTACATACTCTAGGTGTTCATATTAGAATTTCACATTTTCAAATTTGTTAACTCGGAATTCACCTTTGGGTTCATTTTGAGCGTTCGTTTATCGTTTTCGAGCGTTCAATACTCGTTTTCTTCGTTATAAGTCAAAATTCGACAATTCTCGATCCACAACTCTTGAACACCTTATCTCACGTGTTGGCATTAAAACCAACGTTTTCAAGTCACACGACAACTTTTGACCTTTAATCTGAGATTTCTATCATTTCGACGTTTAACATCTATTTTCGCAAAATTCGCCATAACTTCGTTACTCGTGTTCTATAAGACAAATCAAATGGAACACTCCATTGATTCATCATCTTTATCCTAACCAAACAATATGCATATACCCTAGCTATGATGGTTTTCAAATCGTCCTATCATAACTAAGTTCACGTTCATGACTTTCTAGGGTTTTTAACTAACGTAAACATTTACGATTTTCATTTGGTCATTACTTATCATTATTTTAAATATTATTAGACATTCTTATTACTCCTCACTAAACACGCTCCACCAATTCACGATTCTCTACGAGAAACAAATTGAAAGAGATGGAGACTAAGGTTTACGAGATATTACCTTTGATAAACGTCTACGGGTTTGTTTGGAAGTAGATTGATTATAAGTTTCTAGCTTTTTCTCTCTCTCAATATAGATTGGACAATCTTTGTAAAACACTAACTAGCCGACCTAAGCTTTGTATTTATAAGCAATCCAAATGGAGGGAAAAATGGTTAAGAGGCCACCTCCTTACTATTCCACCTCATCTTCAACTTAGCCACCGAGTAATCACTTTACTTGGTGGCCAAGTGGCCGATCAACCACCTTCATGGATCATCCCATGGGTTGCCCCATGGGTTTTACCCATCCCATGACCCGCCGGTTCGACCCGCAGTTCGGTTTTTTGGATTGGGCTTGACTTAAATTAAAATTGGGCCTTGACTTGGGCTTGCTTACTTAATTCTTTGGGCCTTGCTATTAATCCAAGTCCAATTGTATTATCCAAAGTCCTTAACTCAAAATCCAATAAGAACTATTCATATTCTGCGTGTATAACTTGTAAGACCCCAACTTTTATGAATAAAGAATAATTTTCTCGAAATATATTTTTTAATATTATCGTGTAGATTTGATATAATGTTATAGTTGTGGGTAATATTTATAAATTTTGCAAAGTAAGTAAGTGGTTATATAATATTCGATTTGTCGGGGAATATTCGTTTTATCAAGAAATATTCGTACGACGACACAGTCATTGGTGTTCCCCACAACGGAAGTATTGTCGTAGTTAGAAAACGATAGAATTATCTTTTTATAAAAATAACGGCGAAAGTGTTACCGTTAAAACTGTTGAACTATATGGTAGTAAAAGTACAGTAATACGTGTGGTTGCATAGTAGCACACGGTATTGATTATTGACACTTACGTGAGAAGTCACTAAGTTATACTCAGTAATTGCTGCAGTAATTGCTGCATCATATCTCTCATATTATTGATTCAATTATTGTCACAGTATCATCTGCATAATATTTATTATTATTAAATAAATAATTAAGACGACAAAGTTATACATATTATTATTTGCAATATTGACAATGTCTAGAAGTTCTGTTAACGAGAGGTTTAATCACCTAATTGCGCGCCAATAAGGAGAAATCCTTACCGGAAAGCCCCCTCTTTCCTTGGAACGACCTGGTTGTTAAATATTATGAGTTATGATATTAATGATGAATAAGTTGTGTTCATTAAAGATGAAATTGATAGTTCCATTGTGTTGAGATTATTAGTGTTAGTGGAAATCGAAATTTATTTCGATAATAATTGATGTCTGGAAGTTATATTGACCAATCGGGTAATTAATCGGATAAATGAGAAATTAATTGCTATTATTTCACATGCTTATAACTATTTGTTCACATGTGTGTACTATTGATTCACATTCATGTACTATTAAGGGGGTGGTGCAAGATTGATAATACTTGCATGCCTAAATTAAAAATGGAGGTTTAGTTGAAGGTATTATATTGTAATTAGTTTTTTCACATGATTATACTATTGAGTCACATGAATGAACTATTAATTCACATTATTTACTATTAGGGAGGTGGTGCATGTTTGATAATACTTGCATGATTAAATTAAAAATAAAGAAAAGAGTAAGGTATTATACTGTAATATTTTGAGCCCCAAAACGTGCAATTATCGAAACTATATTTTTCTATAAATAGAAGCTTATTCTTCCTTCATTTCTCACCAATTCACAAAAGCTTTAGAGCAATTATTTTTGAGAGAAATTATAGAGAGAAAGAAGAAGAGAAGTCTGCTACCTCACTATTCTAGTATCCAATTTTTCTAAGGTAAGGGGTATTATTCTTTCGTATTCATGAAGAGAGTTATTTTCTTTCAATACTCGTAAGGGTTGTTATTCCACTCTTTATTATTATGTTGGAATAACCTGTCTATGTGAAGTACCGCATACATGGTGAAATTCTTCTGTTATTCCATTCTTTATTATTATGTTGGAACATCCTGTCTGTGCGGATTACGCATGACCTGGTTCCATTCTTTATTACTCTGTTGGAACATCATGCATGTACAGATTACACATGACCTAGTTCCATTCTTTGTTATTCTGTTGGAATTACCTGTCTGTGCAGATTACGCACGCATGGTGAATTCTTCTGTTATTCCATTCTTTATTATTCTGTTGGAATAATCTATCTACGTGGATTACCACATGGTGACAAAAATCCATTTGCAGTTTAATATATTCTATTATACTCAGATGATTAAAGTTTTGGCTTCTACTCTCCATGAAATCAGTGGAATATCCTTGATATTTGCCCTTCATCCAGTATCTTTTCATGGAAATATTAATTTGAGCATTCTTAAATTTTTACTCCACAAAGCAGTATCATGTTGACAATTTGGACGTTATTGATTTCTGGATAAATTAAATTATAAATCTTTACAAATTTATCATTGAACTTGTTTTATTGAATTCTTATATCATTGTCATCATCATAATGTTTATATTATGTTGAAAGTCATCTGTGGCCTGTAGTGCATAGATGGACTTGGTATGATTATGCCCATGGATTATTCGGTATAATCATGACCATAATGTTACAAATGATGTGGTTAAAGTCCTCAGCCGTAGTGCATTGATGGACAGTTGTTGGCATGATCATGACCATTGATGAATACACAAATATCCTTGGCCCGTAGTACATGGATAATTTGTGGTCGTGATACTAATGAATATCCTTGGCCGTAGTGCAGGGATGATGTGGTTTATTTATTAAGCTGAGTCTTAGTGATAAAAGTGATGAAAAACCTTTTAAATCATAGAAGATAGTGGATTTTATTCTCTAATTGACTCTTCTAATGGATTGCTTGTTCCGCTGCAGTTAAACTTGATGTTTATTATATTTTATCAGTTTAACACTGTTGAAGGATAATTTGTAATTTATTCTGCATTATCTTAGTCATAATATTTCTTACTGGGCTAGTTGAGCTCAACCTTCCTTTCACTGTTCTCTTCAGGAAATGAGAACGTAGCTGGGACTAGTCAGGGAACGGAGTGACGGTCCAGATGATAACATTAGTAGTCCTCACTATTCTGTTAAATAGTGTGACAATAAATATAATGAGGACTCCATTGAGTGTAGATGTTGTCTAGATGACCATATTCTTATAAAAACTCTTAGATTATGTTTTGTCGTATTTTACACTACTGTTGTATAATTAAATTGTATTTGAATTTTGTACCATGTATTTGGCGACTCAAGATGGGTGATGTATACCTTTTTTGGGGGCGTCACATAACTCACGTATTCTCTTCGTCTAATACTCATACGATATTCGTATTATACGTCGTACTATTCTTCCTACCACACTTGTATTCGAACTAGTATAATACTCGTATCTCATACATATAATAACCTAAATGTTTATTCGCATTCCATTTCCCATTCGAAAATATCTTTCACTAACCCTTAGGTTTTACGTCCGCAAGCGAAAACTTTGTTTGCCATAACGAAAATATTATCGGATATTCCATCATATCTTCATGTTCTATGATTACACGTTTCTCGTAATTTCGAACCTAAGCTCCGAACGAAATCGGATGAATACTGTTTTTAAGGGAAAATTCTCGAAAAACATTCCTTCTCGTCTTTATAATTCAAAATAATTAATCCTAGCACATAGCCAGAATACTAACCACATCCACACATTCTATGTCATAGAAAAACCTTCAAACATCTTACTAACGTAATTAATCAATTAAATTCATTTAATCCACATAATCAAATAAAAATTTAATTCATTCAAAATCCAAAAGTCTCGGGCGTTACAGAAGCAGTGCTCCCCATAGAAGTTGAAATGGTATCCCTCAAAGTGTTGATAGACACTCAGCTGGATGAATACCAATGGGTACAAGACAGGTATCACCAATTGTCTCTAATGGATGAAAGGCGAACCACGACTATCTTCCATGGTCAGTTATATCAAGAAAGGATCGCCAGATCCTATAACAGAAAAGTCCGGCTATGGCGGTTTAAGCAACATGACTTGGTTTTAAAGAAGATCCTTGACAACCAAGATCAGTCCAAGGGAAAATTCACCCCTAATTGGGAAGGCCCATTTATTGTCAAGGAGGTATTGACAGGAGGCGCTCTCAGATTGCAGGAAATGGATGGCGATGAATTTCCACAACTCATCAACTCGGACACCGTGAAACGGTACTATGTATGAAGTTACCATCAAGCAAACATCCTGATGTTAGATCATCAGATCACCAGTCATTCCGGTTCTTTAACCCATCATCACATACAACTCTTTTCCACACTTTACCCCTCAGGGAAACATACTCTTCAAGCCAGTAGCCTAGCTTCACTACGTTCATACAATTTTGATTATCCCCCCAGGGATTGAACTTTTTACACCTGCAGTTTATCCTGATGACGAGATTAAACTTTTCTACGCTTGGAGTTTGTCCTGAAGACGAGATCAAACTTTTTCACACCTGCAGTTTGTCCCAATCATGGGATCAAACTTTCTTCTCCCCTAGTATAGCCTGCGCATGGGATTCATACTTCTCTTTGGATGCGAATCGTACTAGGGGGTGAACTATGTCGACCTGATCTCCTCTTCAATAGGAGTACATAGGTAATCATTTTATATGGCACGGTCGCAATAAAACAAAAACAACAAAAATATTTCTACCCTTCTCCTTACAAAAACAAAAACAACAAAAACATTCATACACCATTTCTGCCACATACAGCATTGAACCTCTTACACCAGGTTCGAACTAATAGACATGATCTCCTCTTAAATAGGAGTATGTAGGCAGCCATTCATGGTTCGGTCTCAGCCCCTACAAAAACACAAATACTTGTCAACGGTACTGTGATCAAACTTTAATCCATCACATTTTATTCGGCTTTAGACCAAAGGGATGGAATTACCTGAACTCCTCCTAAATAGGAGGTTTGGCGACCATCTAAGCTGTGGTTGTGCCTCAAAGAGCAACACCAATCCCTAAGAGATGGAATTAACTAAGGTCCTACTAAATAGGAGTACTGACAACCATCTGTGGTTTGCCAATCTTAGAGAGGAAAGCCACACTCCTCTCTACATTTCCATATAGAAATCGGTCCCAAGACACCAAAGATGGTAGGGATCCACACAGATAAATGATCCATTCTGAACTGTCTAGAGACAACTCAATGTCCATCCATCAAGGAGGAATTCAGAATACATCAAGATCATAAGCCCTGAAGAAGCAGGCAAAATATCAAGCAAGTATCCAAACATATCTAAAAGGGAAGTGAACAAAAATATATTTCCCTGATATATATATATAATGTTTTTTGATATACACAATATAAACTGTACATGACCAAATGGCTAAGCTAGTTTGTGCAGGAAAATACAAGACCATCTACAGATCAGTGTATATGGGAGCTATCAAGCCCAACATGGCATCCCTCTCAGCAGAAGAAGGTAAAGTTGTGGTCTCCTGTACAAGGGTATCCACACGAGCTAATAGATCTACAGCCATCTGCATGGGGACTCTATGCTCATTAACGGATGTGCTCATCTCTACAATCATGTAGTTGTGACGAACGAGATTTTTGTAAATTAATTTTTAATATTTATTAAATTAAATAAATATTTTTAATGATTTAATTATTAGATTAAATAATTAATTGATGCAATTGTGGTAGATTAATTTAATTATATGTGTTACATTTATTAAATCAATGTAGAGAATTTTTATTATCGAATTATGAGATTATGTGAGCTTATTGTATTAAAAGAAATATTTAATAAGCCTATTGGTATTTTAATTTAATTATTAATTAGAGATTTAACAAATTGATATAATTAATTAATGAGAAAATTAAATATATGACTATGTGAATTTATGAGAAGTTATCATATTTTATTATATTAAATAAGTTATTTGATTTATTGTGCAAATGGGTGTGACATGGTTTAAACTATATGATAAAAGCTTTATTAAATTAAATGAGAATAAGCCTCTTAAGGCTAGCCAAACATGGCACTAGTAGAGATTGAGGGCAGTTAACCCATGATGGGTAACTAACCACAATGTGATAGTTTATTTATTACGACGTCTTCTTTTCTCTTATTATTTTACTAAGTCTAGAGAATACTCAAAGAGAGTTTGTCAGAGATAATTAAAGTATTGTGAAGAAAATTATGAGTGTGTAATCAAACAAATACTTGTGAAAGGATCACCATTGATAAACTCTTCTAAATCTATACTCTGGGTAATTTCTCCAAACCAAATTCTGTTTTTACGTCATTGAGTTTTCATAGAAAAATGACTTTCAAGTTTTCTGTAAATCTCTATATTTGGGAAATGATATGATTATAAGTTTATATATGTGTTAAATGTTATCAAATTGTACTTGATTATATATATTATGTAAACCATATCATCAGTTTCATGAAAACACATGTCGTATATGTTTTTCATAAATTATAGAGTTTGGGTTTTGGCCATATGGCCTTATACGTGGTATTTAATGTGTTGATCATATATTATCCCTAAATTTTACACTAGTATGTTATTATACATGTTGATACGAAGAGAGCAAAGTTTAAATGAACGAATTCGGTGTTATAACGAATCCGTGCTGACAATTTTCATGTTTTATTTTCAAAACATTCAAGAACATCAAAGCCAGTGAAATTGCATGCTTAAATTCTGTAATTAAGTGTTTAAATTGGTTAAAGTCATTATATAAATGTTGGGTTATGATTATACATGAATTATAACATGTGGGTATGTCTAAATTCGAGTAGAAATTAAGAAATTGGTAGAAATTAGCATGTTCTGCGATTTTTTGCGAACTGCCATTTCTGTGTCTGGTACGCCGCGCCGCAGGCCCGGCTACCTGTCTATTTCTCGCGCCGAAGTGCCACCGCGCCGAAGTGCCATGACTGGAGCCACAACGCCACGGTGTCGTAGTGCGAAGACCAAGTATAACAGTGACGTCACAGCGCCACTCTCCAGAAAGTTCAGAAATGACATTTTTAAATTGATTAAGTCTAGCAATGTGAAAGCAACTTAATGTAATGAACATGGACATATGCTAGAAGTATAATGATATGTAAAATAGTTGTTTAACATGTAACTAACATAATTTCATGTGAATTGAATTATTGAATACATAATTAACTTGTTGTTCATGAAGTGTTATTTTGGGACAACGAATGTAGTAATTTGACTAAGTATAGTCATAACCGAAGTTAGACAAAGAGAATGAGTTATGACGATTAGTTAAGTTATAATTAACTGGTATTGTGAATTTGAATGGTATTTAGGATTAAATTCAAAGAACGTGCTTAGTTAAAGTGTAATCTACGCACGAGGCAAGTTTCCTAACCCTACTTGTCATTATTGTTCAAGTTTATTATTTACCTCGATTAGATTATCATTACTATTACTCAAGTTCAAATGTTATATTAAAGATTAATTATCCTTTCAAAGCATGATTCAGTTATACAATAATTGTCATATTGTATACTTCTTGAGATTATTATTCTAATCGAATATCATTATTGTTGAACCTTATTAGACTAGTGAACTTTATTGATTCAACTAGTTCTTAGTTGATGAACGTTCTAAATTTTAGAACCCTTATTGAATTATCCAAACCAAACTTCCTTTGGTGCGGACTCGAGTGTCAAACTGAGATGAACAACCCTGCAAAGGGATTTACTTATGTGTTAGCATTAAGATATTGTGTACAGTATGGTACTAAGGTTTGATCTCCCTAAGTACGAGTAGAAGGTCTATAGTCTCATGATTGTTAAATGTTTCAAGTATAACCCTTGATAACCTAGGACATAGTTCAAGGTCTTATAACCCTCAGAAATCTTTTGATTGTTGTTATTTATTCTTGATTCAAAAGTTGAGCTTTTATTCAGATGTCTTTAATTCACTCGCATGTTATTATTACTGTTATTTTATTATTATACTTGTGGGCAATCGTGCTTACTCAATCGTGCTCACTCTTGCTTAATAATAATATTGCAGTTAAGAACGAAAGAACTGACGAACCTTCCACTAGTAAAGGAAAGGGCAAGGTTAACAAGTGATGAAGACTTCTTCGTGATCACATTATGGAAACCATCTGAGAAAATTGAGACACCGCGGAATAATTTACAAGTTGCTTACAGCTGAAAATGTCCATCACGGGAACCGAATCTAGATCCAATAGGCTGAATCTATGATCACATGATTCCTAGGTGCACAAGATACTTTAATTTGTATGAAAGCAGTAAGAAGGTATATATATAAAAGCTGTAAACAAATATATATATATATATATATATATATATATATATACAGACATGATCACCAACCACAAAGCACCTCCATGGGGGATCAGAAATGTAAATAAAGTTGTAAAAGCTATCAACTGACAAGGAGGAAACTCCAGGAGGGATAAAACATAAATAAAGCTATAAAGCTATCAACCGCCACGGAGGGAACTCCAGGCGGGACAAAGTGTAAAGAAAGCTATACAAAGCGATCAACTTCCATGAAGTAAACTCCAGGCAGGACAAACCGTAAAGAAAGTTGTAAAAGCGATCAACCACCACGAAGTAAACTCTATGTGGGACAAATATATATATATATATATATATATAAGCGAATAAACGCACCAGATGTAAAATCTAGTCTCATCGAACAAAGTCCAAAACACAGTTAATATATATATATATATATATATAAGCATGTAAACGCTCCGGATGTAAAATCTAGGCACATCGAACAGAGTCCGACAAACAGTTAATTTATATATATATATATATATATATATATATATATATATATATATATTAAAGCAATAAACGCTCCAGGCCGAAGTCTAGGCTCATCGAACAAAGTTTGACACACAGTTCATATATATATATATATAAGCAAATAAACGCGCGAGACCGAAGTCTAGGCTCAATCGAGGCATAACTCGATAATGTTAGTCAATATATATAAATATATAATATATATATATATATATACAAGCTGAAACAAAACCGCGAACCAAAGACCGGGCAAATGCGTGCAACACGACTCTCAACGTCAAGAAAGGTGTGTGCAGAGATGAAGAGAAAGACTCTAAAGTGTGTGAGAAGGCTTACAGTTGACTGCCAAAGAAGACTTCTATATCTTTAGAGTGGGTAAACACTGGCTTTTGCAGGTACAAAAGAAGCTATATATGAGCACACAGGTGTTTAAAATGAGAAAGTACACTGCATGGGGTGAGTGCAGATCAAATTGGGCAGGCTTCCTCGCCGTTTTCTCTTGCAAAATGGGCAGCCCAAGCCCTCTATTTATAGATGAAGTAGCCGCATGTGTACCTGCGGTAGAGCCGCAGGTGTACCAGAGGCAACCCGGGTGGGCCCGAGTTTTTCAGGTCGGGTCATCTCGTAGTACGTGCATTCGGGCACTGTAATGTCCACTCGGACTTTTAGAAGTGCAATTCGGGCATCATTTTGAGGTATACAGGACCTATTTCGGACCGCCATTGTCAAGAGTCGTATGATGGCATGTGATTAGAGTTTGTATGAAGTCATTGAAGATGGGATGGTACCTTCCGGTCTTCAAGCTTCAACTTCCATCTGTTACCCCGCAAAATAGTCACTCGAGATTGGTTAGTCTTGTGGGACATCGTTGTATAGAGATGTTGAGAAAATGTGGCATGGCATCGCGTTGTCTAAATAACGATGTTACCCCTCATCGGTGTTAACATCGGATTAAAGCAGACGTTGCTCTGGCTTCACTGAGATTGAGCTGCTGCAATTGTTGAAGGTCCTCATTGTCATCTTTGAGGTGTGTCTGCCTTCCCGGTGTTATCGTCGGGTTGGTACAGAACATCTCGTTTGTGAGCGCCGAGATTGAAGCTGGTCGCATTTGAAACAAACATTTCCGGGCTTATCGCCGAAATTGGATTCCTTGGGGTTATCCCCAAGGTTGGTGGATATTCCCATGGTTGGGACTGAGACTAGATACCTCGGGATTATCTTCGAGATTAATCGGTCTTCTCTGGTGTGTGTTCCGGTATTGTATCTGCACGCCTCGGGGTTATCTCCGAGATTAGAATTGTTACTCCCAGAGTGTGATCTGGGGTTGATGCTGAACTTCTGGTAGTATCCGAAATGGATATAGATTGTCTTTCAGGGTTCCCTCTTAAAAGACGAATCTGTCCTCCTGCAATGTTAGTGACAGTAGTACAGAAAATTTCAAGTGTCTACACTGAGTTAATGGAGTAGCGATTCGAGAAAATCCTTCCATGAACCTCCGATAATAACCAGCTAAGACCAAAAAGCTATGTACTTCGGTCACTGACTTAGGTTGCTCCCAGCTTTGAATTGCTTTAATCTTTGCCGGGTCAACAGATATTCCATGTTTTGATATCGCGTGCCCGAGGAATGCTACTTCCTCAAGCCAGAACTCGCATTTCTTTAACATGACATATAACTTGTTTTTATGAAGCTTATGGAGTATCAGCCTCAAGTGTTGCTCATGATCTTCTCAGTATTTGGAGTAAATGAGGATGTCATCAATAAAGGCGACCACAAAGTGACCCAAATATTCCTTGAATACTCGGTTCATCATATCTATGAAGGCAGCAGGAGCATTAGTTAATCCAAAAGACATGACTAGGAATTCGTAATGCCCGTACTGTGTTTTGAAAGTAGTCTTTGGAATGTCATCAGTTTAATTTTTAATTGATGATATCTGGAACGAAGATCGATCTTTAAAAAATATTTGGTGCCTTGCAACTGGTCAAATAGATCATCAATACGAGGTAACGGGTACCTATTTTTGATGGTGACATGATTCAACTCCCGATAATCAATACAAAGTCGCATACTTCCATCTTTCTTCTTCACGAATAGAACAAAAGCACCCCAAGGAGATGTACTAGGACGAATGAAACCGATTTCTAATAATTCCTATAGTTAGGTTTTTAACTCCTGAAGTTCTATAGGAGCCATTCAATACGGGGCTTTGGAAATGAGTTTTGTACCGGATTCAAGGTCGATACAAAATTCAATTACCCACTCTGGGGGTAGGCCAGGAAGTTCTTCAGGGAATACGTCAGGAAATTTATTAACATTAGAAATATCATTCAAATCTGACGTATTTCTGTTTAAATCCGTGACATGTTCTAAGAAAGCTTAACATTCATTTTTCAATAAATGAATAACTTTATGGCTTGATATGACAGTG
Organism: Panax japonicus; assembly: GCA_020205505.1. Lineage (NCBI taxonomy): Eukaryota > Viridiplantae > Streptophyta > Magnoliopsida > Apiales > Araliaceae > Panax > Panax japonicus. Next base: position 49,414,982 of record CM035113.1, read on the forward strand.
ATTGACTTTAGTGGTTTGGTTGCTTGAATTCGCATACTAGGTTGGTTAGGAATATGAAAGCTAACAACCTTACGAAAACAATCAATTTTAGCATGATGAGTAGTTAACCAATCAATTCCTAAAATCACATCAAATGCAAGTATTTTCATAGGGAAAAGATCGACAGGTAACCTGCGGTTATCGATTTGAATTAAATAAAACTTATAAACAGTGGATGTAATGAAGGTTTCTTCCAACGAAGTTTCAACAGTTAAATCAAAGTCTAATTTCTCTGGAGTTAAATTTAAACGTTGAGCGCGAGTAGGAGAAATAAAAGAATGGGTAGAACCGGTATCAAATAAGGTATAAACTTTGCTAGAGTTTATGAATAGCTTACCCGTGATCACCACATTTGGATTTCTCACTTTTTGGGAGGTTACGACAAATGCTCTCCCTTGAACTATCGATTTTTCCTTGTCTGGGATGGCCTTTTATGCCTCCATCCCAGCTGGACTTTGCTTCGGTCCAGGACAAAATTGTGTTAGGTGACCTTCTCTTCCATAATTGTAACATGTTTTGGACTGCTGCGTACAGTTTGGACTGATGTGTCCCTACCCTCGGCATTTGTAACATACGACCGTCGGTCGTTCTCCTTCCTTAACAATAGGTACTGGTGCTGACGTCCTTCCATCATTATTGAATCTCTTCTTCTTGAAATTCCAACTTTTATTATCTTGGCCATGATTACCACAGAAGTGGTTACCATTTCTAGCATGTTGACTTCAACCACTTTTGTTGTCACCGCTTCGATGACTGCTACCACTGGTATTATCATTTTGTCGGTTGCTCTCTCTTGGTTGGGTTGACTCGTTATCGCGCTCCAATAACTGAGCCCTATTTACAACATCTGAATACAAACACAGTTTGTGAGAAATTAGATATTGACGTATCTCGGGTTTCAAACCTCTTAGAAACATCTTTGTCATTCTCTCCTCATTATCAACCAAGTGGGATGCAAACTGGGATAACTCGACAAACTTAGCTTTGTACTGTGACATGGTCATATTGTTTTTCTCCAGCTTGATAAACTCTACCTCTTTCATGTGATGAATACTTTCGGGAAAGTACTTATCGTTGAACAGTTCTTGGAACTTCTCCCAAGACATCTTAGTGCAGCAGGTTTAGTACGCTTTACCGATTCCCAGCAGTAATCTGCCTCTCCTCGCAACATAAAGGTGGCAAAGGGAACCTTGTGCTCCTCGGAGCATCCCAAGACATCAAATATCTTGGTGATCTACTTTATCCACAGCTCCGCCTTAAGTGATTTTGGCTCTTCAATAAACTTCGGTGGTCCCAGCTCTTTGAACTATTTAGCGGTGATTGTCCGAGAGTTGCCAATGTTTTCACCTGCATTTTGAACAGGAGTCGTTCTCGCCTGATGTTGCATGAATTGCATAAAGCCTCTGAACATCCTATCGTTCATCATTTGGTCAATGTTGTTATTTTCCTGAGTATTATTGCCATCCTGGTGCACATTATCCTTGGTATTGATCGTTGGTGACTCAACGGTCTCATGTTCTTCATTGCTTATCTCAACATTTTCGGATGCCATTTTCAAATACTGCCACAAAACAAGGGTTAATTGACATGTCACATATTATCCCTATACTCTGACCGACCAAATAAATACCAAATAAACTTAGGTAGGTCATACTAGCGAAGGAATTCCCCGTCTCTCCCCTCCTAGTTCTTGTCTCACATCTCAGCCAGAGATCATATCTTTAAGCTTTGATACCAACTGTGACGCCCCCAAAATAGGTATACATCACCCATCTTGATTCGATAAATACATGGTACAGAATTTAAATATAAACTTCTTTTATACATTATGACAAAATGTAGCTGAGAGTTTCAATACGAATAATGTCTCGTAGAGAGTATCCAAACTCAAATAAAGTCCTCATTACAATTATTATCACACTATTTCACTGAATAGTGAGGACTACTAATGCAAACATCTGGATCGTCACTACATTCCCCGACTAGTTTCAGCTATATTCTTATTTTCCGAAGAGAACAATGAAAACAAAGGGTGAGCTCAACTAGCCTAGTAAGATATATTATGACTAAGATAATGTAGAATAAATTATCGTTAGCCTTTAACAGTGTAAAACTGATTAAATATAATAAACATCAATTTTAACTGCAGCGGAATAAGCAATCCATTATAACAGTCAAGTAGAGCATGATATATACTATCTTCTATGAGTTAAAAAGTTTATCATCAATTTTATCGTTGAGACTCAACTTTAAAAAAAACCACATCATCGAATCATCCCTGCACTACGGGCCAATGATATTCATGTAATCATCAATGGTCATGATTATACCGAATAATTCGTGGTCATAATCATACCAACAACTGTGCATCAATGCACTACAGGCCAATGAAGATTTTTACCACATCATTTGTAACATTACTATCATGATTATACCGAATAATCCTTGATCATAATCATACCAATTGATGAGTGGGATTTAAACCTGCGAATCGGATATTTTCTGCCTTAAGAACTTGCCTGGATTCATAGTTTTTATATAGTTTTATTGGGAATATAGTGTTTTTGTATTTAATCATTGCATTGCAGAGCTTCGCAGTGTTTTTGCTGCTTTGAAGGGGCAAAACTGTCATTTTGAGCTCTCCCGCACCGCGGCGCCAAGGCCAGAGTCATTGGCCGCGCCGCAGCGCCACATGCTGTCCCACACTGACAAAAAGCCGCGCCGCGGTGCCACTTACCATATGCTGGCTCGCGCTGCAGCGCGAGCTCCGTGTCCAAGTTCCTTAGGCCGCGCCGCAGCACGACTCAAAGGCTTCGTGGCCCGCGCCGCGGCGCCACCTCCGGTTCCCAGGCAGACAGGAAGTGTTTGACCTAGCAAATGTTGGAGGATAAGGAGGGGGCGGCGGCTGTTAGAAGAGATATAGAGCATAGAGCAGAAAAAGATAGAAAGAGCTAGAAAATAGAGAAGAGGAGAAGAGAAAGCTTGTTGAAAAGAGATCCGTTGCTCTCCATTTTCTCAGATCGTGCAAGTGAAGAGATTGTTTGGCTGAAGAGTACTCCTTTCTTTAGGGGTTTTTCTTATTTCAAATCTTCTATTTATTGTATTTGTCTGAAATGGGTGGTGTATTAGAACTATGTGTTAGTCTCATAGTTATGAACTAACTCCATTGTTAGGATTGCAATGTAACTTTTTGAATAGCTTAATCGACTTTCTCTCTCGTTTTATATAATGAAGCATTTTGGAATGGGTTGTTGTATTTTGTTTATAATGTCTTATTTCTTGATAAAGAAATAGGTTTTGATAGTAGTGGAAATTGATAAATGGATATTACTGTCTTCCTTTAAATACAATGACACTTGTTTTGTCCTGCCATTTAATTGTGGGCTTATTGTGCTTGTAGGATAGACATATCCTCACTTGCCTTGTGTGACCTTGGAGTTGTGCATAATGACCTTGGTCAGATTAGATTCACCAATAGACATATTGTGTTCTAGTTTGTCAAGGATTAGCATTTGACCTTCGACAGAAGCTTATGCTTACTTTAATCTCGGTTGACCATTCCTTGATTTGTTTATATACGGAGAGTTAGAAGATTAGGCAAAGCATTAGGGGAGTTGTAATCCTATCTTTATTTCTTAGAGCTGTTTCTTCTCGCAATTTGATTGTCCTATAGAATTTGTTTAACCAACCATCTATTTCTTTTGTTTAGATAAGATTAGTAACGACTTTACCTTAGTAGTTGTTTCCTGTTAAGTCTTTTTCCTCGTGGGTTCGACACCCCCTTATCACTGTATTACTTGTTAGACCGCGTATACTTGCGCGTGTTTATCGGTTGCGAAATCGACCAACAAGTCGCGAAATCCCCTTTGGTGGATGGCGCCGCGGCGCGAGTTCCTGCACTCTGAGTCCTTTTTCCATCTGTTATCTGCACAGACCAAAACATGCATAACAACTACACTATACAAGCAATCATATAATATGAAAAACACAACAAACTCTATTGGCAACATGTTAAACACAAAACATAAAAGCTATCAGCTAAGCCATTAGATAAAATAAACAATCACTGAAAATTGGAAATCAGTGAAGAAACAATAATATTTATACCGAGATGGGGGTGCCTCCCCACCAAGCGCGTGTTTTATAGTCGTCAGCTTGACTATTCATCCCGACTTAGGTCGGGTCTCCAAGTGTAATGGAGGTATTTTGACGGTCAACCTCGCCGCCCCAGTAGTGCTTTAAACGTTGCCCATTCACCTTGAATGTGGAATCGGAATTTGGATCCATAAGCTCAATTGTTCCATGATTATAAACCTTAGCTATAGTGAAGGGGCCCGACCATCGGGACTTTAGCTTCCCGGGAAACAATTTTAGCCGGGAGTTAAACAGAAGAACTTGCTGACCCGGTTCAAAATGCCTCTCAAGGATCTTCTTGTCGTGCCACTTCTTGGTCTTTTCCTTGTACAACTTGGCATTTTCATATGCCTGCAGACGAAATTCATCTGCTTCATTCAGTTGTAACAGCCGTTTTTCGCCGGCTGCATCAAGATCAAAGTTAAGCTTTTGAATCGCCCAGTAAGCGCTGTGCTCCAATTCGACCGGGAGATGACAAGCTTTTCCATAAACTAGTCGGTAAGGGGACATTCCGATGGGCGTTTTATACGTTGTGCGGTACGCCCATAATGCATCATCAAGCTTCTTCGACCAATCCTTACGGTTTGGGTTAACGATCTTTTCCAGGATTCGTTTCACCTCTCGGTTTGAAATTTCAACTTGGCCGCTGGTCTGAGGGTGGTAAGCAGTGGCTATTTTATGAGTTACCCCATACTTGGCTAGAAGTGCCTCAAAATACTTATTGCAGAAGTGCGACCCTTCATCGCTTATTATGGCCCGAGGTGTGCCAAAACGGGTGAAAATATTCTTTTTGAGGAACTGAAGCACCACCTTCGCATCATTTGTCGGCAAGGCAACTGCTTCCACCCACTTTGAGACATAGTCAACTGCCACCAGTATGTAGAGATTGTTGAACGAGGAAGGGAAAGGTCCCATAAAATCAATGCCCCAGACATCAAACAACTCTACTTCCAGAATATTTTGCAGCGGTAGTTCATGCCGCTTCGAAATAGTGCCCACCCGTTGGCATCTGTCACAATGCATCACATATGCGTGAGCATCTTTAAAAAGGGTGGGCCAATAGAATCCTGACTGCAGCACTTTAGCGGCAGTTCGCTGGCCTCCGAAATGACCTCCATAATTAGATGAATGGCAATGATGCAACACGTCTTCAATTTCTTCTTCAGGCAAACATCTACGCAAGATTTGATCCGAACACTGTTTGAACAGGAAAGGCTCGTTCCAAAAATATTGCTTAGTATCTTTAAGGAATTTCTTCCTTTGTTGGAAACTCAGGCCTTGAGGGATAACTTGGCAAGCGACGTAATTGGCGAAGTCCGCATACCACGGGGCTTTGCCATGTACCAATAAGAGCTGCTCGTCTGGAAAGAATTCATTTATAGCTCTGTCGGCTTCAGTAGACGATGTAGTGTTTTCCAATCTACTTAAATGGTCGGCAACTTGATTCTCAGTTCCCTTCTTGTCTCTGATTTCTAAGTCAAATTCTTGTAGGAGCAAAACCCACTGTATCAATCTCGGCTTAGCATCCTTCTTTTCAATCAAATACTTGATTGCCGAGTGATCGGTGTATACGATCACCTTCGTCCCGATGAGGTAGGAACGGAACTTATCGAAAGCATACACTACTGCCAACAACTCCTTCTCAGTGGTAGTATAGTTTAACTGCGCGTCCGTCAGTGTCTTGCTGGCATAGTAGATAGTGTGGAAGACCTTCTCCCTTCGCTGGCCTAAAACTGCCCCTATAGCAAAATCACTAGCATCGCACATAAGCTCAAAAGGGTAGGTCCAGTCAGGAGCTACCACAATAGGTGCTGTGACAAGTCTTGTCTTTAAGGATTCAAAAGCGCCCAAGCAGGCGACATCAAAGTGGAAGGGCTGATCTTTTTCCAGCAGGGTGCACAATGGTTTGGTAATGCGCGAAAAGTCCTGGATGAACCTTCTGTAAAAACTGGCGTGCCCGAGAAAACTCCTTACCCCTTTTACTGAGGTGGGCGGGGGAAGGTTGTTGATAACATCTATCTTGGCCTTATCAACCTCAATACCTCCAGCAGAAATCCGATGACCCAAAATAATGCCCTCTTCAACCATGAAGTGACACTTCTCCCAATTTAGCACATGGTTTGTTTCGGCGCAATGATGGAGAACTGCAGTCAGATTTGTTAGGCAGTTATCAAACGAGCTCCCAAACACAGAGAAGTCGTCCATGAAGACCTCCAGGGTCTTTTCAACCATGTCAGAGAAGACTGACATCATACACCGCTGAAACGTAGCGGGGGCATTGCACAACCCGAAAGACATCTTCTGAAAGGCAAAAGTCCCATATGGACATGTGAATGTCGTCTTCTCCTGATCTTCCGGGGCAATAGAAATCTGATTGTACCCCGAGTATCCATCCAGTAAATAGTAGTATTCATGTCCCGCCAACCGATCGAGCATTTGATCAATGAAAGGAAGAGGAAAGTGATCCTTACAGGTTGCTTTGTTCAGTTTCCTGTAATCTATGCACACTCTCCACCCAGTCACCGTCCTGGTGGGAATAAGCTCATTATTCTCATTGGGCACAACTGTCATGCCTCCTTTCTTGGGCACACACTGGATCGGACTAACCCACGGACTATCGGAGATGGGGTAGATAATGCCCGCATCAAGCAATTTAATGATTTCCTTCCTGACAACCTCTTTCATTATCGGATTTAGCCGCCTCTGGTGCTCTATAGAAGGTTTTGAGCCTTCCTCCAATAGGATCTTGTGCATGCAAATAGTTGGACTGACCCCTTTTATGTCTGCAATCGACCATCCCAACGCCGTTTTGTACTTCTTTAGCACAATGAACAACTTCTCTTCCTGACACTTGGTTAGAGAAGCAGAAATTATCACAGGTAATGAAAGAGAGTTTCCCAAATATGCATACCTTAGATGGTTAGGCAATGGTTTTAGCTCAAGAGCTGGAGGCTCAATGATTGACGGCAAACCCTTGGAAGTTGATGCCTCCTCATCTTTAAGAGATTCGAAATGCCGGTGCGAATGCCTTGATCTAAGCGAATCATCAAGTCACATGGCACATTCAATATGCGATGGCTCTTCCGTAGTACTCGCCCATGTTAGTGTAGCTTCTAGAGAATCTTTAATGCACGTCTCTGAGAATACCCCATTCACTGCTTCAGCAATAGTGGTGACCTGGAAGCAATCCTCAGGGGTGTTAGGATATTTCAGAGCACGGAAAACATTGAAGGTCACCTCTTGGTCTTGAACTCTCATTGTTAGCTCCCCTTTTTGGACGTCAATCAGGGTCCTCCCAGTTGCCAAAAATGGCCTCCCCAATATTATCGGGATTTCTCTATCTTCCTCAAAATCAAGAACTATGAAATCTGCCGGAAATATGAACTTGTCCACCTTCACTAGCACATCCTCCACAATTCCCTTCGGATAAGTTAAAGATCTGTCAGCCAATTGCAGGGTGATGCTAGTCGGCTTGGCTTCATTAAGACCCAATTTTTTGTAAATGGAAAGGGGCATCAAGTTTATGCTGGCCCCTAGGTCACACAGAGCCTTTCCAATGAATTGGTCCCCAATTGTGCACGGGATTGTAAAACTTCCCGGATCTTTGAGCTTAGGCGGAAGTTTGTTTTGGAGGATTGCACTACTTTCTTCAGTTAAAGCCACTGTCTCATAGTCTCCCAATTTCCGCTTCTTGGACAAAATGTCCTTCATGAACTTTACGTAACTGGGCATTCCTTCCAACGCCTCTGCAAATGGAATGTTTATGTGCAATCTTTTGAAGACCTCTAAGAATTTGGAAAATTGCTTATCTAGTTTCTGCTTTTGCATCTGCTGGGGGAAGGGTAATTGAGGGAGAGGCCGATGTATTGCAGTGATAGGAGGAGATGGTGTCGGGGGTCTGTCTTGACCACTTGCGTCACCCCCATCTTTCTCAACAGTCTCCGTTTCAGGAATTGCCTCTTCAGCCGCCCCATTGTCGTTCACAGGAATTTCCTCACCACTTTGTACTTGAGTGGTTCTCCCACTTCTGAGGGTTACTGCTTTACACTGTTCCTTGCCTTCCCGTTTAGGGTTTACATCAGTGTCACTAGGCAGTGCGCCTTGTGGCCGACTGTTTAATGCAGTAGCCAACTGACCCATTTGTACTTCAAGATTCCTAATGGAGGCCTCTTGATTGTTACTTCTGGTTTCGTTCTGGGCTATGTACCTAGAAAGCAGATCTTCTAAACTTGGTTTTCTCTCCTGTTGAGTGGGAGGATGGTGAAACTGATTCTGAATGCTCTGAGGTTGTTGGTTGAACTGAGTTGTAGGTTGGAATCCAGGAGGGTTAGCATAACTCTGCCTGGTAGAAGGAAGTTGTGGTTGGTTGGGGTTATTGCTGTTGTTGTTGTTGTTGTTGTTATTACTCCATGAAAAATTTGGATGATTTCGCAACCCCGGATGGTAATGAGTGGGAAGGTTTGAGTTCTGTTGCCGCCCATAGTTAGAAACAAATTGCACCGATTCAGGGCTTATAGCACACAGATCGGTCGGGTGGCTTCATTGACATAATTCACACTGGACCATGACACTCTGCACATTTTGAACTGCAGAAGGTCCCAAGGTGTCAAGCCTTTTTGTTAGCGTCGCTACCTGAGCTGCTAGCGATGTGACCGAGTCCACTTCAAAAACCCCCGCTGCTCTTCTCGGAGCTTCTCTGCAGTCTCCCTCTTGGCATCCTGCACCTGCGATCCATCAGCCATATAACTGTCTTCATCGGTCGTGTCTCTACTCAGCCTCTAACAATCTGATTTGCATCTATTCATCAAGGGCTCCCCCTCACTCAAGTGCTAGGTTTCCTTCCAAAGGTAATTTTGAGAGTTTTCTTCGGATCCGTGATTTTGTTCAGTTATTTTCCGTGCTCTTCTTCTAGTGTGATTTGGGGCGATTTCCACTGACGGAAATCGGGTTAGAGCTAGTTCAATTAAGGGCTGTCCAGGTTTTGTTTGGGCATCGCACGCAAGGTGTTCGATAAATTGCCTGAAACAATAGTGTAGGCCAATTGGGGCTGTCGTGGTTTAATCTCCGTTGGGTTTGCTTTGGGGTTGAGGTTGGCCGTGCTTCTAGGGTCGTTCCGCTAAAATTTGATTCAAGCTTACTGTTACCATGGCACCAAAAAGGCAGCGTCTTAGTGTCGGCGGATCTTCGTCTTCTGCCGCGGCACCGCCACAGGCTTGGGACCCTGCCAAGTTTGTTAGTGAGGCAACGTGGAAGCGGTACAGAGACACCTTTGGCAAGCGCAATTTGCTTCCTGAGCGGGGGTTGCGGCCCGATAGAAAGGACGGGGAGCTCATGAATATGGTTATCGAGCGGAAGTGGGTAAACTTCACCAAGCCGCCCGTATCTGCTGTTGTGCCTGTGGTTCGAGAATTCTATGCCAACGCGAGTCCTGATGGTCCTGCTGTGGTTATAGTCAGGGGTAGACCGGTGTCATTTGACAGTATAGCAATCAATGCAATGTTCGATGCACCCAACTACGCGGGTAATGATTATTTGCAGCTGGGGCTCCGCAGTTATGACCAGGAGGATGTTATCAGAAGGCTCTGCAAGCCTGGCACGGCGTGGAAGAAAAATGATTATACCGGTGAAAAGACCAGCTTCCCGGCTGCTGCGCTCAGTCGCTACGGGAAGGCGTGGTACAGCTTCATTTGCGCCTCCATGCTACCAACCCGTCACCTAAGCGATGTGACTAAAGACAGGGCGATTCTGCTTTTCGCCATTGTCACGGGCTTGAACGTGGATATAGGAGTTCTCATCCACGATTCGATCATTAAGGCAATTAAGAGTACAGTCGTTTCGGGACTTCCCTATCCATCTGTGATCACAACATTGTGCAAGCATGCAGGGGTACAGTGGGGGCTTGATGAGACAGTTTCGCTGCCCATGACTATAATTGACCATCTGACGATCAAACGCTTCACTGTTTGGGACGGGGCAGAATCTCATGTCAGGGGCGAAGGGTATGGACCGCCTACAGCACCGCCTCCTTCCGCCGAACCAGAGCCTCCTCAAGCACCTGAGTCAGAACCGGCTAGTCAGGGTCTTTTGACAGACATCATGGCATCCCTTACCCTGCTGCATCAGAAGCAGGACGCCGAAGCACAGAGGCAGCGGAGGCATATCGCTGCTGTGGCTCAAAGGAAGGAGATAGCGATGCAGTACCAGGCTGAGCTGGTGAATATTATGCAGGGGATCTACACCGATTATTGTGGCGAGGGCATTGACTTCACGCCTTACCAGTTTCCCGATCCTCCCATCTTTCCACCTTACCCTCCTCCATCACCGCCCGCCGAAGCTGACGGCGCTGATGAAGATGAGGCTGAACCTGCTGCGGAGTGAGCGATCTCCAGGGAAGCCCTCTTGTGTATTCAACTGCTTTACGTTTTAGCAATGGGGGCATTGCTCTCCTTAAGTTTGGGGGTGTTGCTTTTAAGTTTTATCTGTTTATCTTAGTGCTACCATGTTAGGACTACTGTCTGACTTTATTTCCTTATTATGTTTTGGTGCAGTCTTTTGAACTGCGGGATTTGGTTGTTTATCTTTATCATTATGGATGCATGAGCTGTTTTTTTGGTTTTATGTTGATTTTATTTAGCATGATTGTGGTTTCTAGCCATCTTTTTGGGGCTTTTACAGATTCAGATGTTTGTGCCATGTTAATGGCCTTTTCACCCTATTTTGAGCTGCTATTTAGCAAGGGTGTTATATTTATCATTGCTAATTTTTGTTGGATTGTGGCTATGTCTAGCGCCAAATGAGCATATATCTCGTAGAATTGTGTCAAGCTTGCCTTGTGCTAGGGATTTATGAATTTACAAGTTTAGACTGTTATTGATCCGTCCTTCTAGCAAGCTCTGACCAGCTGTGTTAGCTAGTTATTCTTCGAATTTAGTTTGTGTGTTGATTGTGTTGACTAGTTGTTCACTCTTATAAACTTTCATTTGTGCAAGGTAATAAAAGACTTGGGTGTCTATGCAGTTTTGGATCTTGGTTTCTAGCTAAGGGTGTTTATATCGAAAGTTGTGCGGTGGGTCGAGATGGAGCGTAAAATGCACTCGCCCATAAACGCAGAGCCGATATCGAGATGGAGCATAAAATGCACTCGTTTAAAAAAAAAAAAAAAAAAAATATCGAAAGTTGTGCGGTGGGTCGAGATGGAGCGTAAAACGCACTCGCCTATAAACGCAGAGCCGATATCGAGATGGAGCATAAAATGCACTCGCTATAAAATTTTCGTTCTTGTTGTGAAGTCTCAGTTGGCTTATGTTGATTACGTGGCCTTTACTGCTCGAGTTATTAGATTCTTCGGGGTGTTCTACACCTAGTGCCCTAAAGTCGTCTGGCTTGGGAGTCGCTGATCAAAAGCTCATTCATGGGTAGTTCTGATTAGCCTAAGGTAATTAAGTACTGTCCGAGTCTGATTTTACTATCGGCTTGCTAAAACCTTTGATCTTTCCCTGCATTTGCGTCTTGTTCTTAATGCTTGTTGAATGTTTAAGTTGCGGAATGTGCTTGGTTTTAACAATCAACTATGCGAGCTTGTTTGGGCTATGATTAGTCAGGACGGTTGATTTTCACACACATGCTCAGATTGGATCGATTACAGTCTTATGCTTGAATTAGATTGACCCCTTGTTCATCCCCGTGTTTGACTTTTTCTTTTGGGGGTAGTTTTTATAGATAAACGTAGCTGCGATGCTAGTATATATTTTTATGTTCCTTTCGCATTCTTAGTGTCTACTGTTATTATTGTGTTAGATAGTTTGCTCGAGGACAAGCAAAGACTTAAGTTTGGGGGTATTTGATGAGTGGGATTTAAACCTGCGAATCGGATATTTTCTGCCTTAAGAACTTGCCTGGATTCATAGTTTTTATATAGTTTTATTGGGAATATAGTGTTTTTGTATTTAATCGTTGCATTGCAGAGCTTCGCAGTGTTTTTGCTGCTTTGAAGGGGCAAAACTGTCATTTTGAGCTCTCCCGCGCCGTGGCGCCAAGGCCAGAGTCATTGGCCGCGCCGCAGCGCCACATGCTGTCCCACACTGACAAAAAGCCGCGCCGCGGCGCCACTTACCATATGCTGGCTCGCGCTGCAGCGCGAGCTCCGTGTCCAAGTTCCTTAGGCCGCGCCGCAGCGCGACTCAAATGCTTCGTGGCCCGCGCCGCGGCGCCACCTCCGGTTCCCAGGCAGACAGGAAGTGTTTGACCTAGCAAATGTTGGAGGATAAGGAGGGAGCGGCGGCTGTTAGAAGAGATATAGAGCATAGAGCAGAAAAAGATAGAAAGAGCTAGAAAATAGAGAAGAGGAGAAGAGAAAGCTTGTTGAAAAGAGATCCGTTGCTCTCCATTTTCTCAGATCGTGCAAGTGAAGAGATTGTTTGGCTGAAGAGTACTCCTTTCTTTAGGGGTTTTTCTTATTTCAAATCTTCTATTTATTGTATTTGTCTGAAATGGGTGGTGTATTAGAACTATGTGTTAGTCTCATAGTTATGAACTAACTCCATTGTTAGGATTGCAATGTAACTTTTTGAATAGCTTAATCGACTTTCTCTCTCGTTTTATATAATGAAGCATTTTGGAATGGGTTGTTGTATTTTGCTTATAATGTCTTATTTCTTGATAAAGAAATAAGTTTTGATAGTAGTGGAAATTGATAAATGGATATTACTGTCTTCCTTTAAATACAATGACACTTGTTTTGTCCTGCCATTTAATTGTGGGCTTATTGTGCTTGTAGGATAGACATATCCTCACTTGCCTTGTGTGACCTTGGAGTTGTGCATAATGACCTTGGTCAGATTAGATTCACCAATAGACATATTGTGTTCTAGTTTTTCAAGGATTAGCATTTGACCTTCGACAGAAGCTTATGCTTACTTTAATCTCGGTTGACCATTCCTTGATTTGTTTATATACGGAGAGTTAGAAGATTAGGCGAAGCATTAGGGGAGTTGTAATCCTATCTTTATTTCTTAGAGCTGTTTCTTCTCGCAATTTGATTGTCCTATAGAATTTGTTTAACCAACCATCTATTTCTTTTGTTTAGATAAGATTAGTAACGACTTTACCTTAGTAGTTGTTTCCTGTTAAGTCTTTGTCCTCGTGGGTTCGACACCCCCTTATCACTGTATTACTTGTTAGACCGCGTATACTTGCGCGTGTTTATTGGTTGCGAAATCGACCAACACCAATCATTAGTGCATCTATGCACGTAAGCAACATATGACTTTTATCACAATATAAGCATAAGGATGATGACAATGATATAAGAATTCAATTAAAAGAAAGCAAAAGGATAAATTTTTAAAGATTTATAACTTAATTTATCTAGAATTCAATAATGTCCAAATAGTCAATATGATACTGCTTTGTGGAGTAAAATTCAAGAATAATATTGTATCAAAAATGATTTGGACAGCAAAGAAATCACTTTATGTCATGAATAATTCCCTGGGTGAATAGTACCTGATTGAATAGTACCCCATGAATAGTACTTCAGGAATAGTATCCTGTGAATAGTACTTTATGGATAGTACTTGTAAATAGTACTTTGTGAATAGTACACATGAATAGTAATTTGTGAATATTATCGTAAAAATGAATACTACTCATGCACAGTACTCTGGCATGAAAAGCTTAAAATTTAACAAGAATGTGTAGAAAATATCCTTGTGAAACAATACTAGATGAAGCGCAAATTTCAAGGATATTCTACTAATTTCACGGAGTATAGAAGCAATACTTTAACAAAATGAGGGTATAATTAGGAATACGAGAAGAAATAATATTACTCACATACTACAGAGTATGGAAGAAATATATTCCTATGAATACTGAACAAAATAGTATCCCTTACCTCTGAAGAAGACTGGATACTGGTATAGTGAGGTAGCAGACTTCTCTTCTTCTTTCTCTCTATAGTTTCTCTCTCTATAATTGCTCTTGTGAATCTTAGTGAATTGGTGAGAATGAAAAAGAATGAGATTTTATTTAAAGGGAAAATATAGTTTTGATAATGGCACGTTTTGGGGCTCGAAATATTATAGTATAATACCTTCATCTTTTTCTTCATTTTTAATTTTGTCCTGCAAGTATTATCAAACTTGCACCACCTCCCCTAATAGTACATCATGTGATTCAATAGTACATTCATGTGAATCAATAGTACACATATTTGAAAAAAATAGTTACGATATAGTACCTTCATCTATACCACTATTTTTAATTTAATCATGCAAGTATTATCAATCTTGCACCACCTCCCCTAATAGTACATGTAAGTGAATCAATAGTACATACATGTGAACAAATAGTTATAAGAATGTGAATTAATAGCAATTAATTACTCATTTATCCGATTAATTACCCGATTGGTCAATATAACCTCCAGACATCAATTATTATCGAAATAGATGTATATTTCTATTTACACTAATAATCCCAACACAATGAAAATATCAATTTAATCTTTAATCAATACGAACTTATTCATCATTAATATTATAACTCACAATATTTACAACCAGAACATTCCCAGGAAAGAGGGGGCTTTCCGATAAGGATTTCTCCCTATTCGCGCGCAATTAGGTGACCAAACCTCTCATTGACAGAACTTTCTAGATATTGTCAATATTGCAAATAATAATATGAATAACTTTGCCATCTTAATTATTGATTTAATAATAATAAATATTATGCAGATGATAATGTGACAATAATTGAATCAATAATATAAGAGATATTATGCAACAATTACTATAGCAATAATTGAGTATAACTGAGTGACTTCTCACGTAAGCATCAATAATCAATACCGTGTGCTACTATGCAACCACGCGTATTACTGTAGTTTTACCACCGAGTATTTCAACAGTTTAACGATAAAACTTTCGTCGTTATTTTTATAAAAAGATAATTATGTCATTTTCTAACTACGACAATACTTTCGTTGCGGGGTCCACCAATGATTGTGCCGTCGTACAAATATTCCATATTAAAATGAATATTCCCCGACTAATCAAATATTATATAACCACTTGCTTACTTTGCAAAATTTATAAATAATACGCACAACTATAACATTATATCAAATCCACACCATAATATTCAAAAATATATTTCGAGAAAATTTAATATGTATTCATAAAAGTTGGGGTCTTACAATAGGTTTCTACTGTGCCATCTGGTCTAGTCTTTCTTTTAAAGACCCATTTAAACCCAATAGGCTTAATGCGTTCAGGTGGTGAAACCAAAGTCCATATTTAGTTTTCATACATGGAGTCCATTTCGGATTGCACGGCTTCTTGCCACTTCTCTGATTCATTACTACTCATAGCCTGTTCGTAATTCAATGGATCGTCGTCATCTATGATGTGTACCTCATTGTCATCTTCTATGACAAATCCATACCTATCAGGTATCTTCGATACTCATCCAGATTTACGAATAGGGTATTGTACAGAAGATATCTCTACTTGGACAGGTTCATCTATTTGATCTGTAGTGGTTTGTGGTTCTTGAATTTCTTCGATATCAATTTTCCTCCCACCTGGCCCCTTCAAGGATAAACTCCTTTTCCAAGAAGACGGCATGTTTGGCAACAAACTCCTTTTGTTCAGTAGCATTGTAGAAATAATATCCTAAACATTCTTTAGGATATCCCACAAAAGTACACTTATCAGATCTTATCCCAAGCTTATCATTCTAAAACCTTTTCACATAAGCTGGACATCCCCAAATCTTAATATGTTTAATACTAGGTTTCTTCCCTGTCCACATCTCATATGGAGTCTCAGGGACGGATTTTGGGGGAACCTTATTTAGTAGATATGTAGCTGCTTCTATGGAATATCCCCATAATGACACCAGAAGATCGGTAAAGCTCATCATGGATCGAACCATGTCCAACAATGTTTTATTTCTCTTTTCAGATAGACCATTCAGTTGTGGCATCCCTGGTGGAGTCCATTGTGAGTTTATACCATTTTCTTTGAGACAATTGAGAAACTCACCACTTAAGTATTCACCACATCGATCTGATCAAAGAATCTTAATACTTTTGCCAGTTTGTTTCTCTACTCCACTTCTAAACTCTTTTAATTTTTCAAATGATTCAGATTTGTATTTCATTAAATACACATATCCAAATCTTGAGCGATTGTCAGTGAAAGTAATAAAATAAGAATACCCTCCTCGTGACGTCGTTGTCATAGGTCCACATACATCTGTGTGTACCAACGCTAACAACTCTATAACTATTTCTCCTTTTCCACTAAAAGGAGATTTAGTTATTTTTCCCATGAGACAAGATTCGCAAGTTGGATATGATTCATAATACGATAGCTCTAGGAGCCTGTCTTTATGCAACTTGGATAATCTTATTTCATTAATATGACCAAGTCTACAGTGCCACATATAAGTATAATTAACATCATCTTTTTTTCTTTTATTAGTTTATTCAATTTGAAGTATATTTTCATGCAAGTCAAGTATATAAAGTCCATTTCGTAAATTACCAACACCATATAAAACATTATTATTTTAAATAGAATAACTATTGTTCTTTATTATAATATCAAAACCATCCATATCCAACACAAAAATTGAAATAATGTTTCTAATGATATTCAGAACAAAATAACAGTTATTTAAATAAATGAACTTGCCCATAGGCAACACTAAATAATAAGTCCATGTGATGTCCCAAAATCCGAGTAATAATCTCCACGAACCTGGTACATCATTTTTGTACCTATTGCGAAAAATATAAACATAAATTGTTTATACAATAACCTTTAAAACATAATCCCCAAGGTCGATAACCTTAACTTAATATACAATTTCATATACTACAGGACTTAAACTATTATTTTCCTTCAATACTATTATAATTTTAACTGTACAATAATCCATTCCTGGATTTTGTCTTTCCCTTTCTCTGTGTTTGAAGTTTCATCTTAATCTGAAATGTTTATCATGATATAGCAAGGGTGAACAACAAGTTTGCCCACCAAGTTTAAGTTCAAAGAATGATATATCGTGATTGAAAAAAAATAAAAGCTGACAAACTTTCAACAATATAATAATTTTGAAAGAACATAAATCAATTTACATAACTGAATGACCGAGACAATACTGATGAATGGCCAACAATAAACATGAACAAATTTAACTGAACCAAATGGTAATGAAAGTAATCAGCCTTTCATACTTGATGAACATATGCAACATGCACAACGTGTGAATCAATAATCAAAGATGTGGTGTAATCAATAATGATTAACTGTGACAACCCGAGAATTTAGATAATTATTTAAATCTTAAATGATGAATTAAAGGTTGAATAATAAACCTAGACATAAAATAAGTGAATGGATTTGAAATTTTCGGGAAAGAATTTTGTAACTTTAAGATTTTTGTGGTGAATTATTTAGGATTAAGGGTACAAGTGTATGTGTATCTGTGTATGTGGATTTATGTGTACACTTTGTGGTATTTAGGGTCAAGGGTTGACTAGATAAATTATATATATGTGACAAACTCTAATATTATAATAAGAACGTTAACGTTCAGTTAGAAAACCCTAATGACAAATAAAAAAACCCTAGAAACCAGTTTTGGAAACCTTAATTTCAGTTCCGGGAATTTGAAACCCTAATTCAGAATTAGAAAACCCTAATTTAGGAATTCAGATGCTAAGTATAAGGCTTAAGTGTTATTAATTATAATCTAATTAGGAAAAACCCTAATGATTAATTAGAAACACTAATAATTAGAAACCCTAATTTCTAATTGGAAACCCTAATTGTATAAAAAAGGAACCTTAATTGCTAATTAAGAAAGCTTTATGTTAATTAAGAAACATTAATCCTAATTTTCAAGTTATAAGTAATTAAGAAACCCTAATCTAATTAGAAAACCCTAATTTCTAAATTAGAAAGATTATTTTTCTTTTTAACACCCTAATTGGAAATCTTAGAAATTAAACTCTAAACCCTAAGGGTTAAACCCTAAACCCTAAGGGTTAGGGCAAATGACTAGTATGCTATTAAAATTAAAAGCTAAATGTCTAAAATGCCCTTTTTGCATTATTTATGTGATAGCTTGCAAACCTTGGCAAGTGAGAGTTGTTCACCAACTCTAACAACTCCATGTGACTGAAATCAATGCATATCAGCCACATTATATCAGCTAACTTCATTACACTTATTTAGTTATAGATCAAAGAGAGAGAAAGTCAACAAATCTTGCTCATTTGTTATCTAACACTCAACCAACTCTCTCTCTTTCTCTAGACCCACGAAATCAATTAGTGATTCAGTCCCTAGAATGATACATAGCATCTCAAGAATAGATCATGATGATTAGATTCAAGATCAATGTTAGAATGAGGTATAAACCCTAAATTTGCTAAATCTTGTTAGATGATATGATTTATTGTTTTAAGTTATGTTAGAGGGTGCCAATTAGTAATCTGGGTTGCTGGAACATAGATCCATAACATCAAAGTGCTCAAAAATCAAGTTTTCAAGAATTTAAAAAGTTTGAAAATATGGCCTGACAACCATATGTTTATAGTTTGAAAATATGGCCTCATGGATCTTTAAATGTTTATAGTTTTGGTTGTTTAAATGTTTGAACTTGTAGTATGTTGTAAGGGATTTGATCTAGAACTTGAATCAAGTCCAGATCATGTGTACATTGAACGTTATAAGCAGTCAAAGTGCGTTAATCGGCATTGACCAACTGGTTTCTAGGCAGCCCAGAAACCCAGAATGTTCTGACAGTGAGATTGCAGGATCTAGATCTTGCCGAGTTTAACGTGTTAGGTTATATTATTGCTTGGAATTTGTAGTCTGATGTATGGACTACAGATTCATACCATTAGGTTAACCATATCATGATCAGGATCGAAAATAATCATGGTCAAAGTAGGTTGACCAATCTGCCTGAAGAACAAATCTCGAAAACCCATATTCTTCAAGGCCCGTTTTCTCTAACAAGGTTTGACCGGCTTGAATCTTGTGATTATGATATTGTTATGATGATCTCATAATATATAAATGCTCCCTGACATCAGTAATAGAACCATTATATCACACAAAGTATACCTATAATAAAAACTCTAAGGATTCAAAGTAGCCAAGTCGAACTGTTCTTCATTTCTAGGTAACCCAGAAATGAAGAACAACTCTGACATCATATTGTGAAGCTTATAACTCTCTGATTTGTAGTATCTTGGCCATGAACGTAGCAGGTAGTGGTAGTATTACACTAATACTACAATCCTAACACAATTACAAGCCGAGAAACTTGATAACCAAGAATCTAGAACCGGTCAAACAAGGCACCTTAAGTCACTGACATGAAGATCTGGGTTTTGGCCAAGAACACCAATAGCCACGGTTTTGTCACTAAAGAAACCTTTAGCGACAATTATTTTCTAAAATTAATTATTTTATTTAATAAATAGAGAAAAATGGTTTTTAATTATTAAAATTCAATATTAAATTCCTAAAAAATATTTTAAAGCCTGAAAATGAGTTTTTAATAAATTTTAATATATTTCATAAATATTTAATACTTTTGGAATATTAATGATATTTAATTTATTTAATTATAATATTAAATAAATTATTTAAAAATGATTTTATTACTTGAAAAATCATGAAAAATTATATTATGGTGTTAGAAAATATTTTAAGTTATTTTTGATGACTTTTAATATTTTGTGAAAAAATTCATTAATAAATTAATATTAATGATAATTAATTTATTTTATAAATGTATTACATAAATTATGGAAAAATAGAATTAATGATTTAAAAATTATATAAAAATAATTTAAAGGTTCTAAAAATATTTTAAGTTATAAAATATAACTTTTGATATTTTTTCATGAAAAACATTAATATTTAATATTAATGGTAATTATTGGATAATGGATTTAATTGTTTAAAAATCACATAAATATGATTTTATGATATTAAAAATACTTTGATATATTATAAATATATTATAATATTATGTTATGATTGTCCTAATAGACTGTCGGGATGTCAGAATTGTACCGAACTCGACTTAGACAGTAAAAGTTTGACTTGAGGTTAGGTCTTATATGTGTTATAGACTGATAGGATTATGTGATAATGTGTTTAGGTTATTTTAAATATTGTGATGATATTATTCTAATTTGTAGATCGATATTATTTATATTAGGTTTTCAAACAAAGCTAAATAGAATGTGTAACGGTAAACATCGTAACATGCAAGTTTTTCTTAACTCGACCTCGAGTTATTTCTTTCAAATATACTTGTGGTTAATCATTGCTGATTGCCATGTCTATGAATTGTTGAATCGTATTCAGTGCATATTGCATGTATCAGCTATGAAAGACTGATCACCTTTATTACCATTCGATCCATATATATTTGATATATTCACGTTCAATGTTCGTTCAGCTATGATAGTTTGTTCATGCTAATTCACAATTATATTGTTGAATGTTAGCCAACTATTATTCAAATTTTTCCATCATGATATTTCGTTAATTTATTGAAATTAAACTTGTTGGGCAAACTTGTTGCTTACTCTTGCTATATCATGATTAACATTGCTGATTAAGACGAATACATTAGATACAGGAAAGGATAAAGCCAAGTTCAGCTTGAGATTATATGTGCAGCTAAATTATAATAGTATAGTACGATAATAACATTATATGTTAGATAGGTTATGAATTGTGTATTAAGTTAAGGTTACTCGACCTTAGGGATTAGTGTGTATATGTAATGTATAAATAATTTATGTTTATATCTTCCGTAATAGTTATAAAATGATTGTACCAGTTCCAGGGTGATTCGGGACCCGAATATGAGGCTCTCATATTAACCACTAGCATGCTTGAAAAATCACAACTCAGGTTTTAGTTAGAGAACTTGCTTAATTAAAAGTATAGTTCTAGAATTTGCATGTACCGTCGATTACGGTTATACAATTTAATTTTAGCTTCATTTGAAAGACCTATTATTGATAATATTGATCTCTCAATTCAAATAATATCATCACATACACTATTTTTAATTACAGTCATTATACAACTTAAACACTTATCACATAATCAAATATTAGATTACTCCTTAAAACATATATCATTATTATTATCGTCATTTGATAATTCTTTAATCACTATATCATATACATTATGATTTAACACTTTAATCATATATATTATAAGTTCTTCGTTAAAATCTAATAAGTCAAATAATAATCCAGCAACCTGGATTATCCAAACATACCAATCCAGCAACCTAGATTGAAATCTAGCAAACCAGATTGCAATCCAACAAACTGGATTCCAAATCTAGCAACCAGATAGCCAATCCAGCAAACTGGATTCAAATTTTAGCAACTAGATTGTAATCCAGCAAGCTGGATTCAACAGATTTTCAATTCAATAAACTGCTTTCCAATCCAGCAAACTGGATTCAACAGATTTTTAATCCAGCAACCTGGATTCATTAATTCTTTTTATGAAAATACCAAATCAAATTATTATTTTTCTATCCTTTGACCAAACATATATAGATATATTTCATACACAAAAATAATTTTTCTATAATTTTTCATCTCCTTTTAGTATTTTTCAAAAATTATTTTCAGTTTGAAGCTTAAGAAATTAGTCATATCATGCTCAACTCTTGAAATTCTCATCTCTTGACATAATCTTATACGTGTTAACGTAACCTTCCAGTTTAAATTCCGTGGCAATCGATTTTATAAAACTCCGGTTATAGCGATTTTTATCGAAAAATCCTAAAAATTAAAATGAACATAACTTGGTCAATTTAAGTCGTAATGAGCTTTTCATGAGTTACTTTATATCATATATTTTCATGTTCAAAAGGCTGGAATTTATTTCACAAATTAAATGGCCGAAATTTCCCCTACAAATTTCTGGGCAATATGTTTTTGAGATTTTGTAGTTTTGCCTACTTTGTCAAAATAGTCCATAAGGAAATCTACAACTCTTTTTTCTATGATTCCACTTGGAGATGTTAGAGAACTCATAGATCTAACTCTAGGACTTGACCACACTCAAAAATTAAAAATATTATAGGAGATATGGTCGTTTGAATTTCATGTTTCGTTTTCACAAAAATCTAATTTTCAACCCTTTGTGATTTCTAAGAAACTTCTATGTTTTCACATAAAAACCAACATAAATCATAATAACACTTACTAATACTTCATATACCCATTTATTTACCATGAAGCATGATCTATTTCATCAAACACAAGATTAAACATAATAGGCTACGAAAATTTAGGGCTTTCTACATTTTGAAAAACCTAGTTTCTATTTTTTACTTTAGATCTAACTTTTGATCCTGAAAATGGATAGATCCACACATAACACACTCTAGATCGTGTAGATCTATAGTTTTGAAGTTTAAGAACATAAATCCAAGTTTTGATTTAGAATAATCAAAAATACATAAATAAAAGGTGTTTATACCTTAATCTTTCGCTAGTCTTTCTTAATCCTTCAAAGTAGATGATGATCTTAAGTAGCTTGAAGATCAAAACTTCCTTCCTTTTTCTCTTCATCCTCCTACCGCCTCTCGCCTCTCTCTCTAGTTTCTTAGTTTAGCTTAAGAGAAATAGAAGAAAGAGAAAGTAAATAGATATTTGTGTAATTAATTATATAGATATAATATGTATATCTATATCCATTCCCCAAATTCTCTTCCTTTCTATTTCTTAATTATTACATAGATACTTGCAAGATTAGAAATATGTTATTGCTTAATTAAAGTGATGATACATTGGGATAAGTGGTCGGAGTTGGTAAGAGTTAATAACTTGAAATCATTACATTTATGAACCATTCTTCTCCCTCCTTAGCTGGTTATGTGGCCCCTTTTTACCCATAATTTGGTTTCTTTTTAATTCTTTATATAATATATCAAATGTTCAAAATACTCTTCTTCAATTGGCTAAAAGATTGGGTTTAAATTAAATTCTTTTGGGCTTCTAAATTAATTTCTTGGGCCATAAATTTTACATAGTCTAATACTTTTAAATTCTTATTCAACCCTAATCATTTATTTAGGATTTTCATTTCCTCAATTATAATGTAAATCCTTACCCATGCACATTTAATTTCTTAACCCAATTAGACTTGCTATAATTAGGTTATAAAATTAATAAATTGGGATGTATACAATAAATCCCTTAGAATTAGTTTATATTTTAAATACTATTATTCTCACATACCATAACCCTTAAGTTATCCAATTTTTCATTCCTAATATATAATTAGGTTACACTAGTTTCTTTTATTTTTTTTATATAATAAACAAATTAAAACAAACACATAATATTCATATTCATTTACTCACATAACTTTTAACCCTTAAGGTTTTAAACTTAGCATTAAGGTTCCCAAATTAGGGTTTTGAAATTCCCAGTTAGGGTTTAGGATTCTCAAAAATGAAATTAGGGTTTCTAACCGATCATTAGGGTTTCTTAACTAATCATTGGTGTTCTTATCATAACATTAAGGTTTGTGACGCCCCCAAATCCGGGTACTTTCAACCCACAAATATGGTTCTACACGGTACTCATAACTATACATTCATTCCATCGAAACAACATCAAAATGAGTGTATTAATTACTACATTCTTATTACAATAATAATAAATCCTTTCTAAGGTTCATTTAACCAAATACATTCTTCGTTCGACATAGTATAATTCATACAAAATACTAGTCTATTAATGGATAAACTAATTATCCATCTTAGCCTTGCCTTTATCTTTACTACAACCCTCGGTTTACTCGGCCTTAGCTGCAATCATACAATTCAATCAAGAAGTGAGCATAACTATCTGAACAAGTCTAGAAATATATTATATAAATACCACGTCGAGAATCATATGAATATTCTTTAATAACTGAACAAATAGCTATGAAGTACTATGAAACATTTGATAGCACTTTTCATTCTCATAAAACAATTCTAGAGTACATACAGTAACTTAGTAATTCTGAGTAGGTCGAAAGACCATGAACATTCTCTTTAGTTTTTAATCATGAAAAAGGACAACCCAACACTAAGTCCATAAGTTTGATATATCTTATGAGAACTTCTAGGTGATCAGCCTATAGTACTCTATGTTGATCAAAACTCATCTGTTAAACGTATTTATGTTTATGTTTTGACAACCTCACGCGCCCATCAAATAATTGATGTAAAATAAATTTGTTTATTCATACTCAGGCTTACCTTTGAATCCGTACCAAGCATTTGGCATAGGATAACGTTATCAATACTATATCGAAAGACTTGTAAAAAAATCATTCAAACTCTCAAGATTAGTCTAGCCAAGTTAAAATTGGCTTCGACCCTTTCATAAAACAATTCATGCATCTTATAACATGAATCGCAGAAATCTTGGCTAACACGGAGGTTAGACAAGCATTAAGAAAACATGCCTTAAAGCGTCTTTAAATAAAATTGAACATTTCTTGGTCTTTACAGTTTCTACATGATATATTCACATAGCACACTGCAATTAGCTACCAAATAATATAATCACATTGTTTTTACCAACTTATTTCTCTTCTATAACTTAACCGAATTTATTTCATTAATAAAACTCGGTTGTAGTTTCTTATCTTTCTTTACGGCTTCTTAATGTTCATCGTTTCATTACTAATAAACCATGTTCAATTCCTAAAGTCATCACTATATATGTGATATAGGAATGGTCTTACCATGTATATTAAGTATATACATTTTCCCCATAATTGTCATCCAACAATTGGGTTCAAAAATAACTTAGTCAGACTTTTCTCTTGTCTCGGCACTGCAATGCCATCTTCCAGTACAACATTAGTGCTGCGGCGCCAACTAACAGTACCTAAACCCTTGTCTCGTCGCTACGGCGCGAGACTCCTGCATACAAGTGGTGCTACGGTGCAACTTAGAAGTGACTACCTCTCTGGCCCGGTGCTACGGAGTGAGTCTAATATGCTTAGGCGGTGCTGCGGCGCCGACCCTGAACCCTATGAAAATTTTCTAAATTTTCCAGTTCAATTATTTATGGACTCCTAACTTGGTAGTTATAAGTCAGAATTGGCTCGTTCAAACGTCGTTATCTTATATACTCATATACTTCGATTTCATTCAGACAAAAGTAGTTTTTAAGTCTGTTAACAATGAATTCACTATTTAACGTTCTATTACGCGTTCGTTTAACGTTCGTGAACGTTCATAAATCGTTTCTTCATTTTAAGTCGTAATTCGATGGTTCTTTAGTCCACGACTCTCAAATATGTTGTCCTAAGATACACCATTGAAAACTAAGGTTTTCATGTTAAACGATAACTTTTGACTACTAATCCGCGAAATCTACAATTTCAACGTTTATAGCCTAATCTCGTAAATTTTGACATAACTTCGTTACTCAAGTTTTATACACCAAATCAAATGGAACCAATCCATTGATTCGTTATCTATTCCTAACTAAGAAATATGCACATACCCTAAACTTGATGGTTTTCAATTTGTCCTTCAACAACCAAGTAAACGCTTATTGATTTTCTTCGCTTAAACTTAATTAATCGCTTATGATTCCTAATCATACATAGCTTATAATGTTTTAATCCACTAATAGCCATCCTTATTACTCGGGAAGAGACATGCTCCACCAATTCATATTTCTCTAAAAACATAAATAGAAAAGGATCGAAGACTAAGGTTTATGTATTATTACCTTAATGTTCTTCGCGTTCTTGAATAAAGCTTGAATGTTTTGCTTGGATTTCTCTTGGTTACTTGTTAAGACTCTTTTCTCTCTCTCTAAATATTTACTTGGAGTTGGTGAAACAACAAATGAACCACCCTAGCTTCCTTTATATAGAAAATCTAATGGAGGGCAATTTGGTCTATTGGTCCACCTCCTTACCATTCACGCCTTAGCCACCAAGTAAATAACTTTACTTGGCCACCAAGTGGCCAGTCCACATGGCCCATTGGGTCCCCCAATGGGTTACCCCATGGGTTCTACTCATCTGGTGACCCATCAGTTTGATCCGCGATTTGGTTTCTTGGTTTGGGCTTAGAATTAAATAGTATTGGGCCTATCTTGGGCTTAATTGACATAACTTTGGGCTTGACATAATCCAAGTTCAATTGGATTTTACAAAGATAAATTACTAAGAGTCCATTAAGAACTAATCGTATTCTACTCGTACAATTCACGTATTTTCTTCGTATATATTTCGTAGGATATTTGTATTATACGTCTTAATAATCTTCATACTATACTCGTATAATAACTAGTATCATGCTCGTATTTCGTACGTATAATAACCATAATCATTATACATAGCCACTTAATTCTCGAAACTCACTTTTCCTAACCCTTAGGTTTTAAGTCCGCAGGCGAAAACTTCATTTGCCATAACTAAAATATTATTGGATATTCCATCTCGTCTTAGAATTCCATCATTACGCATTTCTCAGAAATTCATAATTAATTCTCGAGCAGAAACAGATGAATAGTATTTTTACGAAAATTTCTAGGAAAACTATTATTTTCGTCTTGGAAATTCAAACCAATTAATCCTAGCACATATCCAGAATCCTAACCATATCCGCACATTCTAGGTCATAGAACGACCTTCAAATAGCTGACTCACATAAAAAAATAATTAAATTCATTTACTTCAAATAATCAAATAAAAATCTAATTCAAATAAAATCTGATTTTTTTTCTCCGGCATTACATTCTCCTCCCAATATAAGGATTCTGTCCCCAGAATCTCGCTACGATTACATAAACAAATAAGGAAAATTTTCCTTCATTTCTCTCTCGAGTTCCCACGTTGCTTCTTCGGCATTGTGGTTCCTCCAAATTACCTTCACCTAAGGTATTATCTTATTTCTCAAGACTTGTTCCTTCCTATCAACAATCTGAATTGGAAGTTCTTCATATGTTAAGTCTTTTTCTACTTGAATAGATTCATACTCTATTATGTGCTTATAGTCCGGTTTATAAGGATGCGGTACTGACACGTGAAACACATTGTGTATTCTTTCCATCTCTCGAGGTAAATCTACTTCATATGTGACAACCCGAGAATTTGGGCAAATTATTAAAATCTTAAATGATGGATTTAAGGTCAAATAATAGACCTAGACAGAAAATAAGTGTATGCGTTTAATGTTATTGGGATTGAATTTTGAGGATTTCAAAATTCGGTGACGGATATAGGTGAATTATTCAGGATTAAGGATTTATGTGATTATGTTCTGTGTTTATGGTTAATGATGTGTTCAGAATGTGGTTAAGGGTCATGGGTTGATCAGATAATTTATATCTGTGGTAAACCCTAAGTTTATATTAAGAACGACAGCGTTCGGTTAGAAAACTCTAACGTCTAATAAGAAACACTAGAAATCGGTTCTGGAAACCCTAGTTTCAGTTCCGGGAGTCCGAAACCCTAATTCGGATATTGAAAACCCTAGATTGGGAGTGCAATGATATGTACAAGGTTAAACGTAATTAATTAGGGAAAACCCTAATGAATTATTTAAAATCTTAATTGATTATTTGAAAACCCTAATACCAGATCTGAAAAACCCTAATTTCAGAATCTGATAAAATGAAACCCTAATTTGGGAATATAACGGAGAATTTTAATGCTTTAGTGCTATGAATTAAGTACTAATGAGGGTAAAAGCTTAATTAATTAACAAACCCTAATTCTTAATTTTTGGAACCCTAATTGTTCCGTCAGAAACCCTAATTATTCAGTGGTGGATTTAATTGCTAAAAGTAGCAATGTTAATTAGGAAACCCTAATCCTAATTATTTCAATTTATGATTAATTAGAAAACCCTAATCTAATTACGAATATTTAATTTCTAAATTAGAAAATTTATTTTCTATTAGAAACCCTAATTATTGGGTTATAAACCCTAATCCGTGATATTTACCCTAATTGCTTAATTAGCGATTTTAATTAGGAAATACTAATCCTAATTAGTAAGATTTAATGTATGATTAAGGAATTATAATATAATTAGTAAATTCTAATTATAAGTTAAAAATATTAATTTTCTATTTTTATATCTGAAATTCGGAAATGTAGAAATTAAATTTTTACAAAGTTAAGGGTTAAAACCTAAACCCTAAATTGTCCAAACCCTAAACCCTAAGGGTTTCATCAAATGCAAAATTCTAGAAAAAAATCAAAAAGACAAAAATGCCCTTTTTTGTGTAATAATTTAAGTAGCTTGCAAATCTTGGCCAAATCATTGGTTGGTGACCAACCCTAACCCTAACCTAGCCATAGCATTTGACAAATATGGCAGCTATCTCAGCCAACTAGCAACAATAGATTAAAGTAACATTTATTTGGCATTTTTTTAGTGAGAGAAAGCTCACTTTCATTCTCTAAACTATCCAAGACCTTCTCTCTCTAGTTCTTCGAAATTTAGAGTGATCGAGTGAGATATGATAATCTAATGTCAGTGTATAGCTTTCCATAAACAGATTCAATGGTCAGAAATCAAAGATCAAAGTTTTAGAGGTATAAAACCCTAATCTTAGAAATCTTTAGATTTTATGTTATATGTTGTAATTTGTTGGCTAGATATGTGTTAGAGGGTGTCATTTGATGATCTGGGTTGTCAAAACTCAGATCCATATCATTTTGATGCTCGAAATTAAAGTTTAGGAAAATCTGGAAAAGTGGAAAAATGAGACCTGACAACTTAATGTCAGAGCCTCTAGATCATTCTGTGTTAGATGTTTAGTGGGTTTTATGTTATATATGTGTTCTATGCCATGTCGACTATGATCTGGGACTAGAATCAAGCCCAGATCATTCATAAATTGCAAGATATTCGTGGTCAAACCACGTTGACCGTTCACGAAAAATGAAATTCTGGGTAACCCAGATTTCTCAAGAAGTCTCTGACAGCATTTTTGGGACCTCTAATCTTGCTATGTTTAATTTATTATGTTGATTTGTTGGTTGGATCTTGTTTAATGGCATGTATTCTGTTCATATATGACTTTATATTATCTAAAACATAAACAGAATTGAATCAGTGACCAGTCAAACAATCGTTGACCAAACTGTTCAAGAACATTTCTGGAAAACCCAGAAATGTTCAAGAACAGTCCGGACCCCTATTTTGACCATGCTAGATAGTGAACATTTGATGTTGTTAGGTTGCTTTGGTGATATGGTCGTGTACCCAGACATTAGTACTACAATATTGAACCTTAATATTACTTACACATAATACGGAAAGCTATGATTCAAGGCTTCAAAGTGGTACCTTCGAACTGCTTGAGTTTCTGGGCAACCCAGAAACTCAAGAACAGTTCTGACGACAACTTCTACAGCTTAGATCTCACGACTATGTTATGATTTGGCCAGGGAATTTGTTTAACGTTGAAGTACTATTTTAGTATTACACGATTAACTCAATTACAAACCTAGAAATCATTTTGAACACTGAAATAAATCCGGTCAAACCAGCCCTCTCGTTCACTGAGTTATCAGTGTTCTTGAGTGAAGAACACCTATAGCGACAGACAAGTGTCGCTAAAGACCTATAGCGACAGTTTATTTATTATTTTTCCGAAAATTGATTTAAAATTAGAAAAAAATGCTTTTTAATTATTCAAAATACAAAATAAATTCTAAAAAATTATTTTAAAGTCTGAAAAATAGTTTTTAACTATTTTGAGTATATTTTGAAAATATTTAATATTTTTTGAATATAAATGGTATTTATTTATTTAATAATAAAATTAAATAAATTATTTAAAAATGGTTTTAATTCATGAAAAATAATATTATGATAAAAAAAAATATTTTAAGTTATTTTTGATGACTTTTAATATTTCGGAATGAATTTCATTAATTAATCAATATTAATGATAATTAGTTTATTTAATATATATATTAAATAAATTATGGAAAATTAGAAATAATGCTTTATAAATCATATAAAAATGATTTAAGTGATCTAAAAATATTTTAAGTTATAAAATGTAACTTTTGATATTTTGGCATGAAAATATTAATATTTTAATATTAATATTAATTATCGGGTAATGGATTTAAGTGTTTAAAAATCATATAAAAATGATTTTAAGGTATTAAAAATACTTTATGATATTATAATTATATTATAATATTATGTAAGGATTTTTATTAATATTTTATATTAAATAAATATTAATGATTAAGGAATTAAGTGGTATTTAATTCATTTAAATACGGTTTTAAGGATTGAAAAATGTTGATAAATGGTAATAATTATCCGAAAATTATTACGAGCCTAGGAAAAATGTTTTGTCTGATAAGAAATTATCTGTGATAATGGTTAAGTGTTTAGTCAAGAGTTTAATTAAACTTAAACTCGATAAAAGTCCGACTAGACCGTCAGGATGTTAGAATTGTGTCGAGTTCAACTCAGACTGCAATAGTTTGACTTGATGCTAAGTCTTATGTGCTATATAGGTTGATAGGTTTATGTGGTAATGTGTTTAGGTTATTCTGTGTGTATAAATATAACAGTATTATACTGTGATGATATTATTCTAATATTGGAGGTCTATATTATTAATATTAGGTCTTCGGATAAAGCGTTAATAATTGCGTTGCGGTAATCAACGGTGCAGGCAAGTTTTCTTATACTTAACTCTAATAAGAGTGTTTTATTCAAGCTGATGGTTAATCGTTGTTGATTGCCATGAAAATTGTAATCTGTACATCTTGTATGTTTAAGTCAAGTATGAAAGGCTGATCACCTTCATTACCAGTTGGTTCGGAAATGTTTGTTCATGTATAAAACTTGTTCAGTCTAAAGTTTATTCGTGCTAGTTATCAATTATATTGATGAATTGTAGCAAGCTCATTATTCATACTCTTCAATCATGATATATTGTTATATTATTGTATTTAAACTTGCTGGGCAACTTTTATGCTCACCCTTGTTATATCATGATAAAACATTGCAGATAAGGCGAATGTTCGAATACAGGAAAAGGTTAAAGTCAAGTTCTACGTGGGTTAAAAGTGCGGCTAGTTTGTAAATAGCGTATTTGATAAATATTGTTGTATAATAAATATTATATGAATTGTATTTAAGTTAAGGTTACTCGACTATGGGGATAAGTGTGTAAAGTTTAATGTATAAACAATTTATGTTTATATCTTCCGTAATTAGTGAAAGAATTAGTGTACCGGATTCGCGGCGATTTGGGGCCCGGGTTTGGGGATGCTACATCATAAGCTATCTCTTCTACCCTTCTTAAAATTTCAAAAGGTCTTATGAACCATGGACTTAACTTCCCTTTCTTTCCAAAATGTATCTTCCCTTTCTAAGGCGATACCTTCATAAAGATATACGAACCTACTTCAAACTCCTTCTTCTCATGGTGAGGATATGCATACTTCTTTTGTCTATCTTGAGCTGCTACCAATCGAGTATGTATTAGCTTAACCAGGTCTCCCATTTGTTGTACCATCTCAGGTCGCAACATCCGACGTTCACCTACTTCATCACAGCACAGTGGTGTTCTACACTTCCTCCTATATAACGCTTCGTAAGCTGTCATATGTAACAATCTAAGATTTTATTTATAATTTAAAATATTTATTAAATTAAATAAATATTTTATTGATGATTATTGATGAAGTTGTTGTTTTGTAATTTAAAATATTTCTTAAATTAAATGAATATGTGATTTTTGTTACTAAATATTTATGAATTAAATTTAGTAGATAATATTCTAAATTAATTTAATTTATAGTTAGCGAGTTGTAAGATAACATGAGATGTTATATTGTTGTTTTGATTTAATAATTTAAGATGGTATGTTAAAAATATTAAATAAAATTATAATGAGAGTATAATTTTGTGATATTTGTTTAAGTGAAATATTTATTTAAAATATAGTATGAATAATTAATTTATTTGATTAATGTGGATATGGAAATCCAAATAAATAACGTGTGATTATAAATTATAAACTAAATTATTTATTAAAATAAATTAAAGGAGTTTAATTTAGTTTTGCCAAATAAGGCTTAAAATATTAAGTCCTTAATTTTAAAGGGTTTTGCCAAACGGAGTCTTATGACTTTTTGGATTTTTAAATAATTTAAATAAAATAAATTAAATAATAAATATAATATATTTATAATCTATACGTTATATGTTGTAATTGATTAGGCTTATTATGGCCATATCATTTTTCTTTTATTATTACGTATACATGGTTATCAGTTTTGGGTTATACACATTCTTGTTTTCTAAGCTTGAGATTACAGAGAACTTGAGAGAGATTGAGAGGAAACCTAAGAGGTTCAAGGAGATTATCAATTGATTAGTGAGGGTTATCTTAGCAAATTGAAGGTAATTTTCCATAATCTCCATATTATATATATAGGTATATGTATATATGAGTTTACATCATAAAATTCTATGTTCTGTGAATTTTCATCTTTTCGAATTGTTGATGTATATAATTGGTAATTGTGATTATACATGTTTATGATGTTAGAGTTTGCAGTAGATAAGAATTTTTAATGCTAGTTACGGTTAAAAAGGAAGAAAGTGTTTATAGTGAATATTTTTCGTATGGTTTATGAAAGTACAAAATTCTTTGGTCATCTTGTATGATAATCTGTGAATTGAGTCTTGTATATATTAGTTCGGTAAGAAACGAAGATAACCTAGTTTGAACGAAGAAATTTGGTGTAGAACTGAGATTATAGTGATGATTTTTTTAAAGGTTGTCAAAAATGGTGTTTTTGTATGAAAACATGGAATTTGAGGAATTAAGTTAGTAAAAGTTGTTGTTAAATTATTCTATATTGATGAATATTTAAGGAAACATGTTTGTAATATTGATATATCAATTGTATGTGTTAATTTCACTGTTTTGTGGGTGAAATTCGTGTTCGTTGGGCAAAAGTCAGCTAATGTTCATAGCCGTCTCTGCCTCTGTCTGTGCACCAGCGCAGCTGTGATGGTGCCAAGACTAAAAAATGTGCAGCAGTGTAAGCACAGCTGCGCTGTGTATGGCGTAGCTGCGCCATAAACTGATCTAAGGCAGTGGCCTCTGCTGCTGCTGCAGACTTGGGATATCGATGTAACTTGGTCTATTAATGTGTTAATGTAATAAACATGGAACATGGAGGTTAAAACATAACCGTGTCATGTCATTGATAATTTCAAAGTTGTAAAGGATTAGTAAGTTACGAACGCGTTATGACTTAATATATACAATGAATAGTGAATAAGTCTTGTGATGTTAATACTTGTGATTTCTGAAATGAGCACTAAGATATGGAAGGTGATTAATATAAAACCATTGAGTCCTAGGAAGACTTAAATACTTGGTTGAACTTCAAGTTCGATTAAGGAGAAGTGTAGTATTGATGAATAAGAGTTGAAAATGTGATTTTTATGTTAAAAGCCTTATATAGGTGTTAGTGAGTTTTTAAATTCGTGTTATATGGTTTAGTATTATGGATAGACCTTAACTAAAGGTTATAACATAACTAAGATAAGAAATAAATCTATGAGGTTAATTTAACACCCCCTTCCCGAAAAGGAAAGGGAGGTCACGTGCAAAGCACAATAAACCTCAAAATAAGTAAACAAATCACTAATAACCTAAAAATATTAAT
This sequence comes from Panax japonicus, assembly GCA_020205505.1. Lineage (NCBI taxonomy): Eukaryota > Viridiplantae > Streptophyta > Magnoliopsida > Apiales > Araliaceae > Panax > Panax japonicus. Next base: position 49,448,932 of record CM035113.1, read on the forward strand.
AGTGGTGATCCATTAATAAAGTACTAAATACAATTCTCCAAACTGAGTCAAAATAATCAAAACTTAAAATTCGAATCAACCTAAATGGTCAAAGGCAAAACTCTCATCACACTAGCCCTGAATCACCCCTGCAAACGTACCGGAAGAAAAACACAGCATGAGCTAATTACCCAGTACGGATACAGATATACAAAAGATATACCACTGAAATACGAGAACAACTGAGACAAAATATTGAACAAGCCTCAAGTGTAAATACGAACAAAAATATAATATTCAAAGATCTGAACGGAATATAGCTGAATCAACATAATTGATGAAACTAATAAAAGAATAAAGAAATAACGAATTGAAGTAACTAACTCAATGACTTGAACTGAACAGACACCAACAAAACTAATCCAAAAAAATAATAGGCTGAAACAAATGGCTGGAGTTATTTCGTAGTGAATGAGCTCAGAAATGTATCTTGCCACACAGGCAAGTCAAACTAATGCCACACATGCAAATCAAATGATGTCACACATGCAACCAAAATAATGCCACACAGGAAAATCACACATTAGACTGCAAATCCAAATGTATGCAAATCAGATAGGTGTGTTTGGCACAACATCACAAATCCGCAGAACAAAAAACTAGGGTTAACCCATACGCCTCCCACAACAAAACACCAAATGGCCCATTTCCTCTGGAGCCCAAAACGGAGACGCCGTGGACTAATCACACCGCCACAGAAAGTGTCATGCCTCTCGTGCCAAGACGACATGCCTGTGGTACCCCACAGGTGGTTATAGCTCAGGTATACCCTACGGTACATTCTAACAAAAATACTATGTCACAACACATGCGACATAATACCAACAAAATGGTTCTTTATGTACATGTTGAACCAAATCAAATTATATTCACAAGGTCTCAAAAAGAAGGTAGCAACATGTACCGCTCTACAATTATCAAAAATAAATACTAAACATGATATCCTAATTCAAAGAGTACAAATACGAGTCATGTGTATCAACTCCAAAATGAAACTAATATATTTATTTCACATGAAATAATTATGTGAAATTATAACATAATTCGAAATAAGGAAATAAACGAACAAATCAAATTTAACAAGAGTATGGCTGAAAGAGTACATAATCCATACCTGAGTTAAGCAACGGCATACCCAAAATTATAATCCGAATATAACTCGTTAAACTTCTTCCGTTAGAGCTAGTTACAGAAAATAATAATAAATGCAAGTACATTTGTAAAAAAAAAAAATTTTAAAACCTTAAATTAAACTCATTAATTATAATTATAATTTTATTATTATTACTACTACTATTTCCTATAAATTTCAAATTTAAATTAAATTTTTTTAGTTGTACATAATACCATAACAACTATTTTAAGAATCAATTACTCAATATAGTCTTATTCAAAATGTTTATTGCAAGTTTAATCCATGCACACCTTACATATCAGTACCATTCGTTCCAATAAAAAGAAGACATTACCTTCCCAGATCATATGCACAAACCTTATATATATAATAATAATAATCTCATTGCTCTCCCTCCCAAAAACTGACACACAAATGTACTTCTAAATTAATTTATAGTATTATATCTATATATGTAGTCTTCCATAGCCAGGCATATATATATATATATATATATATATATATATATATATTCAAATCAATATTTCTTACTTCCAAATCAACCATATATAATATACATGCACATCCTTATGGCTTATATGACATGAATTCGAATGAAAATTAATAATAATCATCAGAATGGCTTCAGTGCCGTTAAACACAAGAACCCAAAATAATTGACCGGAACATTTAATAATAGATAATAATATAAAAGAATTACATTATAAATCCAATTCCTCCTTTCACAAAAGAAGCAAAAAATTTGTGTTTATTCTCTTTTTCTTCTTAACAGTAGTTAACTCCAATTTATCTTCGCCTCACACTTTCTTACCCAAATACAATAGTCTTCAAGATGTGATCTTAACCCTAATATTTAATATCTCTAATTATATATATTTTTTAACCGTATACAATTAATATTAAGGCCCAAACCTCATTAATTAATATTACCAACTAGTTATTATTAGTCCAACTAGCCTAATCACAACTTGGTCCAATAAAAAAAAACAAAGTTCAATAATATGTTTTAAAACAAAATAATTTTTATTATTCAATATGTATCAATTCATTTTTTTTATCAGGTATTACATCACCTACCCCTTAAAAAGGATTTCTTCTCCGGAATCAAAAGAATGAACCTACCTAATTATCAAAAAGATGCGGATACTCTGCTCGAATAGACTCCTCCATCTCCTATGTAGCTTCCCACTCCAAATGATTTTAACACAAGATTTTAACAAAAGGATTTATCTTCCTCAATTTCAATTTAATCACTTATTTAATTATCTACTAAAAGAATTTAATTTTCCAAACAAATCAAGGAAGAAAAGAGGGAAACAAAATCATTTACCTTTTCCAATTTAAACACAATTATATAACATAAAATCAATTAATATTTAATTATCAATAATAAAAAAATGGGTTATTACATTAATGTATGTAGCTAATTGATGTGATATTCCTAATGGTATGCGTAGGATATTGGAGTACGTGAGTTGTAATTGTGTAGCTTACACAATAGGCAAGTTCCCTAACATTTGCTACTTTATTATTCAGCAATGTTACTTTTTACTTTTATGTTATACTTATGCAAATTCTCTATTTCTAATCTCTTGTTGAGCAGTTTATTGTTATGCAAGTTCTTTAACCCTCATTTACTATTGAGAAAGTTAATTAATCTTTATTTATTTATTCCAAACGAGATTACTTTAATTATTCAAATTTTGCAATGTTGTTGTAAGAAATGTTATATATTCGTTCTCCAATGTCATTGTACTATCTTACACTATTGTACAGAACTCTAAGTTATCTAGCAATTCTTTATCTATTCAACTAATCCTTAGTTGATGAATGTTCTAAACTCTAAATTACCTTGAATCAACCCAAACCAAACTTCCTTCGGTTTGTTTATGTACTCACACAATTTTGAAAGCATGTTGTCTATGATAATATTTGTTCAATTTAGAAACTGTTAATACTCTAGCTCTTATTGATTCATCGATATACCTTATTCATGAATATATTATAATCAAAATCTTGAATAGTTATTGGTCTCTATCTGATTCAACCAGTACTTGGTTGATGAGCATTCTAAAGATCTAGAATTTCCTTTGAAGCTAATTCCCAAGCAAACTTCATTTGGTTCAGAACCTGATAATCTAAGCTGAGATGAACAACCCTATATTAGGGGATTATTTTAGAACTACGCAATAGCGTTAAAATATTTGCGCAATACATAGTACAAAGGGCTGATCACCTGCAGTACAAGATGATGGACCTTATAGTCGTTTAGACTGTTAAAGGTTACAGTAGAAACACATGTTAACCTAGGACATAGATGATGATTTTAGTCTTTTAGACTATTAAAGGTTAAATTAGAAATACTTGAGACCTAGAGTATATGTGACAATCCGAAAATAGGTCCATTCCATCCAACTCATTCTGAGTCGCCAAATACATGGTACAGAAAACAACTACAACTTTATTACAACAATTGTCGTACAAAATACAACAGCACATATGCTGTAAGTTTGGATACAAATATATACCAACTGTGACTCATGTCCCAATCGTGGATAACACATCACAATGACACCTTATATAAAGGTATAGTCAAAAATTGTTTTAGAAATTAGAATTTTTGGGAAGTGCTCAAGGAAACCATCGTACATGGGAGACCATGATTCTAGGTTATGATAGATATCATATGGCCATAGAATTATACTTGGTTGACCCAATAGGCCCAAAAAAAATGAGAAGATTAATATCATCTTCTTCCCAATGGTGAGTCTTCTCTTGATATATCATTATCTCCACTGTCTCTAATTGAGAATTATACTTCAAACAAACACCAAGATTATATAGGTAGTTCTCGTAAATATACTTAGCAAGTGGATGAACACATCCCTGTCATTGGACATCTTGTATGATAGTGGCAAAACACCCTTCTAACGTTGGGTTCGGCTCACCCTATTTGGTTCAACAAATATAACTACTAAATGATGTCCACCGTTCTATTCCCCTGTTATCCCCGCTCGACCCAACTACACTCGTATTACCTGAAAAGAATTGTAAAGCAAAAGGGTGAGCACAACTATCCTAGTAAAGAATATCATGATTAAAGATAATTAAATTATCAATAGCCTTCATCAGTAATAAATCAGAGAGTTAGAACATATGGCAGATGATAAAACTTTTCACCCATAGTTGCATCGGAACAAGCAATCCATTAGAAGAGTCAAATAGACTATAAAGTCTATTATCTTCTCCATGTTAAAAGTCCACCAACAATGTTTTATCCCTATAACATCAATCAACAATTCCTGTGCACAATCACATTTATAACTCATAATCGTAATTATTTTTCTAAATTCCTTTTCTCATCCAGGATAAAGATAATTTTCATCACCTGAAATATCAAAATCATGTTTATACCAAATCACAGTTAATGTTCATAATCATATTAATAAATTCATCTTTGCACTACGGCCAAAGATATTCATCAACAGACCATCTTTGTACTACATACCAAAGATATTCAACAACAGGTCATCTTTGCACTACAGGCCAAAGATATTCAACAACAGGTCATCTTTCCACTACGGGCCAAAGATATTCATCAATAATTCATTTTTGCACTACGGGCCAAAGAAATTCATCAATAAGTCATCTTTGCACTACAGGCCAAAGATATTCATATCTCAAATAAATATATAATCATTTCAGAATTTATATAAACAATAATTATAACCATGTTGATCAATTCACCTTTGCACTTAAACTAAAGATATTCAATTATAAATTCAATGGTCATGATTGTGACGCCCCCAAAATTAGGTATACATCACCCATCTTGAGTCGCCAGATACATGGTACAGAATTCAAATACAACTTCCTAATACAACTGTCGTGTACAATACGACAAAACATAACTGTGAGTTTGAATACAATTATTGTCTACTAGAAACTCAAAAGGTGTCCTCAATACAATTATTGTCACACTATTTAACAGAATAGTGAGGACTACTAATACTATTCTCTGGTCCATCACTCCGTTCCCCGACTCGTCCCAGCTATATTCTCATTTCCTGAAGAGAACAGTGAAAGAAAGGGTGAGCTCAACTAGCCCAGTAAAAAATATTATGACTAAGATAATGCAGAATAAATTATCATTAGCCTTCAACAGTGTTAAACTGATAAAATACAATAAAAATCAAGTTTAACTACAGCGGAACCAGCAATCTATTAAAAGAGTTAAGTAGAAAATAAAATCTACTATCTTTTATGATTTAAAAGGTTTTTCATCATCGTTATAGCTGAGACTCAGCTTAATAAATATTCCACATCATCGAATCACCCCCGCACTACGGCCAAGGATATTCTTTAGTATCACGACCACAATTATTCATGCACTAAGGCCAAGAATATTTGTGTATTCATTAATGGTCATGATCATGCCAACAACTGTCCATCAATGCACTACGGGCCAATGAGGATTTTTAATTTTTACATCATTTGTAACATTACGGTCATGATTACACCGAATAATCCCTGGTCATAATCATACCAAGTCCATCTATGCACTACAGGCCACAGATGACTTTCAACAAAATATAAACATGAGGATGATGACAATGATATAAGAATTCAATAAAACAAGTTCAAGAATTATTTTATCCAGGAATTATTAACGTTCAAATTTGTCAACACGATACTGTTTTGTGGTGTAAAATTCAAGAATGATCAGAAGAATATTTCTATGAAAGGATACTGGATGAAGCGCAAATATCAAGGATATTCCACTAATTTCATAGAGCATAGAAGTCAAAGTTTTATCCAACTGAGTATAATAAAGAATGGAATAACAAAAGAAATCACCATGCATGCGATAGACCGCACAGACAGGTTATTCCAGCAGAATAATAATAACGGAACCAGGTCAGGTGAAATTCACACCGACAGGATGTTCGAACAGAATAATAAAGAATGGAACCAGGTCCGGTGTAAAACACACAGACAGGATATTCCAACAGAATAATAAATAATGGAACCAGGTCCGGTGTAAAACACACAGACAGGATATTCCAACAGAATAATAAAGAATGTAACCAGGTCCGGTGTAAAACACACAGACAGGATATTCCGACAGAAATATAAAGACAGGATAGTAAATGGATGTCACCAAGTATAGGGTATTCCGCGTATACCGGTTATTCCAACAGAATAATAATGAATGGAATAACATAAGGATTTCACCAAGTATAGGGTGTACCGCGTATACAGGTCATGAATAGGGTATGCCACTTTTACAGGTTATTCCAACAGAATAACAAAGAATGGAATAACATAAGTTCTCTTCAAGAAGAAAGAATAACACCCCTTACCGTATTAAGAGATTGAATATTGCAGTAGTGTAGTAACCGAATACTCTTTTTCTTTCTCTATTACTCTCTCTATACTTTCTCTCTCTATAGCTTGAACGAATTCGTGAAAAATAATGAAGCCCTAGGCCTCTATTTATAGAAGATTTATTACTATTTACGAAAGTATTTACTATTTACGAAGGTAATTACTATTGACGAAGGTAATTACTATTTACGAAGGTAATTACTATTTACGAAAATAATTACTATTTACGAAGGTAATTACTATTTACGAAAATAATTACTATTTACGAAGGTAATTACTATTTACGAAAGTAATTACTATTTACGATGGTAATTACTATTTATGAAAGAGACTCTTAGATGATGACATATGGCCCCCCATAAATAATTCAACTTACCACAAACGTCTAATAATAGACTCTTTATATACATCAAGGATTGAATAAAAATTACCAAAAATCATTTTAACACATATTTAATCTTTCAACAATTATTAATCATTTATAACTTGTCGTCTCAATTATTATTTAAATAATATAACATATTATACAGATGATATTGTGATAATAATTGAATCAATAATACAAGAGATATGATGCAGCAATTACTGTAGCAATAATTGAGTATAGTTGAGTGACTTCTCACGTAAGCATCAATAATCAATACCGTGTGCTACTATGTAACAACGCGTATTACTGTACTTTTACTACCGAGTAGTTCAACAGTTTTAACGGTAACACCTCCGCCGTTATTTTATAGAAAGATAATTTTGTCGTTTTCTAACGTTGTGGGGTCCACCAATGATTGTGCCGTCGTACGAATATTCCCCGACAAAAAGAATATTCCCCGACCAAACGAATATTTTATAACAACTTGCGTACTTTGCAAATTTATAAATATTACCCACAACTATAACATTATATCAAATTTATTCCATAATATTCAAAAATAATAATTATGAAAATTTATCTTTATTTATAAAAACTGGGGTCTTACAACCTCCCCTTCTTATGAAATTTCGCCCTCGAAATTAGGGTACGTACCTGGTATATCAAAGAGGTAAGGATACCTTGATTTCATTTCAGATTCTAACTCCCAAGTCATTTCCTCAACATCGTGGTTTCTCCACAAAACTTTGACTTGAGGTATAACCTTGGAGCGTAGAATATGTTCCTTCTTATCCAAGATTTGAACAGGAATCTCTTCATACGTCAAATCTTCCGCTATTTCGTCCGGTTCTAACTCAATAATGTGGTTCGGGTCTTTCACATATTTTCGTAACATGGATATGTGAAAAACGTTATGAACACGAGACATACTTGGTGGTAGAGCGAGTCTATAGGCCACAGTTCCTATTCGATCGAGGATTAAAAATGGACCGATGAATCGAGGATTGAGTTTTCCTCTCTTTCCAAATCTTGTAACTCCTTTCCATGGAGTAACACGTAACAACACATGATCTCCTATATTGAATTCCACGTCCTTTCGATGAAGATCAACATAACTCTTTTGTCGACTTTGTGAGGTTTTTATACGTTGTCGGATCATTTGAATCTTTTCCGTAGTCATACGTACCAACTCCGGTCCCAACAACGTTGCTTCACCCACCTCATCCCAGCATACTGGAGAGCGACACTTTCTTCCATATAACGCTTCGAATGGAGCCATGCCAATACTTGCTTGATAACTGTTGTTATACGAAAACTCCACCAATGGTAAGAACTTGTCCCAACTTCCCTTGAAATCAAGGACACAGAGTCTTAATAGATCTTCAAGAGTTTGAATAGTCCTCTCCGACTGTCCGTCCGTCTGAGGATGATATGCCGAGCTAAATCGTAAGTCTGTGCCCATAGCTTTTTGCAAACTAACCCAAAATCGTGAAGTAAATCTTGGATCTCGATCAGAAACTATGGATACCGGCATACCATGCAGTCTTACAATCTCGTTTATGTACATACGAGCAAGACGTTCAAGTGTATAAGTTTCTCGTATCGGTAAGAAATGAGCAGACTTGGTCAATCTATCAACAATAACCCAAATCGCATCTATGCCTTGAGAAACCTTAGGAAGACTAGTAACGAAATCCATGGTAATGTGCTCCCACTTCCATTCTGGAATTTCAAGTGGTTGCAATGGACCTTTTGGTACTTGATGTTCCGCTTTAACTCGTTGACAAGTTAAGACACCTTGAGATAAACAACGCTATCTCTCTCTTCATATTACTCCACCAAAATGTATGACGAATATCATGATACATTTTGGTACTCCCAGGATGGATTGCAAACGGTGTATTGTGCGCCTCCATCATGATTTTATACTTTAAATCAGGGTCGTTAGGAACACAAAGTCTAGAGTTGACTCGAAGTATTCCTTCTTCATCGATTCTTGCTTCTGGCATAGCACCTTCTTGCACTTTCTTCCTCATACGCATCAGCTCCAGGTCTGTAGCTTGAGCAGCTTTAACTTTACCGATTAAAGTCGATTCTACTCGTATATTCGCCATTGTCACATGTGTCCCTGGAGTCTTCAACTCTATCTCCATCCTTTGCAAGTCACACAAAATGGGCCCTTGCGTTGACAATATCGCACTCGTACTTGCATGTGATCTTCTACTCAATGCGTCAGCTACAACGTTCGCTTTTCCAGGATGGTATTGGATGGTATGATCATAATCTTTCTACAGTTCAAGCCAACGTCGTTGTCGCATGTTGAGTTCCTTTTGAGTGAAGAAATATTTGAGGCTTTTATGATCCGTAAAGATCTCCACTTTCTCCCCATACAAGTAATGCCTCCAAATTTTAAGTGCAAAGACAACAGATGCCAACTCTAGATCATGAGTAGGATAATTCCTCTCATATTCTTTGAGTTGTCGCGAGGCATAGGCTATGACTTTTCCATGTTGCATGAGAACACATCCCAACCCTTTGCTCGAAGCATCACTGTAGATGACAAATCCCTCCGAGCCAGATGGTATTGTCAGAACAGGTGCTGAAATGAGTCTCCTCTTGAGTTCTTGAAAACTCTTCTCACATTCTTCGCTCCAACTGAACTTTGTATCTTTCCGAGTCAGCTGAGTCAATGGAGTAGCGATTCGAGAAAATCCTTCCACGAATCTTCGATAATAACCAGCTAAACCGAGAAAGCTACGTACTTCGGTCACTGATTTAGGTTGCTCCCAGCTTTGAATAGCTTCAATCTTTGCTGGGTCAACAGATATTCCACGACTTGATACCACGTGCCCAAGGAATGCTACTTCCTCAAGCCAGAACTCGCATTTCTTCAACTTGGCATAAAGCTTATATTCACGAAGCTTTTGGAGTGTCAGCCTCAAGTGTTGCTCATGATCTTCACGACTTTTGGAATAAATAAGGATGTCATCAATAAAGACGACCACAAAATGATCCAAATATTCCTTGAATACTCGGTTCATCATATCCATGAAGGCAGCAGGAGCATTAGTAAATCCAAAGGACATGACTAGGAATTCATAATGCCCGTACCGAGTTCTGAAAGCCGTCTTTGGAATGTCATCGGTTCTAATCTTCAATTGGTGATACCCGGAACGGAGATCGATCTTTGAAAAGAATTTGGCTCCTTGCAACTGGTCAAATAGATCATCAATTCGTGGCAATGGATACCTATTTTTGATGTTGACATGATTTAACTCCCGATAATCAATACAAAGTCGCATACTCCCATCTTTCTTCTTCACGAATAGAACAGGAGCACCCCAAGGAGAAGTACTAGGATGAATAAATCCAATGTCTAATAATTCCTGCAGTTGGGTTTTTAACTCCTGAAGTTCAATAGGAGCCATTCGATATGGGGCTTTAGAAATGGGTTTTGTACCGGGTTCAAGGTCGATACAAAATTCAATCTCACGCTCTGGGGGTAGGCCAGGAAGTTCTTCGGGGAATACGTCAGGAAATTCATTAACAATAGAAATATCGTTCAAAACTGACGTATTTTTGTTTAAATCTGTGACATGAGCTAAGAAAGCTTGACATCTGTTTTTCAATAAACGAATAGCTTTATGGCTTGAGATGACCGTGATTGATTTTAATGGTTTGGTCGCTTGAATTCGCATAATAGGTTGATTAGGAATATGAAAGCTAACAACCTTATGGAAACAATCAATTTTTGCATGATAAGTAGTTAACCAATCAATCCCTAGAATCACGTCAAATGCAAGTATTTTCAATGAAATAAGATCTACAGGTAATGTGAGGGTACCGATTTGAACCAAACAAGACTTATAAACAGTGGATGTAAGGAAGGTTTCTCCCAACGGAGTTTCCACAGATAAGTCAAAATCTAATTTCTCCGGAGTCAAATTTAATCGATGAGCGCAAGTAGGAGAAATAAAAGAATGGGTAGAACCGGTATCAAATAAAGTATAGACTTCGTTAGAGTTTATGATAAGCTTACCCGTGATGACCTCATTCGGGTTCCTTACTTTCTGGGAGGTCACAACAAACGCTCTCCCTTGCACTACCGGCTTTGACCTTTCTGGGACGGCCTTTGGTGCCTCCACCCTAACTGAATTTGTCTTTGGTAAACGACAAAATCGGGCCAAGTGACCTTCTCTTCCACAATTATAACATGCTTTGGACGGCATCGCGCAATTTGGACTGATGTGTCCCTCCCCTCCGCATTTGAAGCATATGATAGGTGGTCTTTCTCCTTCCTTAACAACGGGTGCTGGTGCTGACGTCTTTCCATCATTGTTGAATCTCCTCTTTTTGAAATGTCCATTCTTATTGTTTTGGCCCTGATTACCACCGAAGTGGTAACCACTTCTGGCCTGCTGATTCCCTCCACGCTTGTTGTCACCGCTTCGATGACCACTCTCGCTGGTATTATAATTTTCCCGGCTGCTCTCTTTTAGTTGAGTTGACTCGTTATCGCGCTCCACTAACTGAGCCCTATTTACAACATCTGAATATAAACACAATTTATGAGAAATAAGATGTTGACGTATCTCCGGCTTCAAACCTCTTAAAAACATTCGCGTCATTCTCTCTTCATTATCCACCAAATGGGACGCAAATCGTGATAGCTCTGCAAATTTTGCCTCGTATTGCGACACAGTCATATTATTTTGTTCCAACTTAATAAACTCCACCTCCTTCATGTGGCGAATACTTTCGGGAAAGTATTTGTCATTGAACAGCTCCTGGAACTTCTCCCAAGATATCTTCAGTACAGCAGGTTGAGTACGTTTTACCGATTCCCACCAGTAATCTGCCTCTCCGCGCAACATAAAGGCGGCAAAAGGAACCTTTTGCTCCTCGGAGCATCCCAAGACATCAAATATCTTGGTCATCTGCTTTATCCATGTTTCCGCCATAAGTGGTTTTGGCTCTCCCTTAAACTCCGGTGGTCCCAGCTCCTTGAACTGTTTAGCGGTGACCGCCCGAGAGTTTCCCGCGTTTCCATCTATGTTTTGGACAGGAGTTGCTCTCGCCTGCTGCTGCATGAATTGCATAAAACCTCTGAACATTTGATCATTCGTCATTTGGTCAGTGTTGTTATTTGCATGAGGATTTTCGCCTTCCTGGTGCACATTATCCTGATTATTGATATGTGGTGAATCAACGATCGCCTGTGCTCCATTGCCAATCTCAAAATTCTCAGATGTCATTTTCAGATACTGCCACAAAAAAAAGGTTAATTGACATGTAACATATTATCCCTATATTCTGACCGACCAATAAAATAGCACATAAACTTAGGTAGGTTATACTAGCGAAGGAATTCCCCGTCTCTCCCCTCCTAGTACTATTCTCACATCTTAGCCAGGGATCATATCCCTAAGCTCTGATACCAACTGTGACGCCCCCAAAATTAGGTATACATCACCCATCTTGAGTCGCCGGATACATGGTACAGAATTCAAATATAACTTCCTAATACAACTGTCGTGTACAATACGACAAAACATAACTGTGAGTTTGAATACAATTATTGTCTACTAGAGATCATACAAACTCAAAAGGTGTCCTCAATACAATTATTGTCACACTATTTAACAGAATAGTGAAGAATACTAATACTATTCTCTGGTCCATCACTCCGTTCCCCGACTCGTCCCAGCTATATTCTCATTTCCTGAAGAGAACGGTGAAAGAAAGGGTGAGCTCAACTAGCCCAGTAAGAAATACTATGACTAAGATAATGCAGAATAAATTATCATTAGCCTTCAACAGTGTTAAACTGATAAAATACAATAAACATCAAGTTTAACTACAGCGGAACCAGCAATCTATTAAAAGAGTCAAGTAGAAAATAAAATCTACTATCTTTTATGATTTAAAAGGTTTTTCATCATCGTTATAGCTGAGACTCAGCTTAATAAATATTCCACATCATCGAATCACCCCCGCACTACGGCCAAGGATATTCTTTAGTATCACGACCACAATTATTCATGCACTACGGCCAAGAATATTTGTGTATTCATTAATGGTCATGATCATGCCAACAACTGTCCATCAATGCACTACGGGCCAATGAGGATTTTTAATTTTTACATCATTTGTAACATTACGGTCATGATTACACCGAATAATCCCTGGTCATAATCATACCAAGTCCATCTATGCACTACAGGCCACAGATGACTTTCAACAAAATATAAACATGAGGATGATGACAATGATATAAGAATTCAATAAAACAAGTTCAAGAATTATTGTATCCAGGAATTATTAACGTTCAAATTTGTCAACACGATACTGTTTTGTGGTGTAAAATTCAAGAATGATCAGAAGAATATTTCTATGAAAGGATACTGGATGAAGCGCAAATATCAAGGATATTCCACTAATTTTATGGAGCATAGAAGTCAAAGTTTTATCCAACTGAGTATAATAAAGAATGGAATAACAAAAGAAATCACCATGCATGCGATAGACCGCACAGACAGGTTATTCCAGCAGAATAATAATAACGGAACCAGGTCAGGTGAAATTCACACCGACAGGATGTTCCAACAGAATAATAAAGAATGGAACCAGGTCCGGTGTAAAACACACAGACAGGATATTCCAACAGAATAATAAATAATGGAACCAGGTCCGGTGTAAAACACACAGACAGGATATTCCAACAGAATAATAAAGAATGGAACCAGGTCCGGTGTAAAACACACAGACAGGATATTCCGACAGAAATATAAAGACAGGATAGTAAATGGATGTCACCAAGTATAGGGTATTCCGCGTATACCGGTTATTCCAACGGAATAATAATGAATGGAATAACATAAAGATTTCACCAAGTATAGGGTGTACCGCGTATACAGGTCATGTATAGGGTATGCCACTTTTACAGGTTATTCCAACAGAATAACAAAGAATGGAAAAACATAAGTTCTCTTCAAGAAGAAAGAATAACACCCCTTACCGTATTAAGAGATTGAATACTGCAGTAGTGTAGTAACCGAATACTCTTTTTCTTTCTCTATTACTCTCTCTATACTTTCTCTCTCTATAGCTTGAACGAATTCGTGAAAAATAATGAAGCCCTAGGCCTCTATTTATAGAAGATTTATTACTATTTACGAAAGTATTTACTATTTACGAAGGTAATTACTATTGACGAAGGTAATTACTATTTACGAAGGTAATTACTATTTACGAAAATAATTACTATTTACGAAGGTAATTACTATTTACAAAAATAATTACTATTTACGAAGGTAATTACTATTTACGAAAGTAATTACTATTTACAATGGTAATTACTATTTATGAAAGAGACTCTTAGATGATGACATATGGCCCCCCATAAATAATTCAACTTACCACAAACGTCTAATAATAGACTCTTTATATACATCAAGGATTGAATAAAAATTACCAAAAATCATTTTAACACATATTTAATCTTTCAACAATTATTAATCATTTATAACTTGTCGTCTCAATTATTATTTAAATAATATAACATATTATACAGATGATACTGTGACAATAATTGAATCAATAATATAAGAGATATGATGCAGCAATTACTGTAGCAATAATTGAGTATAGTTGAGTGACTTCTCACGTAAGCATCAATAATCAATACCGTGTGCTACTATGTAACAACGCGTATTACTGTACTTTTACTACCGAGTAGTTCAACAGTTTTAACGGTAACACCTCCGCCGTTATTTTATAGAAAGATAATTTTGTCGTTTTCTAACGTTGTGGGGTCCACCAATGATTGTGCCGTCGTACGAATATTTCCCGACAAAAAGAATATTCCCCGACCAAACGAATATTTTATAACAACTTGCGTACTTTGCAAATTTATAAATATTACCCACAACTATAACATTATATCAAATTTATTCCATAATATTCAAAAATAATAATTATGAAAATTCATCTCTATTTATAAAAACTGGGGTCTTACAATGATCATACCAGTCACAATTCAACTTTTCACTACTGGCCAAAGAGAACTCTAGTCATGATCATACAAATAATCTACCCATCTTTACACTCAAGTCAAAAAGAAATTTCTTCACCAGGATTATAAAAATGTTATATATGATAATAAAAACAATATAATCAACATATAGATTTAATCTCAAAAGTAAGATTCATAAATCAACGATAATTTGGTCAGAAAAAGAAACCAATTTTGTTGTGAATAGTACTCGTGAATAGTAATTCGAGAATAGTAACTCATGAATAGTAACTCGTGAATAGTAACTCGTGAATAGTAACTCATAAATAGTAACTCGTGAATAGTAACTCGTGAATAGTACTCCGTATTCGTACATAGTACTATATACGTAAATAATATCATATACGTAAGTAGTGTCGTATACGTGAATAGTGTCGTATACGTGAATAGTAACCCCGACACAAAAAGGTACAAATTCCACAATAATATTTATATCAATATTTTCGGTATAATAATATTGAAAGAAATAATATCATTTTACGAAGAAAATAGCATTTCTTACCATCCCTTACTATCCCTTACAATCCCCTACCTCAAAAAGCAGCACTTCTGACTGGATATCAGATATGACGCTGAAGGAAACTTGCAGTGATGAACAGAAACTCACAAATTATCTAAATACTCACAAAATACACTCAATAATCTAGAGAGAGAAAGAGAGAAAACTTGTTTCTGGTGTGATTTTCAATTGTAACTTAGCCCTCTATTTATAGAAAAATGTTAGCACGCCGAAGCAGACTTGACTTACTACCTGATGGCTTTACCTGCTACTATTCCACCCACCACATTTGAAAATTCAATTGAGCAAATTTCTCACCAACCAAAAGTGGTGCCCACCAATTCTAGAATTTTTCACCAATATCATTTATAAACCTAATTTCCGAATCAGTCGCCTCTTAAAATTCATAACAAATCATTCGTTCATTTTTAACGGTTCAAAATTTGTGAACATAATGAATAAATACCTCAACATTAATTCCTTCATTTATTACCACATAAATAAATCCATCATTTATATCCACATCAAATAAATATTTCATTATCATATAAATCAATAATTAATTATTCACAAATAATATTACAGAATCACAATAATGACAACCAAGCAGTTTCCAAGAAAGAGGGGCTTTTCGATAAAGATTTCTCTTTACTGGCGCATAATTAGATGACCAAAACTCTCCTTAACAGAACTTTCTAGACATTGCCAATAATGCTATCTAATAATATTATTCAAAAAATATGAATTATTGATCTGATAATGGAGATGATGTGCAGTGACAATTATTGAGCAACAATAATATAAAATATCAACGCAGCAATTATTGAATCAATAAAATAAAATATTGAACAGTAACTACTGTAACAATTATTGAGTAGTGCCTTCTTACGTAAGGATCAATAATTCAAAACTACTGTGCAATACCGTATGCTATTGTTCAATAACGTGTATTACTGTATTTTTACCACCGAGTATTCCAACAGTGTTAACGGTAACAACTACGTCGTTAATTGTAAAAACTCAAATTTGTCATTATTTTCATCCGACAGTTATCCGTTATAGGGCCCACAAATGGCTGCGTTGTCGTACGAATATTTCCCGAAAGAAAGAATATTCAACGACCAAACGAATATTCCCCGACAACAATGAATATTTTATAACCACTTTTATCAATTTAACCATTTACTGAATAGAAAAATTGAATACTTTTATTTCATAAAATTCGTGGTCTTACAGCATAGTTCGTGGTCTTGTGATCCTCAGTGTATTCTTTGATGTTGATATCTATTGTTAACTTAACGTTCATTATTCCTTTGAACTCATAGTTCTTAAATTAAAGTTTATTATTCTGGTAAGAATACTTTACCTTTGAAAGCTCAGTAATTGTCATTCATAAAACGTTATTGTATATTATCCTTCTTACGGGCAATTTTGTTGCTCACTCTTGCATAAAACAATGCAGATGAAGTTAAAAAGTTTGAAGAGCTTTCTACAAGCAAGGGCAATGACAAAGTGCTTGATTAGACAAAAACGTTTAATTTATCTTTTATTGATGAAGCTTATGTAATAGATTTAATTATGATCATGTTTTAATTTTCTGTTGATAATTGTAATAAAGGTTAGATGACAAGGGATTTATTTTAGATTATGTAACCCTTTAATGAGAGATTGATTGTTTTAACTCTTGAGTTTAATTTTATCCTTTGGATATTGGTAACTTTTGATTTAATTGGACAACGAACACCAAATCTGTGGGATTGAAGTGCACAGATTTGGGGGTGTCACAAGTTGGTATCAAAGCCTTAGGTTATAAACCATAGGTTGGGAAACCTTAGGCTATAACCTTCTAGGAGATCTGTGACACCCCCAAATCTGGGTTACCTGACCCCCGAGTTTGGTGTTCACGATCCACAATATAAATAATATTTAACTACCCATAATATATATAGATAGTAATTTTCATAAGTTTCTATCAGAGTTTAACAATAATACAACACCCAGATTTTCTAACCTTAACTTTACAAACATACCCTTTAGATATACAAAAAGGGTTTACAACACAACATAATAAATTTGTTCAACATAAGTAATTTATAACTACGCCTTTTCTCTTGTCCTTTGCAGCACCTCCTGCAACTTCGTCCCTAGCTGAAAAATTTTATTTAGCAAGGGTGAGCAACTAATTTACCCCGCAAGTTAAGACATACAATAAATGTATAAGAATTCAAAACAACAGACTATCTGTTTTGATAGAATGAAACCAAAGTTTGGGGAACTTTGAAATAGCTGAACAAATCGTTATTCAATAACAAGTTTTCTCGTATTCTATACCACAATAATTCAATAATGAAAGAGTACAACACTTTCAAAGTTTCTACGATATTCTAATGAATAATCAAGAATCAATTCTGCAAAATATCAAAGTGGAATGTTTTCCAGATTTATACTGAGCGATCACACAAGATCTTTGAACTTATTTTCTCGGGTAGATATCAAAGATTTACTTTGATAAATACTCAGGTGTATCAGATAACCATAAAGATTAAATCATACCCCTCTGCAGGTACAACAAGTGATCAGCTTATTATACCCTATATTATGCATAATACTCAAAACACGCGTAAAGGTCGAATTCACGACCAACAAAATGTTCCCTTTATATAAAAGGTTGTTCTTCTCAGTCTTAGAATCAAGATTTTGATTTTACAACGAAATACTGGTATTTCAAATTTTATTTACTTCTCGGTCGAGCCGGAATAATTGGCTTCGATCTGTCAATAATAATTGAATTATCTTTTCAAACCTATCAAATTCAAACAAATGTTCGTCTAGCTAGAATAATTATCTAAGACATTTCTCAGTGTAATTTGACAATAAACAAGAATTATCTGTACTGTCAATTCTAACTTCTAAAGATATGAATATCCAACAACAGTTATTCTACAAATGTATATTTCTGAATTAGTAATTTAATTTGAATTATTAAGCATGCATTAACTGCGAATTAACAACAATAATTCCCAGGACGTGGCATAATTAGCAATAATTATCCACCAATAATAATTGAAGGAAATAACTCAAGGTTGAGTTAGGAAACTTGCCTCTTCCGCTGATTACAGCTACATAAAATACTTATCTTCTTTCGAAAGACCTATAACCAATAATATCGGTCTAACAATTAGCACAATAATTCATCATACACAGCACTGTAATTCACAGTCAAACTTCTCCTAGACATATTACCACATAGCCACATTAGTGTTTATAACCTATATAAACACTTAACAAGACAAATTAATTCAGTCTAGTTGGACTTCGGTCCATTCTCGGTATTCTGGTCACCCTAACCGACAATTAACACATTGATTATCAATTAAACTTGGTCTCTAAGCTTCAATATTAATTTAGATAAGTCAATTATCATTTATAATATTTTTCGGAAGCTTTTAATAATTTATAAACACTTATTATAATTTATAATAATTTTTCAAACACTTAAATCATTTTTAAATGATTTAATTATCAAATAATCTTATCATTATTAATATTTAATAATAACATACATTCCAAAATATTTAAGTTATCATCAATAACTTAAAATATTTTTAAATCATCAATATTCTACTTAAATGATTTTTAAAGTAACTAAAATCATTTTTAAATCATCACCATTAATATATAAATATTAATGAAATTATTATCCAAATATTAAAGGTTATTAATTATAACTTAAAATATTTTTAAACCATTTTTCTCATTTTTAAATGATTTTTAAATCAATAAAATTATTTTTAATTCATTTATTTAATATAACAATTAAATAAATCAAACATCATTAATATTAATTTATTAATGAAAATTCTCCAAAAATATTGAAAATTATATTTTATAATTTAAAATATTTTCTAACACTTTATTCTCAATTAAAATGATTTTTAAATCATTAAAATTATTTTTATCTTATTTATTTAATTTAATAATCAAATAAATCTAATATCATTAATATTAAATTATTAATGAAAATTCTCCAAAAATATGAAAAGATACATTTTATAACTCAAAATATTTTTAAATACATTATTCTTAATTAAAATGATTTTTTATAATATTAAATCATTTTTCTCTAATTTATTTAATACACTAATTAAAGAAATTAAATACCTTTAATATTTAAATAATTATAAATATTAAAGAAAAATATTCCAATTGGTCAAAAATTATTTTTCATAATTTAAAATAATTTTTAAAACCATTTTTGGTAATTTTTAGAATTTATTTCTATTTTTAAATAATTTTCGGAATATTCAGAAAATAAAATAAATAAAACCATCGCTATAGGTCTTTAGCGACAGAAAGCGTCGTTGTTGGTGTTCTTGAGCTCAAGAACACTGACAGCCGGCAGATCAAGGGGTCATGTTTGACCGGATTTAATTTCCAAACTGCTCATGTTCTGGGCTATATAAAACTTTGGTATTGTAGTATTCATGTAACACTACAATACCCAATCAATACTTTTGTAAAACAACATCAAAACAAGGAGATCAAAGCCTCCAAAGTTGCTGTCAGACGGTTTCTGGGTTTTCCAGAAACCCAGGCAGTGCGAGCAGGCACTTTCAAGCTTAAATTATTCTATGTTCCCGTTCTCAAATGGCTTAATATTTGGTTCATAATTATAGTACTCATGACAAGGAACAACGAGATAACAATATTTCAGTCCAAAAACTACAGAT
This sequence comes from Panax japonicus, assembly GCA_020205505.1. NCBI lineage: Eukaryota > Viridiplantae > Streptophyta > Magnoliopsida > Apiales > Araliaceae > Panax > Panax japonicus. The sequence continues at coordinate 49,469,164 of CM035113.1, forward strand.
CCACAATGTAACACTTGGTCAAAGTCTGTCAGAAAAATGTTCATACCGATTCTGGGTTTTCCAGAAAAGTTAAAGAACAGATCGGGTGGTCTACTTTGACCATCTTCCACGATTGATCTGAAGACGTTATAAGAGATATAAAGACCTAATGTTATAGTACACATAACCAGCTACAAAAGTGTTACAACAACAACATCAAATCATTTAAAACCAGACAGATCCGAACCTTAGAACTCACTGTCAGACTCTATGTTTCTATTTCTGGGTTACCCAGAATTCGACCCAGTCATGGCCGGTCAACGGTCTTTGATCGTTTATATCTCCCGATCCAGACATCATTTACCAGTACTACCACTTACAGAATACAGACAACATACCAGGCTACCATTACAAAACATAAAACAAGAAAACGCAAACACAGGCACCGATCTTTGGCACCTGACATTAGCTTGTCAGACCACAGATCGTGTTCTTGACAGATTTTGAAAAACTCGATTTTATCACACTTTGATGCTATGGATCCATGATGGATCATCATAGATCAACTAAAAACATATTCTAGCATGAATCTAAACACATAAACACACAAAATTTCTTAGCATGAAATATCAAACTCAAGTTAGGGTTTATACCTTTTCTTGAATAATTTTTGATCTTGGCTCTCAAATCTGTTATTGATTGATATTGAGGCTATTTCTAGGACTGATCTACTACAGATTTTCGTGGGTTTAGTGAAGAGAGAGAGTTGGTAAGAGCATAGAGCAAAATGGCTAACTTTTATGAACTTTCTCTCACTAAATCTTATATATATTGCTTGATGTTGCTTGGATCTGATATATTTCGGCTGACATTGTTTGATTTGCTGAGATTTAGAGTCATAAAGTCAAGAGAGTTGGTGAACAACTCTTGATTTGGCAAGATACACAAGTAATTTAATAAAATCTCCATAAAGGACATTTTGGTCTTTTGTAAATTAATTTAATGGCATACTTGTCCAATTCACAAACCCTTAGGGTTTAGGGTTTGGATTAGGGTTTAAGATTTGAACCCTTTAGGTATTAAAAATTCTAGTTCCCACAATTTTCAAATTTAGGGTTTAATTAGAAAAATAAATTTTCTAAAATAAAAATTAGAGTTTCTAAAATAGAAATTTAACATACAAACATATAATTAGAGTTTTCTAATCATATTTAAGTTTAACAAACACTTTAGGCATGCTAATAAAAATTAGGGTTGCCTAATTAGGGTTTATAATTCCCAGTTTTGAAATTAGGGTTTCCCGGCGTACAATTAAGGTTTTTAATTGTACAATTTATTTTCTAAATTTAAGATTAGGGTTTTAAATCCCTTATTAAGGTTTATTAATTATAAACCTTATCCGATCAATTATTGATCAACATTTCTAAACCGTACAAATACATAATCAATAATATAATTATTTTAATTGTATTTTCTATCGAATCCCTATCCGAAAATTAGGCTTAGGGTTTTCTAAAGTTGTTAAGCACAACTCTACTCTAAATTTATTAGTCGATACACAAATTGACTTTCTCGAGACTCGTATCATAGATACTTGTCAGCAAATTGATAATTAATATTAATATTAATTAAAAAAAAATATTCGCAAATTTTGGATTATTCGAAATCCAGGGTTATCACAAGATCGATAACATAGAGGTGATAAACTCTCATCGAGATCTAAGGAGTGAATTAAGGAAATTCATTGAAGATAAAATGATAAAAGACTTTATGTGCTTATGTGTTACTGACTTATGTGCTCGGGAGTACTTAGGAGTAGCGAGTATTATACATATCAAGTTGTAGCAATTATTAAAAACTTTGATGTCAAAATGATTGTTGAATGATGATAAGGATTGGTAACCTGAGAAGTTCGTATAGTCTGAGTATGGTTGGTATTGGGAAAGCGTGTGAGAGCTGAAGATGCATGGGTGGAGGCTTCTAAACGTATAGATCGTGTTAAAGACAAGTTGAAGAAGGCCAAGTGAATAATGGAAGAGCGCAATGAAGTTGTACAATGTGGAATGTTCTTGTAGATTGCAAGGAAAACATTAAGATTATATAAATCACGATGAAAATTAATAAAATGTAAATCCTAACTTTTGAATTAAATAGTGGGATGTGAGGATGTAATCCAAGAATTTTATTATTTTGGGATAAATAATATAAATAGTAGCGAGGCTATTTTGTTTTGTGCTGTATAATAAATGAATAAAGTATAATCATTTTTATTAAGATATACTATGTGTTATCTATAAGTGGTTAAGATAAGTTTGAAAACCTTATCTATAAGTGGTTAAGATAAGTTTGATGTTATCATTGTGTTGTCTATAAGATAAGATAAGTGTTTATTAAGATATATTATGTGTTATGTATGTGTGGATGAATGATGATCTAATAGTTCAAATTTTAAAGAGTAAGATGCCGCCTAGAAGAAGATAACAACATCAACAGAGCCCCAAGGAAAATGTATACAATGGGGAAACTAATGCAAATACAGTGCCACAATTGGTAAATTTGCTGGTGGGAGCACTGGCAAATCAACTGAATTTCTTGTTGTATAATCAAATCTCGATGTTCCAACCAAATTCGTTTACAGCAGGTTTAGAGAGAATGATTGATGTAGACGGGTAAGGTAATACGTTGGCATACAATCAAGAGCTGAGTGGAAAGAAGAGTGAAGATGATAAGGTGGGTGATAGTCATACCGGTAATACTTGAAAAAAAAGTGGGACAATAATATTAATGCTAAAAATCAGCAAGGGAAGAAAAAGAAGAAGGTGGAGGCGTGTAGCAACTGTGGAAAGAAACATGTAGGTGTTTATTTGAGGGGTAAAATGGTGTGCTTTAATTGTGGCTTGAAGGGCCACATTGCACTAAAATGTTCAAGACCGAGGAAGGGAGCCTACTTAACGTGTGGATCGAAGGAGTACTTGGCTTGAGGTTGCCCAAAGAAAGCGGTAAGAAAAGCAAGTGGAAGCAAAGGGGGCAGTGGCAAACTAGTTATTATAGAGTCAGCTACGCCGAGTCGACCAACCGAACAAGTAACCAACATGAAGATCCAGAACGCAATGCAAGGTATGGTTCTGATCAGTTATCTATACTGCTGCGTGTTATTTAATTTAACCGCCACTTATTGATTTATGCCTAATGAATTCGTTTAGAAACTAGATTCGCTTCGGGAAGAGTTAGACTATTCCATAAATATAGAAAAGGTGAATAATGATTCCTTTTACGTTGGTGTATAGAAATTTCGTGTTGTAGTAAAGGCCACGTGTTAAACCATGTGGTGATAAGTCATTGTCATAGAAAGTGTGACGACCGAGAAATTCAGATCTTATTGTAAAATGATTTTATTAAATTAAATAATAATGAAATCATATTCCATGTGTTATCAAGATGGTTGTCATTGTATAACTTATTGATGTTAGAATGTCGTAGTATTTGAGCTACGTGGATGAATTAAAGTGTTTGAATTTCCAAGACGAAAATAAAAGTTTTCTGAGAAATTTTTCAAAAAACACTATTCATCAGTATTTGCTCAGGATAAAATTTTGAGTTTCCAAAAAATACGTAATGATGGAATAACAAGGTAAGATGGATTATGTGATAAAAATCTAGTTATGGAAAATGTAATAATTCGCTTGTGGAGTTAAATTATAAACGTTAAGGAAGGCGAAGTAGTAATGAATAAGTAATAATTGTATGATACTTAGGTATTGTACAAAGTAATGACAACGAGTATAATACGAAGTATTATACGAGTTTGTATGAAGGATGAAATACCGTATATAAATTCTATATGAATTAGAATACGAAAATAATACATCAACAATATGTATTAAGAAATGTTAATGGACTTGGAAGATTGGTTAACAATTATTTACAAGTCCAGGTGAATTAAAGGGAGAGGCCCAACTATTAATGGATGAACAAACTAGTGCTTATTAATACAAAGCCCAAAGGATGATTTAATGTAAGTCCAAGGTAGAATCCATGAGTTGTATGACCCATGGGGCAAACCATATTAATATAGTTATTGTGGTGACCAAGTTAATGTGGAGACCAAGTTAGTGTGGTGACCAAGACATAGAAGTAATGACCAAGACTTTGAAGTAATGGTCAAGCAAAGGGTAGGTTTTGTGCTAACCAAGTAATGAATAGTAAGGAGGTGGCTTAAGGAGGTGGGATGATTTATTGACCAAACTACCCTAACTTTGCAAGTTCTATAAATAAAGAAGGCTTACAAGCCATTTGTTAGTTGTTCAAATAATCCAACATATTGAAAGTGAAAGTAGTATGCACACAAGCCATTCATGTTTGATGATAAAGTATATACTTTGTAAACAATCTTTTTCATTAATTAATAAAAAGTATTAATTTATTAAAGGCTTTTAATTATCTACATGATGCTGTTTTATAATATGTGATAAACCCGTAGTTTTAAGCAATGCTTTTAGAATAATGATGATGATCATTCTAATGAGATCTAAATTCTTAGAAAGCTTAAAACTAAAATTGTTCCCAATCGTTGGATTACTAAATTGGGGATTAGTAAATCCGGATAGATTGGTACATACGTTGCTTGCTCATTGGATGAGGATGATTGATCTCATGATCATTTGTGTGGAGACACTAAAGCAAGTATGTAGGTGCTTATTAGAGAATAAGTTCACTGAACATGACTCGCTAAGGAATACCTAATGGAGTTTTACGTGCATGTCAATAGGAATTCCTGTAGTGATAGTAGTACAAGTGATCCTTGGACTTGAGATCATCATAGTATCTTGTGTATGATGAGTTATACTTTGACTTATTCCTTAAGACCCTTAGGGTATATAAAAGGGTATGCTTGGGTATAATAAGTTGTACATGGAGATAATGTATGATCAATAAAGAATCTACCACTTCTAGTAAAAGAAGAGAAATGTCCTATGTGATTCGATAAATGACAACTCATTAGTCCTTGGCCAAGGCAGAATGAAATTAGAAAGGAGTTTCTAATTTGCATTATTTGGAGTTGTGCATTTAAGAGTCGAAATACATATAATTAAATAAAATAAGACTTGACAGAAATTCCATGTCTTATATTTAATTGGGACATTGTATGGTGGAAGGATTGAATTGTACGGTAACTATTTACTCAAAGGTTCTTTTATGATTAATGTTGAAATTTATATTATCTGGAAAGTCGTTGATCGCTAGGGAGGCTTATCCCTATTGTAGAATAAATATTATTTATTTAAATAAATTATTAGTTTAATTTATTTATTTAAATAAGATTAGAATTGTTCTAATTGATTTATTCACAACCGGTTTAATATGGAGAACCTAAAGGGTCACACCATAAAAGGAACAATAATTATTTAAGAAGTTAATGGCATAATCGTAATAATAAGTTAAGTATATTTAATTAATCTATGGTGATAGAATAAATTAAATAGCTTAATATTTATTATTTAATATTTTAGAAATATTAAATATAAATTAATAAGAGGAGTCTTATTATTATTATTACTATTATTATTATTATTTAATTCCTAAAGGAGTTTGGGAATTAATTAATAAAAGTACTCTTAAATATCCCTAATAAGATTAGGGAGCTTAATTAATTAAAAGAATTTAATTAATTAATTAAATAAAACCCAATTCCTTATTTGTTAAGGAGGGTTGCCTACATCTATAAATAAGAGGAGTCTTATTATGGGTAAAGGTGTTGTTGACTTTTACAACATACGTTATTCCAATGGTTTGAGAGTACGCTCCTTTCTATAGAGATTGAAAAACTAGGGTTTAGCCAAATACCCATCTTCTTGAATTCTTCTTCTTCCTTGGTGGATCACCTCTAGAGGCCAAACACTTGGGTGGCTAACGTTGATCAAAGGAAGGAACCTAACCCGATGGATTCAAGTTGAACGCGAAAAGGATTGGAGGTGAACTTGTACCTGAGGAAGCTCGGATCTTCAAGGCTATGGTTCTTGTTCTTTCTTTTTCGTCTAATTAATAATTGCGCATAAAGGGTGATCCGGGTATATGGTTTGTAAAATTTTTAAACTCTAATTTTACACACTTCCGCTAATTTTGTGCAATTTGATTGCGATCTTGAATGTTACAAACCTAACAGAAAGTGCTTAAGTGTTAGAGAGAATAAGCTACCAATAAGTCATTCCATAAGTAAGAAGAAGAAGCAAGCTACCTTACCAAGACTACACAAAAGTAAGACTTCTTCTCTATTATCTTCTATCTCTACCATGATAGGTTGATAAGAAAAGATGGATTAAGAAACATAAATGATAAGAAGCTAGAAGAATGAATAAATCATGAACTTAAGCTACATAAGTTGGCAATAAGTCATTTGAACTTATAGAAGTTATAAACTTATTATAAATTAACCTTGAATGTTAAGTATGAAAATATGAATTGGTAATAAGTTTATTAAGAGAAGTAATAAGTATGTAAAAGGACTTGTATGATCCTATGAATCATAAGTAAAGTTATATGTGAAGAACATGTAAAGTATGATGATTAAAAAACTTTAATTATCATAAGTCATAAATAATCAAATCTTAAGTACTTTAGAATTTGATAAGTTATAAGCTCATGAAGAATAAGTAAAAATCTAACAATGAATATAAGTTGTTGTATTAAGTATGTTAAGATGTTCACATGATGAATGAAGTTCATTTGTAATGTTGAACAAATCATAAGAATGAAAAATTGCCAAAATTTGCACGATTGGACGATAAACGTCGAATTCGTAAAATTATCGGAATAGAAGTCAAATTTTGTGTTTGATCACGAAACCATTGTTTGCCAATAGAGGCAAGTCATATTCAGCATTTAAAAGTTATGGACACCAAAATGACCGGATTCCGACTTAGAACGAAGAAACGAGCGTTGAACGTTCACGAACCTTTATCGATTTCGTTAAAAATGAACCAATAGGTGAATTTTTAGCAAACGAATTCAAATAGATAAAAAATCTTACTCGAACACGTAGATTACGTAATTTGTGAACCGTTGGCTTTTGAACGAGCTGATTCAGACTTATAACGAAGAAGTTATGCTTCTGGGAAGTTCACAAAATTCACAAACTGAATTTGTTTTTTGGTGCACAGAGTTGGCACCGCGGTGCCAACCCTAGGTAAAATGAGTCGCGCCGCAGCGCGGAACAGTGTTCAAGCACACTGCAAGACTTCTCCGTAGCGCGAACCATACTACAATATGCGGTGCTACAGCGCCATGTACAGTACCAAAATCCTTTAGAGAGTGACGCCGCAGCGCGAAAAATTAAGTAAGGACTCGCGCCGCAGCGTCATGTCCGGGACAGTGATGCTATAAGCTCGCGCCGCAGCGTGAGATATAAGTATAAAGTTGGCGTCGCAGCACCAGTCTCAGAACAGGGATAGTAATGAAGCTTTCTAAGTACAAAGAAAAGAAAGCTAATTGATTTAAAAGTAAACACAACTTAAGGAATGTAATGAACCACTCCCATGTTAGGTTTCCTGTATCGGCCCTAGCCTGGTTTGCCTCCCACCAGAAGTTGGCCTCTCCTTTCATCAAATAGGTTACAAAGGCAACCTTTTGACCCTCCTCAACATTTGCTATTACAAATACTTTCTCGATTTCTTTTACCCAAGTCTGGGCTTCTATAGGGTCCGTAGTTCCTTTAAACTCCGGCGGACCTACACTTTTGAAATCTTAAAAGTAGTAGCTCGTACTACTCCAGGAATCACAGGTACATTAGCCCCCGTTCTATTAAATGCAGCCATTAAAAGATTAACGAACTTCTACATTGGATTAACCGGACCACCCTCCGGTTGGTTAACATTAGCGCCCTGATTTCGTTGTCTCCTTCTTGGCGGCATTTTGAGGTTAAGAAAACAACACATCATTATTACTTTATTCTTGTTGATTTGTTATTATTTGTAATACAACAATAACTCATACCCATTACTCCACATATTCCATAAAAAGACTTATATTGATTCATAACTTGTAGTATAACACTACATTGTTTACATTACCCAGCCTTAGCTGATTACATTACCATCCTGCAATTACTTTCCAAAAATTGGGATTTACAAAAGAATACCCTTTGTTATACAAAAGAGGGTTTTACGTCACTACTAGATACATAATATTTACATATCTAATCAACGCTAGCTATTGCTAGACTACATCTATCGTAGGGAATTCTCGAAATCTTTACTGGCCAGACCGGCAATAACATCTCTACTGATAGTGTGTCGGGTCTGCCCTGCTTCTATATGATACACAGTTAACTGTTGCTAGAAATCTACGTGAGAACTCCTATGTATATAGGACATCCTCTCCAACTTCCTCTGTTTAGTCTTTTGCTCCTGCTTGAGCTCAAAGACTTCACATTTTAGCTCTCGGACCTTGTCCTTAGCTAGAACTCTATCATCATGTTCCTCTTCCCACATTCCCTCCATGCTAGCCTTATCCTCATGGACAGCTTAGAGTTCCCCTTTCAACTCCTTAACTTCTTGGCTGTAATGGACATTCCTATCCAATACTGACATAAACAATACCTTCATTAATTCCCCTTAGACATTTCCTCAGTGTAGGTTGAACCTGGTCCTCTGTAGGTGGAACCTAGTCAAAAGACATCACGCCCACCTCCTCTTCTAGCATGCCATAAAATATAGACATGAAGTCTAAATCATCCGAGTCTCCAGACTCAATTGTCACCAACTCTGGTTCTACTGCTACGGGATTTGGTAGTATCTCTTCCTGATTAACTGAATCCTCACTCACTACATGTATATCTCTATACATATCATTTTCTTCTGACATCTACAATAAAACAATATAGTTTGATTAGTACACGTCAGTAAAATAATAGAAATACATAACATAATATAATGCATTTTTATAGGGTTACTTTCCATCTTTTACTTCTTTATTCTTTCGTAAGGTTATGACTTAAGGTTCTACTTTCCCCCTTAAGTTTTATAACCTGGGCTTTGATACCAACTAGTAGCGCCCTCAAATCCAGGTATCTTCCAACCCGATAGATGGTGTTATACTGTACAACAATCATACATTCATTCAATTGAAAACTCTCAAAGAACTAACATAACTTCTATATATTCAAAGTAATATTTACATTTCCCAGGTTCTATACCCATTACAAAGGTTCTTTGTCATAATATTAGTTACATTACAACAATAGACCTATACCATTACAAGACAGCTTAGTGATTTGCCTTAGCTTTTCCTTTATCCTATTTTAATCCTTTGGGACGTTCAGTCTTAGCTGCATTCATATGGTTCAAGCAAGAGTGAGCATAACTAACTCAACAAGTTTAACAATTTAGTAACAACATGCTTGACACATACAAATCGTATATCTTCAATAATTGAACAATAGTTATGAAGTACTATTGATAATTCAAAATAGCACTTCATCTTTTCTTTCAAAATGCTTTACCATTATAACAATATTCAGTAAAAGATTCACTTCGGTCAAAGACCTCGAGTATTCATTCTTTATTGGAAAAGGACAACCCAAAAGCAAGTCCATAAGCCTGATATTACTTACGAGCACTTCTAGGTGATCAACCTATTGTACTTTATGTTGATCAACACTACATCCATTAAACGTATGCACATTTAAGCATTTGGCAACCTCACGTGCCTGTCGTTTTACCGACAAAACATTTGTTTAACATTTTAGTCTTCTTTTGAAAACCATATCAAGTAGTCGACAAAAGATAGCAACATTTGATAATACATGAATAGATTATCAATACATCAAGTCTAGCCAAAGGAATTGGCTTTAACTTCAACATACTTCAATTCATGCGAAAGAATACATGAACTTCAAAAAGTTGTTCAGATTGAACTGAGACAAGAGTTAGAATACTTGCCTTTAGCGTTGCTATGGTATATTAACTTTATGTTCAAGTCGTTCAAGTCTCTACAATACATGATCACATAATGCCTTACATTAGGTCACATATAATCAAGTATGTATATGATTATATCATACCCTTCATTTCAATCTAATTGTGTATTAGATTTAGTTACTATTCGTTCCGATTTATCATTATCCTTGCATTTATAGACATGGCAGAGAAGCCCACTATGATGAAAACATTCATATAAATCTAAGCAGCCCTTCTGATAAGCGCCTCAGGGAGAAACCTGACCCTTAGTTTCAGTCTAAGAGGTTGGCCCTTCTTGAGCTACCTTAACCCATAAGAAATGTTAATTCAGAGTGCATCACAAGAACCCGGAGAGATAATGATCGTATAGAAAGATCAATAATGAACTCAACAAATGTAGAGCAACCTCAAAGATTGTAGTCTTCCACAAGGATACACTAGCTCAGGGGGAGCGAATGGGATATCAATATTTTCCACATTACTTAAAATCGTGGAGCCCTGCAGAACTCGACACGTGCCCCACTCTACAGATCATGAGGATGGAAGTTACAAATACAATTTGAAAATGACTTTTGAAAATTCACCTCAAAATTTAAAAAGCTCATTCCTCTCCTTCTCTCTAAAAAAACCCTAGCTTTCTGAACGATCAACTAACCTCTATTTAAGAAAATCATAATAATCAATGGTTGCTTCCAATGTTGTATGTGTTTACCAACTATGCTTCGACGAATTCAAGACAACTGACCCACAGTTCTTTAAGATTCTGAAACTTCAAAAGAAGGCCGGTCTCAAAGAAGCATTGAGCACCAGCACAAGGATTTTCCCAAAGCTGGAGAAAGAATTCTACTGCAATGGAGTCTTCGAAGATGACACCATCAATACAAAGGTCAAGGGGAGCAGATTCGACTCAAATCTAAAGATATAAACCTAGCCCTATGTTTTAAATCAAAGGGACTCTCATCTATAAGTGTCATCGACTTTCATGAAGGTTTGAAGAAGATGCACCACATGAAGTCTAAGAGTGTCAAGGGCTACAAAAAGAAAGAGTTTACTCAGAAGTACGATTTTTTGGCAGATATTATTGGAAAATGCATATACTACAAAAGCTCTAGCCTCGACTCTATTAATGGGGTCTAACTAAAGCTCATGACTGCATTCTTCTTCAGAATTCAACTCAACTATGGAGCTTTGCTATGGTAAAATGCTCTATGGGAGATATATTAGCATAATAATGCAATCTGCTCTGGTGGAAAAATTGGAGACACGGAAGGAGAACCCATCAACCCCAATAGAAAAATAACCCAACAATTGTTCCAAAGTTTGAAAAGAAACCCTACAAAAAATGTGAGGATGATGTCTGAATCTAGTGGAAGGACTGGTGAAGTAAAGAGATCTGGTCTGCCGGGAAATATGTTTGTTGTGAAGGAAGCTGAGGAAGAAGAAGCCAAACATCCGTGAAGTAATGGCCCACTTTTCACTCCACAAACATTGATCCTACTCTTCAAATTGCCTACGCCGTCTACAAATACTGTAAATTGAATAGAAACTGAGCATTTTGAGACTGATTTGGACAAGTTGATAAAGGACATGTGAAAACATGGGACTTGTTGGAAAACAAAAGCGGGTACTGACAAGAAAACTCATTTTCCACAAAATACTATAAATACGTATACTAAAGCTTGGTATAACTTTATTTGTGCGAGCTTGCTCCATACCAACCATCATCAGGATCTTACTACTGATCGAGCTGTGGTTTTACATCATTTCATCTTTATCAATTGTATTCCCAAGAAATTGCACACGATTTAACCAAAATTTGCATTTTGAAAGTTTTTCGTACAACTTCTTTCTCCTTAATATATCCAACGTTACCCTCAAATTTTCTGCATGCTCTTCTTAAGTTTTGGAGTAAACCAATATGTCATCAATGAACACCACCATAAACCTATCCAAAATGGCTTAAACACCCTATTCATTAAGTTCATAAACGCTACAGGTGCATTAGTTAAACCAAATGACATTACCATAAACTTGTAATGACCATATCGAGTTATGAACGTCGTCTTCGGTGTATCCTCTTTTCTAACCTTCAACTAATGGTACCCACATCTCAAATCTATTTTTGAGAAATACTTCTCTCCTTTTAATTAATCAAACAAATCGTTAATCCTTGGCAAAGGATACCTATTCTTGATACTGACCTTATTTAACTCCCTATAATCAATAAAAAGTTGCATTAACACAACATTCCTTTTGACAAACAACATCGGCGTTCCCCATAGCGATACGCACGACTAGACATACTTTTTATCTAACAATTCTTGCAGTCACACCATTAAATCCTTCATCGCCGCTAGAGCCATTCGATATGGGGCTTTCAATATAGGGACAGTCCGGGTGCTAAATCGATCATGAATTCAATTTTCCTATCTAGTGGAAGTCCTAGCAAATTATATGGAACACGTCCGCAAAGTCTCTAACAAATGGTATTTCCTTCAGCTTCACACTCACCTTCCGAGTATCTACTATGTAGGCTAAATATCCCACACACCCTTTTCTTAATAACTTCATGGCCTGCATTATCGTCAGACAACTCAATTTTCTAAGCGACCTGTTACCAAAAAAATACTTCCTTTGACTTCTTTGGAGTCATAAGGTTTGCACATTTTCTTTGGCAATATATTATTGTCCAATGGTTAAACAACACATTTATTTCAAAAATAACATCAAACTCCCTAAGTCAAATTGGAATTAAATCCACCAACATCACATGACGGTTAATATATACACGACAATTTCTATGTACAAACTTAACATGGATCACTTCTTTATTCTCAATTTCATTATTCCGGGGATATTCCAACTTTTCTTGACGCAAGTCTAACTTCCTAGCAAACTCATAGGATATAAATGAACAAGTAACACCTGAATCAAATAATATATAAGCACTTAGTACCTATAAGCCTTGTTTGGCAAAACGTTAATTAAACTCCTTTAATTTATTTTAATAACCCATTTATAACATAATTTATTGTCACACTTTTATTAATAAATTAAATTAAAACATTATATTAATCCATTTAATCTCTATCAACTCTCAAATTTAATTATTCAATTAAATTAGAAAATTATCTTATGATAGTAAATTTCCTTCACTCATAAAATATTTATTTCAGAAATAAATAATCAAATCAAATCAAAACAAATGATTATTTAACAATAAATACGTCAATTAAATATTTATATAATTTAATAAATATTTAAAATTATAATTTAAAATTCTTGATTGTTACACCCGCTTAGCTGACTCTTCTCTCAAGTCATCCTGCATGTTCTCAATCTCAGCCACCAATTGTCCTCTTTGATACTCCGACAGTGCAAGCTTCTACTAAAACTCCGCAGTTCGTGCTTTGAGATCCTAAATTGTGGCATCATTTTGTGCTAGTGTGGCTTGGTGTTCTATAGCTTGCTTTTCTAACTCATCAACCATATCTTGTAACTTTATGTTACGTTCATACACCACATCAAACATCTTAGGTCCGATGGAGTTAAGTGGTATCTCTTTCGGATCCTCCTCTTCCTCATCCTCTATCTCTATCTCCTCTTATTCATCATTCAGATCTAACTCATTTACATGTTTCGGACCTACAACAATAACCAATGGGGATTGCTACATCGGCACTAACTACTCCCAGACTGCATGAATGTCTCGGGGCTCTTCCTCCCTAGCCTACATGGATTCTTCTACATCAGTCATCCTGAAACAAAAAAAAATTAGGTTTTAATTAATACTCGGTACTTACGAGCACATAAGTTTATTAACAAGTAAGCACATAAATCATTTTATTATTTATCTTCAATGAATTTCCTTAATTCATTCCTTAGAACTCGATAAGAGTTTTACTACTATATTTTTGATTCATCCTATAATATATAGTCTAAGGTTTCTCCACCTAAGGTTTATAAACTACAACTTTGATACCAACTTGTGACAACCCCAAATTCGGTTACTTCAATCCCACATATCTGGTGCTCAGTATCCATCACAATCACATCTAAACTACCAATAATAAAGGATAATAAACTTCATAAACATCTATCTCGTTAATGGTTTACATATTCAAACGAAATCCCATGTTATCTAACCTTAATTATTACATCATCATCGGAACAAAAAAACATAAAAATATTCAAATCTTATTACATAAGCTTCACAATTGAGATATAACTTAAACTCCATCTACTTATGCATCTTGCCCTTTCCTTTGTTGGTAAATAGCTCTTCAAGTTTTTCTACCTTAGCTGAAAAATTTTATGCAAGAGTGAGAAAAAAAATTATCCCACAAATAGAATAATATACAACAATAGTATATGAATGAACAAACGATTAATTTTCAACTGAATATTATAATCTTTACTGAAAACAATAAACTTTAAGTCAAGAATTGTGAGCACAAAGGAATAATTAACTTTTAAATATAACTTAGATATAAAGATCAAATGTATATTCTGAGGGTCACAAGACAATGAACTATGTCCCAAGGTATCAAGTATTTCTATCATAACCTTTAACAGTCTAGAGACTATAGACCATCCATCTCGTACTCCACATAATCAACCATTTGTACTATGTATTGTGCATAAACATATCATCGTTGTTGCGTAGCTCAAAATTTTTAATTTTTTATAACATATTCCCATATTATAGGGTTGTTCATCTCAACTTAAACGTTAGGATTTGTACCATATGTAGTTTGGTTTGGAATACCTTAAAAAGAATTTTAGATCTTTAGAACGTTCATCAACTATGGACTAGTCAAATTAAAAAGGGTTCGATAGCCATTTAGGAGTTTGATAACACCACAATCTCATATGGTGGTACTTTAGCAATGAAATACTAATAATAATAATGATTCATAGTTGAATTAACAACATATTTCGATGTAATGCTTTTGGAAGAAATAGAAAGCTTATTCAAGAACATAAGCATTGAATGAACATAAGAAACCTCGTTGAATGATAAAGTATCAAAGGTTAGGAAACTTGATAAGCACGTTTGTTACGAACTTGAAATTCATGCTCTTGAAATATCCTACATATATCATTAGGATCACAATACCAATTAGTCACAATAGCACATTTATTAGCTACGAAATGGTATTTACTAACCACTTAAATTAACTCATCCCATGTCTGTTTGATTATCACATTACCTCAGCTTATGTATAATTATATTCTATTATGATATCTTATTACATGTTTTGCACTTTGTTATAATCATTTAAAGAGGTTATCTAAACATCCCCTAAACCCCACACTTAAAAGCTCATCATTGGGTCTAACTGACCACCAATGTGGTCGCGCTCATTTTAGCCTGCCTACCAGCACGACCGCACCCTAGCTTAACAACCAACTTCCTTTCCTAGCGCGACCACGCCTGATTGAACGAGGAAAGCAACGCGGAAGTGCTTGCTAGCAAACTCAGTTTTTTATATCGCAAAAACAGACTATGTACCCATCCAAAATCCCATCAACTTCGTTTTAGAACCAAATTAGCTAGTCTTTGATTCTTTAAACTCATTAAACACATAAGAGTATATTTTTAGAGTAATTTTAACATTTCAAACAACTTAAACAACCAATTTAAGTACTCAAATCCCAAGTTCATGCTCTATTTTGATATTTTAAAATACTTAACAAAATCAAACACAACAAATTCATTTTGTAACCATTTTGTTTCATTCAAGTTACATTGTTTTTGTATCTCAGAGTATTACAACAATCAATCATCAATTTATAATTTGAAGCATAGATTCACAACTGATTTTGACTCTAAAACAAGCCATAGCATACATATTAAAACAAAAGTCTAATTCTTCTTCTTTAACACGTATAAACGAATTTGATTACTCCAAAATCAGTTCTAGATGATACATAACAGATTAATTAAACCCAAGAACACATATCCAATTTATCAACAAATCACCCATCAAATCTTTTTATAGTGAAGATCTTAGAGAAATAAAGAACTAAAAATTTTATAGTTGGATTATACCTTTTGATTCCTTCTTAAACTTAGATAGATGATAAAGATTGTTGATTAATCTTCATCTTCTTCTTTGAATTCTCAGAGCTTCCTTTTCAGTTTCTCAAAGACTATCTCTTTCTCAATTTCTCTTTAACTTTCTTACTCAGACTTTATAAATGAGCGTAAGGGGAAAAGACTGAAGAATGAGTTTAACGCTTAACTGAGCTATCAGTTAAAAAAACAAAAGGTTTTTAGGAGTTAAAAATAAAAAGGGTTTAGGCCTTGTTTAGCTAAGCTCAATTAAGTTCACTTTCCAATTATTTGAATAATTCCCTTAGTATATGATACACTAAATGTCACACTTAATTTAATTAAATTATTTAGCCAATATAATAACAATTTTATTTAGCCAATTACTAATCCTTTTATTTATTTATTTAATTAAATTAGAATATTACCAACACATTAGCGTAATAAAATACGAACCAAAACATAAATCAACTCATATATAATTAATCAACACAATCACAATTAAACTAATTATTCCATAAATAAATTTCATACAATATTTATTTTATTTAATAAATATTCTAACTAAAATACTTATTTTATTCAACAAATATTTTTAATTACTTTACAATATTACAATCCTTACAATATATCCTTCAAATTGTAACCAATGAATTTGCCTCATTATCACAGAAATCATTATTCATGTTCAAACAATAAATTTACGCAAGCAAGAGGTAGAAAATTCTTGAGCCTTAATTCAAAAACGTAATACCATTAAATCGAACTATACTCGTCCTAGATCGGTACTTTAAAAATGATTTCAAACCCAAAAATATAAATATAAGTTCATTAAAGCTTAAAATCAACTAGTTCTATTGCATACTCTTTCAAGTTGTTGTTAAGTTTGTATATAGCGCATACACATAATCAAATTATAGAAACATAGCGGAAGCGCAATAAAATAAGATTTTAAAATTTTTATACAAACCATCATCATGATAATCCTTTTGCACAATTATCAATTAAACAAAAAAGATGCAGATATAGAATCATACCCTCGTAGATCAAAGCTTCCTTAGGTATACTCATCTCTAATTTCTTCGCATTCTCCTTGAATTCCATCAATTAGATTCCTTTTTTTGATCAACTTAAGCCACCCAAGTGTTTGGTCTCTAGAGGTGATCCATCAAGGAATAATATCTTTTCAAGAATATGGGTGTATGGTAAAACCCTAGTGTAGACACTCAAAATTTTTCATTCCTTTTACTGACCCTGCAGGAGGGCATAATCATCTCTAGAGATAACCCTAGAAGTCACATCAGTTCAAATCCCAGAGATAACCCTGGTAGATCAAGTTCTTAATCGCGAAGATAACCTTGAGAAACTTAGTTTCAATCCTGGAGATAACCTCGAGAGATCCAGTTCCAACTTCGGAGACAACCCTGAGGGATCAAGTTTAATTTTCCGGAGATAACCCCAGAATACTCAGTTCCAACTCCGGAGATAACCTCGGGAGGTTAATCCAACCTCAGAGATAACCTTGAGGACATTCAACATCCACAACAGCCTAATCTCGGAGATAACCCTAAGAAATGACTATTACATCTTCACAAAAGCCGGAGATAACCCCGGTGGGGGACAAAATCATCATTTTTCCACCTCAACAACACATTTACATCATCTCAACATAATTCAATCCACATTTTATATAAATGTGTCCCACAAGAACCATAGCTCAAATCCTGAGTGACAACTGCACAAGACAGTACAACGGATAAACTTTGAAGACTTGGTGATCTGGTCATGGACCCATCTTCCCGGCTTCGTACAACCTCTAATCTTATGTCATTGTGTAGCTCTCGACAATAGCATTTCTAAAAGGTACAACACTCCTTTATCTGATACATGAATTGAATGTTTTGAAGGTTCGAGCGTACATCACGTAGCCCATGTGCACATACTTCAAGACGATGGGACCTGCCAAGCCCGGGGTAGCTCGGCCAGTCGTAGGTAGACCTGCAACTGCCGCGAGTTGATTCGCGGCTCCTTGGTCTTTAAATATGAGCTCTTGGCGGCTTATTTGCAAAAAAAATAAAAAGGAGAGAAAACTCTATCCATTTCAGCTTGTAACCTCTTTTAGAGTGCTCTAAACTGAGTGATTCTTTTTTATAAACACTTGTAAGCTCGTGTTTTGTAACATACTAAAGTTTAACCGGTGGAAACCGAGTTTTCAGGCATCAAAAGCTATTTGAAGTCTTCTTGACAGCCCACTGTAAGATTTTTTAGATTTTTAATCTTTTTAATACTTATATGTATATATATATATATACTAACATTGAGAGTCGCGTTGAATAGGTATGCCCGGAACATCGATCTGTGTCTTTTTATTTGTAAGACCCCAACTTTTTAATGAATAAAATCAAATTTTCTTTATTTATTAATGTGAATAATAAGTTATTAATTTGATATAATAACTTTGGTTATGGGTGAAATGTAAAATTTTTATAAAATAAGCAAGTGGTTATAAAATATTTATTTTATCGGTGGAATATTCTTTCTGTCGGGGAATATTCGTACGACGGTGCAACCAATTGTGGGCCCCATAACGGATAACGGCCGAATGAAGAAAACGAAAAAATTGAATAACGGCGTAGTTGTTACCGTTAACACTGTTGGAATACCCGGTGGTTAAAGTAAAGTAATACGCATTGTTGCACAGTAGCATACGGTATTGCACAGTATTGTTGAATTATTGATCCTTATGTAAGAAGGCACTACTCAATAATTGTCACAGTAGTTACTGTTCAATATTTAATTTTATTGATTCAATAATTGTTGCATTGATATTTTATATTATTGTTGTTTCAATTATCGTTACTGCACAGTATCTCCTTTATCAGATCAGTAATTCAGATTATTTGGAATAATATTACTAGATAACATTATTGGCATTGTCAAGAAAGTTCTGTTCAGGAGAGGTTTGGTCACCTAATTGCGCGCCAGTAAGGAAAAATCCTTATTGGAAAGCCCCCTCTTTCTTGCGAACAGCCTGGTTGTTATAAATGTGATTCTGTAATATTATTTGTTAATAATTAATCATTGATTCATATGATAAGAAAATATTTATTTTATGTGGATAAAAATGATAGATTTATTTATGTGGTTATAAATGAAGGAATTAATGTTGAGGTGTTTTATTAGTATTTTGTCGGATTGGAGATATTAAAAATCAAACTAGTGTTTTTTGAGATATATTGCGGAACTTATAATTTTTAATCCGACCGTTGGATCGTTGTAATTTTTGGATATGTTATACATATATATGTTGAGTATATGTCCACAAATTTTGAACCGTTAAAAATGAGCGTATGATTTCTTATGAATTTTAAGAGGTGACTGATTCGAAAATCAGGTTATAAATTATTTTAGTGGAAAATTCTAGAATTTATGGGCCTCAATATTGGTTGGTGAAGAAATGTGCTGAGATTTTTATTCAAATATGATGGGTGGGAATAGTAGCAGGTAAAGCCATCAGGTTGAAGGTTAAGTCTGCTTCAACGTGCTAACATTTTCCTATAAATAGAGGGATAAGTTAAAATTGAAAATCACACCATAAACAAGTTTTCTCTCTTTCTCTCTCTAGATTATTGAGTGTATTTTGTGAGTATTTAGATACTTTATGAGTTTCTATTCATCAGTGCAAGTTTCCTTCAGCCTTATACAGATATTCCGATCAGAAGTACTGATATTTTGAGGTAAGGGGTATTATATTCTTCTTAAAATGATATTTTCTTCAATATCATTATATCGAAATATTGGTATGAACATTTTATCAAATTTGGAACTTTTTGTATCGGGGTTACTATTCACGTATACGACACTATTCACGAATACGACATTATTCACTGAAAAATAAAATTTTCTTCTTTTTGTCCAAGTTGTCTATTATGGTTACTATCTTTGATTGTATCCATGTTTTGATCATTACTTTTGAATTCTACTTCAAAATTGGTTATTTCGGAATATTATTGAACTTGGATAAACTGTAATACGAATCCTTAATATTTGATCTGTTATCTCACTAGATTCGTTTTCTTTAAAATATTTTTCATCGTCCTCAGTCCTAAATGATGTTACAAATGAATATCTTTGGCCTGTAGTGCAAAGATGATAGATTACCTAATGAATATCTTTGGCCCGTAATGCAAAGATGAACAGGTGTTGAGATGAACATGACCACCTGGTGATACAAATGAATATCCTTGGCATGTAGTGCAGAGATGAATATTTTATTCTAGATAAATATTGATTGATGTTACATGGATAAAATATTGATGATGGACTTTTAAATCTTAGAAGATAGTAGAATTCTTTCTTTACTTGACTCTTCTAATGAATTGATGTTTTCAGCTGCAGTTGTTGATCTAAAACTTGTTGTCTATTATATTTTATCAGATTATTACCTATTGAAGACTAATGATAATTTATTGTATATTATCTTAGTCATAATATTCTTTACCGGGCTAGTTGAGCTCCCCATTTTGTTCCATTTTTCTTCTCAGGAGGTGAGAACATAGCAGGAACTATTCGGGGTACTGAGTGATGCTTCTAGAAAGTTGTTTTAGCAGTCCTCACTATTTTTAAAATAGTGTATCAATAATTGTAATGAGGACTCCTTTTGAGTTTTTATACTCTCTATTTGTATTTAAACTCACAATTTAATGAAGTTGTATTTGTTTCTGTACCATGTATTTGGCGACTCAGAATGGGTGATGTATACCTATTTTGGGGGCGTCACAGTTAGTACCAAAGCTTAGGGATATGATCCCTGGCTGAGATGTGCCATAAGAACTAGGAGGGGAGAGACGTGGAATTCCTTCGCTAGTATGACCTGACTAAGTTTATTTGGTATTTATTTGGTCGGTCAGAGTATAGGGATAATATGTTGCATGACTATTAAACCTTGTTTTATGGCAGTATTTAAGAATGGTAGCTGAGAACGTTAATAATGGAGTGAATCAGATCGTGGAGACACCTTTGATCACTACCCAGGGGAACGTGCAATAGGAAGGAAATAATCCTCCTGTAAACAACGTTACTGAACAAATGATGAATGATGGGATGTTTAGAAGCTTTTTGTAGTTTATGAAAAACCAGACTAGGGAGACTCGTGCACAAAATACGGGTGAAAATGCTAGCAATCCGGAGCATGTCATAGCCAAGCAGTTCAAAGAGTTGGGACCACCAGAATTTAAGGGAAAGCTGGATCCGATCATGGTGGAAATGTGGGTCAAACAAATTACCAAGATATTCAATGTCGTGGGATGCACGGAGGAACAGAAGGTTCAATTCGCCACCTTTATATTTCGCAGTGAGGCAGACTACAGGTGGGAGTCTGTGAAGCATACCCAGCCAGCCGCACTCAGCATGTCTTGGGAAACATTTCAGAAACTATTCAATGACAAGTACTTTCCTAAAAGTATTCATCATATAAAGGAGGTGGAGTTTATTAAACTAGAACAAAACAACATGACGGTGTCCCAGTACGAGGCGAAATTTGCAGAGTTATCCAGGTTTGCACCTCATTTGGTCGAAAATTAGGAACGAATGACGATGATGTTTCTGAGAGGTCTAAAGCCCGAGATTCGATAATATCTTATCTCTCATAAATTTTCTTTATATTCAGATATTGTAAATAGGGCTCAATTATTAGAGCGAGATAATGAGTATGTTCAACCGAGGGAACACAACCAGGGTCATAGCGGTGGCAGCGGTCATCGGAGCAATGACAACCAGAGGGAAGGAAAGCATTCAGACAAAAGAAGTAACCACTCTGGTGGTAATCATGGCCGTGATAATAGAAGTAGCAAGTCGGGAGGAGATTTCAAAAGAAGAAGGTACACCAATGATAGTGTAAAGACGTCAGTACCAACTATTTTCTAGGGGAGGAGAATGACCACCGGTCGTATGTTACAAATGCGGGAAAGAGGGACACATCAACCCAAACTACCCACAACAATCCAATGTGTGTTATAACTGTGGAAAGGAAGGTCATATAGCCAGAGATTGTCTAGTTGCGAAACCAAGTTCAACAGGGATGGTGACTTCAAAGGCTGTCCCGGACAAGTTAAAGTCGGTGATTCCTGGAAGGGCATTTGTCATGACCGCCCAAAACGTGAGAAACCCAAACGAGGTGATCACGGGAAAGCTAATCATAAACTCTTACAAAGTTTATACCTTATTAGATACCAGTTCTACCCATTCTTTTATCTCTCCTACTTGTGCTCAACGTTTAAACTTGACTCCAGAGAAATTAGACTTTGACTTATCTGTTGAGACTCCGTTAGGAGAAACTTTCGTTACATCTACTATTTTTAAATCTTGCATGATTCAAGTCGGTACCATCACATTACATGCCGACCTTATTTCGTTGAAAATTCTTGCATTTGATGTGATTTTGGGGATTGATTGATTAACCATGCATCATGCTAAAATTGATTGTTTTCATAAGGTTGTTAGTTTTCATATTCCTAACCAACCTATTATGCGAATTCAAACAACCAAACCACTAAAATCAGTCATTATCATATCAAGCCATAAAACAATTCGTTTATTGAAAAACGGATGTCAAACTTTCTTAGACCATGTCACGGACTTGAACAAAAACACGTCAGATTTGAATACTATTCCTATTGTTAGTGAATTTCCTGATGTATTTCCTGAAGAACTTCCCGGTCTACCCCCAGAACGTGAAGTTGAATTCTTTATTGACCTTGAACCTGGTACAAAGCCCATTTCTAAAACCCCATATTGAATGGCTCCTATTGAACTTCAGGAGTTAAAGGTCCAACTACAGGAGTTGTTGGACATCGATTTTATTCATCCCAGTACATCTCCTTGGGGTGCTCCTGTATTTTTCGTAAAGAAGAAAGACAGGAGTATGCGACTTTGTATTGACTACCGGGAGTTGAACCATGTCACTATCAAGAATAGGTATTCGCTACCTCGCATTGATGACCTGTTTGACCAGTTGCAAGGAGCAAAACTCTTTTCAAAAATTTATCTTCGTTCTGGATATCATCAGCTGAAGATTAAAAATGAGGATATTCCAAAGACTGCCTTCAGAACTCGGTATGGGCATTATGAATTCTTAGTCATGTCTTTTGGATTGAATAATGCTCCTACTACTTTCATGGATATGATGAACCATGTGTTTAAAGAATACTTGGATCAATTCGTTGTTGTCTTTATTGATGACATCCTCATCTATTCCAAAAGCCGTGAAGATCATGAGCACCATTTGATGCTGGTACTGCAAAGGATTTGTTATAACAAGTTGTATGCCAAGTTGAAAAAATGCGAGTTCTGGCTAGAGGAAGTAGCATTCCTTGGACACGTGGTGTCAAAACATTGATTATCTGTCAAACTAACGAATATTGAAGCCATACAAAGTTGGGAGCAACCAAAGTCGGTGACCGAAGTACATAGCTTTCTAGGCTTAGCTGGTTATTATCAGAGATTTGTGGAAGGATTTTCTCGAATCGCTACTCTGTTAACTCAGCTAACTCGTAAAGATATAAAATTCGGTTGGAACGAGGATTGCGAGAAGAGTTTTTAAGAACTCAATAGAAGACTCATTTCGGCACTCATTCTGATAATACCATCTGGTTCGGATGGATTTGTTATCTACAGCGATGCTTCAGGCAAAGGGTTAAGATGTGTTCTCATGCAACATGGGAAAGTCATAGCCTATGCCTCACGGCAACTCAAAGAATATGAGAGAAATTATCCTACTCATGATTTGGAGTTTGCAGCAGTCGTTTTCACGTTGAAGATTTGGAGACACTACCTGTATGGGGAGAAAGTGGAGATCTATATAGATCATAAAGACCTCAAATATTTCTTCACCCAAAAAGAACTCAACATGCGGCAACGACGTTGGCTCGAGCTGTTAAAAGATTATATCACACCATCCAATATCATCCTGGAAAAGCAAATGTGGTAGCTGACGCATTAAGTTGAAGATCATATGCGGGTACGAGTGCAATGTTGTTAACACAAAGGTCCATTTTGTATGACTTGAAAAGGATGGAGATAGAGTTGTAGGCTCCAAGTACCCACGTGATGATATCAAACATGCGAGTAGAACCAACTTTGATCGATAAAGTTAAATCTGCTCAAGCTACGGACATGGAGCTGATGCGTATGAAGAAGAAAGTGCAAGAAGGTGCTATTCCAGAAGCAAGAATAGATGAAGAATGAATACTTCGAGTCAACTCCAGACTTTGTGTTCCTAACAATTCTGACTTGAAGCATAGAATCATGATGGAGACACGCAACACACCGTTTGCAATCCATCCTGGGAGTACCAAAATGTATCATGATCTTCGACATATATTTTGGTGGAGCAATATAAAAAGAGAGATCGCAGAGTTTATCTCGAGGTGTTTAACTTGTCAACGTGTAAAGGTAGAGCATCAAATGCCAAAGGGTCCATTACAACCACTTGAGTTTCCGAAATGGAAGTGGGAACACATTACTATAGATTTCGTTACGGGTTTTCCCAAGGTTTCTCAAGGCATAGATGCGATTTGTGTTATTATTGAAAGTTTTACCAAGTCTGCCCATTTTTTGCCCATACGTGAGACTTATTCCCTTGAACGTCTTGCTAGTATATACATGAAAGAGATTGTGAGATTGCACGACGTGCCAGTATCCATAGTTACTTATCGTGACCCAAGATTCACTTCACGATTTTTGGTTATCTTACAGAAAGCTATGGGCACGGATTTACGATTTAGTTTGGCATACCATCCTCAAACGGACGGACAATCACAGAGGACTATTCTAACTCTTGAAGATCTATTAAGACTCTGTGTCCTAGATCTCAAAGGGAGTTGGGATAAGTATCTACCATTGGTGGAATTCTCCTACAACAACAGTTATCAGGCGAGCATAGGTGTGGCTCCATTCGAGGCATTGTATAGAAGAAAATGTCATTCTCCAGTATGCTGGGATGAAGTGGGTGAAGCAACATTGTTGGGACCAAAGTTGGTACGAATGACTACAGAGAAGATCCAAATGATTCGACAACGTATACAAACTGCACAGGATCGACAAAAGAGTTATGCAGATCTTCATCGGAAGGACGTGAAATTTAATATTGGGGATCATGTATTGTTACGTGTTGCACCATGGAAGGAAGTTACAAGATTTGGGAAGAGAAGAAAGCTTAATCCAAGATTTATTGGTCCATTTGAGATTCTTGACCGAATAGGAAATGTGGGCTATAGACTCGCATTACCTCCAAGTATGTCTCGTGTTCATAATGTTTTCAAATATCTATGCTTCGTAAATATGTTAAAGACACGAACCACATTATTGAGTTAGAACCAGACGAGATAGCTGAAGATTTAACGTATGAGGAGGTACCTGTTAAGATCTTGGATAGGAAAGAGCATGTCCTACGCACAAAGGTTATACCACAATTTAAGGTTTTGTGGAAAAACCATGGTATTGAAGAGATGACCTGGGAGTTGAAATCAGAAATGAAAGCGAGGTATCCTCACCTTTTCGAAACACCAGGTACGTACGTCAATTTTGAGGATGAAATTTCATAAGGAGGGGAGGTTGTAAGAACCCAACTTTTTAATGAATAAAATCAAATTTCCATTATTTATTATTGTGAATAATAAGGTATTAATTTGATATAATAACTTTGGTTATGGGTGAAATGTGAAAATTTTGCAAAATAAGCAAGTGGTTATAAAATATTCATTTTGTCGGTAGGATATTCTTTCTGTCGGGAGTATTCGTACAACGGCGCAACCAATTGTGGGCCCCATTACAGATAACAGTCGAATGAAGAAAACGATAAAATTCAATAACGGCATAGTTGTTACCGTTAACACTGTTGGAATATCTAGTGGTTAAAGTAAAGTAATACACGTTGTTGCACAGTAGCATAAGGTAATGCAGAGTATTGTTAAATTATTGATCCTTACGTAAGAAGGCACTACTCAATAATTGTCACAATAGTTACTGTTCAATATTTTATTTTATTGATTCAATAATTGTTACATTGATATTTTATATTATTGTTATTTCAATTATCGTCACTGCACAGTATCTCCTTTATCAGATCAGTAATTCAGATTATTTGGAATAATATTATATGATAACATTATTGGCAATGTCTAGAAAATTCTGTCAAGGAGAGGTTTGGTCACCTAATTGCGCGCCAGTAAGGAGAAATCCTTATTGGAAAGCCCCCTCTTTCCTGGGAACAGCCTAGTTGTCATAAATGTGATTCTGTAATATTATTTGTGAATAATTAATCATTGATTCATATGATAAGGAAATATTCATTTTATGTGGATATAAATAATTGATTTATTTATGTGGTTATAAATGAAGGAATTAATGTTGAGGTGTTTTAATAGTATTTTGTCGGATTGAAGGTATTAAATATCAAACCTGGGTTTTTTGAGATATATTGCGGGAGTTATAATTTTTAATCTAACCGTTGGATCGTTATAATTTTTGGATATGTTATACATATATAAGTTGAGTATATGTCCACAAATTTTGAACCGTTAAAAAGGAGCATATGATTTGTTATGAATTTTAAGAGGTGGCTGATTCGAAAATCTGGTTATAAATCATTTTGGTAGAAAATTCTAGAATTGGTGGGCCCCACTCTAGGTTGGTGAAGAAATGTGCTGAGATTTTTATTCAAATGTGGTGGGTGGGAATAGTAGCAGGTAAAGCCATCATGTTGCAGGTTAAGTCTGCTTCGGCGTGCTAACATTTTCCTATAAATAGAGGGCTAAGTTAGAATTGAAAATCACACCAGAAACAAGTTTTCTTTCTTTCTCTCTCAAGATTATTGAGTGTATTTTGTGAGTAATTAGATACTTTGTGAGTTTCTGTTAATCAGTGCAAGTTTCCTTCAGCATTATACCGATATTCCGATCAGAAGTACTGATATTTTGAGGTAAGTGATATTATCTTCTTCTTAAATGATATTTTCTTCAATATCATTATGCCAAAATATTGGTATGAACTTTTTATCAAATTTAAAATTTTCTGTGTCAGAGTTACTATTCATGTATACGGCACTATTCATGTATACGACACTATTCACCAAAAAATAAAATTTTCTTCTTTTTGTCCAAGTTGTCTATTATGGTTACTATCTTTGATTGTATCCATGTTTTGATCATTATTTTTGAATTCTGCTTCAAAATTGGTTATTTCAAAATATTATTGAACTTGGATAAACTGTAATACGAATCCTTAATATTTGATCTGTTATCTCACTGGATTCGTTTTCTTTAAAATATTTTTCATCATCCTCAGTCCTAAATGATGATACAAATGAATATCTTTGGCCTGTAGTACAAAGATGAATGATTACCTAATGAATATCTTTGGCCCGTAGTGCAAAGATGAACAGGTGTTGAGATGAACATGGCCAACTGGTGATACAAATGAATATCTTTGGCCTGTAGTGCAAAGATGAATATTTGATTCTAGATGTATATTGATTGATGTTACAGGGATAAAATATTGATGATGGACTTCTAAATCTTAGAAGATAGTAGAATTCTTTCTCTACTTGACTCTTCTAATGAATTGCTATTTTTCGCTGCAGTTGTTAATTTTAAACCTGTTGTCTATTGTATTTTATCAGATTATTCCCTATTGAAAACTAATGATAATTTGTTGTATATTATCTTAGTCATAATATTCTTTACTGGGCTAGTTGAGCTCACCCTTTTGTTCTATTTTTCTTCTCAAGAGGTGAGAACATAGCAGGAACTAGTCGGGGTACGGAGTGATGGTTCTAGAAAGTTGTTTTAGCAATCCTCACTATTTTTAAAATAGTTGATCAATAATTGTAATGAGGACTCCTTTTGAGTTTTTATACTCTCTTTTTATATTTAAATTCACAGTTTAATGAAGTTGTATTTGTTTCTGTACCATGTATTTGGCGACTCAGGATGGGTGATGTATACATATTTTGGGGGGCATCACATTATTGTTTATATATATACATATACATATTGTCGAACTCGAAGTCGAATAACCTTGGATATAATATCAGGTGCGTTTATATATATATATATATATATATACATATGAAATGGATCAGGTCCGGACCTCCCAGACAGGAGAAAATTCGGACCCAAATTTATTTTTATTTTTTTTTGTAGAACAACTAAAAAAAAAAATTTTATGGAACTGAAATTTTTCAATAATACAGTGTTTTGGGTGCGTTTTTAATACCTACACCAACCAATATATGTACAGTCTGCCCAGACCGTACAAACATGTTTTGTTATAGGCATCCAAATCACGCCCAAAACACTGTATAATGTAAAAATTCCAATTCCATAATTTTTTTTTTAGTTGTTTCAAAAAAAAAATAAAAAAAAGGTCCGGATTTTGGTAAAATCCGGGAGTCCGGACCTGATCCGGACTCTATATACATATATATATATATTTATATTTCTGTCAGGCCTGGAGTTTATTTCGTGGCAGTTGATCGTCTATATATATATATCGCTTTTATATAAATATCTTCTTTAATTACTTTAATATTGTAGATATTTAATGTTTTAGCCTGCGGGCTAGATTTGCTTAAATCTGGCTATTTCTAACTTTAACTAATTCCAAAGTGACTAAACTGGAACCGTTTAAGCTAGAATGGTTTTGATTTTTTTAAATCTAGTTTTTTATAGCATTTGAACGTATTACTCTTTCATGTGAGCCTAGGAATCATGTGATCACAGATTCAGTCTATGAATGTAGATTTAGTTCCCGTGATGGACATTTTACATCTGCAACTAGCTTGTAAATTATCTATGGTGTCTAGATATCCTTAGATGGCTCTCACGTCCACGAGGAGTTCAACATTGTTATGTATCTTATTTTCTTGAAAATTCCTCACATCTCAAGAATAAAAGCAATAAAGCCAAGCATATAATAAAATGGAATTATAAAAGGCCTCAATTACTATTGAGCCTAACGGTTTAAAAAAACTTGTTTTCTAAAACTTCATTTATATATCTTGTTAAAATTTAACTTTTATACAAAAGTCAAACCCTTTTTATATAGGTGCTAGCGAGGCATAACAATAGATCTAGATAACTGCATATAGGCTATACACATAGAAACATACATAGATAAAGTTAATGAAAAGTGGTGGTAACCGTGTTATCACGGAAGTCGGGAGGGGGTGCCTAACACCTTCCCTCCGCTTAATCAAGGGCCCAGACCCTAACGAACCTTGGTTTCTAAGACCAGTTAAACAATGTCAAAACATTGGGTGTTTGTGCAAACCTTTTATCTGTTGAGTTGGTGCAGCCATTAAAAATTACAAACTAGCCACTAAAACAGTCAAATCGTCGACACGTACATGTAAGACCATTTCACACTTTTTTTTCAAACAAATCTCACCTAAAATGAGAACACCAAAAGACAAGAACAGAAAGTGACAAATAAAAATCCCAACTTCGACATGTGGCGACTCTGTTGGGGATTCTAGTAATAGGGCTTAACCCGCTATTCAAGCCTTTCAAAAATTTTATCTGCTTATGTGTGAATACTGCATTTACATTGAATGAATGTATACTAATGCTTTATTTACTACACTTTAGTGCTTCGCACCATATCTACCTGTGATATTAGTGCTTCACACATGTCATCATTTTTATACGGTGAGACGCAATGTATGTGAATGAATGTTGTGTGATTCCTCCACCAGGAGGCTAACTCGTCAGTGTTTGATTATTGGACTCTAGGAAGACTAATTCCGCGAGGCTCAGGAAAGGCACCACCCAGATTCGATCCAGTTAAAAGATCGGATTAACTTCCCATCTAGTAAATTACGATGATCTGGGGACCTTCATGCTGAAAAGCCGCGAGAGTAGTCTTAGATAGGTCAACCTCTGATAAACCAAACGCGGAGGGAAGTCTCTTTATACCGTCCCATTTCAATTACCTATAATTTCAATTACTTGTAATTTTATTTCCATGTAAATCTTATTGTAATGGAACATTAAAACACTCCTAAAAAATAGACACATTGCATATCATTTGACATTTCACCGTTTTCGCAGACTAAACTACATAGTCTTTTTATAGGAAAACGATTGGTCCCGTTACTAGTTCGAAGTACAAAAAGGCATTAAGCCCACACTCAGACATGGCTACAAGTGCCAAGCCTGATCTTACTCTTGTCTCTCGCAAGGAGTTTGAAGGATTAATGAATCAAATAACAGAGTTGGATGTGTCGACGTTGGGATTTTTATTTGTCCTTTTCCTTTCCTTTGTCTTTGGTGTTCTCATGTTAGGTGTGATTTGTTTGAAAAAAAACAAGTGAAAACTAACAAGGAAAGTCTAACTTACTCTTTGATGGTTTATGAATACTTACTCTTTGATGGTTATACCAATACCCCCTTCAATAACAATGAAAGAGAAAGAGAATTATGGTTTATGAATACTTACTCTTTGATGACTACTTGCTTAATCATTGATCTCCTTCTTTCTTCTTGAAATATGAAAGACTAGCTTTCTAGCTTTTCTAACTTATTCTCTCTAACCAATAAGCTATAAGTTATTATTGGAAAAACTAACAAGGAAAGTCTAACTTTATATGTGCTTATTCTCTCAACCAAATAAGCTCTCAACTTTATAAGTCGGATGAAATGAAACAACCAAACAAATGAATCCCAACTTGTTATTTATAGGATTTCCAAGGTTAGGGTAGTTTAGTCTTTTAGGCCACTCCACCTCCTAACTATTCATTACTTTGTGATTAAGTTAACTTGCTCCCCATCTAAACATGGCCATCACACTTACTTCATCATCAAGTATACTTGTTAATCACATAACTTAGTCTTTAAGTTTACTTGTTTATCACATTGGATTATCTATGGGTTGCTCCATGGGTTTAAACCATTCTATAGCCCATAGTTCCTAATTTGGGCCTTTATCTTAATTAATCTTAACTTATCCATTGGGCTTGTAATTAAACAAATACTTACGCTTGCACATTAATTCTATTGGACTTTAATGTTAAATCATATTAGACTTGTACATACCACCTAATCCACAAGTTTATTCACAAATGGCTTAAAGCCTTATAACATATACTCTACATATATTTCTCGTATTCTAACTCGTATATTTATTCATCATATACGATATACAATCATTCATACATACTCGTACAATACCTCGCATCATACTCGTATTCATCACTTCGTATAATACGATCATCGCTTAATTAATTATATTAACTTCTTAACGCTTGATTTTCTTAACGTTCTCAAATTAAGTCCACAGGCAAAATATTACCTTTTTCTTAATTGAAATATTATTGGATATTCCATCTCACCTCGATATTCTATCGTTACGTATTTCTCGGAACATCAAAAATAATTCCCGAACAGAAATGCGTGAATAGTGTTTTTCAAAAATTTCTCGGAAAGCTTTTATTTTCGTCTTGGAAATTCAAACACTTGAATTCTATCATGTAGCCAAAATCATACGATGTTCTGACATGTTTAGGTCATATAACGACCTTCAATTAGCTTGCTCCCATTAATAATCAATTAAATTCATTTAATCATTACAATTAAATAAAATTTTAATTCTTCTAAAAATTCAATTTTCTCGGGCGTTACATTCTTCCTTCCTTATAAGGATTCTGTCCCCAGAATCTCGCTAATATTTATATAAACCTCCTTATGAGGAAAAGTTTTCATCATTTCAATCTTGAGTTACCACAATGCTTCTTCGACATTGTGGTTCTTAAATTCATCTTCATCGAAGGTATTATCTTATCTCCAATGACTTATCACTTCCTATTAACAATTTGAGTTGGAAGTTAAACACTTACTAACATATTACACTATCTTCCTTTTATTAGTCCTTCTTTTAACTCGTAATTATTGGAAACTCAAATTTCTCCTTCAAAACAAGACTATACTTAGTTTTCTATTTATCATCCGTCCTCTTCTTCATCTGCTTGCGTTCCTCGTTACCTAGTTGTGCTTAATTAACTCGCTCCATTCTCATGGATTGAGTCTACCTTGTGAATAACATTTTTACCCTTTTATTCTGTAGTCTAACCTCTAACTCCGTTCTCGCCATCTCCGTTATTAACTGATTCTGAGTTGCTAACTTTGATAGTTTTCCTTACCCTTCCTACTTAACGCGTCGCCTATAACATTTACCATCCCTGAATGATATAAGATATCACAGTCCTCTCTATACTGGATTTTCAACTTCTTCTGTGTGGATATATATTTCAGACTCTTAGAGTCCGTGTATATCTCACACTTCTCCATATAAATACTATCTTCCGATTTTTAATTCAAAACTACAACTGCCAATTCTAGGTCATAAGTAGGATAGACCTCCTCATAATCCGTTAACTGGCGTGATATATACATAATGATATTGCCATGCTATAAGAGCACACAATCATGTCATCTATGTAAAACATTGAGATACACTACAAAATTCCCGGTATCATCTTATAAAGATAATACATGTGCCTTACTTAACCTTTCTTCTTAAATCATGTGACGCTAATGGTACGTTCCACCCTAGCACCTCAGAAGGGTACCTATTAATTTGCCACCGACCTATTCGGGGCCCCTTACGGAAATCTAACTTTAGTACATTAATCAACCCAAATGACATACCCAGAAACTTGTCAAACTGTAACGAGTTCTGATCGTCATCTTAGGTACATCCTCTTTCTTCCTTACTTTTAATCGACTATACCCCATACACAAATCTATTTTAGAAAAATTCCTTGCCCCTTTTTAACTGATCCAATAGATCATCGATCCAGGGCCATAGGTATTTATTCTTAACAACTAACTTACTCTTATTACAATAGTCAATACGCAACCGTAACGACTCATCCTCTTCCTTAACATCCTACTAAGTTACGTCCAGGTTAGACGACAAAGGCGTCTCGGTGTTTTATTATTGTAAATTACTATATTGGGTTTTCTGAAAAACTGAAGATTCACACTTTTCTTATAACTATTTATTAAAGTTCTATGGTTAATCAACTCATTTATACCAAGAATTTCTTCAAATTCTCTCAACATTATCGGCACTCATCTACCTATACTTGCCTACTTCTATTATCCATGAAACCATTTCCA
Source organism: Panax japonicus (assembly GCA_020205505.1). Lineage (NCBI taxonomy): Eukaryota > Viridiplantae > Streptophyta > Magnoliopsida > Apiales > Araliaceae > Panax > Panax japonicus. The sequence continues at coordinate 49,502,331 of CM035113.1, forward strand.
CGAATATAATTAACTAAAGTTATTTCCTACTCCTCTACCTTAATGTTTAAAAGTATTTTTAATCCCTTTCAGATAGACTCCTAGATGAGTCTTTCCATCTATCTTACATGATTCGTTCTTACGCTTAGGATCCCCTTGTCCCACTCTAGTATTACCGGAGTTAAAATTCTTTATTTTTGGCATACTGCCACTAGCATTCTCTACCTTGGTTCCTCCCTCTCCGTCGACTTTATTATCCCTCTCTTTGGGTATTGAGTCAATGCCTCACTACCACCCTATGCTATAATCACCTTCTCTGTAATGGTCTCATAGGAAACCCTCTAGATCACCAAAATCCTACTATAGAGCCAGGGTTTTAAGCTCTGCTCGAACTGTCGAGCTTTCCTCACCTCAGTATCCACTTGGTGTGGAACGAACCTTGCTAGTTCATTAAACTTGGCAGCGTACTGGGGAACCGTCATATCCTTTTGTTTCAAATCTAAAAACTGCATCTCCATCCTTCCTTTCATACTCATGGGAAATTAGTTCACGTAAAATATTTCCTTGAACCTCACCCACGTTATAACATCTATTCTGGCCCTCGCCTGATTGGCCTCCCACCAAGAGTTGGCCTCTCCCTTCATCATGTAGGTTGCAAAGGCAACCTTTTTGGCCTCGTCAACATTTGCTATCACAAATGCCTTCTCGATCTCCCTCACCCACGTTTGGGCTTCGATATGTTCCGTAGTTCCTTTGAACTCCAACAGACCTACGCTTTTAAATTCTTTAATGGTAGTCGTTCTAGCTACCCTAGGTTTTGCAGGTACTCTACCCCTAGTTTGGTTCAATGCAGTCATTAATAAATTAACGAACTCTTTCATAGGGTTGTTTTGACCCCATTAATTATCATTACGTGATTCATAGTTCGAAACTATTTATAATTTGTTTTCCATAACCAAAAGCTAGTACATTTATATCCCGCGATTGAACTCCACAAAAGTTGGGATTTATAAAAAGACTACCCTTTTAAACAAAAGAGGGTTTTACGCCACTACACACATATTTATAACTCTAAACTTCTAATAATTCATAACATCATCCTCGTGTTTCTCATTCGCAATCGCCGCTACAGTATCCCGACTAATCGTATGTCGAGTATGTCCTGACTCATTGTAATAACAAGCAACTTTCAGCTTGAAATCCTTATGAGCACTCTTATGGATGTAAGATATCCGTGCTATCTTCCAGTCCTTCACCCCTAGTTCTTTACGAAGTTCATCTGCCTCCTTCTTAAAATCCCTAGCCTTAGTTATCATGAGCACCTTCTCCTCATGCTCTGACTCAAAATTTTCTTTTGCAGACTCCTTCGCTATAAAAGGAGCAATAATCTCTTCATTCTGTTTCTGCACAACTGTACTCAGTTTCACATTCTTGTCAAGCGCTGCCAGATACAATGCTTCCATTGCATCTGGAGGTGATGACTCTAGTATAGGTACCACCGTAGTAACCGATGTCACCTCTCTTTCTTCCTCCATATGGTTCATCATACTAAGGTATGATGCTATATCCATCTCTCCCTCGGAGTATTCTTCCTCAGGAAAGTACTCCTCTGTTTCCGACTCAAAAATCACTAATGGTACCTCCGCCACTGGCATAGGTACAGGCGCAACTCTGTTCACAGTTTCTTCGCTCACCGTGTGTATATCTCTATACATCAAGCTATCGATCGACATCCTACTATAACACATAACATGTTGATTAGTACATAACACACAATAGTATAATCACCAATCACATTTAATTTATTTAGGGTTACTTTCCATCTTTTAAATCATTCGGTACTAAGTTTCCTCAATACCTTATTAACTCATTCGTCTTAAATAAATCTCAAGTTTACTTTCTTCGGACTTCTCTTCCTTAACGAGGTTAGTAGCCTAAGGTTCTTCCACCTGAAGTTTTATAACCTAAGGCTTTGATAGCAACCTGTGAAGCCCCCAAATCCGAATCTCTTCCAACCCGACATATGGTACTCCACGGTGCTATAGTTTATACAAACATTCAATTGAAATGCCTCAACATAACGAATATGTCTTATATATATTCCAAAACAATACTACCATTCCCCAGGTTCTTTATAACCGTTACATTTGTTCTTGTAATAATATCAAATATTATCATTACAAACCTATACTATTACATGGATAATCTACAAGTTCTCTTTAATCTTCACTTTATCCTTGACAAATCCTTCGTTCCATTCGGTCTAAGCTGCATTCATATGGTTTAAGCAAGAGTGAACATAACAAGCTCATCAAGTAAAACAATTTCATTTTAAAAGCATGCTTGAAACATGGGAATCGTATATCTTCAATAACTGGATAGTAGTTACGAAGTACTATCAATAACTCAAAATTCTCATTCAATTTCTATTAAAATGTTTTACAATAACAATATTTTTTAAAACAACAATTCTTGTCCAAGACCATGAGCGTTTCACAATTCCTTTGAAAAGGACAACCCGACACAATGTCCGTATGTCCGGCATATCTTACGAGCACTTCTAGGTGATTAGCCTATAGTACTCTATGTTGACCAACACTACATCCATTCAAGGTGTATACGTTTATGTTGTGGCAACCTCACGTGCCCATCGAATACTCGAGGAAAATACATTTGTTTATTCATATTCAGGCTTACCTTGAATCCGTACCAATAATTGGCGTAGGATAGCGTTAGCAATTCTATATTGAAAGGCTTGTAAATAAATAAATCAATCAATCAACATTAGTCTAGCCGAGTTAAAACTGACTTCGACCCTTTCTTTAAAATCATGCATGCATCTCATAATGTGAATTATTTGAAAACATGGCTAACACGAAGGTTAGACAAGCGTTTAAGAAAAACATGCCTTCAGTGTCTACTACAGTAAAATTACATTTCTTTTGAGTCTTTACAGTCTTTACAACACATAATCACATAACATACCATATTAGGTCTTGAATGAATATACGTAGTTTCCTAAAGAATCTTACCCTTCTTCTCAATCTAAACCCGTATTAGATTTGTTATTTATTGGTTCCGGCTTACCGTCGTTCTTTTACATTGTTCTTACCAACTTCTTTCTTTCTATAACTTAATTAAATTTATTTCATTATCACAACTCAGTTCGAGTTAAATATTCTTCCTCGCGGCTTACTAACGTCCTGACGTTATTAATCGGCACTTAATCGGCATTGGTTAAGTACACTTATTGTACACCGTTTATGTTTACTTTCAATTAACTTTCTTTAAACCTAAGTGATCACACTTGAGTTTTAGCTATGACTTGACAATGTTTTTATTAAGTCCCTTAGTTCATTGTTAAACAATTTCCATTCAAGCTCTACTTGTAACCATTCTTTACTGTCTAAGTTTTAAGGCTGGCGCTGCGGCGCCAGTGCTGTTTTGTAATGCCGTGTGCTGTGGCGTCACCTGTTAGAGCTTGAAGATCGGACTCAGCGCTGCGGCGCTAGTCTTAGTGTTAACTGTCGCGCTATGGCATGAGACTCCAGGGGCTGAGGCTCACTTTGGCGCTGCGGCATGATTTACTTTGCCTTGACTTGCGCCGCGGCGCCAGTACTCAGCACCAAAAAATTTTAACAGTTAACTTTTTATGTGAGATTCCCGGCCTCATAACTTCTTTGTTATAAGTCTGAATTGGCTCATTAAAGAGCTTACAGTTCACAAATCACATAATCTATGTGTTCATGCATGAATTTAATCTATTCGACTTCGTTTTCTAAAAATTCATCTATTAGTCCATTTTTAATGAAAATAATAAACGTTCGTGAACGTTAAACGCTCGTTTCTTCGTTCTAAGTTGAATCCTGTCATTTTCGATTCCGCAACTCTATAATTCCAAATACGACTTGTCTCCATTGAAAACCAACGTTTCCAAGCTCAATAACAAAATTCGACTTCCATTCCGAGAATTTCACGAATTCGACGATTGTCGTCTAATCATGTGAATTCTGGCGAAACTTCGTTACTTAAGATTTTTAAACCGTTTCAAATGAATTCCTTCTGATATACTAAACTCTTAACATACATACTTCATTAACTTATATTCATGATAAGTTATTACTAGTTCATTGTGAGTTTATAACTTATATAAATATAAATTACTTATATTTTCATTACTCATTACTTATATCTTCTTTTCATATGACTCATTATGGTTAAAGACTTTTAACCATTCTCCTTACTTATTATTATCATACTCACTATATTAATGTAAACATGTTAAAAGTTCTCACAAGTTCTTATACATTTATTATAAGTTAATAACTTATTTATGACTGAAATACTTATTCATGACTTATACAACTTATTAAGACTTAAGCCCTTTTATTTACCATTCCTTAGCATGCTAGTTATACCAATACCCCTTTCTCTAACAATGAAAGAGAAAGAGACTTATGGTTTATGAATACTTACTCTTTGATGATTACTTGCTTAATCTTTGATCTCCTTCTTGCTTCTTGAAAAATGAAAGACTAGCTTTCTAGCTTTTCTAACTTATTCTCTATAACCAATAAGCTATAAGTTATTGTTGGAAAAACTAACAAGGAAAGTCTAACTTTATATGTGCTTATTCTCTCAGCCAAATATGCTCTCAACTTTATAAGTTGGATGAAATGAAACGAAACAAATGAATCCAAGCTTGCTATTTATAGGATTTCCAAGGTTAGGGTTGTTTAGTCTTTTAGGCCACTCCACCTCCTTAATATTCATTATTTTGTGATTCAGTTAACTTGCTCCCCACCTAAACTTGGCCATCACACTTACTTCATCATTAAGTATACTTGTTAATCACATAACTTAGCCTTTAAGTTTACTTGTTTATCACATTGGATTATCCATGGGTTGCCCCATGTGTTTAAACCATTCTATAGCCCATAGTTCATAATTTGGGCCTTCAACTTAATTAATCTTAACTTATCCATTGGGCTTGCAATTAAACAAATACTTGGGCTTGTACATTAATTCTATTGGACTTTCATGTAAAATCATAGTAGGCTTGTACATACCACCTAATCCACAAGTTTATTCACAAATGGCTTAAAGCCTTATAACATATACTCTACGTATAATTCTCGTATTCTAACTCGTATATTTATTCATAATATACGATATACAATCATTCATACATACTCGTATAATACCTCGCATCATACTCGTATTCATTACTTCGTACAATACCTACGTATAATACAATCATCACTTAATTAATTATATTAACTTCTTAACGCTTAATTTTCTTAACGTTCTCAAATTAAGTCCATATGCGAAATATTACGTTTTCCGTTATTGAAATATTATTGGATATTCCATCTCACCTCGATATTCTATCGTTATGTATATCTCGGAAGTTCAAAAATAATTCCTGAATAGAAATGCGTGAATAGTGTTTTCGGAAAATTTCTCGGAAAGCTTTTATTTTCGTCTTGGAAATTCAAATACTTGAATTCTATCACGTAGCCATAATTTTACGATGTTCTGACATGTTTAGGTCATATAGCGTCCTTCAATTAGCTTGCTCCCATAAATAATCAATTAAATTCATTTAATCAATATAATTAAATAAAATTTTAATTCTTCTAAAAATTCAATTTTCTCAAGCGTTACAACGCCCAACAAGTAATAACAGTTATATATATATATATATTTAAGCTGAAAGAATTTAAATGTTTTCTTTATACTACCTTTCTACAACAAATCAATAGTTGTGAAGTAATCTGAACCGATGATAATAATATAACAACCCTCTTTCAAATTTTTGAAACTACGTACTGACTATAAATAGGGTAAAGGGGATATACTATGAACATTTTTTTCATTTTCGAAAAGGTTAAACAGAACATCATATGTAAACTGTCATAACTTACGGGCACGTGGGTGATCAGCCTGTTGTACCTTGTATTGATCAATACTACATGCAAGAACGATGTTATCGTTCACTCTGTCCACCTTAGGTGCATAAAAGTTTTACCCGTGTAACGGGTGTTCATACTTGTCGGGATTTCAAACCAAGGCAATTCGGTTGGATAATAATAAGTTTTTATCTTGTTCAACAATAATCTATAATTCAACATATATATACGGGTATTTAACAAAGGTGTATGAATATTTGGTTAAATGCAATGATTATCCAAGTGGGAACACTTGTATAACCGTTTATAGATATTATCGAACATAATATATATCCGAATTACCATATACTAACATGTTGATAATAAATGAGCGTATATAATATAGGGTTAATAATTTGTACAGTAATAATATAATTGTGAAACATTCTTACTTATGTCCATTGTAACACCCCCAAATCCCGGTACTTCATTACCTCAAGATTTGGTGTTCACGTAATCAAAACATTTATATCTAGCTACCCAGTTATAATAAATTGAATAATAAAAACCTGCCTATACAGGATTACTTAAATAAAAACATTATCTCCCAGGTTCTCTAACCTTTAATATAATCATTCAAGTGCGGAAAATAAAATATTACATCACATCATTATTAAAAGTTTATCATCAATGATAAAACTAAAATTACAAGTCTTCATCACTTGTACATTTTTCCCTTTCCTTTGCTAGTTGTAGGTTTATCTACCTTCTCATTCATAGCTGCAATAAATGTATAAATATGCAAGAGTGAGCAAACAAAGCTCACTTGAGATAAGAATAAATATCTTTACAACATTTGCCAACTAATAGGCTCAATAGAACTGAATGATATATTCTATTAACTTTACAACATTTGCCAAATAATAGGCTCAATAGAACTGAATGATATGTTCTATTAACTTTACAACATTTTCCAACTCATAGGCTCAATAGAACTAAATAATTTGTTCTATTAACATTCTTAAATAAACTACTGAGGGTCAATTGACCATGAACCATGTCCACAGTTATAAGTAATCTTTCAACTTTAACTTTAACAGTCATATGACTATAAGGAATCCACGTACTTACGGGGATCAATCCTTCGTACAATGTATTGTGCACAACCATTTCAACGCTAAGTGTAAACCCCTAAACATAGGGTTGTTCATCTCAGTATTTAGAGTACAAGTCCGCACCAAAGATAGTTTGGTTTGGATAAGCTTTCAAGGGTAATTGAAGTTTAATGATCATCAACTAGGGAACTAGTTGAATCAACAATGCTTGATAATACAACAGTTGTTTAATAATAACATAACTTAGAACATTTGAGAATCATAAATGAACAGATTCTATATATCTAACTTATGCTTGAAATAATTAGAGCATAAGTATTGAACAAAATAAAGAAATGGTAAACCTTGGCTTGAACAATAATAAGCTAGGTCTATAATCTTATCAAATTAGAATTTTAGTTATTGACATGCAATAGTTGATATCAAGGTGGAAAAAATGCTTACTCCACATGGTAATAAGATATAAAATAATAACCTAAGAAACTTGTTTAAATATGAAAAAGTTAGAGTTAGTTAAAATGATTAGAATTCAAATAATTCAAAATTTAAAACATGCTCAATGTAATAGCTGAACTAGCTCAACGAAAGTGTAGAGTTAGAAAATTTGCATAAACATAACAAACTAACTCAATAAAAGTATGGAGTTAGAAGACTTGCCTTAAGCGTAAGTTATAAAAGTAAACACACGATCACCCAAACATAATTTTAGAATCACAATACTCAGTAGACATGCTACCATATCATAACATGTTCATTACAAATCACATTTCAGAAACTCTAAGTGTTATACTTCACACCACTTGTGTAACTTTCGTTATGTATACTAAATTACCACATAACGCGTTTTCGATTTACTAATCATTTTTGCAACTTTGATCATACTAACCATAACTCACTATGTTATGTTAACCTTAACATTACATATTTAATATGTTAACAAAATCTCAGATCATGTTATGACACTTTCCCGAATTCTGCGGGATTAGCAGAAGTCAGCATCTCAAACTAGGGTATAGTGCAGCTGCGCCATACAAAGGCTTGGGACCGGCGCAGCTGCACCATTTTTTCCTTGGCATCGGCGCAGCTACGCCGGTGTTCAAACATACACAAAGTCGGCTATGAACAATAGCCGACTTTAGCCCAACAAACAGAAATTTCACCCAATAGACAGTAATATTAACACGTATAATAGATACAACAATATCATAAACATGATTGCTCATATTTACAATCAACTAGCACAATTTAACACTAACTACAACTATTTTAATTTCTCAAAACTCATGTTTTCAAATAAAAACATGATTTTCGAGTTCCTTCCCAAAATTGAATACTGTGGTTTCAATTCTTGTCCAATTTACCTCATTCCAATTACGTTATACCATATCTCATTGAACTAACAAATACAAGCCTCAATTTATAGTTTAATATGAGAATTTACCATCTAAAATTGTACTTTTCATGAACATATGAAAATATATATAAACATACACTGTCAAAACTTTTTCTTCCACTGTCAAACGAATTTAGCATGTGATTTCTTGTTTGAACATAAACTCTAGCATCGTAAGCATGTATAATAACAATAACTAAAATACATAACAAATTCGAAAGAAAAACAATTCACAGAACATGCAATTTTATTTTGCCATAATACTCATGATCATAAATAGTATCCAATTATGAACATACCTTTTTGTTGCTTGATAGAAATTCTTGTTAAACACTGAAATTGTTGAAAAATTCCTAGGCTTCTCTCTATTTATCTCTCAATTCTCTGTATGTTCTTAGCGACTGACCAAAGCTCAACACTCAAACGAAAACTTTAAGCGTAAAACAATTATAAAATCGATATGGCCTTAATTCACCTATTAAGTATATGACTTAATACATATAACGTACATATATTATATTATACTTATTATTTTATATATTATATTTATTTTAAAAATCTAGAAATTCCAAAAGCCATAAGACTTGTTTGGCAAACCCTTTTATTTTATTAAAGAAATAATATATTAACCCTTATTTGGTAAACACTAAAATAAATTAATTTAATTTATTTTAAAAACTCATTTTAATATAGTTATTTGTCACACTATATTTAATAAAACTTTCTTATTTATTTTAATTAATTCAAATCCCAATTAATTAAGTAAATCCTTTAATCACATAACACAATACAAATAACATCTCATTTAATTTAAATATCAATATAATAATCATTTCCTTAATTCATCAATTATTTATTTAACAAATAATTCTCCAAAAAATATTAAATTAATAAAACAAATATTCATTTACCGATAATCACACCCATTAAATATTTATATAACTCAATAAATATTTAAAATTACATTTAAAATTCTGGAATGTTACATCATTCCCTCCTTAAAAGGATTTTGTCCTCAGAATCACAATTTAAACAATCAAAATAATATTAAATCAATAAAACAAATATTCATTTACCGATAATCACACCCAATAAATATTTATATAACTCAATAAATATTTAAAATTGTATTTAAAATTATGGAACATTACATCATTCCCTCCTTAAAAGGATTCTGTCCTCAGAATCACAATTCAAACAATCAAATCGTCACATTCTTCCCTACTTAGAAAGATTTTATCCCCGGAATCGAAAACATAGATTAAACAAATAATTCAGGGTAACTTTTCATCATTTCAGCTTCGAGTTCCCACATTGCCTCTTCGACATTGTGGTTTCTCCATATCACCTTCACAGAAGGTATCACTTTATTTCTGAGCACTTGTTCTTTCCTGTCGACAATCTGGATAGGAATTTCTTCATAGGAAAAATCTTTATCAAATTGCAATGGTTTGTACTCGATCACGTGTTTGAAATCGGGTTTATACGGTCGTCACACCGAAATATAAAAGACATTATGAATTTTTCCAATTCTGGAGGTAGAGCTACCTAATAAGCCACTTCCCCCACTCTTCGTAGTATTTCAAATGGTCTAATAAATCTTGGGTTGAGCTTTCCTTTCTTGCCAAAACGAACCTTCCCCTTCCAAGTAGAAACTTTTAGGAAAACGAAATTTTCTACTTCAAATTCGCTATTCTACCTATGTTGATCGGTATACTTTTTCTGTCGTTCTTGGGCTGTTACCAATCTTGTCCTGATGAGTATGACAACTTCAGTAGTTTGTTATACCAGTTCTGGTCCTAACAGTTGGCGTTCACCGACTTCATCCCAGCACAGTGGAGTTCTGCACTTTCTACCGTACAATGCCTCGTAAGGTGGCATACCGATGCTCGCGTAATAACTGTTGTTGTAGGAAAATTCTACCAACGGTAAACGTTCATCCCAGCTTCCTTTTAAATCCATGATGCATGCTCTCAGCATATCTTCCAACATTTAGACTGTTCATTCACTCTGCCCGTCGGTTTGTAGGTGATATGTTGTACTCATTCGCAACTATGTTCCTATACATTCTTGTAGTCTCTTCCAGAAGTTTGATGTGAACCTTGGATCTCTATCTGACACAATTGACACTGCGACTCCATGTCTTGACATGATCTATTTAACGTACAATCTTGCTAGCTGATAAAGATTAAATCTAATCTTTATTGGCAAAAAGTGTGCAGATTTTGTCAATCTGTCCACTATTACCCATATTGCATCGTATCCTTTTTGAGTCATTGGAAGTCCTACCACAAAATCCATTGTGATATACTCCCATTTCCATTCTGGTATTTCCAACGATTGAAGTAACCCGCTTGGTCGTTGATGTTTAGCTTTCACTTTCTGACACGTCAACAATTTTGCAACGCATTCTGCAACGTCTCTTTTTATATTCGGCCACCAAAAATGACGCTGCAAATCTTGATACATCTTTGTACTTCCTGGATGAATCGAATATCTTGTGATGTGTGCTTCGGTCCAGATTTTTTCTTTAAGCTCTGGTACTGCTGGAACCCAAATTCTTTCCTTGAATCATAGTAGTCCTTCAGTGTCGATCTTGTATTTTACATCGCTACCTTCATCCACTTTCTCTTTGATCGTTTTGCATTCTTTATCTTGTAGTTGAGCACTCTTCACTTTGTCCACCAAATTTGGACTGGTATCTATCTGGAATAGTCGTTCATCGGATTGCTTCGGATATTTGATTTCCAACTCTAGCTTCGTCATTGCTGAAATAAGCTCCTCCTGAGTAGTTATCAGCATCAACTTCTCTCGACCTTTCCTACTCAAATCATCTGCAACCACATTTGCTTTGCCCGGATGATAAAAGATCTCACAATCGTAATCCTTTATCAATTCCATCCACCTTCTTTGTCACATACTCAGGTCCTTCTATGTGAAAATATACTTCAGACTTTTATGATCTGTGTAGATCTCACATTTCTCTCTATATAGATAGTGTCTCCATATCTTGAGAGCAAACACTACTGCAGCAAATTCCAAATCATGAGTCGGATAACCTTTCTCATAATCCTTTAGTTGTCTTGATGCATACACAATTACTTTGCCGTTCTGCATAAGAACACATCCAAATCCCTTATGCGAGGCATCACTATACACCACAAAGTTTCATGTACTATCTGGAAATGACAGCACATGTGCCATGCTTAATTTCTTCTTCAAATCCTGGAATCTTTCTTCACATTTCTCCGTCCAAACAAATTCCACAGCTTTCCTGGTCAAATTTGTTAATGAAGTAGCTATCTTAGAAAAATCTTGAATAAACCGAATGTAATAATCGGTCAATCCCAAGAAACTCCTCACTTGCGATGGTGTTCTTGGTTGTTCCCAATTGATTACAGCTTCCACTTTTGATAGATCCACGAAAATCCCATCTTTGTCAATCACGTGCCCAAGAAATTGTACACGATCTAGCCAAAATTCGCACTTAGAGAATTTCACGTATAACTTTTCCTTTCTTAGTGTCTCCAACATCAAACGTAAATGTTCCACGTGTTCTTCTTGAGTTTAGGAATACACCAGAATGTCGTCGATGAATACCACTACAAACTTGTCTAAGAATGGTTTAAACACCCTATTCATCAAATCCATGAATGCAGCAAGTGCATTGGTTAAACCAAAAGACATCACCAAAAAACTCGTAATGTCCATACCGAGTTCTGAATGTCGTTCGTGGTATATCCTCCTTCCTCACTTTCAACTGGTGATACCCACTTCTCAAATCTATTTTCGAAAAGTATTTAACACCCTTCAACTGGTCAAACAAGTCATCTATTCTTGGTAATGGATATTTGTTTTTAATTGTGACTTTGTTTAATTCTCTATAATCAATGTAAAGACGCATTGACCCATCCTTCTTCTTCACGAATAACACTGGCGCTCCCCCACGGTGATACGCTTGGCTGAATATACTTTTTGTCTAACAATTCTTGCAACTGTACCATTAGTTCCTTCATTTCTACTGAAGCCATTTTGTACAGGGCCTTCGATATCGGTGATGTTCCCGGCATTAAGTTGATAACGAACACAATCTCTCTGTCAGGCGGAAGTCCTAGAAAATCCTCTAGAAACACATCTTAAAATTCCCTCACCACTGGTATCTCTTCCAGTTTCACATTCATTTTCTGAGTATCGACTATGTAAGCTAAATAGCCCACACAACCTTGACTCAACAATTTCTTGGCCTGAATAATCATCAAACATTTCATTTGTCTAGGCGATTTGCTACCATAGAATACTACCTTTGACGGAGTCATAAGGTTTACACATTTCTTTTGGCAATCAATTACCGCTCCATATTTGAACAACCAATCCATTCCCAAAATAACATCAAACTCTCCCAATCTAATCGGAATCAAATCTACCATTAGGATATTCTCCTTAATGTTCACCTTACAGTTCTTGTATACGAATCTAACAGGGATTATCTCTTTATTCACAATCTCTATGTTCAAAGGAAAATTCAGTTCTTCTCTAGGCAATTCTAACCTCTTAGCAAATTCATCAGATATAAACGAGCAAGTAGCACCCGAATCAAATAATACATAAGCATCAATATCATTGATTGGGATAATACCTGACACGACATCTTTTGATGGCACAACTTCTTGCACAGTCATGTTGAAGGTTCTAGCTGTGGGTTTGTTTGATATTGTACCTCCATTGTTACCTCCATTGCTTCTGGTTGTCACTACAACCTTTTTCTTAGGGCATTCACGAGCAAAATGATCCTTGGATCCGCACGTGAAGCACACGTTATTCTTAGGTTGAGTGCAATTTGGGCCGATGTGACCCTCCCGACCACAATTGAAGCATACTCATTTCCCCATCAAGCACGCACCCTTATGAAACTTACCGTATGTCGCACATGCTTTAAACTTCTTGATCTGCTGGTTACCCTGCTGGTTTCCATCACCCACATTTTCATTCCACTTCCTCTTCAAGTTTTGTTGTTGTTGTTGTTATTGTTGTTGTTTCCACCACTACCACCTCCATTCTTGATTTCCACCTCGTTCTTGTAATTCTTTTGTTCCTGATTGAACTTTGTCACTGCCTCACCTCCACCTTCAGCGAGTATTGCTTTCTCCATCACTGTTGCGAAAGTCTTCAATTGAAATAGGGAAACCCTACAGTACAACCAGGGCTTCAGTCCTTGTTCAAACCTCTTCGTCTTGCCTTCGTCCGTGCTGACTTCATAAGGCGTAAACCTCGCCAACTCACTGAATTTAGCGACATACTCAGATACCATCATCTTTCCCTGCCTCAGTTCTAGAAATTGTACTTCCAGCTAACCCTTCGATCTATCGGGAAAATAGGTCTCGAAGAATATCTCCTTAAACCTATCCCAGGTCATCATCCCTGATCGTTCTCGAGTTTTATTGGCCTGCCACCAATAACTATCTTCTGCTTTCAACTTGAATGTTGCAAAAGAAGTCTTCTGATCATCTCCTACCCTAGCAACATCGAACACATTCTCTATTTCCATAATCCAAGTCTGTGCCTCGACTGGATTCATTGACCCTCGAAATTCAGGTGGCCCAACCGCCTTGAACTCCTTAAACGTTGTTCCTTGGTTTTGTGGTTGATTCTGCAATGCTCCTATCAGTAACGTCACTAATTGTTGTACTGGATTAGCATCAACATTGCCATTATTGTTGGTTCCTTTGGTGGTTCTCTGTCATGGTGGTTGACATCTGGGAGACATTTTCTATTTAAAAAATACACTCATTAGGTTATTATTCAACTTTTTTAAGTAATTTCTACTTAACTTGCCTCCATGAAAGAAATAACAACATAATCACGTAACACTTTTAATAAAATAACAACTTTTATTTATTCATAACCTCTTTGAAAACATAAAATAATAGCATCACTACTATTTTCATTACTTTCCTGAACTACAAAAGTTTCAGGACAACATCATCCTCATATCCTATAGGTTTCATAACACTTGGGATTTACAATTTATTTAATCATTTTATTCATCGTACAACAACTACGATGTTCTACTAAGATACTGCTTATCTTTACTACGTTCTTCCTCCATGACTCGGAACATTGTTCTGCGATCTAATACGTATGATGGCAGCGTCTCGAACTGAATAGGATATCCCATGACCCGATCCTGAGCTCGATTAACCATGGTGTTGAATACTCTATTCATTTCTTCAATCTTCATTCTCTTTGCTTGTGCGTCTTTTACTACTATCCCTATAATGCCCGAGAATTTTGAATTTTCAATGAATTAAGTTTTTATTTGATTATGTGGATTAAATGAATTTAATTGAGTTATTATGTGAGTAAGATATTCGAAGGATATTCTATGACCTAGAATGTGTGGATGTGGTTAGTATTCTGGCTTGGTGCTAGAATTAATTATTGTGAATTATCAAGACGAGAACGAAGGTTTTCTGAGATTGTTTGTATAAAAACACTATTCATCCGATGACGTTCGGAGCTAGGGTTTGAAATTATGAGAAACGCGTAATGTTAGAATATGACAATATTATGGAATATCCAATAATATTTCCATTATGGCAAACGAAGTTTTTGCATGTGGACTTAAAACCTAAGGGTTTGTGAAAGAGGTTTTCGAAAGGGAAATATAATGCATATAGTCGTTTCGATTATTATATTAAAGGAATATGAGTATTATACTAGTATGTATACGAGTATGGTATGAAGAATAGTACAAAGCATAATACGATTATTATATGAGTATTATACAAAGAAAATACGTGAGTAATACGCGTAGAATACGAGTTGTAATATTAGAATATGAGTTAAGGATTTTATCCAATCTAATTAGACTTTGATTAATAAACAAGCCCAATGAAATAAGTATACAAGCCCAAGTCAAGGCCTAATATTAGATTGGTTAAAGCCCAATGTTAATTAATGTCAAGCCCAATCCAAAAAGTAAATCGTGGATCGAACCGGTGGGTCAAGGGATGGGTAAAACCCATGGGCCTACCAATGGGGATGACCCATAGGCATGGTGGGCCAGCCACTTGATGGCCAAGCAAAGTGTCACTTGGTCACTAAGTATTTTGCTTGGTGACAAAGTTGTAAATAACTAAGGAGGTGCTAAATTAGACTATTTTGTCCCTCATTTACTTTTTATAAATATAAGGCTTATGTTGGCCATTTGGTGGTTTTAAAAAGTTTGTCCAACATATTTGAGAGTGAGAAAAGAGCTAGAATCCTATAATCCTTCTACTTCCAAGCAAACCAATAGACGTTTATCAAGAACGTTAACTACTTCAAAGGTCAATTCCTATAAACCGTAATCTTCATCCATTTTGATTTCTTTCACATAGAAGAATCGTAGATGAGTGGAGAGCGTTTATTGAGAAGGTATAAAAATGCCTATTAATGACAAAATCATGTATAGGACTTGACCAACTAGAAATTGTAAGTGTTTACGGAAGTAGAAAATGTAGAAAGTCTTGAACGTGAACTTAGTTATAATTGAACGTTTTGGAAATCATTGTAGCTAAGGTATGTGCATCTTGATTTGGTTAGGATATAAATATGAAGTCCATGGAGTATTCCATGTGATTTGTCTTAGAGAACATTAGTAATGAAGTTATGGCGAATTGTACGGAAATAGACGTTAAACGTCGAAAACGTATAAAGTCCGGATTAAGGGTTAAAAGTTGTCGTGTGACTTGAAAAGGTCAGTTTCCAATGTTAACATGTGAGATAAGATAATTAAGAGTCGTTGGCGAAAGAATCATCGCATTCTGACTTATAACAAAGAAAACGAGTATTGAACGGACGAAAACGTCAAACGAACGCTTAAAAATGAACTTAAAGGTGAATTCTGAGTTAACGAATTCAAAAAGGTGAAATTCTTATACAAACACGTAAAGGAGGTAATTTGTGACTTGTAGGAATTTGAATGGGTCAATTCGGATGTAAAACGAATAAATTAGGAAGCTGGGAGTTTCGTTAAGAAACCAAATCTGTTTTGGCCAACTGGTGCACAGACTCGGCGCCACAGCGCCAGACTCAGCCGAGTACCCTGTTAACTCATGCCGCAGCGCCACTAAAACACAACGGTTGTCGCGCCGCAGTGCCGGCAGTGGGAAAAAGTTGACCAAGTTAGGTTTAGTTCCATTTTAAATGTTGACCTAAAGTAAGATGTTAAAGGTACTTAAAGTACATAATGAGACTTACTTTAAAACACTTATAAGATGTTAATGTAAGAAGAAAGGGTAAGTTTTAATGGAAATTAAACGAAGAACAAAAATACGTAATGAGTGAACCGTGAACGACGTTTAACTTTGGTAATTAACCATTTATGATTGAATGTCAGTTAAGGATGAAAGAACGTTAATGAAACGTAACAAAGTATAAATAGTTGAATCGACTTTAATAACGAAGTTAATTCAAATAAACCATAGAAGAGGAAGAAGTTGGTTAAAACTGTAAAGTTAGTTTGTTTAATAACTAATTACAGTGTGCTATGTGAATATATCATGTAAATCATGTAAAGACTGAGAATAGTTGAATTATAAATTCGAAGACGCTTGAAGGCAAGTCTTTCTTAACGCTTGTCTGACCCTCGTGATTAGTCAAGTTTTTATGTGATGCATGATATACAATGCATGAATGATAAACAGAAAAGAGTCGATGCCTATTTTATTAGGGCTAGACAAGTATTGAAGAGTTTATTGATTTGTTTACAAGTATGTTGATATAGAACTATTAACACTATCCTATGCCAAGTATTTGGTACGGATGAGAAGGTAAGTTTGTCTATGTACAAATAAAAGTATTTTTCATCGATTATTCGATGGGCATGCGAGGTTGTCTAATGTTGAACGTAAATACGTTTAATGTAAGAGTGTTGATCAACATAGAGTACAATAGGCTGATCACCAAGAAGTGCTCGTAAGTAAAGACGCGTGGATGGCCTTAGTGCCGGATATCCTTTTCAAGTATGGAAACAAAAAGAGTATGTGTATGGTCTATTGACCGGTTCATCATTCCTAAGCTATTAATTATGCTCTAGGATTGCTGTATGAGAAGTATTAGTCAAATGTTTCATAATACTTCATAGATAATTGTTTAGATATAAAATTAAAGCATGTATTTGTTGGGGTAATATTCATATGATTCGTTGTTAAGACTTGCTGAGCTAGTTATTCTCATTCTTGCTTGAACCATATGTTTGCAGCTAAAGCCGAACGAACTGAGAGTTCTAAGAGAGATAAAGGCAAGGCTAAGATGGACAATTAATCGTCCTAAAATAGACTAGTACTAGCTATAACACGTGCCTGAAGGCACGACGTAACGAAAAATTAAATTAAAATTTAAAAAATATTACATTATCTAAAGACACATATCACCACAACAATTAATACATACTCAATCATCAATATATATCCAACCACCAAAACATCGAGCTAGTCGGTACTAATTTCAAGAAATTTTGGCAAAATTTCTTTTAAAAATAAATATCCAGAAAATTCTAAACCTGTCTACAAAACTTACAATCATCATTACATATCTAAACCACAAAAAAAATTATCATTTCATACCCAAAATCATCATAACCATATATAATTAGTTAACTTTACAAAATACGGAACACACAATCATCAACACATCTAAACTGGAATGAGAGAGAGAGCAGCTGACGTAAACTTGATGTGACATTTGTCTATTTTCTCTCTCCGCTCTGTTTTATATTATAGATATTTATATATAATATACTTATGAAGAAAAATGAATGTATTCGGTTATGAACCTTGGAAAGGATTTATTACAAATGTAATACAAAGATAGTAATTACACTCATTTTATTGTTATCTCAGTTGAATGATTGTATGGATTGTAGTATCGTGGAGCACCATCTGTCGGGTTGGAAGATACTCGAATTTGGGGGCGTCAAAATCCCGGCTCGTTAAAATATTACTTCATATGCGTCCTCGGCTCTTGTCCTATTTGTAGCTTCTTCCCTTAGCTTATTCTTCAATTCAACGACCTCCTCAACCAGTTGGTCTTTCTCTCCTTCAGTCCGTTCTAGCTTTTCCTCAACATTAGTCAATCGTTCCTCACGATCTAGGATCTCATCATCTTTTAGTGTCATTGCAGTCTGTTGTTCAAATACTATCTCTTGCAATTCCTTGACTACATCATAAAGTTCCACATTATGGTCGTAGACTTCATCGTACATTCGAGAAACTATCGAGGTTAATAGAGTCTCCTCCTCCTGGTCCTCTTCATCCTCATCCTCATGTGGCAACTCAACGGGATCCTCCTCATCCGTCTCCACATCATCATCCTCATCTTCAACCACTGTGACCAACGGGGCTGACTCCCGTGGCAGCAATTGTTCCCAACTAACATGAATATCTCGAGGCTCCTCCTCAATAGGCATCTGAGGTCTATCCTCCCTAGCCTAACTAGATTCTCTGTCATTAGTCATCCTAACATCAAAATTTTAAGTTTTAATCAGTAATAATTACTACTCGACACTCACGAGCATATATGTATAAACACATAATCACATAAGTGTTTTATTATTTCTTCCTAAAAACTCAATAAGAGTTAATCACCACTATCTTTTCAAAGGTTACTTCCTAAGGCTTTTCCCCACCTAAGTTTTAGAACCTAAAGTTTTGATACCAACTTGTGACACCCCCAAATCCCGGTACGTCATTACCTCAAGATTTAATGTTCACGTAATCAAAACATTCATATCTAGCTACCCAGTTATAATAAATTGAATAATAAAAACCTACCCATACAGGATTACTTAAATAAAAACATTATCTCCCAGGTTCTCTAACCTTTAATACAATCATTCAAGTGCGGAAATAAAATTATTACATAACATCATTATTAAAAGTTTATCATCAATGATAAAACTAAAATTACAAGTCTTCATCACTTGTACATTTTTCCCTTTCCTTTGCTAGTTGTAGGTTTATCTACCTTCTCATTCATAGCTGCAATAAATGTATAAATATGCAAGAGTGAGCAAACAAAGCTCACTTGAGATAAGAATAAATATCTTTACAACATTTGCCAAATAATAGGTTCAATAGAAATGAATGATATGTTCTATTAACTTTACAACATTTGCCAACTCATAAGCTCAATAGAACTAAATAATTTGTTCTATTAACATTCTTAAATAAACTACTGAGGGTCAATTAACCATGAACCATGTCCACAGTTATAAGTAATCTTTTAACTTTAAATTTAACAGTCATATGACTATAAGGACTCCACGTACTTAGGGGGATCAATCCTTCGTACAATGTATTGTGCACTACCATTTCAACGCTAAGCGTAAACCCCTAAACATAGGTTTGTTCATCTCAGTATTTAGAGTGCAAGTCCGCACCAAAGAAAATTTGGTTTTGATAAGCTTTCAAGGGTATTTGAAGTTTAATGATCATCAACTAAGGAACTAGTTGAATCAACAATGCTTGATAATACAACAATTGTTTAATAACAACATAACTTAGAACATTTGAGAATCATAAATGAACTGAATCTACATATCTAACTCATGCTTGAAATAATTAGAGCACAAGTATTGATCAAAATAAAGAAATGGTAAACCTTGGCTAGAACAATAATAAGCTAGGTCTATAATCTTGTCAAATTAGAATTTTAGTTATTGACATGCAATAGTTGATAGCAAGCTGGAAACAATGCTCACTCCACATTGTAATAAGATATACAAAGTGATTGAACCATTCGACACAAGAAGTTAAGGTTCAAGAAACATTGATTATAAAATAATATCCTGAGAAACTTGTTTAAATATGAACAAGTTAGAGTAAGTAAAAATGATAAGAATTCCAATAATTCATAATTTAAAACATGCTCAATGTAATAGCTGACTAGCTCAACGAAAGTGTAGATTTAGAAAACTTGCATCAACATAACAAACTAACTCAATGAAAGTATGGAGTTAGAAGACTTGCCTTGAGCGTAAGCTAAAAAAATTAAACTCACGATCACCTACACATAATTTTAGAATCACAATACTCATTAGACATGCTACCATATCATAACATGTTAATTACCATTCACATTTCAGAAACTCTAAGTGTTTTACTTCACAACACTTGTCTAACTTTCGTTATGTATACTAAATTACCACATAACGCGTTTTCAATTTAATAATCATTTTTGCAACTTTGATCTTACTAACCACAACTCCTTATGTTATGTTAACCTTAACATTACATATTTACCATGTTAACAAAATCTCAGCTCATGTTATGACACCTTCCCCAATTCTGCAGAATTATCAGAAGTCAGCATCTCAAACTAGGGTATGGCGCAGCTGCGCCATACAAAGGCTTGGGACCGGCACAACTGCGCCATTTTTGTCTTGGCACCGGTGCAGCTACGACGGTGTTCAGACAGACACAGAGTCAGCTATGAACAGTAGCCGACTTTAGCCCAACAATCACAAATTTCACCAAATAGACGATAATATTAACACGTATAATAAATACAACAATATCATAAACATGATTGCTCATATTTACATCCAACTAGCATAATTTAACACTAACTACAACTATTTTAATTTCTCAAAACTCAAGTTTTCAAACAAAAACTCCATTTTCGAGTTCCTTCCCAAAATTGAATACTGTAATTTCAATTCTTGTCCAATTTACCTCGTTCCAATTACGTTATACCCATATCTCATTGATCTAACAAATACAAGCCTCAATTTACAGTTTAATATGAGAATTGACCATCTAAAATTGTACTTTTCATGAACACATGAAAATATATATAAACATACACTGTCAAAACTTTTTCTTCCACTGTCAAACGAATTTCGCATGCGATTTCTTGTTTGAACATAAACTCTAGCATCATAAGCATGTATAATCACAATAACTAAATTACATAACAAATTCGGAAGAAATCAAATTCACAGAACATGCAATTTTATTTTGTCGTAATAGTCATGATCATAAATAGTATCCAATTATGAACATACCTTTTGTTGCCTGACAGAAATTCTTGTTAAACACTGAAATTGTTGTAAAATTCCTAGGTTTCTCTCCAATTCTCTGTATGTTCTTAGCGACTGACCAAAGCTCAACACTCAACTGAAAACTTTATGCGTAAAACAAATATAAAACAGATATGGCCTTAATTCACCTATCAAGTATATGACTTGATACATATAACGCCTATATATTATATTATACATATTATTTTATATATTATATTTATTTTAAAAATCTATAAATTCTAAAAGCCATAAGGCTTGTTTGGCAAACCCTTTTATTTTATTAAAGAATTAATATATTAAGCCTTGTTTGGTAAACACTAAAATAAATTATTTTAATTTATTTTAATAACTTCTTATAATATAGTTATTTGTCACACTATATTTAATCAAACTTTCATATTTATTTTAATTAATTCAAATCACAATTAATTAAGTAAATCCTTTAATCACATAACACAATACAAATAATATCTCATTTAATTGAAATATCAATATAATAATCATTTCCTTAATTCATCAATTATTTATTTAACAAATAATTCTCCAAATAATATTAAATCAATAAAACAAATAGTCATTTACAGATAATCACACTCATTAAATATTTATATAACTCAATAAATATTTAAAATTACATTTAAAATTCATGAATGTTACATCTATTGCAGAACAAAATGCAAAGGTATGATACTTGCCTGATGCACTGCTTACAATACGCGACTTAGTTTTATCTTTTATATAACGATCTATCATTAATCAGATCATTCATTCGATTAGAACCAAATACTATAACATATAGTATTGCATTTCGCAATCAGCATATAACCTAATCATATTATCACACATGTTCAACAGTCATTGCATCACAAACAAACATTAATACAGTCAAAATATCTAAGTCCAGATCAATTTCTGAAATATGTCTATGTACCGATAGCTTTATCGGGTAATTATCGAATCTAAGACTATATTCTGTAACTCAATATCTGTAAATATCTATCATATTATTTTAAATGACTCAATAAACATTTATTAATTTATCACAAATTTTCAAACAGTGAAATCATTATTACATGATTCAAATATCAAATAATTCTATTAACCTTTAATTATTATTAAACTATTAATGAAATTATTGCCAAAATATTAAAGTTATTTATAATAACCCAAAATATTTTTAAAACATTTATATTACCCTTAAATGATTTTTAAAATGTTTAAAATCATTTTTAAATAATTACCATAAATATTATTACTTTAATAATATCTTACTTATATTTTAGTATCATTAATCAATTAATAATACTTTTATTTATTTACCAATAGTATTAATATTTTATTCATTTACTAATATTATTAATCATTTAATAATATTTTAATCTAAGATTAATACTTTAATCTAATATTATTAATCATTTAATAGTATTTTAATGAACCTTTAATCTTAATATTTTTATTTACTTAACAATATCATATTCTAATATTATTAATATCATAATAACATTTTAATAATGTATTTGATCAATAAACAATTTATTCTAATTGTTCACTCTATACAAAACCACTTATTTAATATCCATAAAAGGTCATAAATAATATTTCTTATCGTAAATTACCAAAATGACCTAAAATAGTCATAATATTATATATTAGGAGTATTCAAGCATTAAAATCTCATTTTTCTTATTTAAGACATCATTTACCTTTTTATTTCCTTGTATTCATAACTTTATCATTTTTAGGAAAAATAGCAAACTAATTCTAAAAATTCTTCTTTTTTGGATTTGACTAGTATATGACCCAACAATGATCCCCAAATTTTTCAGGAATTTTAAAAAATGATTTACTAATTTTAAAGTGCCCAAAACACTCGGATCTTGCTTCATTTTTCATAAATCGAGTTTGCTCATAAAAATTTGAAATGTTCAGGGTATGGTATGCTCTCATAACATATATGAACTTGCTGTAAAAATTTCGGATTTTTCCCATGTATACGCTGTGAGATATTCAGGTGTTAATATGTAGGAGTCCTTTACGTAAATAGCCATTACACACAACATATAACTCGAAACTTGTCTGTTCTTTTTCCTACACGTAGATAAATTCTCAAGGTACCTCTGTGATTTTTTCCATATTTTTAAAAGACTTGCAACTGACCGAAATAGCCTCAAGAAAAATGGGGACAATAGCTTTTTAGGATTTCAAAACCTAAACTTTCTATGTGGACTATTTTGGGGAAAACAACCCCCAAGGTTTCAATACTTGCTAGATTTATGTTCTACCACTTGGGTTTACTGGATAAATAATGTATCTAGCACCCCCTTCGACGGATCACAAATCCAAGTTGTAAAACTTGAGTTACACAAGATTTAGTGGAAGACAAACAAGTGTTTCACCCCTTGGAGAACATATGCTCAATTCCTTCCTCTAAACCTTTGATCTAACACTCAAGATACTTAGTTCCATACATGATGATATGTAGAACTAGGGTACTTTGATTATTAGACCATAACCCCCATATATGATGAGGTAAAAACCAAAATAGAAGAAGAATAAGAAAAAGAAAAGGATGAGAACCTCACCTAGTTTTGGTTACTATCCTTCTTGTTCTTCCAAAGTAAGTAATGAACTTAGGATGCATGAGCAACAACTCATCTCCCTCTCTTAGAAAAATTGAACCCTCTATCTCTTTTCTCTCTTGTATGCTACTAGCTTGGGAGAAAAAGATAGAAGAATAAGAATGATAGAAAATGAAATATTCTAGCAAATGAAATGGGTGATTAACTATTATCCCCCATACTTTTATTGTCCCATGGATAAAAGGCTTTGCCTTATCTCTTCAAATAGCCTAATCATGTGATTAATGGTGCTTAATAGATTTGCAACCAATGGGAGATTGACACACATGTCCTTGTGTGAAAGACTTATACTTATGGAACTTGATTAACATAATCTTCTTGCCTTAAAAAGCCTAAATGGTCTGTCCCCCATGCCCCAATATCTACTCCATTTTTTCTTTTATTTTAATGCACAAATTTGATTAATCAAAAGCCTAAAATACCCTTAATCAAGCGGGCTAAGTATTGGTTTGCATTTTATTTCTTTTGGGCTTCTCTTTTAATTGTTTTGGGCCATGTAATGAACATAGTCTAACAATTTTAATATATGCTACCCAAATTATTTATTTATGGTTTCCATTCCCAATCTTATGAAATTTAATTACTTATACATGTGACTTTAGCTCATAACCTAATTAGGTTAACTAGAAATAGGTTTAAAATTATTAGTCACTTGAAATAACAAGATTATCCACTTAAGTTAGTATACATATTAAATACAAACCCTTCCTTATTACCATAACCTTTAGGTTATTTAATTGTCTCACCGAAAGTATAATTAGGTTATGAATCTTTTATTTAGGGTTTAAAATAAAATAAAATTAGTTTCTAAAATTTGTAATTAGGGTTTCACACAGTAATACAAGAGTTTGTCACATAACACAATAATTGACCAACCCTTATCGGTCCACATATATACAGTACACATTTATAGCACTAAAAAAATCAAAATATAATTATTATTATATTATTATTCTCATGCCTTGATCAAAATACAAAAATTAGGATTTGGATTCCATATCTGATTTACCTGTCATACTTAACATTATTAAAAGTTAAAAATAATTAACTTAATAATCTGAACAAAATTCATATACTAAAATAATTATTATAATAATTTTTAAAATCATTTCATATATTATGTAAATAATATATGATTATATTTTCATGGAAAATAATTAATAAAACATTTCTACTATAAAATTAATTATGATTAGAATATAATTTATAATGATCAATAATTCTAAAATAAAATTATTTGTAAATATTCATATTTTTATTTATCTCATAAATACATACACATTATCTTGGCACATATTCCCCATATTTAAAATAATAAAAAAATTTATACGCAAAATTTATAATTTATTTGTATAGAAAATATTGGGTTGTTATATTCACCCTCCCTTATAAAGATTACGTCATCGGAATCACCATTTTAAAACCTACACATACAAGTGTACATAGCATATACAATCATTGCAAGTAGATCTTGATTATAAATGATCGTACTGATCTTTAACCTATTCACGTAAAGCTTATCTATCGGATTAAACTGAAATTTGATTTCTAAAAGAACTCAAATTCCTTCTTCAAAATTTCTTTATAAAATAATTTACTATATATATGAAAATCTTGCATAAGAAAATAAAAGTTATGCGAATAATACCTGGAATTGCACCACTAGCTGCTATGGTCTCCTGGATCGTCATGTTGTAGACCCTTGTTGTTGATTTTGTTGGCTTGCTCGATGTCGTAGGTCCCGTGATTGCCAACGTCCCGCTGCCCATTCCAGTATTCACCCACCCTGCCTCCGTCCTCATCTTTGGACAATCCTTCACCTAGGATTGAGGCTATTGGGAGAGATATGGCCCTCCTGCCCGCACTTATAGCATACAGACTTCCCTTTCAAACACTCCCCAGAGTGGTTCTTTCCATAGTTTTCACACTGCACAACTTTCTTCTTAACTCCTTCCTATTTTACCTGCACACTTCGAAAATTGCTTCCCTTCCTTTTGCTTCTACCACCACTACTCCTACTATTAACTTCCATCTTCCCAGTTTCTTCGACCTTACTCTTTTTCTTTATCTCCTTGTTGTAGAGGCTCATGGCCTCACTCCCCTCCTCAGCAATAATAGCCTTCTCCATGAGTGCTGCAAATGTAGGGATCTGCAAAACCGCCACCTTGTAGTTGAGTCAGGGTTTTAATCCCATCTTAAACCTTCTAGCTTTCCTAGCCTCCGTATCAACTTGATGCAGAGCAAACCTAGCCAACTCATTAAATTTTGCGACGTATTCGGATACAGTCATATTCTCCTACTTCAACTCTAAAAATTTTACCTCCATCCTAGCCTGCATACTAGAGGAAAAATAGTTTTCAAAGAACAGTGTCTTAAACATATCCTAAGTAGCAACACCCTCTCGTGCCCTCGCCCGTGAATCCCCCAAATCCGGGTATCTTCCAACCCGACAGATAGTGCTCCACGATACTACAATCCATACAATCATTCTATTGAGATAACAACAAAATGAGTGTAATTACTATCTTTGTATTACATTTGTAATAAATCCTTTCCCAGGTTCATAACCGAATACATTCATTGTTCTTCATAAGTATATTACATACAAATATACTAGTCTATTACAGGACGATTAATTTTCCATCTTAGCCTTGCCTTTATCTCTCTTAGAACTCTCAGTTTGTTCGGCTTTAGCTGCAAACATATGGTTCAAGCAAGAATGAGCATAACTAGCTCAGCAAGTCTTAACAACGAATCATATGAATATAACCCCAACAAATACAAGCTTTAATTCTATATCTGAACATATATCTATGATGCATTATGAAACATTTGACTAATACTTCTCATACAATAATCCCAGAGCATAATTAATAGCTTAGGAATAATGAACTGGTCAATAGATCATGAACATACTCTTTTCATTTTTATACTTGAAAAGGATATCCGGTAATAAGGCCATCCATCCGTCTTTACTTATGAGCACTTCTAGGTGATCAGCCTATTGTACTCTATGTTGATCAACACTCTTACGTTCAACATATTTACGTTCAACATTTTGTAACCTCGCGTGCCCATCAAAAAATTGATGAAAAATACTTTTGTTTGTACATAGACAAACTTACCTTCTCATCCGTACCAAATACTTGGCATAGGATAGCGTTAACAGTTCTATATCAACATAATTGTAAACATATCAATCAACTCTTCAATACTTGTCTAGCCCTAATAAAACAGGCATCGACTCTTTTCTGTTTATCATTCATGCATTGTATATCATGCATCACGTAAAAACTTGACTAATCACGAGGGTCAGACAAGCATTAAGAAAGGCTTGCCTTCAAGCGTCTTCAAATTTACAATTCAACTATTCTTAGTCTTTACAGGATCTAAATGATACATTCACATATCACACTATAATTAGTTATTAAACAAACTAACTTTACGATTTTAACCAACTTCTTCATCTTCTATGGTTTATTTGAATTAACTTCGTTATTAAAGTCGATTTAACTTTTTATACTTCGTCACGTTTCATTAACTTTCTTTCATCCTTAACCGACATTCGATCATAAATGGTTAATTACCAACGTTAAACGTCGTTCACGGTTCACTCATTACGTATTTGTGTTCTTCATTTAATTTCCATTAAACCATACCCTTTCTTCTTACATTAAAATCTTATAAGTGTTTTAAAGTAAGTCTCATTATTTACATTAAGTACCTTTAACATCTTACTTTAGGTCAACATTCAAAATGGAACTAAACCTAACTTGGTCAACTTTTTCCCACTGCCAGTGCTGCGGCGCGGCATCCCTTATAATTTAGTGGCGTTGTGGCGCAAGTTAGCAGGGTACTCGGCCGAGTGTGGCACTGCGGCGCCACCATTTTACACTAGTTTTGGCACTGCGGCGCCGAGTCTGTGCACCAGTTGGCCAAAAAAGATTTGATTTCTTAACGAAACTCTCGGCTTCCTAATTTGTTCATTTTACATCCGAATTGACCCATTCAAATTCATACAAGTCACAAATTACCTCCTTTACATGTTCGTATAAGAATTTCACCTTTTCGAATCCGTTAACTCGGAATTCACCTTTAAGTTCATTTTTAAGCGTTCGTTAAACGTTTTCGTCCGTTCAATACTCGTTTACTTTATTATAAGTCGGAATGCAATAATTCTTTCACCAACGACTCTTAATTACCTTATCTCACATGTTAACATTGGAAACTGACGTTTCCAAGTCACACGGCAACTTTTGACCCTTAATCCGGACTTTATACGTTTTCGACGTTTAACGTCTATTTCCATACAATTCGCCATAACTTCGTTACTAATGTTCTCTAAGACAAATCACATGGAATACTCCATGGACTTCATATTTATATCCTAACCAAATCATGATGCACATACCTTAGCTACAATGAATTCCAAAATGTTCAATTATAACTAAGTTCACGTTCAAGACTTTCTACATTTTCTACTTCCGTAAACACTTACAATTTTTATTTGGTCAAGACCTATCCATGATTTGGACATTAATAGGCATTCTTATACCTTCTCAATAAACGGTCTCCACTCATCTACGATTCTTCTATGAGAAAGAAATCGAAAAGGATGAAGTTTACGGTTTATAGGAATTTACCTTTGAAGTAGTTAACGTTCTTGATAAACGTCTATTGATTTGCTTAGAAGTAGAAAGATTATAGGATTCTAGATCCTTTCTCTCTCTCAAATATGTTGGACAAACTTTGTAAAACCACCAAATGGCCAACATAAGCCTTATATTCATAGAAAAGCAAATGAGGGGAAAAATAGTCTAATTTAGCACCTCCTTAGTTATTTACAACTTTGTCACCAAGGAAAATACTTGGTGACTAAGTGACACTTTGCTTGGCCATCAAGTAGCCGGCCCACCATACCCATGGGTCATCCCCATGGGTTGCCCCATGGGTTGCCCCATGGGTTTTACCCATCCCTTGACTCACTGGTTCGATCCAAGATTTACTTTTTGGATTGGGCTTGACATTAATTAACATTGGGCTTTAACCAATCAAATATTGGGTCTTGACTTGGGCTTGTATACTTAATTCATTGGGCTTGTTTATTAATCCAAGTCCAATTGGATTGAATAAAATCCTTAACTCATATTCTAATAATACAACTCGTATTCTACGCATATTACTCACGTATTCCCTTTGTATAACACTCATATAATAATCGTATTATACGTCTTACTATTCTTCATACCATAGTCGTATATATACTACTATAATACTCATATTCCTTACGTATAATAATCGAAACGACTATACGCATTACATTTCCTTTTTTGGAAACCTCTTTCACAAACCCTTAGGTTTTAAGTCCGAATGCGAAAACTTTGTTTGTCGTAACGGAAATATTATTGGATATTCCATAATATCGTCATATTCTAACATTACGCGTTTCTCAGAATTTCAAACCCTAGGTCCGAACGTCATCAGATGAATAGTGTTTTTACGCAAACAATCTCAGAAAACCTTCGTTCTCGTCATGATAATTCACAACAATTAATTCTAGCACAAAGCCAGAATACCAACCACATCCACACATTCTAGGTCATAGAACGACCTTCGAACATCTTACTCACATAATAACTCAATTAAATTCATTTAATCCACATAATCAAATAAAGATTTAATTCATTGAAAATTCGAAATACTCGGGCATTACATTCTTCCCTCCTTATAAGGATTTTGTCCCCAGAATCTCGCTACTCTTACACAAACAAATGAGGAAACTTTTTCTTCATTTTACTTTTGAGATCCCATGTTGCTTTTCCAGCATCGTGGTTACTCTAAATTACCTTTATTGAAGGTATTACTTTATTTCTCAAGACTTGTTCTTTCCTATCAATAATCTGAATCGGATGTTCTTCATACGTTAAGTCTTTTTCTACTTGAATAGACTCATACTCTATTACATGCTTATGGTCCGATTTATAAGGACGCAACACAGACACGTGAAACACATTGTGTATTTTTTCCATTTCTGGAGGTAAGGCTACTTCATAAGCTACCTCTCCTATTCTTCTTAAAATCTCAAAAGGTCCTACAAACCTCTGACTTAACTTCCCTTTCTTTCCAAAACATATCTTCCCTTTCCAAGGTGATACTTTTAGAAAGACATAAGACCCTACTTTAAACTCCTTCTTCTCTTGATGAGGATCTGCATACTTCTGTTGTCTATCTTCAGCCGCTACTAATCGAGTTCTTATCGGCTTTACCATGTCTGCCATTTGTTGTACCATCTCAGGTCCCAACATTCGACGTTCACCTACTTCATCCTAACAAAGTGGTGTTCTACACTTCCTCCCATACAACGTTTCGTAAGGCGGCATGCCTATACTAGTATGAAAACTATTGTTGTAAGCGAATTCTACCAACGATAGATGTTCATCCCAACTTCCCTTGAAATCAATAACGCAAGATCTTAACATATCTTCTAGCGTATGAATTATCCGTTCGCTTTGCCCATCCGTCTGTGGATGATACGCCGTACTCAATCTCAATTGTGTTCCCATTTGCTCTTCCAAACTCTTCCAAAAGTTTGACGTGAATCGTGGATCACGATCGGACACAATTGAATCAGGTACTCCATGTCTAAAAATGATTTCTTTGACATAAAGCCTAGCTAACTGCTCTAAGTTATACCTAACTCCTATTGGTAGAAAATGAGTCGATTTAGTTAACTGATCCACTATTACCCAAATAACATCGTATCCTTTTCTTGTCGTTGGAAGTCCCACCACAAAGTCCGTGGTGATATGCTCCCATTTCCACTCCGGAATCTCCAGTGGTTGTATCAATCCACTCAGTCTTTGGTGTTCAACCTTAACTTTCTAACAAGTTAAGCACTTACTAACATATTCTGCAATCTCCCTCTTCATGTTCGGCCACCAAAAGTTGTGACGATGGTCTTGATACATCTTAGTACTACCAGGAAGTATCGAGTACCTCGAACTACCGGCCTCATACATAATCTCTTTTTTCAACTCAGAATTATTTGGAACCCAAATTCTTCCCTCAAAACAAAGTAAACCTTCATTATCAAGGTTATACTTAGTCTTCACGTCGTCCTTCACTATCTTTTTCACACGATCGTATTCTTCGGTACTTATCTGTACCTCCTTAACCCGTTCCACTATCGTTGGTCGAGTCTTTATTGAGAATAACATCTCTACTATTTCACTTGGTAACTTAACTTCTAATTCCAATCTGTCCATCTCCGTTATTAACTCGTTCTGAGTCGTTAACATTGACAACTTTTCTCTACCCTTCCGACTTAATGCATCGGCTACTACATTCGCCTTCCCCGGATGATATAAGACATCACAGTCATAATCTTTTATCAATTCTAACCACCTTCTCTGCCTCATGTTCAACTACTTCTATGTGAAGATATATTTCAGACTTTTATGGTCCATATATATCTCACATTTCTCCCCGTATAAATAATGTCTCCATATTTTTAATGCAAACACTACAGCCGCCAATTCTAGGTCATAAGTAGGGTAGACCTTCTCATAATCCTTTAACTGACGTGACACATACGCAATGACCTTGCCATGCTACATAAGCACGCAACCTAGTACTTTATGCGAATCATCGCTATAAACTACAAAATTCCCTGTATCATATGGTAAAGATAATACAGGTGCCTCACTCAACCTCCTTTTTTGTTCTGGAAAATTACGCTCACACTTTTCTGTCCACTCTTACTTCGCCGAGTGCCTTGTCAGATTTGTCAGCGGAGTAGCTAATTTAGAAAATTCCTAAATGACCCTTCTATAGTATCCCGCTAACCCCAAAAAACTCCTAACCTCGGTTGGCATTTTCGGTTGCCCCCACTCAATCACCGCTTTTACCTTCGCTGGATCTACGGATATGCCATTTTTGTCTATAACATGTGTAATAACCGTAAATTTTATGATTTAATATTAATAATTATAAATAGAGCCTGTTATTATTTATTTTATAAATGCTTAAATGGCATGAGGTGAGTAACTCAATTGTAATAAAATTTAACTTTTAATAATTGATATGATGTGGAGAATTATGGAAGGTTTATGAGATGTCTTGTGTGACACAATGATGGAATTAGTGAGGAATAATTAAGTATTTACATGTTTATAATCAAAATAATAAATTGGGAGTCTAGCCCAATAAATTAATTGATGGACTTTTGAGTTAGCCCAATAAACTTGGGTTATTTAAAATCCAATTCGAAACCCAACATAATAGTTAACTGATGGTAGAAGGTGTTGGTTAAATAAAATATGGCTTGGGGCAATGGGCCTGACCGACTAGCCCTTAGTCTAAGTCTGAGATCTATTCTCTTGTCCCAAATTAAGTGTCACCAAGTACAAGGAACAGTAGCCTAAACTCTCTTTACGCAAACTTTTAAGCTGCTAATCCTAGGCGTGCAGGGCTAGCTAAGTGGCTAGTATGGAGTTGTTAAACAACTTCTTAAGTAACTATTGTTCATTTCTATTGCACCGTGAATCCCAACATTGGGTAAAGCAAGTGTCTAGTCCATGCTTTTCTCTTTAAATACAAGCCACCATGGCAGTCTGTTATAGTGATAAGAGTGTTGGAGAAATCTGAGTAAAGAATTCTTAGTTGCTAAGCATTACCAAATCAGTGTGTGAGATATCAAGGTTAAAGCTCGAGAAGGTATAGTTTCTACTTCATTCTTAACTTGAGTCTTGTTTGATTCTCGGTTTTCCTAAATTAATAGGTCAAGTATGATGAATTAGCATGATATAGGATGTTTGTAAAGTTTACTTTCATACATAAATACGTTAATAATTACCTGGAATCAAGTTGTGGCTACTCTGCAAAACAGAGCATGTTCACTGCTTCTAAACTCCATGGGGTGCAGCTACACCGTACTTAGGAACCAGCTGATGGGTTCAATCGTGTTAGACCATATATTAAGAAATTCCCTTAGGTTGTATGCATATAGTAAAGTCTTAATTAAATTAACCCGACGAACATAGACCTTGTCAAAATAGTGTAGACCGAAGTCTCTGAAAGAGCCGACTTTGGAGATATCTTCGGACAAAGTGTGCTGTCTTAGGCTTCGGACATGGCCAAACGTCTTCGGCTTCAGACATGGCGAGATGTCCTGGGACTCGGAGATAGCATTATAACTTGATATAAGGATGGATTAATAAATATTCCTATACTGCTATAAACCATTATTACACAAATGAGTTCTAAGTAGAGAGTTTTACTAACTTCGGGAAAATAAATCCAATGTCTGCAAACATGCGTAGAAAAGGGGTTGGTGGGATTAATAGATGTTATGTTCTACTTAAAGTAATGAACTTCTTTGAACTACGAAGAAGAAAGATTATGAATAAACTAGAAGTGGTCAAAAGTATGAGCATGTTAGTGTACAACTATGAGTTTTGATGGGTGCAGCAGTATACATAAAAAAATGTGTTATGTGTACAATCAAAGCTAAAGGCAAGTTCCCTAACCTCACTCAAATTTACATTGAGTAAGTATCCGAACACTATTATTATTGTGTTGCAAGTTCCTTAATTCTCACACTGTATTCATTGAACAAGGAACAGTAGCCTAAACTCTCTTTACGCAAACTTTTAAGCTGCTAATCCTAGGCGTGCAGGGCTAGCTAAGTGGCTAGTATGGAGTTGTTAAACAACTTCTTAAATAACTATTGTTCATTTCTATTGCACCGTGAATCCCAACATTGGGTAAAGCAAGTGTCTAGTCCATGCTTTTCTCTTTAAATACAAGCCACCATGGCAGTCTGTTATAGTGATAAGAGTGTTGGAGAAATCTGAGTAAAGAATTCTTAGTTGCTAAGCATTACCAAATCAGTGTGTGAGATATCAAGGTTAAAGCTCGAGAAGGTATAGTTTCTACTTCATTCTTAACTTGAGTCTTGTTTGATTCTCGGTTTTCCTAAATTAATAGGTCAAGTATGATGAATTAGCATGATATAGGATGTTTGTAAAGTTTACTTTCATACATGAATACGTTAATAATTACCTGGAATCAAGTTGTGGCTACTCTGCAAAACAGAGCATGTTCACTGCTTCTAAACTCCATGGGGTGCAGCTACACCGTACTTAGGAACCAGCTGATGGGTTCAATCGTGTTAGACCATATATTAAGAAATTCCCTTAGGTTGTATGCATATAGTAAAGTCTTAATTAAATTAACCCGACGAACATAGACCTTGTCAAAATAGTGTAGACCGAAGTCTCTGAAAGAGCCGACTTTGGAGATATCTTCGGACAAAGTGTGCTGTCTTAGGCTTCGGACATGGCCAAACGTCTTCGGCTTCGGACATGGCGAGATGTCCTGGGACTCGGAGATAGCATTATAACTTGATATAAGGATGGATTAATAAATATTCCTATACTGCTATAAACCATTATTACACAAATGAGTTCTAAGTAGAGAGTTTTACTAACTTCGGGAAAATAAATCCAATGTCTGCAAACATGCGTAGAAAAGGGGTTGGTGGGATTAATAGATGTTATGTTCTACTTAAAGTAATGAACCTCTTTGAACTACGAAGAAGAAAGATTATGAATAAACTAGAAGTGGTCAAAAGTATGAGCATGTTAGTGTACAACTATGAGTTTTGATGGGTGCAGCAGTATACATAAAAAAATGTGTTATGTGTACAATCAAAGCTAAAGGCAAGTTCCCTAACCTCACTCAAATTTACATTGAGTAAGTATCCGAACACTATTATTATTGTGTTGCAAGTTCCTTAATTCTCACACTGTATTCATTGAATTTTTGTCATATCAATCATATTTTTATCAAGTAAATATCTGTTTCTATTCGAAAATCATTTGTATACCTTGACGTTGTTGCTAGCATTAGACTTATCGTTCTTAAATGCATTATAAAAATTGTTTAAGCCTTTGATTCGACTAGACTATTATTATATGTTCAAAAGTTATCCAAAACGATTGACTTGGTGCGGACTATCGTAAATCTATTGAGATGAACAACCCTCATTGAAAGGGAAATTATATATTGTCGGGTAACTGACATGCGCATATGAGTATGATTGTTATGCATAAAATAGGTTACTTTAGGCTGATTACCTGTTGTACTCGTTTATATTGGATTACAGTGTAATGCTATTAATTCTAGTAAGAGTTCTTAGTCCTTAGTGACTGCTCAGTGCTCATTCATATTGAACCTCGAAATGAATAAATCCTGAAAGTTGTTGATATCCTTCAGTCTAAAGCGGTACCTATTGAATACTCTTGATATTTCTCGATATCCTTAAACTACCAATTAGTATTATACCCTTGAAAGGTTTAAATGCTATAACTGCTTGTTCTTCTGGCTATATTACTTGCTGGGCAAACTTGTTGCTCATTCTTTCTCCCTAAAAACATTACAGTTAAAGTAGAGCAAGGCGGTACTTCAGGACAAAACAAGGGAAAAGGGAAAGGAGACAGAATAACTTAGTCCCTAAGACTAGAAGTATTATTATTATTGTTATGCTTGTTATGACGTATTCAAGAATGATTAAGAATGTTTAAGTTAATCACTGAATTATTGTAGTAATGGTTACGATACCTTGGGATGCAAATATTTATATTATATCAATGTAAATTATTCTATTATTTTTGTTGTTGATTTTAGTAAGATATTCGTAGTTGCACGTGATGCACCGAATTCGAGATATGGGTGTCCGAATTTTGGGGGCGTCACAGGTTGGTATCAAAGTCATAGTTATAAACCTTAGGAGCAAGAGCCCTTAGATTATAACTTAGGAGAACTTAGAAGATAGAAAGGGATGAAACTCATATAGAGTTTTCATAGAGATGGACTTACCGTGTTATAGAATATAACTTCATTCTATACAATGAACTTGTGATTCTAATGGAGTTGTTGTTTGTTTTGTCTTATGTTGGTAGTTGTAGGATGACTAACATGAGGGGACCTAGCCGAGTAATAGAAGAGGAGCCGCGTGACATACACGTGGTATATGAGGCACCATTAATAGCGGAGACTATATCAACTGTAGTCCCTATCGATGATGATGATGAGGAAGAGGAGATGGAGCCAATACTCGAGGAATCTAATCCAGAAGAGGAGCCTACGGAGGAGCGTATGGTGGATGAGCCCATGGGGGACTCCGACGAGGCTACTTTTGAGGATAGGATGTTGGGGGAGTATGAGGAGCAGATTTTAGAGTTAGGATGCAGAGTTGAGGAGTTAGAGGCTGAGGCTAAAGACAGGGAGTCCAAATTCCAAAAGCTGAGGGACGAAGACCACCAGAGAAAGTTAGTGATGCGGGAGATGGAGGTAGAGATTGCTCACCGTAAGGATGCAGGAGTCCATATGGGGGCTTTCTTTCTCAGGGCGGTGGCTAAGAATGTAGAACTGGCAGGGAAGTTGGAAGAGATGGAGCAGAGGGAGTTGAGTGAAAGGACAGAGAATGAAGCTATCCGTACTCAGTTAGAAATGGAGGTAATGGACAGGATCCATTTCGAAGAGAAGTGAGAATGGGCCAATGATAGGGCTAACGATCTAGAAGATGAAGTGAGGTGCCAAAGGAGGAAGATGAAGAGGATGGGCTATGCAGTGCGCACGGCCATGAAGAGACTGTTTGATGGGGTAAATCACTACCCGGCAGAGCAGGGACAGACCCGGCACACCATAAGCCGAGATTTGGTGGTGCACATTACTCAGAGGGAGTACTAGAGCTCTTTGGAGTACGAAATGATAGATTAAGTCTAGGCGTTAAAAGTTATTAGTTGTAGTTCGGTATGTGGTGTATTATCTGTTGTTGTAATTTTAGTCATTTATGTAGAATGTAAGATAGTTTTAAGCCCCAAACTTTTGAGTTATATTAGAGGGGTAGTATGTTAATGGTTGTTCCCATCTTTTGTAATATTAGGGGATAAGTTGTGTCATTTATAGAAGTATGCTGGAGATAATCATGTAATATAACAATTTGGCATATGAATATAAATGATCTTGTTCTGAAATGTATTCTGAAATCTTATTCCTTTTATGGAAAATTGTTTAAGTAATCTAATTAGATAATAAAAATCGAAGTTTTATGATGCAGAAAAATGCCGCCCAGACGTAGATTAACTGCACCGGAAGAGTCGGTTAATGATGAGAGAGGACAAGTAGATCCCATTCAGAGGCTTGTAGATTTGTTAGGGGAAGAAATGAACAAGTACCACCCATTCCCCAAGTAGCTCCAGTCGCAAACTTCAAGGAATTTAAGAGTGTGGGACCTCCAGAATTCATGGGTACTACCGATCCTATCGTAGCGCAAACATGGATCAAGGAAATGGAGAAAGCCTTCGCCATTGCTCGTGTGGGTGAAGACCAGAAAACCGTGTTCGCTACATATATGATGAGGGGTGAAGCAAACTACTGGTGGGAAGCAAATCAACAGAGGGCGGGAGAAGGGACTATAACCTGGGAAAGGTTTAAGACTTTGTTCTTTGAGAATTACTTCTCTAAGAGCATGAAGAATAGGATGGAGTTAAAGTTTCTAGAACTAAAACTAGGGGAGATGACAGTGGCACAGTATGCGGCCAAGTTCAATGAACTCGTACGATTCGCGACACATCAAGTAGACACTAAAGAAAGGAAATCTCGACGCTTCGAACTTGGACTAAAACCTTGGTTGTTCAACAAGGTGTCAGTCCTTCAAATTGACTCATTCGCCACATTATTGGAGAAGGCGATAATTGCTGAGGGAGGTAGCGAGGCATTGAGCCAATATAACAAGGAGAAGAAGAACAAGAGTGCTGGGGGACAAACTCGTGGAGGGAGTAGCAGTGGTGGAAGTTATCTGGGAAAGAGGAAATGGGATAACCAAAACAAGAGTAACAATAACAATACCAACAACCGAAACATCAACTAGTCAGAAAGTTATCAAGGAGGGTTTAAGAAAAAAAGTGAAGCTTGCTCAAAATGTGGGAAAAACCATCAAGGGGAATGCTGGAAGGGGCGCAGCATCTGCTATAACTGTGTCCACGAAGGGCACATTTCGGCCAACTGCCCAAAGCTGAAAAAGATCAAGGGGTGTTTTACGTGTGGCTCAACTGAGCATCAAATCAAGGATTGCCAAAAGAAGGGGAGCAACGGAGGAAGCGGCCAACAGGGAGGGGGCAGCAAGCTGATGATCGGCGGACCAACGCAATCCAACCGATCGACTGCCCAAACCTTTAACATGACTGTCCAAGATGCAGTGACTGCAAGGGACGTGGTGTCAGGTATTCTCCCAATCAGTAATATAAATGCCTATGTATTATTTGATTCGGGTGCTACCTATTTATTTGTGTCTGATGAATTTGCTAATCGACTAAACATACCTCCTGAACATTTAGAAAACTCGTTGAACGTATAGATTGCGAATAAGGAAGTAATTCCCATAGTGTTTGTTTACCGAAACTGTTGTTCAAACATCAGAGTTCACGAACTAAACGTAGACTTAATTCCGATTAAACTAGGAGAGTTTGATGTGATATTAGGGATGGATTGGTTATCCGGCCACGCTGCAATAATTGATTGTCAGAAGAAGAGTGTGAGCCTTCAGACCTCAAATTGGTCTAAGGTAGTGTTTTATGGTAGCTCATCGCTCAAGCAATCATGCTGCTTTATGATGATGCAGGCCAGGAAATTGTTAAAGAAAGGATGCGTAGGTTATTTAGCCTATATAGTGGACACTCAGAAAAAGGGAATGGAAATGAAATATATATCAGTAGTATGAGATTTCCAAGACGTGTTTCCAGATGAACTGCCTGGTCTACCGCCAGACAGAGAAATTGAATTCATAATAGACATAGCACCGGGAACCGGACCAATTTTGAAAGCCCCATATCGTATGGCGCCAGTAGAAATGAAGGAATTGATGATTCAATTGCAAGAGTTATTAGATAAGGGTTACATTCGGCCAAGTATGTCTCCTTGGGGAGCACTAATGTTGTTTTTAAAGAAAAAGGATTGATCGATGAGGCTCTGTATCGATTATCAGGAGTTGAACCGAGTGACAATTGAGAATAGATATCCATTGCCAAGGATAAACGACCTTTTTGATCAACTGAAGGGAGCGAAGTGTTTTTCCAAGATAGATTTACAAACGGGTTATCATCAGTTGAAAGTACAAGAGGGGAACATACAAAAGACGGCGTTTCGAACTCGCTATGGACATTATGAATTTTTAGTGATGTCATTTGGGTTAACCAATGCTCCGGTAGCATTCATAGACTTGATGAATCGAGTTTTCAAGCCATACTTAGATAAGTTCGTAGTAGTATTTATCGATGACATTTTGATTTATTCAAAGATGAAGGAAGAGCACGCCGAACACCTGAAGATGGTATTGGAAGCATTAAGAAGGGAAAAGATGTACACTAAATTTTGAAAATGTGAATTTTGGATGGAAAGGGTTCAATTTCTAGGACACGTGATAGATCAGAATGGTATTTCCGTGGATCCTGTAAAAGTGGAAGCGGTAAGTAACTGGGAACATCCGAAGACACCAACAGAAGTTAGGAGTTTCTTAGGTTTAGCTGGGTACTATCGAAGATTTATCCATGATTTTTCTAAGATAGCAACCCCGCTGACCAATCTAACAAGGAAGACAAAGAAGTTCGTGTGGACGAACAAATGCGAGGAGAGATTCCAAGAATTGAAGAGGAGGTTGAGTGGGGCGCCTGTATTATCATTACCAGATGATACGGGAGGATTTGTTGTGTATAGTGATGCATCGCATAGAGGACCTTGTTGTGTGCTAATGCAACATGGCAAGGTCAGTGCATATGCCTAACGACAGTTGAAAGATTTCGAAAAATGATACCCTACCCATGACTTGGAGTTAGCAGCGGTAGTCTTTGAATTGAAGATTTGGAGGCACTATTTATATGGAGAAAAATGTGAGATATATACGGATCACAAGAGTCTGAAATATATCTTCACACAGAAGGAGTCGACCATACGATAAAGAAGGTGGTTGGAAGTAATCAAGGATTACAATTGTGAAATTCTTTATCACCCGAGAAAAGCAAACGTTGTAGCCGATGCTTTGAGTAGAAAAGGAAGGGATAAGTTATTTAAATTGACAACTCAAGAGGAATTAATAAGAGAAATGGAAAAGTTGGAAATAGAGGTGGAGGAACCAAAAGAAGCAGAAGGAAAATTACTCATGATGAGAGCTCAACCGACGTTATTGGATAGAATAAAGGAAGCACAAGAGAAAGATGAAGAATGTGAGAAGATAAAGAAGAGAATAGTAGAAGATAAGGAAGAAAGGTTTAAAGTAGATAAGGACGATATATTGAGGTTTGAGGGTCGAGTATGGGTGCCAGCTGTAATCAAACTGAGAGAGGAAATCCTACAAGAAGCACATAATACGACGTATTCTGTACATCCAGGAGGCACAAAAATGTACCAGGATCTTCGACACCATTTTTGGTGGCCTAATTTGAAAAGAGAGGTTGTAGAGTGTGTTAGCAGATGTCTTACTTGTCAAAGAGTCAAAGTAGAACACCAGAGACCAAGTGGACTACGTCAACCGCTGGAAATTCTAGAATGGAAATGGGAGCACATTACGATGGGCTTCGTGGTTGGACTTCTGGTTACACAGAAGGGTTATGATGCCATTTGGGTTATTGTAGACCGACTAACAAAGACAACTCATTTTCTATCCATCAAGATTCGATTCAATTTGAACCAGTTAGCAAATTTATATGTAATCGAAATCGTATCGCGACATATAGTGCCAGTGTCGATTTTCTCCGATCGAGATCCGCGTTTCACGTCAAAATTCTGGAAAAGTTTGCAGTAACGAATGGGAACTCAATTGAGATGAAGTACTGCTTATCACCCTCAAACTGACGGGCAGAGTGAACGAACCATACAAACATTGGAGGACAAGCTGAGAGCTTGTGTGATGGACTTTAAGGGAAATTGGGACGATCATTTACCATTAGTAGAATGCGCTTACAAAAATAGCTATCATGCGAGTATCGGTATGCCGCCATATGAATCTCTTTACGGGAGAAAGTGCAGAACACCATTTTGTTGGGATGAAGTCGCAGAACGACGACTTTTGGGACCAGGATTAGTCCAGCAAATGGCCGACGTGGTAGCAACAATAAGGGGCAAATTGGTAGCAGCTCAAGATCGCCAAAAGAAGTATGCCGACTTGCATCATCAGAATAGAGACTTTGAAGTCAGTAGTTTTGTGTTTTTGAAGGTATCTCCTTGGAAGGGAAAGATCAGATTCGGAAAGAAAGGAAAATTGAGTCTGAGGTTCATAGGGTCATTCGAGATATTGAAGCGAGTGGGCGAAGTGGCATACAAAGTTGCTTTGCCACCCGAACTGGAACACATCCACAACGTGTTTTCACATTTCCGTACTACGTCCATACAAGTCTGACTATAGACACGTGATTTCCAATGAGCCCATTCAAGTAGAGAAGAATCTGACATATGAAGAAATTCCTATTCAGATAATAGATAAGAAAGAACAAACGCTAAGAAACAAAGTTATATCTTCTGTAAAGGTTGTTTGGCGAAACCACGATGTCGAGGAGGCCACATGGGAATTAGAAGATAAGATGAGGAGAGACTATCCCCATCTTTTTGTGTAACCTTGTATCAATTTCGAGGACAGAATTTTTATAAGGGGGAGAGGATGTAATAACCGTAAATTTTATGATTTAATTTTAATAATTATAAATAGAGCCTGTGATTATTTATTTTATAAATGCTTACATGGCATGAGGTGAGTAACTCAATTGTATTAAAATTTAACTTTTAATAATTGATAAGATGTAGAGATTTATGGAAGGTTTATGAGATGTCATGTGTGACACAATGATGGAATTAGTGAGGAATAATTAAGTATTTACATGTTTATAATCAAAATAATAAATTTGGAGTCTAGCCCAATAAATTAATTGATAGACTTTTGAGTTAGCCCAATAAACTTGGGTTATTGAAAATCCAATTTGGAACCCAACATAATAGTTAACTGGTGGTATAAGGTGTTGGTTAAATAAAATATGGCATGGGGCAATGGGCCCGACCGACTAGCCCCCAGTCTATGTCTGAGATCTATTCTCTTGTCCCGAATTAAGGGTCACCAAGTACAAGGAACAGTAGACTAAACTCTCTTTACCCAAACTTTCAAGCTGCTAATCCTAGGCATGCAGGGCTAGCTAAGTGGCTGGTATGGAGTGGTTAAACAACTCCTTAAGTAAGCATTTTTTATTTCTATTGTACCATGAATCCCAACATTGGGTAAAGCAAGTGTCTAGTCCATGCTTTTCTCTTTAAATACAAGCCATCATGGCAGTCTATTATAGTGATAAGAGTGTTGGAGAAATCTGAGTAAAGAATTCTTAGTTGCTAAGCATTACCAAATCAGTGTGTGAGATATCAAGGTTAAAGCTTGAGAAGGTATAATTTCTACTTCGTTCTTAACTTGAGTCTTGTTTGATTCTCGGTTTTCCTAAATTAATAGGTCAAGTATGATGAATTAGCATGATATAGGATGTTTGGAAAGTTTACTTTCGTACATGAATACGCTAATAATTTTCTGGAATCAAGTTGTGGCTACTCTGAAAAATAGAGCATGTTCACTCTTCTGAACTCCATGGGGTTCAGCTGCACCGTACTTAGGAACCAGCTGATGGGTTCGGTCGTGTTAGACCATGTATTAAGAAATTCCCTTAGGTTGTATGCATATAGTAAAGTCTTAATGAAATTAACCCAACGAACTTAGACCTTGTCGAAATAGTGTAGATCGAAGTCTCTGAATGAGCGGACTTCAGAGATGTCTTCGGACAAAGCGTGTTGTCTTAGGCTTCGAACATGGCCTATGTCTCAGGCTTCGGATATGGCCAGACGTCTTAGGATTAGGACATGGCCAGATGTCTTCGGCTTCGGACCTTGCCGTTTGTCTTCGGCTTCGGACATGGCAAGATGTCCTGGGACTCGGAGATAGCATCATAACTTGATATAACAATGGATTAATAAATATTCCTATACTGCTATAAGCCATTATTATATGAATGAGTTCTAAGTAGAGAGTTTACTAACTTCGGGAAAATAAATCTAATTTCTGCAAACATGCATAGAAAAACGGTCGGTGGGATTAATAGATGTTATGGTCTACTTAAAGCGATGAACCTCTTTGAACTACGAAGAAGAAAGATTATGAGTAAACTAGCAGTGGTCAAAAGTATGAGCATGTTAGTGTACAACTATGAGTTTTGATGGGTGCAGCAGTATACATAGAAAAAATATATGTTATATGTACATGTTGTTTACATATGTATATTAAGTGTGTTTGACTAATGAATACCTATACTTACATAAATAGGACAAACATAATTCATTGAGGTGATTTTCGCTATAGTAGCAATCAATGCTAAAGGCAAGTTCCCTAACCTCAGTCAAATTTACATTGAGTAAGTATCCGAACACTATTATTATTGTGTTGCAAGTTCCTTAATTCTCACACTGTATTCATTGAATTGTTGTCATATCAATCATATTTTTATCAAGTAAATATCTGTTTCTATTTGAAAATCATTTGTATAACTTGACGTTGTTGCAAGTATTGGACTTATCGTTCTTAAATGCATTATAAAAATTGTCTAAGCCTTTGATTCGACTAGACTATTATTATATGTTAAAAAGTTATCCAAACTGATTAACTTGGTGTGGACTATCGTAAATCTACTGAGATGAATAACCCTCATTGAAGGGGAAATTATATATTGTCGGGTAACCGACGTGCGCACATTAGTATGA
The DNA here is from genome assembly GCA_020205505.1 of Panax japonicus. Classification (NCBI taxonomy): domain Eukaryota; kingdom Viridiplantae; phylum Streptophyta; class Magnoliopsida; order Apiales; family Araliaceae; genus Panax; species Panax japonicus. The sequence continues at coordinate 49,546,253 of CM035113.1, forward strand.
TTAAATGTTATACATGACATAGGGTACTTTAGGCTGATCACCTGTTGTACTCGTTTATATTTGATTACAGTGTAATACTGTTAATTCTAGTAAGAGTTCTTAGTCCTTAGTGACTGCTCAGTGCTCATTCATATTGAACCTCGAAATGAATAAATCCTGAAAGTTGTTGATATCCTTCAATCTACAGCGATACCTATTGATCACTCTTGATATTTCTCGATATCCTTGAACTACAAATTATTATTATACCCTTGAAAGGTTTAAATGCTATAACTAATTGTTCTTCTGGCTATATTACTTGCTGGGCAAACATGTTGCTCATTCTTGCTCCCTAAAAACATTACAGTTAAAGCAGAGCAAGACGGTACTTCAGGACAGGACAGGGGAAAGGGCAAGGCGACAGAATAACTTAGTCCCTAAGACTAGAAGTATTATTATTATTGTTATACTTGTTATGATGTATTCAAGAATGATTAAGTATATTTAAGTTAATCGCTGAATTGTCGTAGTAATGGTTACGATACCTTGGGACGCAAATATTTATATTATATCAATGTAAATTATTCTAGTATTTTCGTTGTTGATTTTAGTAAGATATTCGTAGTTGCACGTGATGCACCAAATTCGAGATATGGGTGTCCGAATTTTGGGGGCGTCACAACACTTAGTGAATTTTGCATATAACTTCTCCCTCCAAAGTGTTTCCAACACTATTCTTAGTTGTTCAGCATGATCTTCTGGCGTCTTAGAATAGACTAGAATATCATCAATGAAAACTACGACGAACTGGTCCAAATAATGTTTGAACACTCTGTTCATCATATCCATGAACGCGGCTGGCGCATTCGTCAACCCAAACAACATAACCAAAATCTCGTAATGCCTATAATGAGTTCTGAACGTCGTCTTAAGTATATCTTCCTTCCTCACTTTCAGTTGATGAAACCCCGTGCGCAAATCATCCATCCTGGGCAATGGGTATTTATTCTTAATCGTTAACTTGTTCAACTCTCGATAGTCGATACAAAGTCGTAAAAATCCATCTTTTTTCTTTAAAAACAAGACCGGTGCTCCCCACTGTGACACAATTAGTTGAATGTACTTTCTATCTAATAGTTCCTGTAACTGAACCATTAACTCCTTCATCTCAACTGGCGCCATCCTATATTGTGCCTTTGAAACCGGTGCTGTGACGAACGAGATTTTGTAAATTAATTTTAATATTTATTGAATTAAATAAATAAATTTTCGACGATTTAATTATTGGATTAAATAATTAATGGATGCAATTGTGGTGGATTAATTTAATTATATGTGTTACATTTATTAAATTAATGTAAAGGATTTTAATTATCAAAGTATGTGATTATGTGAGCTTATTGTATTAAAAGAAATATTTAATAAGCATATTGGTATTTTAATTAATTTAATTATTAATTAGAGATTTAATAAGTTGAAATTATCTATTAATGAGAAATTAATTATATGACTATGTGAATTTATGAGAAATTATTATATTTTATTTATATTAAATTAAATAAATTAATTGAGTTATTTTATAAAGGGTGTGACATTATTTAAACTATATGATAAAATAGTTTATTAAATTAATTGAGTTTGAGCCTTTAAGGCTAGCCAAACATGGCACTAATAGAGGTTGAGGGCAGTTAACCCATGATGGGTAACTGACCTCCACAATGCGTCAGTTTATTGATGCGACGTCTTCTTTATTTTATTTTTTCTTAAGTCTGATAAAAACTAGTTAGAGAGAATTAGAAAATTTTGAGATAGAATTCAGAGGGTTTGTGAGAATCTCTGTGTTGAAGAAGTTTTTGAAAAAGGGTTTTATCTCTTCAAAATCTATACTCTGGGTAATCTCTCCCTCCCAAATTCTATATTTCACGTATTCAAGTTTTGATAAAAAAATTACTTTCACAGTTTTCTATAAAGACTCTGTGATTGAGAAAGGAGTAATATTTATGAGTTATTTATGGGTTAAGATGTATCAAATCGTATTTATATATATATATATATATATATATATATATATATATATATATATTGCATGATTCCAAATCATTAGTTTCATAATATTACATCGTATATGATTTCTACAAAATTACAGAGTATGGGTTTGGCCTTATGGCCTTATACGTGATATTTTATGTATTGAGCGTATATTATCCCTAAATTTTACACTCGTATATTATTATACATGATGATACGAAGAGACCAAACTTTAAACGAACGGATTCGATGTTATAATGAATCCGTAGTATCAATTTTCATGTTTTATTTTCAAAACCTTCAAGAACATCAAAGTCAGAGAAATTATAGATTTTAACTCTGTGATTATGTGTTTTAATGGGTTAAAACCATTCTATAAATGTTGTGTTATGTTTATGCATGAATTATAACATGTGTATATGATTAATTTCGTGTAGTAGTAATTTAATTGGAAATTTTTGAGTTGTGTTCTGCAATTTTCTCAAATTGCAGAAAAGTTTCTGGCTCACCGCGCCGCGACACTAGTCCATCGCCTTAAGTCCCGTGCCACAGTTCCAAGTTTCCGGCCGCAATGCGAAGACCTAGTATAAATGTAGCACCGCAGCGCCACTCTGCAGAATGGTCCAGAAATGTATTTTTTAAAGTGTTAAGTCTAGTAAGGTATTGTTAACTTAATGTAATGAACATAAAAATATGTTATAATTATAATGAGATGTTAAAATAAATACTTAACATGTAAATAACATAATTACATGTGAATTGAATTATTGATTTCATAAGTAGCTTATTATTCATGAAGTGTTATTATGTGACAATAAGTGTGATATTTTACTAAGTATAGTCATAACCAAAGTTTTGATAAAAGAATAGGTTTATGATGATTAGTTAAAGTTATAATTAATTGGTATTTTGAATGTGAATGGTATGTAAGATTAAATTCAAAGAATATGCTTAGTTAAAGTGTAATTTACGCATGAGACAAGTTTCCTAACCCTACTTGTCATTATTGTTCAAGTTTATTAGTTACCTCGAGTAAATTATAATTACTATTATTCATGTTCAAATGTTATATTAAAAATTGATTATCTTTTCAATGCATGATTCAGATATACAATAATTATCTTATTGTATACTTCCTGAGATTATTATTCAATTTGAATATCATTATTATTGAACCTTATTAGACTAGCGAACCCTTATTGATTCAACTAGTCCATAGTTGATGAGCGTTCTAAATTTCAGAACCCTTGATGAATTATCCAAACCAAACTTCCTTTGGTGCGGACTCGAATGTCAAACTGAGATGAACAACCCTGCAAAGGGATTAACTTATGCGTTAGTGTTAAGATATTGTGCACAGTATGGTACTAAGGGCTGATCCCCCTAAGTACGAGTAGAAAGGTCCATAGTTCACCTAGGACATAGTTCAAGGTCTTATGACCCTCATAATTCTTTTGATTCTTGTTATTCATTCTTGATTCAAAAGTTTAGCTTTTATTCAGATGTTTTTGATTTACTCGCATGTCATTATACTGTTATTTTCTTATTGTACTTATGGGAAATAGTGCTCACTCTTGCTTAATAATAACATTCAAGTTAAGAATGAAATAACTGATGAAACTTCCACTAGTAAGGGCAAGGTCAAAGTTAGCAAGTGACGAAGACTTGTTGCTTATATGATGATGTATTTTGTTTATGACTTGATTTAATGATGTTGTTAAGACTTATTTGTTTATGATTCCGCACAGATGTTTAAGGTTATTTTAACCTTGGATAATGTTTTATAATTCAGATGTTGTAACCCTTTAAAGGGAAGATTTTATTTCTATCTATTGCATGGTTTGCATTTATTATGGGTAGATAGATAGATGATATTTGTATAGTGAACACCAAATCCTGTGGAATCGAAGTTCCCGTATTTGGGAGTGTCACAAGTTAGTATCAAAGTTGTAGGTTATGAACCTTAGGTGGGGGAACAACCTTAGGTAGTAGCCTTATAGAAAGAAGATAGTAATGGAAACTCTTATCGAGTTATAAGAAATGAATTTATGTAATTCATTAAAGATAATAAAAGACCTTATGTGTTTATGTGTTAAAGTATGCGTTAGATGATATGACTTAGTAACTAAAACTTAAAATTTTGTTGTCAGGATGTCGAATGTGGGAGAAGCTAGTCAAGCTGGGGAGGAAGAACCCCGAGTACTTATAGTACCTATTGAGGAGGAACCCCGTGTACCTATAGTACCGATAGAGTAGGAGCCCCGAGACATTCATGTCGTTAGGGAGGAGCTGGTACAGAGGGAGTCATCTTCATTGATGATCGTTGTTGGTCAAGAGCATAAGTCCGAGACTGATCCTGAGTAGGATCCTGAGGAGGAATTTGGTGAGGAAGAGGAAGAGGAAGAAGAGGAGTTACCACGGTACACCATTGATGCTGAGATGTATGACACGCTATACGACCGTAATGTGGAATTACGAGATGAGGTGCAGGATTTGACCGAGCGAGCGGTTATTCAGCATATTACTCTAGAGCAAAAGGAGAGGGAGATTTCGACTCTTCACTCTCGACTGGAAAATGTAGAATGGGATTTGGTCCTTGAGAAGGGTCAAACTGAAGATAAGACCGAGGAGATAGAGAAATTGAAGGAGGAACTGAAGGAAACCTCCGAAAGGCTAAACATAGCATTGGAAGGCTAGGTAAGAGAATCGCGTCGGGCTGATCGTGTAGAGGATGATAGTCGTGCAAAGAAAGCGAAGATTTGGGGAAACGTACTCTACACTTAACAAGGTAATGAATGAGACCCAAGATCGAGTTTTGAGGTACCCAATCCAGTTCGAAGGACTGCCATTATACATGATTGATCGTAGGACGATGCATCACATCTTAGAAGAGGAGCGTAGCTAGGCTAATCAGTCCCTTGATCAACAATGATATGATTTATTTAATTATGTGAAGAACTTAATTAGTTTTAGATGTAAATTCTGACGTGTTTATGAACGAAAGAATATTTAAATGTTTTAAATCATGTGGATTCTTTATTCCAGGATAGTTGATGTAAATAGCAGTTATGCTATCGTTTAATGTTAAAACTTTGATTTGAATGCAAATATATCATGTTATTTGAAATGATGTGTTAAGTGATATGTTAAATTGTTGAGTAATGCCTTAACTATTAGAGAAATAAATAAAGTTCTAATAAAGCATTTATTTAACAGAAAAATGCCGCCGAGGAGAAGACAACAACGTCAACCAGCTCAGGAAGAGTCAACCAATAATAACAATAATGCCAACGCTAATCCCGTGCAGCAGATATTGAACTTACTGACTGGAGCCATGAATAACCAACCTCAAGCTCCATCAAACACAATGTTTAAGGACTTCAAGGCGGTGGGACCGCCAGAGTTCAAAGGTTCCATGAATCCAATCGAGGCTCAAATGTGGGTTATGGAGATGGAGAAGGTTTTCGACATTGTTAGGGTTAGAGAAGACTAGAAGACCACTTTTACAACGTTTATGCTGAAGTCTGAGGCTAGCTACTAGTGGCAAGCAAACAATGTGCGAGGTGGTGAAGGTGTAATTACGTGGGAGAGATATAAAGAGATGTTTTTCAAAATGTATATCCCAACTAGTTCACAGAATCAGATGGAAGTTCAATTTATGGAATTGAAGCAGGGAAATATGAGCGTACCTGATTATATGGTAAAATTCAACAAGTTAGCGAGGTTCACCCCGTATCAAGTTCACAAGGATGAGAGGAAGGCGAGACGGTTTGAGCAATGACTAAAGCCTTGGGTGTGCAACAAGGTATCAATGTTTTAGTTAAACACGTTTGTTGGAGTCCTGGAAAAGGCCATCCTCGCTAAAGATGGGAGAGATGCGGTGACCAAGTACAAGCAAGATCAGAAAAAGAAGAAGAGTGAAGGTGAAATTAATATAAGGCCAGTGGAAGTGGCACAGGAGTGGAAATTTCAATCAGAAGAAAAAATGGAATGATAGCTCATCATCGGGGAATCAGCAAGGTAATCAGAAGAAAAGAATCGAAGCATGCCTGACTTGCGGGAAAGTCCATCTGGGAGTTTGTATGAAAGGAAAAAGAGTGTGTTACAATTGTGGTCAGGAAGGCCACATAGCACCAAACTGTCCAAACCCAAAGAAGGGTGCTTGTTTTACTTGTGGTTTGAAGGACCATCTGGCAAGAGATTGTCCCAAGAATGGATCGGGAGGGTCAGGATTAGGAGGAAATCGGGATAATAACAGTGGAAATACCTTAACCATCACCGGACCAACCGCAACAAACCAACAGAGTGCCCGAAATTTCAACATGATGGTACAAGATGCAGTTCAATCCCGTGATGTCGTGTTAGTTATCATTCCGATCAATAAAATTAATGCTTTTGTTTTATTTGATTCGTGTGCTACTTGTTCCTTTATATCCGATGATTTTGCCAAGAATTTAGATTTTCCTAAGGATGAATTGGATTACCCCATGAACATAAAAATTGCGAATAGAGAAATAATCCCTGTTAAGTACGTACATAAGACCTATATAGTAGATATTAAGGGTAATATCATGAACGTAGATCTTATCCCTATTCGACTTGGAGAATTTGATTTTATTTTTGGAATGGACTGGTTATTCAATTATGAGGCTTTAATTGATTGCCAAAAGAAGCGTATTAACCTTATGACTCCGTCAAAAGTTGTGTTTTATGGTAACAAGTAGCCTAGACGAGCGAGTTGTCTGATAATGATGCAGGTCAGGAAGTTGTTGAGACAAGGATATGTAGGATACTTAGCTTACATAGTCGATAGTCGAAAAGAGAATTCGAAGGTAGAAGAAATACCGATTGTGAGGGACTTCATCGACGTATTTCCAGACGATTTACCAGGACTTCCACTAGATAGAGAGGTAGATTTCGTAATCGATTTGGCGCCCGGAACTACTCCAATATCGAAGGCACCATACCGAATGGCACCAGTAAAGATGAAGGAATTAATGGTACAACTACAAGAATTGTTGGACAAGAAGTACATTCAACCGAGCTTATCGCCGTGGGGAGCGTCGGTGTTGTTTGTGAAAAAGAAGGTTGGATCGATGCGACTCTGCATTGACTACAGAGAACTGAATAAGGTCACTATTAAGAACATATATCCATTACCGAGGATTGACGACCTGTTTGATCAATTGAAGGGAGCGAGAAACTTTTCCAAGATAGACTTGAGAAGCGGTTATCATCAACTGAAGGTGAGGCCAGAGGATGTACCGAAGATAGCGTTCAGAACGCGATATGGTCACTACTAATTTTTAGTAATGGCGTTTGGTCTTACGAATGCTCCTGCAGCATTTATGGGACTAATGAATGGTGTGTTCAAGCCATTTTTGGATAAGTTCGTAGTGGTATTTATAGATGACATTTTGGTCTATTCGAAAACCAAGGAATAACATGAAGAACATTTAAGATTAACATTAGAAGTATTGAGAAGGGAAAAGTTGTATGCCAAGTTTTCGAAAAGTAAATTTTAGATTGAACGAGTGAAATTTCCTGGGCACGTGATCGATAACAGCTAAATTTCAGTTGATCCATCAAAAGGAGAAGCCGTGATTAACCGGTATTAGCCGAGAACGCCATCAGAATTAAGAAGTTTTCTTGGATTAGTAGGATATTATAGAAGGATCATTCAAGACATTTCCAAAATCGCAACTCCGCTGACAAATTTAACTCGGAAAGCTGTGAAATTTGTTTGGACGGATAAATGTGAGGAAAACTTTCAGGAATTGAAGAAGAGGTTGAGTACAGCACTTGAGTTATCTCTTCCGGATGATACAGGAAATTTTGTTGTTTATAGTGATGCGTCGCATAAAGGACTTGGCTGTGTGATGATGCAAAATGGCAAAGTCATTGCGTATGCATCATGAAAATTGAAAGATTACGAGAAGGGATATCCGACCCACGACTTGGAGTTAGCTGCAGTTGTTTTTGCTTTGAAAATTTGGAGGCACTATCTATACGGGGAGAAGTGTGAAATATATACGGACCACAAGAGTTTGAAATATATTTTTACATAGAATGATTTGAATATGCGTCAAAGAAGATGGTTGGAATTAATTAAAGATTACGACTATGAGATTTTATACCATCCGGGTAAAACAAATGTAGTTGTCGACGCCTTAAGTAGAAAGTGTCATGAGAAATTGATGATGTTAACTGCTCAGGAGGAGCTAATTTCAGAAATATACAAACTGGTGTTAGAGGTGAAGTATCCTATGGAAATTGATGAGAAGCTATTTCAAATGCAATCTGGTACCACCCTACTGGATAAAGTTAAGGAGGCTCAGCTTCAGGATGAAGAATGTAAAAAGGTGACAAAGAAGATATCTAAAGGAACCGAACCAAGATTTAAGATGGATAGGGAAGGAATATTTAGATTTGAGAGTAGAATTTGGGTACCTCCGGTACAAGAGATTAAGGAAGAAATTTTGATCGAGGCTCATAGTTCACAATATTCGATTCATCTTGGTAGTACCAAGATGTATCAAGATCTTCGACAACATTTCTGGTGGCCAAATTTGAAACGTGATGTTGCAGAATGTGTTGCCAAGTGTCTGACCTATCAGAATGTAAGAGCGGAACATCAGAGACCAAGTGGATTGCTACAACTGTTGGAGATCCTAGAATGGAAATGGGAACATATTACAATGGACTTCGTGGTTGGCCTTCCGACTACTCAGGAGGGCTATGACGCAGTATGGGTTATCGTTGACCGACTGATGAAATCTGTACACTTCCTTCCGATCAAAATAAGATTCAACTTAGATCAGTTGGCGAGGCTATATGTAAAAGAAATTGTCTCGAGGCACGGAGTTCCGGTATCAATTGTTTCAGATAGAGATCCACGCTTCACATCAAATTTTTGTAAACGTCTTCAGGAATGCATGGGTATGCAATTGCGAATGATTACAGCTTATCACCCTCAAACAGACGGACAGAGCGAACATACAATTCAAACGTTAGAAGATATGCTAAGAGCCTGTGTGATGGACTTCAAAGGAAATTGGGATGATCACCTACCGTTAGTAGAGTTTCGCTACAACAACAGTTACCACGCTAGTATTGGCATGCCGCCTTACGAAGCGTTATATGGCAGAAAGTGCAGAACTCCGCTTTACTTGGATAAAGTTGGTGAAAGACAATTATTAGGGCCAGAATTGGTACAGCAGACGACAAAAATAGTCAAAGTGATTCGAGCACGACTGGTAGCAGCTCAAGATCGACAGAAGAAATACGCTGATCCACTTCGTAAAAATATCGAGTTTGAATCAGGTAGTTTTTTTTTTCTTGAAGGTCTCTCCCTGGAAGGGGAAGATCAGGTTCAGAAAGAAAGGAAAATTGAGCCCAAGATTCATTGGACCCTTTGAAGTACTGAGAAGAATCAGAGAAGTTGCGTATGACGTAGCCTTACATCCAACACTCGAGAATGTTCACAACGTTTTTCACGTTTCAGTATTACGACCATATAAAGACGATTATAAACATGTAATTGAATACGAACCCCTACATTTTGAGAAAGACTTATCTTACAAAGAAATTCCTATCCAAATTGTCGACCGAAAAGAACAAGTTCTCAGAAATAAAGTTATACCTTCTGTTAAGGTAATTTGGAGGAACCACAATGCTGAAGAAGCTACGTGGGAAATCGAAGAACATATGATGAAGAATTACCCTCATTTATTTACTTAATTATGTGTAAGTGATTCTGGGGACATAATCTTTATAGGGGGGAGAATGTAACAGGTCGAATTTATTGAGTCATGATTCTGGGGACAGAATCCTTTTAAGCGGGGAAGGATTTGATGAACGAGAATTTTGTAATTTATTTTAATATTTATTAAATTAAATAAATATTTTTCGATGAGTTAATTATTAGATTAAAAACTTAATTGATGCAATTGTGGTAAATTATTTTAAAGATATATGTTACATTTATTAAATTAATGTATAGAATTTTTATTATCAAAGTATGTGATTATGTAAGCTTATTATATAAAAAGAAATATTTAATAAGTATATTGGTATTTTAATTAATTTAATTATTAATTAGAGATTTAATAAGTTGACATTATCTATTAATGATAAATTAATTATATGACTATGTGAATTTATGAGAAATTATTATATTTTATTTATATTAAATTAAATAAATTAATTGAGTTATTTTATAAAGAGTGTGACATTATTTAAACTATATGATAAAAGAGTTTATTAAATTAATTTAGTTTAAGCCTTTAAGGCTAGCCAAACATGACAATAATAGAGGTTGAGGGCAGTTAACCCATGATGGGTAACTAACCTCCACAATGCGTCAGTTTATTGATGCGACATCTTCTTTATTTCATTTTTTAAGTCTTATAAAAACTAGTTAGAGAGAATTAGAAAATTCTGTGAGAGAATTCAGAGGATTTGTGAGAATCTCTATGTTGAAGAAGCTTTTGAAAAAGGGTTTTATCTCTTCTAAATCTATATTCTGGGTAATCTCTCCCTCCCAAATTCTATATTTCACGTATTCAAGTTTTGATAAAAATATGGCTTTCACAGTTTTCTATAAAGCCTCTATGATTGAGAAAGGAGTAATATTTATGAGTTATTTATGGGTTAAGATGTATCAAATCGTATTTATATATATATATATATATATATATATATATATATATATATATATATATATATATATTGCATGATTCCATATCCTCAGTTTCATAATATTACATCGTATATGATTTATACAAAATTACAAAGTATGGGTTTGGCCTTATGGCCTTATACGTGATATTTTATTTATTGATCATATATTATCCCTAAATTTTATACTCGTATATTATTATACATGTTGATACAAAGAGACCAAACTTTAAACGAACGGATTCTATGTTATAACGAATTCGTAGTATCAATTTTTATGTTTTATTTTCAAAACCTTCAAGAACATCAAAGTCAGAGAAATTATAGATTTTAACTCAGTGATTATGTGTTTTAATGGGTTAAAACCATTCTATAAATGTTGGGTTATATTTATGCATGAATTATAACATGTGTATATGATTAATTTTGTGTAGTAGTAATTTAATTTGAAATTTTTAGGCTGTGTTCTGCAATTTTTGCGAATTGCAGAACAGTTTCTGGCTCGCTGCGTCGCGCCGCCAGTCCAACGCCTTAAGTCCCGCGCCGCAGCGCCAAGACCTAGTATAAATGTGGCGCCGCAGCGCCACTCTGCAGAATGGTCAAGAAATGTAATTTTTAAAGTGTTAATTAAGTCTAGCAATGTATTGTAACTTTATGTAATGAACATAAAAATATATTATAAGTATAATGAGATGTTAAAATAAATACTTAACATGTAAATAACATAATTACATGTGAATTGAATTATTTATTTCATAAGTAGCTTATTATTCATGAAGCGTTATTATGTGACAATAAGTGTGATATTTGACTAAGTATAGTCATAACCAAAGTTTAGATAAAAGTATGGGTTTATGATGATTAGTTAAAGTTATAATTAATTGGTATTTTGAATGTGAATGGTAGTACGATTAAATTCATAGAACGTGCTTAGTTAAAGTGTAATCTACGCATGAGGCAAGTTTCCTAACCCTACTTGTCATTATTGTTCAAGTTTATTAATTACCTCAAGTAAATTATCATTACTATTATTCATGTTCAAATGTTATATTAAAGATTGATTATCTTTTCAAAGCATGATTCAGTTATACAATAATTGTCCTATTGTATACTTCCTGAGATTATTATTCAATTTGAATATCATTATTATTGAACCTTATTAGACTAGCGAACCCTTATTGATTCGACTAGTCCATAGTTGATGAGCGTTCTAAATTTCAGAACCCTTGATCAATTATCCAAACCAAACTTCCTTTGGTACGGACTTGAATTTCAAACTAAGATGAACATCCCTGCAAAGGTATTTACTTATGCGTTAGGGTTAAGATATTGTGCACAGTAAGGTACTAAGGGCTGATCCCCCTAAGTACGAGTAGAAAGGTTCATAGCCTTATGACTGTTAAAGGTTTCAAGTATAACCCTTGATAACCTAGGACATAGTTCAAGGTCTTATGACCCTCAGAATTCTTTTGATTCTTGTTATTCATTCTTGATTCAAAAGTTGAGCTTTTATTCAGATGTCTTTGATTTACTCGCATGTTATTATACTGTTATTTTCTTATTGTACTTGTGGGCAATAGTGCTCACTCTTGCTTAATAATAACATTGCAGTTAAGAACGAAAGAACTGATGAACCTTCCACTAGTAAGGGCAAGGGCAAAGTTAGCAAGTGACGAAGATTTGTTGTTTATATGATGATGTATTTTGTTTAAGACTTGATTTAATGATGTTGTTAAGAATTATTTGTTTATGATTCCGCACAGATGTTTAAGGTTAGTTTAACCTGGGATTATGTTTATGATTCAGATGTTGTAACTCTTTAAAGGGAAGATTTTATTTCTATCTATTGCATGGTTTGCATTTATTATGGGTAGATAGATAGATGATATTTGTATAGTTAACACCAAATCCTGTGGAATCGAAGTACCCGAATTTGGGGGTGTAACAACTACCATCGTACATGATGGATCGCAGGATGGTGTATCACATCTTAGAAGAGGAGCGTAGCAAGGCTATTCAGCACCTTAACCGGCAGTGATATGATTTGCTTAATTATGTGAAAGACTTAGTTAATTTTATATGTAAATTCTGATATGTTATGAACGAAGGAATATTTTAAATGTTTTAAATCCCGTGGATTCTTTATTCCAGGATATATGATGTAAATAGCAGTGATGCTATAGTTTGATGTTAAAACTTTTGATTTGAATGAAAATATATCAAGTTGTTTGAGATGATGTGTTAAATGAGTATGTTAAATTGTTAATTAATGCCTTAACTATTTAGAGAAATAAATAAAGTTCTAATAAGTGTTTATTTAACAGAAAAATGCCGCCAAGGAGAAGACAACAACGTCAACCGTCTCAGGAAGAGTCAACCAATAACAACAATAATGCCAATGCTAATCTCGTGCAGCAGTTGGTCAACTTACTGACTGGATCCATGAATAATCAACCTCAAGCTCCACCCAATACAACGTTTAAAGATTTCAAGGCAGTGGGACCGCCAGAGTTCAAAGGTTCCATGAACCCAATCAAGGCTTAAACGTGGGTTATGGAAATGGAGAAGGTTTTTGACGTTGCTAGGGTTAGAGAAAACCAGAAGACCGCTTTTACAACATTTATGCTGAAGTCTGAAACTAGCTACTGGTGGCAAGCAAACAATGTACGAGGAGGTGAAGTTGTAATTATGTGGGAGAGATTTAAAGAGATGTTCTTCGAAATGTATTTCCTGACCAGTTCACAGAACCAGATGGAGGTTCAATTTCTAGAATTAAAGCAGGGAAATATGAGCGTGCCTAATTATGTGGCAAAATTCAACAAGTTAGCAAGGTTCACCCCGTATCAAGTTCACACGGATGAGAGTAAGGCAAGACGGTTTGAGCAAGGACTAAAGCATTGGGTGTACATCAAGGTATCAATGTTTCAGCTAAACACGTTTGCTGGAGTACTGAAAAAGGCCATTATCGCTGAAGGAGGAAACGATGCGGTGACCAAGTACAATCAAGATCAAAAGAAGAAGAAGAGTGAAGGTGAAGGAAATAATAAGGCCAGTGGAAGTGGCACAGGAGGTGGTAATTTTAATCAGAAGAAAAAATGGAATGAAAACTCATCATCGAGGAATCAGTAAGGTAGTCAGAAGAAAAGAATCAAAGCATGCCTGACCTGTGAGAAAGACCATCTGGGAGTTTGTATGAAAGGAAAAAGAGTGTGCTACAATTGTGGTAAGGAAGGCCACATAGCACCAAACTGTCCAAACCCAAAAAAGGGTGCTTGTTTCACTTGTGGTTCGAAGGACCATCTGGCAAGAGACTGTCCCAAGAAGGGATCGGGAGGGTCAGGATCAAGAGGAAACCGGGGAAATAATAGTGGAAATGCCTTAACCATCACCGGACCAACCGACCGACCGCCCAGACTTTCAATATGAAGGTGCAAGATGTAGTTTAATCCTGTGATGTGGTGTCAGGTATCATTCCGATCAATAAAATTAATGTTTATGTTTTATTTGATTCAGGTGCTACTTTTTCCTTTATATCCAATGATTTTTCCAATAATTTAGATTTGCGTAAGGATGAATTGGATTATCCCATGAACATAGAAATTACGAATAGAGAAATAATCCCTGTTAAGTACGTACATAAGAACTGTAGAGTGGATATTAAGGATAATATCATGAACATAGATCTTATCCCTATTCGACTTGGGGAATTTGACGTTATTTTGGGAATGGATTGGTTATTCAATTACGGGGTTGTAATTGATTGCCAAAAGAAGCGTATTAACCTTATGACTCCGTCAAAGGTTGTATTTTATGGTAGCAAGTCACCTAGACAAGCAAGTTGTCTGATGATGATGCAGGCCAGGAAGTTATTAAGACAAGGCTGTGTATGATACTTAGCTTAATAGTAGACAATCAAAAAGAGAATCTGAAGGTAGAAGAAATACTGATTGTGAGGGACTTCGTCGACGTATTTCCACACGATTTGCCAGGACTTCCACCAGATAGAGAGGTAGCAAGATAAGACTCCAATATCGAAGGCACCATACAGAATGGCACCAGTAGAGATAAAAGAATTAATGGTACAATTACAAGAAATGCTGGGCAAGAAATACATTCAACCGAGCGTATCGCCGTGGGGAGCGCCGGTGTTGTTTGTGAAAAAGAAGGACGGATCGATGCGGCTCTACATTGACTACAGAGAACTGAACAAGGTCACGATTAAGAATAGATATCCCTTACCAAGAATCGATGATCTGTTTGATCAATTAAAGGGAGCAAGATACTTTTCCAAGATAGACTTAAGGAGTGGTTATCACCAACTGAAGGTGAGGCCAGAAGATGTACTGAAGACATCGTTTAGAATGCGATACGGTCACTACAAATTTTTAGTAATGTCGTTTGGTCTAATGAATGCTCCTGCAGCATTTATGGGACTAATGAATGGTGTGTTCAAGCTGTTTTTGGGCAAATTCGTGGTGGTATTTATAGACGACATTTTGGTATATTCCAAAACCAAAGAAGAACACGAAGAACATTTGAGGTTAACGTTAGAAGTATTGAGAAGGGAGAAGTTGTACGCTAAATTTTTGAAATGCGAATTTTGGATCGAGCGAGTACAATTTCCTGGTTACGTGATCGATAAAAAACGAATTTTGGTAGATCCATCCAAAGGAGAAGCCGTGATTAACTATGATCAGCCAAGGACACCGTCAAATATAAGAAGTTTCCTTGGATTAGCAGGATATTATAGAAGATTAATTCAAGATTTTCACATGATCGCAACTCCGTTAACAAATTTAACTCAAAAAGCTGTGAAATTTGTTTGGACGGATAAGTGTGAGGAAAGCTTTCAAGAATTAAAGAAGAGGTTGAGTACGACACATGTGTTATCTCTTCTAGATGATACATGACATTTTGTTGTCTATAGTGATGTGTCGCATAAAGGACTTGGCTATGTGCTAATGCAAAATGGCAAAGTCATTGCGTATGCATCACGACAATTGAAAGATTACGAGAAGAGATATCTGACGCATGACTTGGAGTTAGCTGCAGTTTTTTTTGCTTTGAAAATTTGGAGGCACTATCTCTACGGAGAGAAGTGTGAAATATATACAGACCACACGAGTCTGAAATATATTTTTTCACAAAAGGATTTAAATATGCGTCAAAGAATATGGTTGGAATTAATTAAGGATTATGACTGTTAGATTTTATACCATCCAGGTAAAGCAAATGTGATTGCCGACACATTAAGTATAAAGGGTCGTGAGAAATTGATGATGTTGACTGCTCAGGAGGAGCTAATTACAGAAATGGAGGAACTAGAATTGGAAGCGAAATATCCTATGAAGATTGATGAGAAAATATTTCAGATGCACTCTAGTACAACTCTACTAGATAAAATAAAGGAGGCTTAGCTTCAGGACGAAGAATGTATAAAGGTGACAAAGAAGATATCTGAAGGAACTGAACCGAGATTTAAGATGGATAAGGAAGGAATACTAAGATTTGAAAGTAGAATTTGGGTTCCGCCAGTACAAGAGATTAATGAAGATATTTTGATCGAGGCTCATAGTTCACGATATGTTTCTGGTGGCCGAATTTAAAACGTGATGTTGAAGAATGTGTTGCCAAGTGTCTGACATGTCAGAAAGTGAAGGCAGAACATCAGAAAACTGAGAAGATTGCTAGAACTGTTAGAGATCCTATAATGGAAATGGGAACATATTACAATGGACTTCATGGTTGGCCTTCCGACGGCTCGGAAAGGATACGACACAGTATGGGTTATCGTTGACCGGCTGACGAAATTCTTACACTTCCATCCGATCAAAATCAGATTCACCTTAGATCAGTTGGCGAGGTTATACGTAAAAGAGATTGTTTCGAGACACGGAGTTCCGGTGTCAATTGTTTCTAATAGAGAAAAAAAAATTTGAAACGTCTTTAGGAATGCATGGGTACGCAATTGCGAATGAGTACAACATACCACCCTCAAACAGATGTATAGAGTGAGAGAACAATTCAGACATTAGAAGATATGCTAAGAGCCTGTGTGATGGACTTTAAAGGAAATTGGGATGATCAACTACCATTAGTAGAGTTCGGTTACAACAACAGTTACCACGCTAGTATAGGCATGCCACCTTATGAAGCGTTATACGGCAGAAAGTGCAGAACTCCGCTTTATTGGGATGAAGTTGGTGAAAAGCAATTGTTAGGGCCAGAATTGGTACAACAAACAGCAGAAATATTCAAAGTTATCCGAGAACGACTAGTAGCAGCTCAAGATAAACAGAAGAAATACGCTGATCCACATCGTAAAAATATCGAATTTGAATCAGGTAGTTATGTTTTCTTGAAGGTCTTTCCTAGGAAGGGAAAGATCAGGTTCGGAAAGAAATGGAAATTGAGCACAAGATTCATTGGACCATTTAAAGTACTGAAAAGAATCAGAGAAGTTGCGTACGAGGTAGCCTTACCTCCAGCACTCGAGAATGTCAACAACGTCTTCCATGTTTCTGTGTTACGGCCCTACAAAGCTGATTACAAGCATATAATTGAATACGAACCCCTTCATTTTGATAAAGACTTATCTTACGAAGAAATTACTATCTAAATTATCGACCGAAAAGAATAAATTCTCAAAAATAAAGTTATACCTTCTGTTAAGGTAATTTGGAGGAATCACAACACTGAAGAAGCTACATGGGAACTCGAAGAGAATATGATGAAGAATTACCCTCATTTATTTACTTAATTATGTGTAAGCGATTCTGGTGACATAATCTTTTTAAGGGGGGAGAGAATGTAACGGGTCGAATTTATTGAGTCGTGATTCTGGGGATAGAATCATTTTAAGGGGGAATGATGTGACGAACAAGATTTTGTAAATTAATTTTAATATTTATTGAATTAAATAAATATTTTTTCGATGATTTAATTATTGGATTAAATAATTAATTGATGCAATTGTGGTAGATTAATTTAATTATATGTGTTACATTTATTAAATTAATGTAGAGAATAATTATTATTCGAATATGTATTTATGTTAACTTATTGAATTAAATGAAATATTTAAATAAGCATGATGTTATTTTAATTAATTTAATTATTAATTAAAGAGTTAATAATTTGACATTTTTAATTAATGAGAAAAATTAAATATATGACTATGTAAATTTATGAGAAGTTATTATATTTTATTTATATTAAATAAGATATTTGATTTATTGTGCAAGTGGGTGTGACATGATTTAAACTATATGATAAAGCTTTATTAAATTAAATGGTTTAGTAGTCTTTTATATTAGCCAACCATGGCCATAGTAGGAGTTATGGGCAGTTTCCCATGACTGGGTTAACTGAACAGAATGCGCCAGTTCTTATATCGACGTTTCTCCATTTTTTATTACTTCTAAGTCTAGAGAAATTATTCATAGAGAGAAAATTTAAGAAGTTTGAGAGAAAATTTTGAGTGTGTAATCAACAAGTAATTATGAAAAGATCATCTGGAATCACCTCTTCTTAAATTATACTCTGGGTAATTTCTCCACACCAAATTTCTATTTCACGTCACTTGGTTTTTATGAAAATGGCTTTCAAAACTTTTGTAAAATCTTTGTAATTGGGAAAGGAGTAATGTTAATGAGTTGTGTATGTATTAAGATGTTATCAAATCGTATTTAATTATTTATTATGTAAGTTACCATGTCATCAGTTTCATGTCGTATATGTTGATCAAAACTTACAGAGTTTGGGTTTTGGCCATATGGCCTTATACGTAGTATTTCATGTGTTGATCATATATTATCCTTAAATTTTACACTCGTATATTATTATACATGTTGATACGAAGAGACCAAACTTTAAACGAACGGATTCGGTGTTATAACGAATCCGTAGTGTCAATTTTCATATTTTATTTTCAAAACCTTCAAGAACATCAAAGTCAGTGAAATTATTGATTTTAACTCTATGATTATGTGTTTTATTGGGTTAAAACCACTATATAAGTGTTGGGTATTGATTATATATGAATTATAACATGTGGGTATGATTAAATTCATGTAGTAGTAATTTAATTGGAGTTTTTGGCTGTGTTCTGCAATTTTCGCGAATTGCAGAATAGTTTTTGGTTCGCCGCGCCGCGGCGCCAGACTCATACCTTACTTCCCGCACCGCAGCGCTACCAACTTATAGCGCCAAGTGTCAAGTCGCAGCGCCAATAGTCTGGCTGTAGCACCATCGCGCCGCAGCGCCGAGTACAAGTGTAACAGTGGCGCTGCAGTGCCACTCTCCAGAAAGTTCAGAAATGAGATTTTAAAATGATTAAGTTTAGCAATGTGTTAGTAATTTAATGTAATGAACATATAAACATGTTAGAAGTATAATGTAATGATAAAATAGATGCTTAACATGTAAATAACATAATTACATGTAGATTGACTTATATAATGCATAATTAAATTATTATTCATGAAGTGATATTATGTGACAGTAAATGTGATAATTTGACTAAGTATAGTCATAACCAAAGTTTAGACAAAAGAATGATCATTGATGATTAGTTAAGTTATAATTAACCGGTATTGTGAATGTGAATGGTATATAGGTTTAAATTCAAAGAACGTGCTTAGTTAAAGTGTAATCTACGCACGAGACAAGTTTGTTAACCCTACTTGTCATTATTGTTCAAGTTTATTATTTACCTCGAGTAAATTATCATTACTATTATTCAAGTTCGAATTATTATATTAAAGATTGATTATCTTTTCAAAGTATTATTTTGTTATACAATAATCGTTCTATTGTATACTTCTTCAGATTATTATTCAATTTGAATATCATTATTGTTGAACCTTATTAGACTAGCGAATCCTTATTGATTCAACTAGTCCTTATTTCAGAACCATTATTGAATTATCCAAACCAAACTTCCTTTGGTGCGGACTCGAATGTCAAACTGAGATGAACAACCCAGCAAAGGGATTTACTTATGCGTTAGCGTTAAGATATTGTGCACAGTATGGTACTAAGGGCTGATCCCCCTAAGTACGAGTAGAAGGTACATAGTCTTATGACTGTTAAAGGTTTCAAGTATAACCCTTGATAACCTAGGACATAGTTCAAGGTCTTATGACCCTCAGAAATCTTTTGAATCTTGAAATTTATTCTTGATTCAAAAGTTGAGCTTTTATTCTGGTGTCTTTGATTCACTCGCATGTTATTATTACTGTTATTTTATTGTTATACTTATGGGCAATCGTGCTCACTCTCGCTTAATAATAACTTTGCTATTAAGAACGAAAGAACCATCGAACCTTCCACTAGTAAATGGCAAGGGCAAGGTTAGCAAGTGATGAAGACTTGTTATTTTGATTAGATGATGTATTTATGCTTAAGACTTGAGTTAATGATGTTGTTTAAGACTTAGTTGTTTATGATTCCGCACAGATGTTTAAGGTTAGTTTAACCTAGGATTATATTATTATTCGGATGTTGTAACCCTTAAGGGGAAGATTTTATTTCTATCTATTGCATGGTTTGCATTTATTATGGGTAGATATATAGATGATATTTGTATAGTGAACACCAAATCCAATGGAATTGAAGTACCCGGATTTGGGGGTGTCACATGTGCCGTACCCGATAACAAATCAATCACGAATTCTACATCATTATCTGGCGGAATACCGAGTAACTCCTCTGAAAACACATCCGTGTATTCTTGAACCACTGCTATCTGTTCCAATGATGTTCCCATTCTTTGGGTATCCACCACATGTCATAGATAACCCTTACACCCCTTATTCAACATCCTCCTAGCTTGTGTCATGGTTAGACAACAAGAACTTCCCGGTGATTTATTTCCATAAAACACCACCTCAGGATTCTTAGGAAGTCTTAGGTTCACACTCTTTCTATGACAATCTAATATTGCTTTATGGTTAATTAACCAATCCATACCGAGAATCACATCGAATTCTCTTAACCTTATCGGTAAAAGATCTACCAATAATCTATTACCCCTGATATCTACAAAACAATTCCTATGAATGTGTTCAATGGGAATTATCTCCTCGTTTGCTACCTTAATGTCTAAAGGTATTTCTAACTTTTCAGGATTTAATCCCAATTGCTGAGCATTTCCACATGCTATAAAAGAACAAGTAGCACCCGAGTCAAATAACACGTAAGAATTTATTTCGTTGACTGGAATGATACATGCTACAACATCCGTTGATGCAACTGCATCTTGGACTGTCATATTAAACATTCGGACTGAGGGTCTACCCACTGATGGTGTTGGTCTAGTAATGACTAAATTACCACTACCAGAACCCTTACAACCCTCCGCCCCTTTCTTTGGGAAATTTCTTGCCATGTGGTCTACCGACCCACAAACAAAACATCCCCGACTTTTCTTAGGATTAGGACAGTTGGGAGATATATGACCCTCCTGCCCACAGTTATAACAATCAATCTTCCCCTTCAGGAAGACTCCCAGATGAGTCTTACCGCATGTCTTACATGCCTCCATCCTTCGTTTAGGATCCCCTTGTTTTTCTCAAGTATTCCAAGGGTTAAAATTCTTCCTCTTAGGCATATTGCCACTTCCACTGGCAACCTCTGACTTATTTCCTCCTTCTCCCTTACCCGTATTCTTCCTATCCCTATGGTACTGGGTCAACGCCTCGCTACCACCCTCCGCTATTATCGCCTTTTCTAGAATGGTCCCGTAGGAAGCACTCTGCCAACCCGATATCCTTGTATAAAGTTAGGGTTTTAGGCCCTGCTCAAACCTATGAGCCTTTCTCTCCTCCGTGTCCACTTGGTGTTGAGCGAACCTTGCCACTTCATTGAATTTAGCCGCTTATTGGGGAACAGTCATGTCCGAATACTTAAGTTCTAAGCTTAATCTCCATTCTCCCTTTCATGCTAGTAGGGAAATAGTTCTCAAAGAATACCTTCTTAAACTGTTCCCATGTAACAGCTTCCGCTCCAGCCCCACCCTGGTGAGCCTCCCACCAGTAGCTTGCTTCCCGCTTCATCATATAGGTCGCAAAAGAGGTCTTTTGTGCCTCGGCTACATTTGTAATAATAAATGCCTTCTCTATTTCCTTGACCCATGTTTGGCCCTCCATTGGGTCTGTGGTTCCCTTAAATTCGGGTGGACCTACACTTTTAAATTTCTTAAAGGTAGTCGTTCAGGCTACCCTAGGTCCTATGGGTGGTCTACCCCCAGTTTGGTTAAATGCAACCGTTAATAAATTAATGAACTCTTGTATTGGGTTATTAGGAACCCCCTCGTTCTCATTATGCGATTTCGCTTCTTGGTTACTTTGTCTTCTTCTTGGCGGAATTTCTTATTAATTAAATAAATTTCCGTTATTACTTATTTACTTACTTCGTTATTAGTTGTCAAACAATTGGACAATAACTCATACATTCAAAGAAAATTAAACATAAAAACTTCCTTTTATTAAAATGCTTATTTATTGTTCAAAACTATTTACAAGTTGCTTTCCATAGGCCAAAAACTAGTACATATTCATCCCGCGATTGACTTCTACAAAAATTGTGATTTACGAAAAGACTACCCTTTAATTATACAAAAGAGGGTTTTACGTCACTACACAAAAGTATTTATCATACTACTCCTAATCCTGCCTAACAGCATTCTCATGCTTCTGGTTTGCCAAAATCGACACAATATCTCGACTTATAGTATGTCGAGTCTGTCGCGACTCAATAGAATAACAAGCTATCTTAAGCCTGAAATCCTCGTTAAATTTTATACACTGTCTTTTTCAACCAGTTTCTTGTTAAATTTTATGACCTCGGTCTTATAGTCCTGAGCCTTATCAGTCATGAGAACTTTCTCATAGTCTGACTCTGCAGACTCTTTCGCCCCATAGAGATCACTGATATCTTCCTTCTGGTGCTGCACCATATTGTGCAGTTACATGTTACGGTCAAGTACTGAGAGGTACATTGCCCTCATAGTCTCGATAGGTGTAAACTCTAGGACAGGCATCACCGTATTAATTGATATTACTTGCATGTCATCCTCCACATCAATCATCATATTCAAATATGATGATATCCCCATGGTGTCCTTAGAATAGTCCTCCTCCGAGTAATATTCCTCAGGCTCTGACTCCTCTAGAATCACTACATGTATATGACACTTTGCTTGACCATCAAGTGGCCCACCCACCATGCCCATGGGTCATCCCCATGGGTTGCCCCATGGGTTTTACCCATCCCTTGACCCACTGGTTCGATCCACGGTTTACTTTTTGGATTAGGTTTGACATTAATTAACATTTGGCTTTAACCAATCTAATGTTGGGCCTTGACTTGGGCTTGTATACTTAATTCATTGGGCTTGTTTATTAATCCAAGTCCAATTGGATTGGATAAAATCCTTAACTCATATTCTAATAATACAACTCGTATTCTATGTGTATTACTCACATATTCTCTTTGTATAATACTCATATAATAATCGTATTATACGTCGTAGTATTCTTCATACCATACTCGTATGCATACTAGTATAATACTCATATTCCTTACGTATAATAATCGAAACGACTATACGCATTACATTTCCCTTTTTGGAAACCTCTTTCACAAACCCTTAGGTTTTAAGTCCATAGGCGAAAACTCCGTTTGCCATAACGAAAATATTATTGGATATTCCATAATATCGTCATATTCTAACATTACGCGTTTCTCAGAATTTAAAACCCTAGCTCCGAACGTCATCGGATGAATAGTGTTTTTACACAAACAATCTCAGAAAACCTTCGTTCTCGTCTTGATAATTAACAACAATTAATTCTAGCACAAAGCCAGAATACTAACCACATCCACACATTATAGGTCATAGAACAACCTTCGAACATCCTACTCACATAATAACTCAATTAAATTCATTTAATCCACATAATTAAATAAAAATTTAATTCATTAAAAATTCAAAATTCTCGGGCGTTACATCGCTTGATTCGCTTCCCACCAAAAAATTACCTCACCCTTCATCATATAGGTGACAAAAGTGGTCCTTTGCCCCTCAGCTACCCTAGCTACCACGGATGCTTTTTCAATCTCTTTAACCCAAATCTGGGCTTCAACAGGGTCAGTTGTCCCTCTAAACTCCGACGGTCCTACTTCCTTGAAGTCCTTAAAGTTTGCCAAGAGGTTGTCTGGTTGGTTCCTTGCGACTAGCATTCCTTGCTGCATAGCTTGTGCTACCATGTTTGTAAAGTACTGCATCAGGTCTACTTGTTTTTGTCCCTCAACGTTATTGAAAGACTCTTCTACCCTTTGATTTTGAGTTTTACGTCTTGGCGACATTATCTGGTTGAGTAAGACCATATATTATTCTTTACATTCTAAATCTTATCATATAAGTTTAGTATATTAACTCATTTCATTACTCAAACTTAGATTCATATTCATTTAGCGAATACTTTACATAGCATAGCACATACTGCTTTAAACATCATTCATCCCTTCATGACTACAAAAGTTGGAATTTACAACATTGACTAATACCAAAAGGAGGGAAAATTACATTACACACACATACTTAACATTAAATAGGCCTACACAACAGAACCAATACTACCTATTCACTACGCCTTTTTCTTGGACAACCTTTCGCTTGATGACCTTCTATCCCACAGATAAAATATGCTCCTGATTTATAGTCAGGACAATACAGAGTGGTATGTCCCTCATAACCACAAAGGTAACATATTTTTTTCCCTTTCTTCTTATCGGATTTTCCGAAGTCATGGTCTTCTATCTTTCTTTTCCCGCGGCTTGTCCAGAGAAGAAACCTTGTTCCTCAGATCCTGTACCTCTGTTGATGTTTTTTCAGCTTCAACTTTAGTGTCTGAATCACTATCTGTCAGCTCCACCATCTCTAGATCTGGTACTACGTTTTCTACAATAACCACTTCGTCTGAGTTGTTTTCATTGTGAGCCATCTACACACATAAATTATCCTGATAAGCATATAGTATATACACACAGTAAAATAATAGTATTATATAAGTTAACTTTAATTTTGTTTGACGATGAATTTAGTCAATTCATCTCTTTATAAACTCTATATGAGTTTTTTATATTTTCAATGTTTCTCTCCATTCTAAGGTTATAGCCTAAGGTCTATCTCACCTAAGGTTTCAAACCCTAAAGCTTTGATACCAACCTGTAAAACTCCCGAATCCAAGTACTTGAAACCCGAATTCAGTGCTTCACGATACCATTTCTATGAGCGGAATAATGCTAATAATAATAACAATAATATAAATATTAAACTTAATATACATAATTATCATAGTCTAGCTCCCAAGTACGTAACCTTTAATCATTCCTTACCATACATGATAATAAATATATAACATTGTCTTAATAATATTAAACTATTACATAAGATAACATTGAAATCATTCAGCAACCTTTTCCTTTTCCCTTATTCTTAACAGAGCCTTCAAGTTGTTCACACTTAGCTGAAAACATTTAAATTAAGCAAGGATGAGCATTTGAGTGCCCAACAAGTAATAACAATTATATATAAGCTGAAAGAATTTAAATATTTTCTTTATACTACCCTTCTACAACAAATCAATAGTTGTGAAGTAATCTAAATCGATAATAATAACATAACAACCCTATTTCAAATTTTTGAAACTACATATTAACTATAAATAGGGTTAATGGGACAAACTATGAATATTGTTTTCATTTTTGAAAAGGTTAAATAGAACTTCATCTGTAAACCGTCATAACTTACGGGCACGAGGGTGATCAACCCGTTGTACCGTGTATTGATCAATACTACATGCAAGAACGATGTTATCGTTCACTCTGTCCACCTTGGGTGCATAAAAGTTTTTCCAGTGTAAGGGATGTTCATACTTGTCGGGGTTCCAAACCAAAGCAATTCGGTTGGATAATAATAAGGTTTTATCTTGTTCAACAATAATCTAAAATTCAACATATATAAGGGTATTTAACAAAGGTGTATCAACATATGGTTAAATGCAATGATTATCCAAGTGGGGACACTTGTATAACCATTTATAGAAATTATCGAACATAATATATATCTGAATTACCATATACTAACATGTTGATAATCAATGAGCGTATATAATATAGGGTTAATAATTTGTACAGTAATAATTTAATTCTGAAACATTCTTACTCATGTTCATTGCATAAAGAAAATGCAAAGGTAGGATACTTGCCTGATGCGCTGCTTACAATACGCAACTTAGTTTTATCTTTTATATTACGACCTATCATTAATCAGATCATTCGTTCGATTAGAACAATATACTATAACATATAGTACTGCATTTTGCAGTCAGCACATAACTTAATCATATTATCACACATGTTCAACAGTCATTGCATCAAAAACAAACATTAATACAGTCAAAATATCTAAGTCTAGATCAATTTCTGAAATATGTCGGTGTACCGACAACTTTATCGGGCAATTATCGAGTCTAAGACTCTATTCTGTAACTCAATATCTGTAAATATCAGTCATATTATTTTTAATGACTCAATAAACATTTATTACTTTATCACAAATTTTCAAACACCGAAATCATTATTAAATGATTCAAATATCAAATAATTCTATTAACATTTAATTATTATTAAACTATTAATAAAATCATTGCCAAAATATTAAAGTTATTTATAATAACCCAAAATATTTTTAAAACATTTAAATTACCCTTAAATAATTTTTAAAATATTTAAAATTATTTTTAAATAATTACCATTAATATTATTACTTTAATAATATCTTAAACAATTAATAATAATTTTATTCATTTACCAATAGTATTAATATTTTATTCATTTATAATATTATTAATAATTTAATAATATTTTATTCCTTTACTAAAGTTATTACATTTTAATAATATTTTAATCATCCTTTAATATTTTAATTTAATATGATTAATCTTTTAATAATATTTTAATCTAAGTTTAATAAATTAATCTAATATTATTAATTATTTAATAGTATTTTAATGAAGCTTTAATCTTAATATTTTCATTTACTTAACAATATCATATTCTAATATTATTAATATCATAATAATATTTTAATAATTTATTTGATCAATAAACAATTTATTCTAATTGTTCACTCTTTACAAAACAACTTATTTAATATCCATAAAAGGTCATAAATAATATTTCTTATTATAAATTACCAAAATGCCCTAAAATAGTCATAATATTATATTTTAGGAGTATTCAAGGATTAAAATCTCATTTTTCTTATTTAAGACATCATTTAACTTTTTATTTCTTTTTATTCATAACTTCATCATTTTTATGAAAAATAACAAACTGATTTTAAAAATTCTTCTTTTCTGGATTTGAACAATATATGACCCAACAATATTTCCCAAAAATTTCTGGAATTTTAGAAAATGATTTACTAATTTTAAAGTGCCCAAAACACTCGGATCTTGCTTAATTTTTCATAAATCGAGTTTTGCTCAGACAAATCTAAAATATTCAAGGTATGAACTCATAAAATATATGAACCTACTGTAAACATTTAAGATTTTTCCCATGTATACGCTGTGAGATATTCTGCTGTTAATATGTAGGAGTCCTTTACGGAAATAGTCATTCCACAAACCCTATAACTCAAAACTTGTCCGTTCTTTTTCCTACACGTAGATAAATTCTCAAGGAACCTCTAGGATTTTTGCAAGATTTTTAAAAGACTTGCAACTGAATGAAACAGCCTCAAGAACAACGGGGATAGTAGCTTTTTAGTGTTTCAAAACCTAAACTTTCTATGTGGATTATTTTGGGGAAAACAGCCCCCAAGGCTTCAATACTTGCTATATTTGTGTTTTACCACTTGGGTTTAATAGATAACTCATGTATCTAGCACCCCCCCCCCCTTCGACGGATCACATATCCAAGTTGTAAAACTTGAGTTACACAAGATTTAGTGGAAGACAAACAAGTGTTTCACCCCTTGGAGAACATATGCTCAATTCCTTCCTCTAAACCTTTGATCTAACACTCAAGATACTTAGTTTCTTACATGATGATATGTAGAACTAGGGTACTTTGAGTATTAGACCATAACCCCCATATATGACGAGGTAAAATCCGAAATAGAGGAAGATTAAGAAAAAGAAAAGAATGAGAACCTCACCTAGTTTTGGTTGCTATCCGTCTTGTTCTTCCAAAGTAAGTAATGAACTTAGGATGCATGAACAACAACTCCTCTCCCTCTCTTAGAAAAACCGAACCCTTTCTCTCTTTTCTCTCTTGTATGCTACTAGCTTGGGAGAAAAAGATAGAAGAAGAAGAATGAGAAAAAATAAAATGTTCTAGCAAATGAAATGGGTGATTAACTATTATCCCCCATACTTTTATTGTCCCATGGATAAAAGGCTTTGCCTTATCTCTTCAATTAGCCTAATCATGTGATTAAGGGTGCTTAATAGATTTGCAACCAATGGGAGATTAACTCGCATGTCCTTGTGTGAAAGACTTCTACTTATGGAACTTGATTAGCATAATCTTCTTGCCTTAAAAGGCCTAAATGTTTGGTCCCTCTTGCCCCAATATATATACTCCATTTTGCTTTTATTTTAATGCATAAATTTGATTAATCAAAAAAGCCTAAAATACCCTTAATCAAATGGGCTAAGTATTGGTTTGTATTTTATTTCTTTTGGGCTTCTCTTTTAATTGTTTTGGGCCATGTAATGAACATAGTCTAACAATTTTAATATATGCTACCCAAATTATTTATTTAGGGTTTCCATTCCCATTCATATGAAATTTAATTACTTATATATGTGACTTTAGCTCATAACCTAATTATGTTTACTAGAAATAGGTTTAAAATTATTAGTCACTTGAAATAACAAGATTATCCACTTAAGTTAGTATACAAATTAAATACTAATCCTTCCTTATTACCATAACCCTTAGGTTATTTAATGGTCTCACCTAATGTATAATTAGGTTACGAAACTTTCATTTAGGGTTTAAAATAAAATAAAATTTATAATTAGGGTTTCACAGAGTAATACAAGGGTTTGTCACATAACACCATAATTGACCAACCCTTATCGGTCCACATATACAGTACACGTTTATAGCACTAAAAATCAAAATATAATTACTATTATATTATTATTCTCATGCATTGATCAAAATCAAAAAATTAGGGTTTGGATTCCATATCTGATTTACCTGTCATACTTAATATTATTAATTAAGTTAAAAATAATTAACTTAATAATCTGAACAAAATTCATATACAAAAATAATTATTATAATAATTCTAAAAATCATTTCATATATTATGTAAATAATATATGATTATATTTTCATGGAAAATAATTAATAAAACATTTATACTATAAAAATAATTATGATAAGAATATAATTTATAATGATCAATAATTCTAAATTAAAATTATTTGTAACTATTCATATTTTTACTTATCACATAAATACATATACATATTATCTTGGCACATATTCTCCATATTATAATTAATAAAAAAATTTATACTCAAAATTTCTAATTTATTTGTATAGAAAATATCGGGTTGTTACAAGGTCATGAGAATTAGAATTGTTTTGCAATCACCATGTCGTATACTATGATATAATTGAGAATTCAGTTTCGTGTTACGTGAATGAGTTAAGATAATCAAGTCTTAAGTTAAGTATTATAGACTTGATTAAAATGAAAACTAAACTAATGAAGATAATATTAATATAACTAATTGGTATTTTGATTCTAATGATATATGTAGGTTAATTGGCGAACGTTTATTATATTTGTGTAGCTTACACATGAGGCAAGTTTCTTATCCTAAACATTTATTGAGCAAGTTCCCTTACTTCATTCTCTTATTAATGAATACAAGTCTCATAGCTACGTTATCTTTTATGTCAAGAAAGTTTTCTATTCCTAAATTTTATATTATAGTTGAGCAAACTTGTTGATTCTATCTCAAGTATGATTGCACAAGCTCTTGTAACCTATTTCGTTACATCGAGCGAGTTCCATTATCCTAATTCTCGATATTGATATTAAACGCATATACTATTTAAATTCAATGATTCAAATGAGATTGTTCTAACTCTTTTGAATGTAGTACTTTGCATATATATTATGTCTATTCAGTTGTACATTACTGTTATTCGATCTTTGACTTTTATAACATTGTTCAATTCTATATTATTTTGTTGAACCTTCAACTAGTAAACCAACTTGTATTGATTGAATTGGTCTATAACCGAATAGCGTTCTAAAATTCTAGAACCACTGATAAGCTAGTTCCGAGCTAAACTTTCTTTAGTACGGAAATCCTAAATTAAAAATGAGATGAATAACCCTAATATAGGCATTTTGTACGTGTTAACATTTAGATATTTGTGCACAATACATGGTAAAAATGGTTGATCCCCCTAAGTACGTTAAGTACGGTTTGTATAGTCTAAATGACAATTAAGGTTGGGGTAACCTAATCACCGGGGACATAGTTCGTGGTCTTAAGACCCTCACATATTAAATTCAAACTTATTTTCTATTCTATTTTGTAGAACAAGTTCACCATTATTCAACATCCGTTGTTCATACTCTTGTTGATATTGTTATTACTCTTTATATCTGTAACGACCCAGAAAATTGATTAATTTGTAAAATGATTTTATTTGTTTAAATAAATAATAAAGTTATATTATTTGTTATTATTATGTGTTAGAAAGCTAAATATCGTTCTATAACCTAGAAACATCAGAAAGTCGTAGTATTTTGACTACGAGAAGGAATTAATGTGTTTGAATTTCCAAGACGAAAATAAAATATTTCTGAGAAATTTCCCGAAAAATACTATTCATCGATTTCCGTTCGGGAATTATTTTTGAACTTTCGAGAAATAAGTAATGATAGAATACTGAGGTGAGATGGATTATGTAATAATAATTCGAGTATGGAAAACGTAATTTCCTGCGAACTTAATTCGAGAACGTTAGGGAAAATAAAGCTTTAAGGAACTTAAGTAATGATTGCATGATATGTAGGTATTGTACGAGGAAATGAATACGAGTATGATACGAAGTATTATACGAGTATGTATGAATGATGGTATATCGTATATTATGAATGAGTAGACGAGTTGGAATACAAGAATAATACGTAGAGTTTATGTTCTAAGGCTTTAAGCCAAATGAATGGACTTGTAGGATTTGGTAAGAAGTTGATAAATCCAATTAGGATAATAATAAAGCCCAATGTTAATCAATGTTAAAGCCCAAAGGGTTGTAATGTATAATCCAGTGTGGATTAATGCAAGCCCAAGTGTAAGTAATGGTAAAGTCCAATTAGGTTTGTTAATACAAGCCCAAGTGTAGGATAAACTAATTAAACTTAAAGCCCAAGCTATTAATCCAATGGATTAAGGTGACCCATGGGGCAACCCATGATCATATGGTTAATTTTGGTGGCCAAGTAAAAGTTGTGATGAGCAAGTAATGGATAAGTGTTGTGGTTAGCAAGTAAACTTAGGGTATAAATAATGAATAGTAAGGAGGTTTGATTAAGGAGGTTTGATTTAGGAGGTGGGATGGCCTAATGACCACTATGCCCTAACCTTAGCAATCCTATAAATAGTGGAAGAGTTGGATCATTTTTACATTTGTTAATTTCATCCAACATAATATAACTTATTTGTTAGAGAGAATAAGCAAGAATAAGTTAGACTTCCACTATTAGAAAAGAAGAAGAACAAGCTTGATCATCAAATGTAATGATCCTATTCCATAAATCTTCCATCTCTACAATTATAGGTTGATAAGAGAAGTGTTGATTGATAGACATTTATACTAAGAAATGATAAGAATGAATAATCTAAGGACTTAAGTCTTAATAAGTCCTGAATAAGCACTTTGTTCATAGATAAGTTATTAACTAAGGAAGAACTTGTAAGACTTGTAACATGTTTACATGAATGAAGTTTGTATGATAAAGAGATGTGAGAATGGTGGTTAAAAGACTTAATCCATTATAAGTCATGAGAAATGAAATTGTATGTAGTTTATACTTTCATAAGTTATAAACTCACGAAGAATAAGTAATAACTTATCATGAGAATATGTTGATGTAATATATATGTTGGGATGTCAATATGATGGAAATAATCCATTTGGAACGATGAACAAATCTTAAGAAATGAAGTTATGCCAGAATTCTCACGATTGGACGATAATCGTCAAATTCGTGAAATTCAAGGATTAGAAATCGAATTTTGGTATTACGCTCGGAAATGTTGGTTTTCAATGGGAAAAAGTCTTTTTTGGCATTATAGAGTTGTGAACTCGAAAATTATCAAATTTCGACTTAGAACGAAGAAACGAGCGTTGAACATTTATCATTTTCATTAAAAATGAACTCATGGGTGAATTTTGAGTTAACGAAGTCAAAAATATAAAATTATTGCATGAACGCGTAGAGTATGTGATTTTTGAGCTAACGACTTTTGAACAGGCCAATTCGGACTTAAATGATCAAATTTAAAGTCTGGGAAGTTCACAAAGTTAATAATTTATCAAATTTTTCTAGTACACAGAGCTGGTGCCACATCTCCAGCCCAAGGACAGATAGGTGGCGTCGCAGCGCCGAGAAAGCCATAACCTATTGGAGTTTCGCGCCGCAGCGCGACCCAATGTATTGAAGTTGGCGCTGCAGCACCGGAACCGGGGTAAACCTACTGACGAGTTGCGTAGCGGCATGGGTCAAGGAAGGGAAGCTGGTGCCGCAGCGCCAACCTTAGGGTTTGCATAGTAAAGAAAGATTACGAAGATAAAAAGAAAGACATATAATTAGTAGTGAAGTACAACCTTAAGGAACTTGAAGTAACATTCTTAAT
Source organism: Panax japonicus (assembly GCA_020205505.1). NCBI lineage: Eukaryota > Viridiplantae > Streptophyta > Magnoliopsida > Apiales > Araliaceae > Panax > Panax japonicus. Next base: position 49,578,913 of record CM035113.1, read on the forward strand.
TATTGTTAAAGTCATTTAGTATTTAAACTGAAGGTTGACGAAAGATTAATTAAATGTCAAAGCAATGTAATGTGATAAGCCGGAACCAATAATAAACAATCGAGGGCATGATTAGATATAGAAGAAGTGTAAGATTCATTAGGAACCATGTATGTTTATTCATGACCTAATATGTTATGTTATGTGATCATCTACTGTAGAGACCTTAAAGACTTAAAGTGAACGTGTAATAACAGTATCAGATGCTGAAGGCAAGTGCTCTAACCCTTGTGTCAGTTCAATCTAGACAAGCTTTGTGATTCATGTATTCTTACGCATGAGTTGATATATGATAAAGTCAAAGCCAATTCTTTCGGCTAGACTTACAATATCTTAGATTTCTTATAATCTATCAAAGTATTGTCAATGTTTTACCAAATTATGTTGGTGTGGTTTTCAAATGAAGACTGAGTGTGCTAAAATGTTTTATCATCAAACGACAGGCACATGAGGTTGCCACAACTTAAACGTACATAAGTTTAAAGAAAGTAGTGTTGATCAACATAGAGTACTATAGGTTGATCACCTAGACGTTCTCATAAGATATGTCAGACTTATAGACTTAGTGTCGGGTTGTCCTTTTCAAAGAAAGTATGAAATGCTAAAGGACTTGGATCGAGTTCTATGTTTAACGAATGTTATTCATTGTAAAACTTTTTGAAGGAAAAGAAAAGCTATTTTGAATTATCGATAGTACTTCGTAACTATTGTTCAGTTATTGAAGATATACGATTCCTAAGTTTCAAGCATGCAATTTAATTGGAATTGTTGTACTTGCTGAGCTAGTTATGCTCACTCTTTCTTGAACCATATGAATGAAGCTTAGACCAAACGGATAGAAGGATCCGACAAGGATAAAGGGAAGGCTAAGGCAAAACTGTATTTTAATTATGTAATATTATAGGTGAATGATATTAATATTTGATATTATGACAAGAACAAATGCAATGGTTATTAAGAACCTAGGGAATGGTAATATTGTTTTGGAATATATATATAAGATATATTGTGTGAACTGTAGCACCGTGTAGCACTATATGTCGGGTTGGAAGATACCCGAATTTGGGGGCGTCATAGGTTGGTATCAAGGCAATAGGTTATACAACTTAAGGGGTGATTAGAACCTTAAGTCATAACCTTAAGAAGAGTTAAAGAAGTAAAAGATGGAAATAAACCCTATAAAAATAAATTATATATGTTATGTGGTTTTATTATTCTACTGACGTGTACTAATCAAACTATATGTTTTGTTGTAGATGTAAGGAGTAAATGAAATGTATAGGGATATATACATGTAGTCAGGGAAGGGTCGGTGAATCAAGTAGAGATTATACCGAATCATATAGCAGTAGAGCTTGAAGTGGTGATAGTTGAGTCTAGAGACTCTGAAAGCCTAGATCTCACGACCATGTTAAATGTCATATCTAAAGAGGATGTGGAGGTGGTGTCTTTTAACCCCATAGCACCTGATGAAGAGATGACTCCGGGGGACTCAATGGGAGCACTATTCATGGAAGTATTGGATAGAAACATCCAATATTATATGGAGGTAAAGGAGATGAAAGAGGAACTTCATGTTGTCTTGGAGGATAAGACAGATGTGGAGTCGATGTGGGAGCATGAATATTAGGAGAGATTTTTAGCCAAGGACAAGGTCCATGAGCTAAAACAAGAGGTCTTTGAGCTCAGGCACAAGCTAAAGACCAAGAAACAGAAGATAAGGAGGATGTCCTATATTCATAGGAGTTCTCATAAGGATTTTCAGCAGTAGGTAGCTGGGTATCTAATAAAGGTTGGGCAGACTCGGCATACTATCAGCCGAGATGTTATCGTCAGTCTTGCCACTGCGGATTTTAATAATGCCTTATGGCAGATGTAATCTAGTAGTGGCTAGAGTAGTTTTAGATATGTAAATATGATGTATCTAGTAGTGACGTGAAATCTTCTTTTGTATATCAAAGGGTAGTCTTTTGTAAATCCCAATTTTTGGAAAGTAATTACGGGATATTAATGTAATCAGCTCATGCTGTGTATTGTAAACGATGTAGTATTATACTACAAGGAATGAATCAATATAAACCTTTTTCAGAACATATTGAGTAATGAATGTTGAAGTTATTGTTTAATCTTAAATAATAACTAACTAACATGAAGCGGATGATAACAAAATCTATTGTTTATTGTATCTGCAAAATGCCGCCAAGAAGGAGACAACATAATCAAGACGCTAACATAAATCAACCGGAGGGAGGTCCGGTAAACCCCATATAGGAATTTGTTAACTTGTTAACAACATCATTTAATAGAAATGGGGCAAATATCCCCGTAAATCATGGAATAGTACGAGCTACTACAATTAAAGATTTTAAGAGTGTTGGACCGCCGCAGTTCAAACGAACTACGGACCCTATAGAAGACCAGACATGGGTGAAAGAAATAGAGAAGGCATTTGTTATAGCAAATGTTAACGAAAGCCAAAAGGTTGCTTTAGCAATCTACATGATGAAAGGAGAGGCCAACTTTTGGTGGGAGGCCAACCAGGCTAGGACCGATATCTAGAATCTAACGTGGGTAAGGTTCAGGGAGATTTTCTTCGAGAACTATTTTACCATGAGTATGCAGTGATATCCCTTACGACAATAATGATATCCATTACCGCAACAATAATATCCCTTACCACAATAATGATATCCCTTACCATACTAATGATATCCCTTACCTTGGCATTTGACTTGATTCTGCTTTCCGTGAAATTGATAATCTTAAACAATGCTTGCATTTCTTATCTACACAGGGAGTAATATTACACTCAATAGAAATACTCACAATATTGAAGTAAAAGAATTCTATATTTTTAGTGTAGTGTTGGTGTGTGTTTAGTTGCTCAACCGGGAAACATATTTATACACAAAATTGAGGAAACAATTAGCACACACGCTTTGACAAAATAACCAAATGAGGTATATAATAATGGTAGTGGAATTTATGGTCCCATAGAGAAAATTAAACCAACTTGTACATGTTTTAAAAATAATCGAGTTGTGGTCCAGACTACTTTAGAAAAAGTAAAGTGTCGACAAGTCCTGCTAAACTTACTTTTGTAAAAAGAAAATAATTGAAAAAAACATATGTATATCATACTTAACTTTAATCAACACCTTTTATTCATCAATTATTTACACATTTTCAATCTTTCAATAATTATTCACAATTATTAACATAGATCCACAATACTTCCAATTGGTATAATTATATCATATAAAATAATATGAGTTACTGTGAAATAACTACTGTGACAATTATTGAATAAAAGACTGAGTTACTTCTTACGTAATTAAGAATCAATACCTTTAAATTTTAGTAAAAGTAAGGATCAACATCAAATCATATTTATCTCGAATAACATATAAACCAACTAATAATTCATTATTCATTTAAGTTGTCTTTATTTATAGCATAATATCATTGTATTTAATAATGTTCATGTTTTACAACTTAGAACAACATCCTTTATCGTTGAAAACATTACATGTTGCATACGTGCCCTCCGATTGCTTTTGAATACACATCAGTCCCTAAAATAACCATTTTAGGCCTTTATATCGATCTCAAATCTCAAAACATATAGAATAAAAGTTTTAGGTCTACTTGTTATCTTTCCGAATCATCCTGAATCACCTCAATCGGAGTTCGTATGAAAAGGATTTGCCCAATTTACTAAAGGACGTTCGAACAGATTTTGGCTTAAAACTTGACCAGTGCCTAGGCGCCCAAATTTGGCATTGGGAAAGCACCTAGATGGCCAAGAACAGGTTCTAAGCGCCGTGCTTAGTGCTTAGGTGCTTGACCTTTGGCACTTAACTCCAATTTTCCAAATTTTGTAACTTTTGACACATATACTTCAAATCTACATAAGTTCTTCATCCGTTGTCGGAATTAGTCCGTTTTCGAGGCTATGAAAAGCTTGTAACATGCTCTACAAAACCCCCATGATTTCATATTTTTTTAGATTCATTTATTATTCCAAAATTTGGCTCCAAAGTCCCCCAAGACTAAGTTTTTCATCGCTTAACATGTTTTACAAAAACTTTCATCACAACTTCAATTTAAATCATTTTTAGTCTGTTCAAATTGGAATATTTCCATAATTTCTTAATCTATAGATCATCCTCCTCGAATATTACACATAAATAAACTATCAACACTTTTAAAAGTTTGATTTAAGTCCTCAAAATAACTTTAGTTCATCCTCAAACATATGCCCAACTTTTTGATCTTAAATTCTATTATGACATGGATTAAACATAAAATCTTTATCACGTACTTATTTATTACTTTGGATCCATCATGATCCCCTATAACCCAACTTTTAACAAATTAAACTCTTAGTAAAATTAAATAGATGAAATGTTTTTGTTTTACCTTTTGATTTCTTATTCATCCTTCATGCTTCCATAGTTTCATCTTCTTATTTCTTCCTTTCTTTCTCTTTCCTTTCTCTCTTCTATCTTGCTTCTTCTGAACATGGCTATAGTAGGGAGCATGAGAGAATAAGAAAGTGTGCTAAAAATGAAAATGATGGTGTTTTTTTTTTCTTCCTTTCTTCTTCTTCTTCTTTCTCCCTTTCTCTCTCTCTCTTATCAATATTTTGGGCTACGGAAGGAAGAGGTTGTGAGAAAAATGAGAAAGACATCTCTTGATTTTTGCCTTATTAGGCTCTATCAATTGCCTAACTCCCTTGTCCCACCAAAATGAAATTAAACAATCAAACAAAAGGTTGGTGATGAATGTGTGGAAAGTTTGAAATATTAGGAAAATAAGGCTCAAGATTATTCCACCTATATCAGCATTAACCGCCCCTCTCATAGACCACAATATTCTAGAAGGTTTAATACTCCTCTATTATTAGCTCATTTATCCGATTAATTGTTCATTTGACTATTTATAAATTTAACATTTCACAGTTTTAAAATAATAACCATAAATTAATTTAGACTTTTATTTCATAAAATTTGGGGTCTTACAATCACCCCACCTTATAATATTTCGCCCTCGAAATTTATGTACATACCTAAAATTCTGAAGAAATAAGAATTTCAAATTCTAGCTCCCGGGCTACTTCCTTTGTCTCATGGTTCATCCATTGCTCAATTCCTGTATTTCAGATATCATTCTAGAATACAGTGTGACGCCCCCAAAATAGGTATACAACACTCATTCTGAGTCGCCAAATACATGGTACATAATGCAAACTACAACTTTAATAATACAAATGTCGTGTGAAATACGACAATACATAATGTGAGTTTAAATACAAATATTGTCTTCTAGACAATATCCACACGCAAATAAGTCATCATTACAATTATTCAAACACTATTTTATAGAAATAATGAGGACTGCTAAAACATCTTCCTAGAACCATCACTCCATACCCCGACTCGATCCTATTATGTTCTCACCTCCTGAGAAGAAAAATGGAACAAAAAGGAAATGGTGAGCTCATCTAGCCCAGTAAAGAATATTATGACTAAGATAATATACAACAAATTATCGTTAGTCTTCAACAGGGAAAATCTGATAAAATATAATAGACAACAAGTTTTAGATCAATAAATACAGCGGAAATAACAATCCATTAGAAGAGTCACGTAGAGAATAAATTCTACTGTCTTCTAAGATTTAAAAGTCCATCATCAATATTTCATCCCTGTAACAACAATCAATATACATCTTTAATCATCTTTGCACTACAGGCCAAAGATATTTATTTGTATCACCAGTTGGTCATGTTCATCTGAACACATGTTCATCTTTGCACTACGGGCCAAAGAGATTCACCAGTTTAATCATTCATCTTTGCACTACATGTGACGCCCCCAAATCCGTGTAACATCGATTACAGGACATGGTGCTCACGATAACATACCTCATCATCTATTTAAATAACTCTAATAATAATAATAATAATAATATTAACTATTACATACTTATTCAAAATAAAGTCCCAAGTCTTTACAACCTTTAATAAACTGAAACTTAAACTTAGCGTTTATCGCTACATCACATCATATGCGAAAATATAATTATTACATAAATAACTCTCATCATTTCATCTTAGACTTTCCTTTGTCCTTGCCCGAGCCCTCAGCGTTATCAGCCTTAACTGAAAAGTTTAAGCAAGAATGAGCACAAATTGCCCAGCAAGTATATAGAGTAGTTTGAGAACATACATCAGAAGTAGAAGCATTAGTATGAATATTTCTCAATGGTTGAATTAAATATCAAGAGATAAACTGGAATAACAAGATAAGAGTTCTGGAATTCTCAACAACATACTAAGGGGTGTTAGATACCCTGAACATTAATTTGTTTCATCAAAAACCATCAGACGGTTTAACAATCAAATAGATTGTAAACGGTCTCTGCAAGTACTCCAGGTGATCAGCCTATCGTACCCTACATTGTGCACAAGTATAAAGTTTAAATGCATAAGCGTAAATGGGACTATATGCCCGACATCAGTTGCCCCGTTATTCGGGTTGTTCATCTTAGTATTCATGCGGGACCTCACCAAAGCAATTTGGATTGGTAAACATTCAATAGCTTCAAAGGATTTGAATTTTTCAAACAATATATACTATTTTTGCATCAATAACATCCAGCTTAAACGAAAGCTAGAAAACATGCTTGAATATAGTTCATCAAGGGTATACAAACTTTAAAGTATAGCAGTCACAATAGGAACTGAATCATCAATAACATTTTGCATCACAATTGAAGTTATAAAACTTTACAATAAAGAAGCTTGCACGAATGATTAATTAATCACAAGCCCAAACTTACCCTCGCTGCAATCAACTGAATAAGAGTTGAAAAAATTATAATGAAAAATAGGGTAAGAAACTTGCCTGATGAGCCTGCTACAATACACGCTAGTAATTAACCTTCACGTAACCTAATTACATGTGTCTCGTTAATCACCATTCATACACAATCTAGTTTGAAGTATAAGGGTCTCCTATAGATATACTATAAACATCATAAAAAGATATATTTAGAAAATATATGCCACCCATTTTAGACATCATAGGCAGCCCAAAATAGAAATTAAAAATGCCCAAACATAACAGTTTTTACATTTTTTTCAGCTTTACCATATCTCGCTAAAACAGGCATAACTAATTCGTTTTAAAACATTTTTGAGCGATTCTTGCGCCCACGCGAAGCTAACTTCTAGGGCTACAACTTTCGTTCATGGACCATCTTCAAATTCCAAGCACAAAATTCCAGAAAATCTGTACAAGAGGACTGCACCGAATTTGCTGGACAGATTTGACACAACTACTTTGAAAAGTCATAACTCCTTGCTCCGAAGTCGGAATTAGTCCGTTCCGGAGTCTATGGAAAGCTTATTCAGTGTACTATAATAATCCAAAAGCCCATAATTTTCTAGAAACTGTAGCTAGTACCGAATTTTGTCTTTAGGGTCAGCAGTTCACAGTTTTGTTTTTCTTTTCGGTTTCTAACATGTTTGCTTATGATTTTCATATCTCACTCAAAATAGCTTCGATCCGAACGAAATTTGGACATGTTATACCACATGCTACATACTATTTTACAAAATTATTACATGCCCCAAATGGATTATCTAAGACATGATTTCGAGTGACCAAAAATCCAAAAAAAAATCATGCAAACTAGTTTAACCCAACTTTTGAGAAAATCATGATTTTGATTCTAGCATGCATGAGTTTGATTCCTATTATCTAGACCACTTCTAATAACATATAAATACATGTTACAACCATTCAATTCTCTAACTTTTCATGTTTTCGTCAAATTAGCATCTAGGAGGCATTTTATCAATTAGCTAGCATACATGGCATGATTTCTTGATTCTATACGAATTAGTAACATGTTTATACCAGAATTTTCCTTCCTTAACCGCCACATAGTAGAATCATACCTAAACATGGCATTACAAACAAGACAAACCAATAACCATACTAATTCATGCATTTTCTCCACCATTTTACTTAGGAACATAGAAAATAGCTTGAATGCTTACCTTATGGACGAATTCCTCTTGTTTTGATCGCTTCTAATGCTTCTTCTTGATTGCTAGACTCTCCCAAAATCTCCAGAACTCGTTGCTCCCAAGCTCTCACTCACAATTCTCTCTTTTCTTTCTCTTTTGCTCTCTTGGTTAGAATATGGATGTGAAAGAGGAGAATGGGTTTAGATGTAATGTACATATATATGGTGTATTCAACTAAACTCTCTAGTCCCTTGTAACTCCCCCATGATTAGATATCATTACACTCCCCATTCATTAGTCTAATTATGGGTATAAGTTACAAAAATGAAAGGTTGTGGTGTTATAAAGAAAATAAACTCACTCCCTCCTTACTACCATAATATATACGAATATGCTCCTTTTATTATCCCAATTTGATGGTCACGTGGACCCCCCCCCCCCAGCTGCTGCACTTGAGTATAAAATATTATAATAATCATTTAATCAATTAACAAGTCATTTTGACCATTTTGCCCTCCGTAGTCGAACGTGTCGATACTCATATCGATTCCTACTAAAGTTGACGTCCCGGACGTCATAGAACTATCAGTTTTGTCAAACTCAACTTTAAAATTCGTATTTGACTTTTCCCCCGAAAAAGTCAACCAGTTGACTTTGACCAAAAAGTCAACCGTGACGCATTTTCGTGGTTATAGTCTATCTTGACTAATTTTGACGTTTTGGACTCAAATACGCTGTCCGTGTCACTAAATTCCTCTCCAAACTCAAAGTCGTGTTTTAAAGTCATCCCACAAAATTAATAGAATTAATTTCCATTCTTACCCATTTTAAATAGTTGAATTATACGGAACCAACCATTCAAACACATCTCATCACATAACATATAAGTAAACATAGATACAAGTAGTAAATATTTATCACATAAGAATTTCACATAAGTTCGTTTATTGAAATTGTTAAATTACATAGAAAATCTCGGTTATTACATTCACCCTCCCTTATAAGGATTCCGTCCCCGGAATCATTACACATCAAACAAACAGATTAGGGTAGTTTTTCATCATTTTCTCCTCGAGTTCCCACGTAGCCTCCTCGGCGTTGTGGTTCCTCCATAGTACCTTAACAGAAGGTATTATTTTATTTCTTAACACTTGCTCTTTTCTATCAATTATCTGCACTGGAACCTCTTCGTAAGTTAAGTCTTTTTCGAACTGAATGGGTTCATACTCTATGACATGCTTGTAGTCCTGCTTATATGGTCTTAAGACTGAAATCTGGAATACGTTGTGTATATGTTCTAGCTCCGGAGGTAAAGCTATTTCATAAGCTACCTCACCGACTCGTCTCAAAACTTCAAAGGGTCCTATGAATCTGGGACTAAGTTTTCCCTTCTTCCCAAATCTCATTTTCCCTTTCCAAGGTGATACTTTCAAAAACACATAAGTGTCGACGTTGAAGTCTCGTTGTTACCGGTGTTGATCAGCATATTTCTTCTGTCGATCCTGAGCCGTCACTAGCCTCGCTCGAATAGTTTTGATCACATCCGCAGTCTGCTGTACCAATTCTGACCCTAGCAGTTGACGTTCTCCTACTTCATCCCAACACAATGGCGTTCTGCATTTCCTTCCATATAAAGCTTCATAAGGTGGCATCCCGATGCTCGCATGGTAGCTATTGTTGTATGCAAATTCCACCAACGGTAGGTGATCATCCCAACTCCCTTTGAAATCCATCACACATGCTCTCAGCATGTCCTCTAACGTTTGAATAGTTCGCTCACTCTGCCCATCTGTTTGTGGATGATATGCGGTGCTCAACCTCAGATGCGTTCCCATGCGTTCTTGAAAACTTCTCCAGAAGTTCGCTGTGAACCGCGGATCGCGATCTGAAACAATTGAAACTGGTACACCGTGTCTGGAAACGATCTCTTTGATATAAAGTTTAGCCAACTGATCCAAGGTATAGCTGATCTTGATTGGCAAAAAATGCGCTGACTTGGTCAATCGGTCGACGATCACCCACACTGCATCGTAACCCTTCTGCGTAGTTGGAAGTCCTACCACAAAATCCATCGTGATATGCTCCCACTTCCATTCTGGAATTTCTAACGGTTGAAGTAACCCGGTCGGTTTCTGATGTTCTGCCTTGACCCGCTGGCACGTTAAACACTTGCTGACGCACTCTGCGACTTCTCTTTTCATATTGGGCCACCAATAATGTTGACGAAGATCCTGATACATTTTTGTGCTTCCCGGGTGGATTGAGTAACTTGAACTATGAGCTTCCTGCAAGATTTCTTCCTTTAACTCAGATACCGCTGGCACCCAAATTCTCTCCTCAAATTTTAACAGACTATCACTACCCATGTTGAATTTAAGTTCCTCTCCGTCGGAAATTCTTTTCTTCATTTTCTCACATTCTTCACTATCGCCTTGTGCTTCCTTGATCTTGTCCAATAGAGTCGGACGAACCTCCACTGCGAACAATTTCCCATCTGGCTCTCTCGGCCTCTTTATCTCTAGCTCCAAATTAGCCATCTCCTTGATTAACTCCTCCTGAGCTGTTAGCATTGCCAATCTATCACTGCGCTTTCTGCTTAACGCATCTGCTACCACATTAGCTTTCCCCGGATGATACAAAATATTGCAATCGTAATGCTTTATTAGCTCCAACCATCTTCTCTGCCTCATATTTAACTCCTTTTGCGTGAAAATATACTTCAGACTTTTATGGTCTGTGTATATTTCACACTTCACACCATATAAATAATGCCTCCAAATCTTGAGGGCAAATACTACCGTTGCCAACTCCAGGTCATGGGTAGGATATCCCTTCTCATAATCTTTCAACTGGCGCGATGCGTACGCAATGACTTTACCGTGTTGCATAAGCACACAGCCAAGCCCCTTGTGTGACGCATCACTGAAAATCACGAAGTCACCTGTATCGTCTGGTAACGACAACACCGGTGCCTCACTCAATCTCTTCTTGAGTTCTCGAAGACTCTCTTCACACTTCTCAGTCCAGACAAACTTCACCGACTTCTTCGTTAAATTCGTCAATGTTCCTGCTATCTTCGAAAAATCTTGAATGAACCGCCTGTAGTAGCCCGCTAATCCTAAGAAACTTCTTACCTCCGTCGGTGTCTTTGGTTGTTCCCAATTCTGAACCGCTTCTACCTTTGTTGGATCCACAGAGATTCCGTTCTTGTCGATCACATGACCCAGAAATTGACCTTTTTCTAACCAGAACTCGCACTTCAAAAATTTTGCGTATAATTTATCCCTTCTCAACGCCTCCAATACCAACCTTAAATGTTCAACATGATCTTCCTGAGTCTTGGAATAGATTAGGATATCATCTATGAACACAACTAAAAATTTATCTAAATACTGTTTGAATACTCGATTCATCATGTCCATAAACGTTGCTGGTGCGTTTGTTAACCCGAACGACATTACCAGAAACTCGTAGTGACCGTAACGAGTTCTGAATGCTGTCTTAGGTACATCCTCCTTTCTCACCTTCAACTGGTGATACCCCGTCCTTAAATTGATTTTGGAAAAATATTTTGCTCCCTTCAACTGATCAAACAGGTCATCTATCCTAGGTAACGGGTATTTGTTCTTGATCGTCACCTTGTTTAGCTCTCGATAATCGATGCACAGTCTCATCGACCCGTCCTTCTTCTTTACAAACAACACTGGTGCTCCCCAAGGAGACATACTCGGTTGAATATACTTCCTATCTAACAATTCCTGTAACTGTACCATCAGCTCCTTCATCTCTGCCAGTGCCATTCTGTACGGGGCTTTCGAGATCGGCGCCGTTCCCGGTACTAAATCTATAACGAATTCGACCTCTCTATCCGGCGGAAGACCTGGCAATTCTTCTGGGAATACATCCAGAAATTCATTCACTACTGGTATTAGTCCCATTTCTAACCCTACTTTCTGAGTATCGACGATATGGGCCAAATAACCTACACATCCCTTTTTTAGTAACTTCCTCGCTTGCATCATCGTCAGACAACTCGAGAGTCTTGGCGACCTACTCCCATAAAACACTACCTTCGACTGCTCGGGAGTCTTAAGGTTTATACACTTTTCCTGGCAATCCATCATTGCTCCATGGTTAAATAACCAATCCATCCCTAGAATTATATCAAATTCTCCTAATTGAATTGGGATTAAGTCCACAGGTAACTTAAATCCCCTGATATCTACAACGCAATTCCTATGGACATGGTTAACGGGAATGACTTCCTTATTAGCAACTTCTATGTTCATAGGATATTCTAATTCTTCCTGAGGTAAGTTTAATCGTTGGGAGAATTCATGCGAAACGAAGGAACAAGTAGCACCCGAATCAAATAATATATAAGCTTAAAGTGTGCCACTGGGGCCACTGGAGGGTTGTTGACATTCAGGGTTCGATTTTGAAGTGCCCCCACTAACATGTCTACAAACTGCTGCATAGGGTTCGGTGGATCCCCAACATTACCGTCTGACCCCTCGGGTGCTTGGCGACGTCTTCCTCTAGCCATCTATCTGTTCAAAATGAACTTAATACTATTATCTCATAACTTACTCTACAGCATATAGAATTTGTAAAAACTGAACCATCACATCCATACTTAAATAAAAACATATTTATTTATAAATATAATACTCAAAGTATTTCATCATCTTATGGCATTACGCCATTTACATCACGTGGCATCAATCACTTGGTAAAAATAGAAACCAAGCTTTTTATTACATGGATAAGCAATTTATTCGCTACTAGGAAAAAGTTCATCATAATATCTACAGACCCCGCCTAATGGCGTCTTCATGCTCCTCATCCGCTATCTCTTTCACCAGCTCTCGGCTTATAACACGGCCATACCGACGCTCCTCACGTGGAAAGTGACGCACCCTATGATGGAACCTTCCATGTGCCGACTTAAACACGTATTTCATCTTGTCTATCTTAACCTTCTTCTCTCTAACTTCTCCCTCCAACTCTCCGGTTAGCTTCTCAGCCCTAACACGGTCTCTTCTCTCATCTCCCCAGAAAGTTGTAATAATCTGCTTGTCAAGTTGTAGACTCTGAATCCTCGACTCCAACCCATTAATGGTATGTCTCAAGTGGGTTCTGATAGCATCCCTCTCATCCTTCAACCTAACCGACTTCTGGCCTTCAACCCGCAGCTTGTCAGCCAGATCCCCATTCCTAATTACCAAGTGGTCCACCAATGCTCCCAGTAAAGCTGCAGCTTGTTGTTCCCCCTGATATAGCTCCTCTAACTCGTGGACCTTGTCGTCCAGTTCGACGATCCTATCCATCAACTCATCCAGCATAGTGTCTTCAGGTTCCACCTCGGAGTCCTCCTCGGGCTCCTCTTCCTCTTCCAGATACTCTTCCGGGTCTGACTCAGCTGCTGCCTCAGCTATAGGCTCAGGTACAGCTGTCACTAACTGCTTACTTACTACACGAATATCTCTAACTTCCTCTGCTCCTGGCATCCTATAATCAAAACACAAATCAACTCGATTAGAAAAATAGATATGATTTTGTTTTTAAAAAAATAGATTTGTCACTACACTTAGAACTCTATATGAGTTCATCTCCCTATCATCTCTACTAACTCTCTCTAAGGTTATAGCCAAAGGTTCCCCACCTAAGGTTTATAGCCTAAGGCTTTGATACCAACCTGTGACGCCCCCAAATCCGTGTAACATCGATTACAGGACATGGTGCTCACGATAACATACCTCATCATCTATTTAAATAACTCTAATAATAATAATAATAATAATATTAACTATTACATACTTATTCAAAATAAAGTCCCAAGTCTTTACAACCTTTAATAAACTGAAACTTAAACTTAGCGTTTATCGCTACATCACATCATATGCGAAAATATAATTATTACATAAATAACTCTCATCATTTCATCTTAGACTTTCCTTTGTCCTTGCCCGAGCCCTCAGCGTTATCAGCCTTAACTGAAAAGTTTAAGCAAGAATGAGCACAAATTGCCCAGCAAGTATATAGAGTAGTTTGAGAACATACATCAGAAGTAGAAGCATTAGTATGAATATTTCTCAATGGTTGAATTAAATATCAAGAGATAAACTGGAATAACAAGATAAGAGTTCTGGAATTCTCAACAACATACTAAGGGGTGTTAGATACCCTGAACATTAATTTGCTTCATCAAAAACCATCAGACGGTTTAACAATCAAATAGATTGTAAACGGTCTCTGCAAGTACTCCAGGTGATCAGCCTATCGTACCCTACATTGTGCACAAGTATAAAGTTTAAACGCATAAGCGTAAATGGGACTATATGCCCGACATCAGTTGCCCCGTTATTCGGGTTGTTCATCTTAGTATTCATGCGGGACCTCACCAAAGCAATTTGGATTGGTAAACATTCAATAGCTTCAAAGGATTTGAATTTTTCAAACAATATACTATTTTTGCATCAATAACATCTAGCTGAAACGAAAGCTAGAAAACATGCTTGAAGATAGTTCATCAAGGGTATACAAACTTTAAAGTATAGCAGTCACAATAGGAACTGAATCATCAATAACATTTTGCATCACAATTGAAGTCATAGAACTTTACAATAAAGAAGCTTGCACGAATGATTAATTAATCACAAGCCCAAACTTACCCTCGCTGCAATCAACTGAATAAGAGTTGAAAAAATTATAATGAAAAATAGGATAAGAAACTTGCCTGATGAGCCTGCTACAATACACGCTAGTAATTAACCTTCACGTAACCTAATTACATGTGTCTCGTTAATCACCATTCATACACAATCTAGTTTGAAGTATAAGGGTCTCCTATAGATATACTATAAACATCATAAAAAGATATATTTAGAAAATATATGCCACCCATTTTAGACATCATAGGCAGCCCAAAATAGAAATTAAAAATGCCCAAACATAACAGTTTTTACATTTTTTTCAGCTTTACCATATCTCGCTAAAACAGGCATAACTAATTCGTTTTAAAACATTTTTGAGCGATTCTTGCGCCCACGCGAAGCTAACTTCTGGGGCTACAACTTTCGTTCATGGACCATCTTCAAATTCCAATCACAAAATTCCATAAAATCTGTACAAGAGGACTGCACCGAATTTGCTGGACAGATTTGACACAACTACTTTGAAAAGTCATAACTCCTTGCTCCGAAGTCGGAATTAGTCCGTTCCGGAGTCTATGGAAAGCTTATTCAGTGTAATATAATAATCCAAAAGCCCATAATTTTCTAGAAACTGTAGCTAGTACCGAATTTTGTCTTTAGGGTCAGCAGTTCACAGTTTTGTTTTTCTTTTCGGTTTCTAACATGTTTGCTTATGATTTTCATATCTCACTCAAAATAGCTTCGATCCGAACGAAATTTGGACATGTTATACCACATGCTACATACTATTTTACAAAATTATTACATGCCCCAAATGGATTATCTAAGACATGATTTCGAGTGACCAAAAATCCCAAAAAAAATCATGCAAACTAGTTTAACCAATACTTTGAGAAAATCATGATTTTGATTCTGCATGCATGAGTTGATTCCTCTTATCTAGACCACATGTCTAAAACATATAATACATGTACAACCATTCAATCTATAAACTTTCATGTTTTCGTAAATTAGCATCTAGGAGGATTTTATCCATTAGCTAGCATACATGGCATATTTTCTTGGATTCTATCGAATTAGTAACATGTTTACCAGGAATTTTTCCTTCCTTAACCGCCACATGAGCTAGAATCATACCTAACATGACATTAACACAAACAAGACAAACCAAACACATTACTAACTCATGCATTTTCTCCCCCATTTTACTAGGAACATAGGAAAATAGCTTGAAGCTTACCTTATGGCCGAATTCCTCTTGTTTTGACGCTTCTACTGCTCTTCTTGATTGCGATGACTCTCCCAAAATCTTCCAGAACTCGTTGCTCCAAAACCTCACACAATTCTCTCTTTTCTTTTCTTTTTGCTCTCTTGTTAGGACTATGGATGTGAAATAGGAGAATGGGTTTTTTAGTGTAATGTAACATATATATGGCGTATCAACTAAACTCTCTAGTCCCTGGTAACACAGACCCATGATTAGATATTCCATTACACTCACCATTCATTAGTATAATTATGGGTAAAGTTACAAAAATGAAAGGTTGTGGTGTTATTAAGACAATAAATCACTCCCTCCTTACTACATATATATCGAAATATGCTCCTTTTATTTCTCCAATTGATTGGTCACGTGGACCCCCCCCCAGCTGCTGTGCACTTGAGTATAAAAATATTATAAATAATCAGTTAGCAATTAACAAGTCATTTGACCATTTGCCCTCCGTAGTCGACGTGTGTCGATACTAATATCGATCTACTAATAGTTGACGTCCCGGGACGTCATGGACTAATCCGTTTGTCAAACTCAACTTTAAAATTCGTATTTGACTTTTCCCCCGAAAAAGTCAACCAGTTGACTTTCACCAAAAAGTCAACCGTGACGCATTTTCGTGGTTACAGTCTATCTTGACTAATTTCGATGTTTTGGACTCAAATACGCTGTCCGTGTCACTAAATTCCGCTCCAAACTCAAAGTCACGTTTTAAAGTCATCCCACAAAATTAATAGCATTAATTTCCATTCTTACCCATTTTAAATAGTTGAATTATACGGAACCAACCATTCAAACACATCTCATCACATAACATATAAGTAAACATAGATACAAGTAATAAATAATTATCACATAAGAATTTCACATAAGTTCGTTTATTGAAATTGTTAAATTACATAGAAAATCTCGGTTATTACACTACAGGCCAAAGATATTCATCAAGTATCACCATTAAGGACTGAGGATGATGAAAAACATTTTTAAGAACGAATCTAGTGAGATAGAATGACAAATATTAGAGATTCGTACAACAGTTTGTCCAAGATCAATAGTACTTCATAACAACTGATTTAGAAGCAGAACTCAAAAATAACGATCAAAACATGGATACAATCAAAGATAGTAGCCAAAATAGATATTTTGGACAAAAAGAAGAAATTTTATTTTTTGATGAATAGTGCCGTATTCGTGAATAATGTCGTATACATGAATAGTGCCCTACGCCTGAATAGTAACTCCGACACCAAAAGATAGAAATTTCACAAAAACATCATCGCGCTTCGTGAATAGTAACTCGTGAATAGTAACTCATGAATAGTAACTCCGTCATGAAAAAGTTCCAAATTGATAAAAAGTTCAGAACAATATTTCGGCATAATGATATTGAAGAAGATAATATCATTTAAGAAGAAATAACATCCCTTACATCAAAATAACCGTACTTCTGACTGAATTTCGGTATAGTGCTGACAGAAACTCGCACCGTATAACAACACTCAAAGTACACTCACAAGAATATGCTCGATAATATAGAAAGAGAAATAGAGAAAACTTTGTTTTTGGTGTTATTTTAAATTCTAACTTAGCCCTCTATTTATAGGAAAATGCTAGAACGCCAAAGGAGACTAAATTAATAATATTAATATTTACCAAATATTCAAACCCACCACCAAAGAATCTGATTTCAGCCACCAAGCACATGTTAAAGATGTTCACCAACCTTTGAAAAATGTTTTTCTTGAAAATAAAAATTAAAACTTCCAAAAATCAATTATTTCAGAACTCCGGAACTTCAATAATTCAAAATAAATAGCCCTTTTATCAGAAAATTCAAATCTCGCAACTTTTTATAGGAATTTCAATTCTCTACAACTTTACAGAAGAAAATTTTTCCAAATTCCAAACAGAAATACTCCGAAATCCACAAACGGGTAATTTTACAGTCTATAATCATTTTTCGGTTAAGAATTGTGTCCACCGACACACAAAACATGTGTTAAATATTTAATGCCACAAAAATGCTCTTCCTCCTCATATGCTCATATATCCCACATTCATTGTAAAAATATCACCATTAATATATTATTAAAATAATATATTTAAATTATTTTATCAAAAAAAGATAAAATATTAATTTTCAACAATTGTCACATTAAAAATTTTCTCCATCTATATCCACATAAAATGAATATTTTCTTTATCATAATAATCAATAATTAATTATTTAAAATTAATATTATAGAATCACAGTACTGACAATCAGGCCATTCTCAGGATATAGGGGGCTTTCTAATAAGGATTTCTCCTTATTGGCACGCAATTAGGTGACCAAACCTCTCCTTAGACAGAACTTTCAAGATATTTCCAATAATGTTATCTGAAATATTATTCAAATAATATGAATTATTGATCTGATAATGGAAAATACTGTGCAGTGACAATTATTTAAACAATAATAATATAAATATCAACGCAGCAATTATTGAATCAATAAAATAAAATAATGAACAGTAACTACTGTAACAATTATTGAGTAGCGCCTACTTACATACGAATCAATAATTCAACCATACTGTGCAATACCGTGTGCTACTGTACAACCACACTTATTACTATATTTTAACCACCAATTATCCAACAGTGTTAACGGTAACAATTTACGCTGTTATTTATAAAACTCAATCTTTGACATTTTCTTTCATCCAACCATTTTTCGTTATGGGGCCAACAAATGAATGCGTCGTCTTACGGAGATTCCCGACAAAAAGAATATTCCATAACCACTTGCTTATTTTGTAAACTTTGCACATTTCACCCATAACCAAAGCATTATATTAACCCTTATTAATTTAGAATAATGAATAGAGGAAAATTTAATTTATTTATAATAAGTTGGGGTCTTACAACCTCCCCTCCTTATAAAATTTCTTCTTCGAAATTGACATACGTACCTGGTGTTTCGAACAGGTGAGGGTACCTCGCTTTCATTTCCGATTCCAACTCCTATGTCATTTCCTCAATTGCATAATTTCTCCACAAAACCTTAACTTGTGGTATAACATTCGTGCGTAAGACATGCTCTTTCCTACCCAAAATCTCAACAGGTATCTCCTCGTATGTTAAATCTTCATCTATCTCGTATCTGGTTCTAACGCAATAATGTGGTTCGGGTCTTTCACATATTTACGAAGCATAGATATATGGAATACATTATGGACACGAGACATACATGGAGGTAACGCGAGTCTATAGAATACATTTCCTATTCGGTCAAGAATCTCAAATGGACCAACAAATCTTGGATTGAGATTTCCTCTCTTTCCAAATCTTGTAACTCCCTTCAATGGAGCAACAAGTAACAATACATGATCTCCAATATTAAACTCTATGTCTTTTCTATGAAGATTAGCATAACTCTTTTGTCGATCTTACGTTGTCGAATCATTTGGATCTTTTCTATAGTCATGCGTACTAATTTTGGTCCCAACAATGTTGCTTCTCCCACCTCGTCCTAACATACTGGAGAACGACACTTTCGTCCATACAACGCCTTAAATGGAGCCATGCCTATACTTGCTTGATAACTGTTGTTATAGGAGAATTCCACCAACGGGAAGTACTTATCCCAACTTCCTTTGAAATCTAAACCACAGAGTCTTAATAGATCTTCAAGGGTTTGAATAGTCCTCTCTGATTGTCCGTCCGTTTGAGGATGATATGCTGAACTAAATCGTAAATATGTGCCCATAGCTTTCTACAAGCTAACCCAAAATCTTGAAGTGAATCTTGGGTCACGATCCGAAACTATGGATACTGGCATGCCATACAATCGCACAATCTCATTCACGTGCATACTAGCAAGACGTTCAAGGGAATAAGTTTCTCGTATCGGCAAGAAATGAGCAGAATTGGTTAATCTATCAACAATAACCCAAATCGCATCTATGCCTTGAGAAACATTGGGAAGACCTTTAACGAAATCCATTGTAATGTGTTCCCACTTCTATTTAAGAGTCTCAAGTGGTTGCAATGGACCCTTTGGATGCTCCGCCTTTACTCGTTAACAAGTTAAACTCCTTGAGATAAACTCCGGGATCTCTCTCTTCATATTGTTCCATCAATATGTATTTCTAATATCATGATTCATTTTGGTACTCCTAGGATGGATTGCAAACGGGGTTTTGTGTGCCTCCATCATGATTCTATGCTTCAAGTCAGAATCGTTCGAAACGTAAATTCGATAGTTGGATCAAAGTATTCCTTCTTCATCGATTCTTGCTTCCGGAATAGCTCCTTCCTGCACTTTCTTTTTCATACTCATCAGCCCCAGGTCCGTAGCTTGAGCAGCTTTAACTTTATCGATTAAAGTCAGTTCTACTTGCATATTCGCCATCATCGCGTGGGTACCTAGAGTTTTCATCTCCATCTCTATTATTTGTAAGTTATACGAAATGAGTCTTTGACAATATCGTACTCATACTCGTATACGATCTTGTACTCAACACGTTAGCTACCTTGTTCTCTTTTCTAGGATGGTATGGTCAGAACATGTGCTGAAATGAGTCTCCTCTTGAGTTCTTTGAAGCTCTTCCCACATTCCTCGCTTCATTTGAATTTTGTATCTCTACGAGTCAGCTGAGTTAATGGAGTAGCAATTTGAGAAAATCTTTCCACGAATCTTCGATAATAACCAACTAAGCCTAAAAGGTTACGTATTTGGATTACTGACTTAGGTTGCTCTCAACTGTGACTCATATCCCAATCTTGGATAACACATCACAATAGCACCTATCAGTTTACTACCGCACGAATATGGCATCCCCTACGGAGAGTTTGGCTTCGGTGCATTCCACAAAGGAAGTTATAAGATAGAGGCTCGGGTATCAACTTCTATAGTTGGATTTTTAACTCATGAAGTTCAATAGGAGCCATTCGATATGAGATTTTAGAAATGGGTTTTGTACCAGATTCAAAGTCGATACAAATTTTAATATCATGCTCTAGGAGTAGGCCAGGAAATTCTTCAAGAAATACGTCAAGAAATTTATTAACAACAGAAATATCATTCAAATCTGACGTATTTTTTGTTCAAGTCCATGACATGACTAAGAAAGTTTGACATTCGTTTTTCAATAAATAAATAGCTTTGTGGTTTGATATGACATTGACTAATTTTAGTGGTTTAGTGGTTTGAATTCGTATGACAGGTTGGTTAGGAATATAAAAACTAACAACCTTACGAAAAAAATTAATTTTGGCATGATGAGTGGTTAACCAATCAATTCCTAAAATCACATCAAAAGCAAGTATCTTTAAAGAGATAAGATCAACAGGTAATGTGATAGTGACAACTTGGATCATGCAAGATTTATAAACTGTAGATGTAACGAAGGTTTCACCCAACGAAGTTTCAATAGATAAATCAAAATCTAATTTCTCCGGAGTCAAGTTTAAACATTGAGCACAAGCAGGAGAGATAAAAGAATGGGTAGAACCGGTATCTAGTAAGGTATAAACTTCGTAAGAATTCAAGATTAGCTTACCCGTGATCACCTCATTTGGGTTCCTCACGTTTTGGCCAGTCACGACAAATGCTCTTCCAGGAACCACTGATTTCGACTTATCCGGGACAGCCCTTGGAATCACCACTCCCGCTGAACTTGGTTTTACTATAGTACAATCTCAAGCGATGTGGCCTTCGTTTCCACTGTTGTAACATACCTTAGATTGTTGTGGACAGTTTGGGCTGATATGTCTCTCCTTCCCGCATGTGTAACATCTAACTGGCGGTCGTTCTCGTCCCTTAGAATTTGTTTTTAGTGATGGTGTTGCTGCTGATGTCTTCCCGTCATTGTTGAATCTCCTCTTTCTAAAATTTTCACTTGACTCACCTCTTCTATTATCATGTCCACGATTACCACCTGAGTGGTTACCGCCTTTGTCCGTATTCTTTCCTCCTCACTGGTTATCATCGTTCTGATGACTGCTGTCACTGATATGACCCTGGTTTTGGCCCCTCGGTTGAGTATACTAACTATCTCGCTCTAATAACTGAGCCCTATTTACAACATCTGAATACAGAGAAAATTTATGAGATATAAGGTATTGACGAATCTCGGGTTTTAGACCTCTCAAAAACATCCGCGTCATACGTTCCTCATTCTCCACCAAATAAGGTGCAAACTTGGATAACTCTGCGAACTTCGCCTAAGCTCATTTGTTGGTGATTTTGAAAATCACCAACACTTGAGAGAGAGAGAGAGAGAGTTCGGATGAAGAAGAAGAGAAAGAGGAAAAGCTAGCTCGTGAGCAAACTTTATCCAACGAAAAAGAATTAAAGAAGAAATGTAATCCAAAACCTAACTTTTGAGTAATTTTCTTTAAGTTTTCTATGTTAAAAACATAGCTTAATGAGAATAAAAGTAAGAGATATTAAGAATGGTTTCATATTGTTGAAATCATGAGAAAACAAAGAAATAAGAATTGGTAATTTAGTTTATAATTTTTTTAAGGAAGTATAAGATTCGTAATGAATTTGAATGATCCGAATGAATCATATGAATGATTCGGTGAAATTAGTAAGGAATGGTGTTTTATAACATCAAATTCCAAGAAAAAGTGAAATCGTAACCAAAATATCGATTAAAAATAAAGAACGAACGAAGAATGCGAAGAACGTTGTTGATGGACAAATTTAAAACCATCGTATTATAACTTATTATTGATAGACAAGTTTAAAACCATTGCGTATAAGTTAGTTGCTTATTGCTTGGTTAAGAATGATAGAAACATTCATGAAGAATAGATAAAACTTAGCTATAACAAAGTTATGGAGAAATTTTGTAAAAAACAAACGAGAAATAAAAAGTATGTAAATGAACTCGAATGTGTAGGGTTTCATAAGAATGTAAGAGAACATAGAAAATGTGAGTCATGGACTCAAGAACAAATGAGTTTCGAGTTTGGATGACCGAATTACGGACGAGCGAATAAAGAACGTAAATAGCATAAAATGAACAAATGACAAAATTTAAGCTAGTTGAATGGCATGTTAAAGGATTCAGAATAAATTTCTGTCTGAGGGAAGTTAAAGTATGTAAGATAAGGAAGAGAATGGCTTTGGAACGACCTCGTTTTGAGTTATAACGAAGAAATTATGAAATTTTGAACTAAGCGTCTCAAACTTGATTCAAGAATTTTACTCGCATAATTTTAAGCATAGCGCCGCAGCGCCAGTCAAGAATTTGGAGGTGGTGCCTCAGCACCAACTCGGGCCATTATGTACTGCTTAGTGGCGCTGCAGTATGAGGAAGAAGAAATGACCTGACGCCGCAACGCCGGTGCATGGCAATGCCCAATGATGAGTTTTTTATTGCTCAACTCGTGGAGAAGTGTACGGATATATAAACAACATGTAGTTCACGTAATGTAACACTTAATCAAGTGATTTAAACCTTTAGTAAAGGTTGAACGAAATGATTGAACGAGATTAAAAGACAAAGAATGTAAGCGCAACACAGTTGCGATGAACGATCGGTCTTAGCATACAACGAATCGTATGAATTTGACATTAAGAAAGAATGATGAACATGGGGTTCATGTAATGGATAACGAATGAAAGTAATTAAAACCTTGGCTAAAGGTTGAACGGGAGATTAAGAGACGAGCGATGTGAAAGAAAAATACGTAAATGATCCTCGTGAATCGTATTCGCGTTGGATGAACTTTCTAAGTATACATCGGTTGTATGACTTGGACGTTGACAAAAGATGTAAGTAAGATATGATTTATCAAGAATGTCGTAGTGAGTGGTAATAAGAGTAATGAAAGTCTGATGTGGGTCGGATAAAGAACGAATGTGAGCGTTAAACACTTTAGCAGACGTGAGGGTTGACTATACACGAATATTAAACGGGCAGAACCTACACCCCGTGTATGGTTCGACCGTAAGATAATGAAGACTAATGATTAAACCGTGAATGGGGAAGAAACTGAATTAATGGCAATAATATATAACGTTAAGAAGCCGAGTTATTAACGATAACTTGGAGGAGGTTCCGAGTCAAATGAACCGGACGTTGTAAGATACGAATAAGGTAATGTAAAATATTTAACGCTGTGAACGCATAATATTGACATTAAATTATCGTGCTGAGTATACAAAAGACTGTATGACTTTGACGATAAGGAATGAATCTTGAGGTATGACACTTAGTTTCCAGAAAGCCATAAGGAATAAGAAATTGACTTAACGAACATTATAGTTTAATGGTTCGGATAGGTTAAGATAAAGTTAGGTTGTGGTACAATCGTAATCTTTGATGGTTGACATATGGGACCTGGGCTAAGCAATTCCTTCAGAGAGTGGAGGTATGTACAAAACTAGCAATAGATCTAACTAACTGTGAAAGACAGTGTAGACGAGATGGGAACTTGTTTGTTGGTTGTTTGTGGGAAACAACACATAGTACCATATGGACTACTAGTAGAGATGATGTGTGCTGAGTCCTAGAAGGGTTATAAGAAGAAGATAAGAATGTTAATCTTCAAAGATGATAATCGTATAAGTAAGACATCTCCGTATGTCATGAAGCCGTAAAGCGGTAAAGAAAGTTAGTCGCGTAAACTTAGATTATAAGAACGTGAACCCTAAGAAGTAAAGGTAAGTAAACCAATCCGTAAGGTAAGTACTTGACTAATTGGTTTATGTGTTACTTCCTTATGAGCTATATAGGAATTGGAATGAGCAGTTCAACGCAAGCTAAAGTTGTACGTAAGGCAAGTTTCCTAACTTCCTTCATATTTTAAATGAATTCTAGTTTGTAAAACTTTCTCAGATGTTAAAGTTGAGAAGTTTTGTCTATGTGCAAATCTATGATATTTGTACAAGGTGGTAGAATGTATGAGGACTTGTGCCACAATTAGAACACTTCGGTGTTTCTATGAGATGAACTATTATGACGACCCCAAAACAGGTCCATTCCATCCAACCCATTCTAAGTCGCCAAATACATGGTATAGAAAACAACTACAACATTATTAATACAATTGTCGTGTAAGATAAGACAACACTTAAATTGTGGGTTTAAATACAAATGTATACCAACTGTGACTCATGTCCCAACCATGGACAACACCTTATAATGACACCTTATATAAAGGTATAGTCAAAAACTGTTTTAGAAATTAAAATCTTTGGGAAGTTCTCAAGGAAACCTTCTTACATAGGAGGCCATGAATGATAGATATCATATGCCCACAGAATTATCCTTTGTTGACCCAATAGACCCCTATGAAAAATGAGAAGATTACTATAATATTCTTCCCAATGGTGAGTCTTCTCTTGACATATCATTATCTCCACTATCTCTAATTGGGTATTATACTCCAAACAAACACCAAGATTATATAGGTAGTGCTTGTAAATATACTCAGTAAGTGGATGAGTACAACCCTGTCTTATGATGACACGAGATTGTATGTCATTAGACATCTTGTATGATAGTGGCAAAACACCCTTCCAAGTTAAATTCACCTCAACATCTATAGACTACCATTCTATTCCCCTGTTATTCCCCGCTTGTCACAGCTACACTTTTATTACCTGAAAGAAATTGTGAAACAAAAGGGTTAGCACAACTAGCTCAGTAAAGAATATCATGACTAAAGATAAATAAATTATCAATAGCCTTCAACAGTAGTAAATCAGAGATTTAGAACATATGGTAGATAATAAAACTTTTCAACCATAGTTCCAGTGGAACGAGAAATCCATTAGAAGAGTCAAATAGACCATAAAGTCTATTATTTTCTCCATGTTAAAAGTCCACCAACAATGTTTTAACCCTGTAACATCAATCAACAATTCCTATACACAATCATGTAAATAACTCATAATCATAATTGTAGTTCTAAATTCCTTTTCGCATTCAGGTCGAAGATAATTTTCATCACCTGTCTTTACCTGAAACATCAAAGATCATGGTTATACCAAATCACAGTTCATGTTCATAATCATACTAATAAATTCGTCTTTACACCACGGCCAAAGATATTCATCAACAGTTCATCTTCGCACTACATGCCAAAGATATTCAACAACAAGTCATCTTTGCACTACGGCAAAAGATATTCAACAACAGGTCTTCTTTGCACTACGGACCAAAGATATTCATCAATAATTGATCTTTGTACTACATGCCAAAGATATTCATATCTCAAAGAAATAAATAATCATTTCAAAATTTATATAAACCATAATTATAACCATATATGTTGATCAATTCACCTTTGCACTTAAGCTAAAGATATTCAATTATAAATTTAATGGTCATGATCATACCGGTCAATAATTTAACTTTGCACTACTGGCCAAAGAGAACATATAGTCACGATCATACCAATAATCTATCCATCTTTACACCCAAGTTAAAGAGAAATATAATCATTAGGGTTATAAGAATGTTATATATGATAATAAAAATAATATAATCACATATATAGTTTTAATATTTAGAGTAATATTCATAAATCAGCTATAATTTGGTTAGAAAAAGAAACCAATTTTGTAGTGAATAGTACCCATGAATAGTAACTCACGAATAGTAACTCGTGAATAGTAACTCATGAATAGTAACTCGTTGTGAAAAAATTCAAAAATTTGATAAAAAGCTCAAACCAATATTTCAACATAATGATATTGAAGAAATAATATCACTTACGAAGAAAATAACATCCCTTTCAATTCCTTAAAATCCCTTACAATCCCTTACCTCAAAAGAGCAGTACTTCTGACTGGAATAATGCTGAACAAACTTGCACCGTATAGAAACACTCAAGATATCAAAATACTCACAAGAATACACTCGATTATATAGATAGAGAAATAGAGAGAAAACTTCAGTTTCTGGTGTGATTTTAAATTCTAACCAAAGCACCTATTTATAGGAAAATACTTAGAACACCAAAGCAGAAAGTTTAATAAATAATAATATTTCTTAAAAATATTCAAGCCAGCCTTAGAAATCTGACTTCAAATCATTTATAACACATGTGTGCCACTGAATTGCAACAAAAAAACGTTTGTCTTACAAAAAAATATTTTAAACTCCAAAAATCAATTATTTCGGAATTTCATAACTTCAATAATTCATAATTAATCGCCTTTTTATCAAAAAAAATCGAATCTTGCAATTTTTTTTATAGGAAATTCAATTCTCTACAACTTTGCAGAAGAAAGTTTTCCCAAATTCCAAACAGAAATTGACCGAAATCCATATACGGGCGATTTTACAAGCTATAATCAAATTTCAATCAAGAAATGGGGTCTACCGACACACAAAACATATGTTAAATAACTTTTGCAACAAAAATACGCTTCCTCCTCATATACTCATATATCCCACATTCATTGTAAAAATAACATCATTATAATATTATAATAATATAATAAAATATTATTTTATCAGAAAAGATAAAATATCGATTTTCAACAATTGTCACTTTAAAAATTTTCTCCATCTATATCCACATAAAATTAATATTTTTCTGATCATATAAATTAATAATTAATTATTCACAAATAATATTACAGAATCACAGTACTGGCAACCAGGCCGTTCCCAGGAAACAGGAGGCTTTCCAATAAGAATTTCTCCTTACTAGCGCGCAATTAGGTGAGCAAACCTGTCCTTAGACAGAACTTTCTAGACATTGCCAATAATATTTTCTAATAATATTATTC
The DNA here is from genome assembly GCA_020205505.1 of Panax japonicus. NCBI lineage: Eukaryota > Viridiplantae > Streptophyta > Magnoliopsida > Apiales > Araliaceae > Panax > Panax japonicus. Next base: position 49,606,668 of record CM035113.1, read on the forward strand.
AGATAATATGAATTATTGATTTGATAATGGAAAATACTGTGTAGTGACAATTATTGAAACAACAGTAATATAAAATATCAACGCAGCAATTATTGAATCAATAAAATACTAAACATTAACTACTGTAACAATTATTGAGTAGTGCATACTTATGTAAGAATCAATAATTGGTGCAATACTGTGTGCTACTGTGGAACAACGCATATTACTGTGTTTTAACCATCGGGTATTCCAACAGTGTTAACGGTAACAACTACGCCGTTATTTATAAAAACTCTCTTTTGTCATTTCCTTCATCTGACAGTTATTCTGTTATGGGCCCCACAAATGGCTGCGCCGTCATACGAATATTCCCCGACAGAAAGAATATTCCACGACCAAATGAATATTCCCCGACAACAATGAGTATTTTATAACCACTTGCTTATTTTGAAAAAAAATTCATATATCACCCTTAACTTTAAACTTTTATCAATTTAACCATTTACTAGATAGTAATTATAAGAACAATTGAATACTTTTATTTCATAAAATTCGGGGTCTTACAATTTCCCCTCCTTATGAATTTTCGTCCTTGAAATTTACGTACCTGGTATTTCAAAGAGTTGAGAATAGCTTGCTTTCCTTTCAGAGTCCATATTACCTGTCATCATGATTTCTCCATTGCTCATCTCCTGTATTTCAGATATCATTCTAGAATACAACTTCAAAAACAAAGGTTAATTTAACAAATTAACATATCACATAATATCCCGATATTATGACTGACCAAATAAATAAGCTTAGGTAGGACACACTAGCGAATGATTTACTTATGTCTCCCCTCCTAGTTCTAATCCTGATCTTCGCCAGAGATCATATCCCTAAGCTCTGATACCAACTGTGACGACCCCAAAATAGGTCCATTCCATCCAACCCATTCTGAGTCCCCAAATATATGGTATAGAAAACAACTACAACATTATTAATACAATTGTCGTGCAAGATAAGACAACACTTAAACTGTGAGTTTAAATACAAATGTATACCAACTGTAACTCATGTCCCAACCGTGGACAGCACCTCATAATGACACCTTACATAAAGGTATAGTCGAAAACTATTTTAGAAAATAAAATCTTTGGGAAGTGCTCAAGGAAACCTTTGTACATAGGAGGCCATGAATGATAGATATCATATGCCCACATAATTATCCTCGGTTGACCCAATAGACCCCAAAGAAAAATGAGAAGATTACAATCATATTCCTCTCAATGGTGAGTCTTCTCTTGACATATCATTATCTTCACTGTCTCTAATTGGGTATTATACTCCAAACAAACACCAAGATTATATAGGTAGTGCTTGTAAATATACACAGCAAGTGGATGAGTACAACCATGTCTTATGATGACACGAGGTTGTATGTCATTAGACATCTTGTATGATAGTGGCAAAACTCCCTTCCAAGTTAAATTCACCTCAGCATCTATAGACCACAGTTCTATTCCCTTGTTATTCCCCGCTTGTCCCAGCTACACTTTTATTACCTGAAAGGAATTGTGAAGCAAAAGGGTGAACACAACTAGCTTATTAAAAAATATCATGACTAAAGATAAATAAATTATCAATAGCCTTCAACATTAGTACATCATAGATTTAGAACATATGGTAGATGATAAAACTTTTCAACCATAGTTGCAGCGGAACGAGCAATCCATTAGAAGAGTCAAATAGACCATAAATTCTATTATCTTCTCCATGTTAAAAGTCCACCAACAATGTTTTAACCCTGTAACATCAATCAACAGTTCCTGTCCACAATCATGTGAATAACTCTTAATCATAACTGTAGTTCTAAATTACTTTTCGCATTCAGGACGAAGATAATTTTCATCACCTGTCTTTACCTAAAACATCAAAGATCATGGTTATACCAAATCACAGTTCATGTTCATAATCATACTAATAAATCCATCTTTGCACCACCGCCAAAGATATTCATCAACAGTTCATCTTTGCACTACATGCCAAAGATATTCAACAACAAGCCATCTTTGCACTACGGCCAAAGATATTCAACAACAGGTCTTCTTTGCACTACGGACCAAAGATATTAATCAATAATTGATCTTTGCACTACAGGCCAAAGATATTCATATCTCAAAGAAATACCTAATCATTTCAGAATTTATATAAACCATTATTATAACCATATATGTTGATCAATTCACCTTTGAACTTAAGCTAAAGATATTCAATTATAAATCCAATTGTCATGATCATACCAGTCAACAATTCAACTTTGCACTACTGGCCAAAGAGAACCTATAGTCACGATTATACCAATAATCTACCCATCTTTACACTCAAGTCAAAGAGAAATATCATCATTAGGGTTATAAGAATGTTATATATGATAATAAAAACAATATAATCACATATATATAGTTTTAATATTTAGAGTAATATTCATAAATCAGCTATAATTTGGTTAGAAAAAGAAACCAATTTTGTGGTGAATAGCACCCGTGAATAGTAAATTATGAATAGTAACTCGTGAATAGTAACTCATGAATAGAAACTCATGAATAGTAACCCATCATGAATAGTAACTCGTGAATATTAAATCGTGAATAGTAACTCGTCGTGAAAAAGTTCCAAATTTGATAAAAAGTTCAAACCAATATTTCAACATAATGATATTAAAGCAGTTTCTGGTGTGATTTTAAATTCTAACCTAAGCACCTATTTATAGGAAAATGCCTAGAAAGCCAAAGCAGAAAATTTAATAAATAATAATATTTTTTAAAAATATTCAAGCCCACCTTAGAAATCTAATTTCAGATCATTTATAACACATGTGAGCCACTCAATTGCAATAAAAAAAAAATTTCTTACAAAAAAATATTTTAAACCCCAAAAATCAATTATTCCGGAATTTCAGAACTTCAATAATTCATAATAAATAGCCTTTTATCAGAAAATTCGAATCTCGCAAATTTATATAGGAAATTCAATTCTCTACAACTTTGTGGAAGAAAATTTTTCCAAATTCCAAACAGAAATTGACCGAAATCCACAAAGGGGCGATTTTACAGGCTATAATCAAATTTCAGTCAAGAAATGGGGTCCACCGTCACACAGAATATGTGTTAAATAACTTTTGCAACAAAATACTCTTCCTCCTTATATACTTATATATCCCACATTCATTGTAAAAATATCATCATTATTATATTATAATAATATAATAAAATATTATTTTATCAAAAAAGATAAAATATCGATTTTCAACAATTGTCACTTTTAAAATTTTCTCCATCTATATCCAAATAAAATCAATATTTTTCTCATCATATAAATCAATAACTAATTATTCACAAATAATATTACAGAATCACAATACTGACAACCAGGCCATTCCCAAGAAAGAGGAGGCTTTCCAATCAGAATTTCTCCTTACTGACGCACAATTAGGTGATCAAACCTCTCCTTAGACAGAACTTTCTAGACATTGCCAATAATGTTTTCTAATAATATTATTCAGATAATATGAATTATTGATTCGATAATGGAAAATACTGTGTAGTGATAATTATTGAAACAACAGTAATATAAAATATCAACGCAACAATTATTGAATCAATAAAATACTGAACAGTAACTACTGTAACAATTATTGAGTAATGCCTTCTTAAGTAAGAATTAATAATTGGTACAATACTATGTGCTACTGTGCAACAATGCGTATTACTGTGTTTTAACCACCGTGTATTCCAACAGTGTTAACGATAACAACTATGCCGTTATTTATAAAAACTCCCTTTTGTCATTTTCTTCATCCGATAGTTATTTTATTTTGGGGCCCATAAATGGCTGCGTCGTCGTACGAATATTCCCCGACAGAAAGAATATTCCACGACCAAATGAATATTCCCCGACAACAATGAGTATTTTATAACCACTTGCTTATTTTGAAAAAAATTTCATATATCACCTTTAACTTTAAACTTTTATCAATTTAACCATTTACTGAATAGTAATTATAAGAACAATTGAATACTTTTATTTTATAAAATTCGGGGTCTTACAACTATTATGTGATTGAACTGTTCAATATGAGAATGTAATTTTTATACATTAACCGTTATTGTTAAGTATGTGCTAATGATTCTAGCCAGACCGAATGTGTATGAAAGAGGTAGAAGAATGAAAGTATTTTTTAGTGAATGTGACTAATGTTTTAAAATGATAGAAATCGAGATTATTCATATTATTCAAGCATATTCATAACCTTTGTTCGATTATGGAAGTTTTAAAAGAATGTTTAAATTCTTGAAGATGTTTATTCAACTGCTATGACTTGATGGGCAATTGAATGCTCATAGTTGATTTAAATAGAAATTTTTTTAGCGAATGATGTTAGAAAGAACTTAAGGATCCCGTAAAGAACAAGTTGATCGGTATCCAGACAAAGTGCAATTCATTATATGATTGAGCGTGAAGTTCAAGCCAAGACTTGTAATGTAGAATAGTTTAATTAAACTATAGATTAGTTTAATAAACTATTATGTATCCTTGATGGCGGATAAAAGTCACTCGTGTAAGATATAAAGAATAATGTAATTATCATTATTTGTAATGAACGAGGTTATAAGGTATTAGAACCATGTATTTGAGAATGTATGTTGTTATATTTAGCTATATAATGATGTATGTTTGGAAGGAGATGGAATTGTGACGTACGAAATTTGGGTGTGAAAATAGACCGGATTTCAGGGTGTTACAACAGACAAAAGTCTTTAACATGATTAATTTGATTGAACAATTTTGACAACATGTTTTGTCATGGATGGAGAGTTGAGCCAAGATTTGATCTTGCACTCACTCCCGGACTCCTTTCACAATTGTTGTGAATTTTTCATATGAATAATCTAGATATCAACTTCGCTGATTTGCTTAACATGTTGAAAAATGTTGAGAGTCACTTTCCAACAAAGAAAGACCAAGTCTTACTAGTAGGGGCCAAATGATCTTTTGAAAAGAAGAACGATTCAAAGAAGGTAAATAGAAAGGCAAAAACAAAGTATAATAAGAACAAAACTGATACGGATAACAAATGAGTTTGCTTCCACAACAATAAACCAGGACACTGTAAAATAAACTACGAGAAGCATTGTAGCGCCCCCAAATCCGGGTATCTTACAACTCGATAGATGGTGCTATACTGTACAAACATTCATACATTCATTCAATTGAAAGTCTCAAAGAATGAACATAACTTATATATATTTAATTCAATATTTACATTTCCCAAGTTCTAAACTCATTACAAAGGTTCTCTTGTCATAATATTCATTACATTACAACAATAGACCTATACTATTACATGACAGCTTAATAATCTGCCTTAGCTTTTCCTTTATTCTTATTTGATCCTTCAGGACGTTCAGTCTTAGCTGCATTCATATGGTTCAAGCAAGAGTGAGCATGACTAGCTCAGCAAGTATAACAATTTCAATAATAACATGTTTGATACATATGAATCATATATCTTCGATAACTGAACAATAGCTATGAAGTACTATTAATGATTCAAAATAGCAATTCATCTTTCCTTTCAAAATGTTTCACAATGAATAAATCCAGTAAAACATTCACCCCGGTCAAAGACCTTGAGTATTCATTCTTTCTTTGAAAAGGACAACCCGGACCTAAGTCCGTAAGCCCGATATTACTTACGAGCACTTCTAGGTGATCAGCCTATCGTACTCTGTATTGATCAATACTACATCCATTAAACGTATGTACGTTTAATCATTTGGCAACCTCGCGTGCTTGTCGTTTTACCGACAAAACATTTGTTTTAACAATTCAGTCTTCTTTTGAAAACTATCAGTAGTTGACAAAAGATACTAGCATTTGATAACAGATGAACAGATTATCAATAATCCACTCAATATGTTATGTCTAGCCAAAGAAACTGGCTTTAACTTCATTATACTTCAATTCATGCGAAAGGATACATGAACATCATAAACTTGTTCAGATTGAACTGAAACAAGAGTTAGAATACTTGCCTTTAGCGTCTGCTACTGTGTATTTTACCTTACGTTCAAGTCTTTCAAGTCTCTACATTACATGATCACATAATGCCTTACATTAGGTCACATATAATCAAGTATGTATCTGAATATATCTTACCCTTCATTTCAATCTAATTATAGATTAGATTTCATTCTTATGCGTTTTGACTTATCGTTCGCTTTACATTCATTCAACTTGGTTATATTAACCATTCTTCATTACTTTTAAGTCTTAACAATGTCCCAACAATGTTACTTTAAGTTGTTTAAGGTAGGTTTAGTTCAATCTCCTACCATCCCCTTCATTTCCCTTCATTTTTATTCTTTACTGTCAAAGTTCTGTGCCTGGCGCCGCGGCGCGGGCATTACTCTAGCCACTCGCGCTGCGGCGCGAATTAGCAGTAGCCGAGTCCCAGATTTCGTGCAGCGGCATGACCAAAAAGCTTAGGGTTGGCGCCGCGGCGCCAACTCTGTGCACCAGAAAATTTTTCTAACTTTTAATTTTTTTGTGAACTTCTCGGGCGCATAACTTCTTTGTTTTAAGTCTGAATTGGCTCGTTCAAAAGCCTACGGTTCTCAAATTACGTAATCTACGCGTTCATGCAAGAATTTTATCTATTTGACTTCGTTTGCTAAAAATTAACCTATTGGTTCATTTTTAACGAAAACGATAAACGTTCGTGAACGTTAAACGCTCGTTTCTTCATTCTAAGTCATAATTCGTCCATTTTCAAGTCCGCAACTCTTAAATGAAAAACATGACTTGTCTCCATTGGAAAATAACATTTCCGAACTCAAACTCAAAATTTGACTTCCATTCCGGGAAATTTACGAATTCGACGATTATCGTCTAATCGTGCGATTTCCGGCAATTTTTTTGTTCTTAGAATTTGTTCAACACTACCAATGAATTACATTCATAATGTGAACATCTTAACATCCTTATTCCAAATATTTATACTCATGGTTGGATTTTAACTTATCTCATTGTAAGCTTATACTTGATAACTTTCAAACTACTTATGAACTTATCATTTATAACTTATGCCAATTAAAGTTCTTAATCATCATCCATACATGATTTCATCATATAACTTTACTTATGTATTCTTGATACATATGTTCTTACAAGTTGATGTATATACATATACTTTCATTAATAAACCTATCACAAGTTCATCATGCATTAAATAAGTTTACAACTTATGCTATCTTAAATGACTTATTACCAACTTATGTGGCTTAAGTTCATTACTTATGCATACTTCTTTCTTCTTTTTTTTATCATTCATGTTCCTTAATCCAAGCTTTTCTTATCAACCCATCATGTTAGATATAGAAGATAATTGGAGAAGGAGTCTTACATTTGAAGTCTTTAATAAGTAGCTTCTTCTTCTTCTTGACTTATGGAATAACTTACTTGCAACTTAATTCTCCTAACACTTAAGCACTTTGAGAGAGAGTGATTGGATTAATTTGAATAACTAGCAAATGACTTGCCATGCTTCTCTATTTATAGAAATTGCAAGGCTTGGGGTAGATTAGTCTTTACACAATCCACCTCCTTACTATTCATTAATTGACCAACACCACTCATATCCTTTGCTTGGTCCCTACTTTATTTACTTGGTCATTACTTATCTTGAGCACCACCTTTTCTTGATCATCACTTATCTTACTTGGTAACAACACATTTACCACATTAATATGGTTTGCTCCATGGATCACACAATCCAATGAACTTTAGCTTGGACTTAGATTAAATGAACATTGGGCTTTGCTTAACAAACCTTCATATGTTCATTAATTCAGAAGTTGGGCCTTAACCCTTAATTCACTTGGGCTTGTACAAAATCCTAACCAATCTTTACAAGTCCATTAATATTACATAATACATATACATATAGTTTATGTATTATTCTCGTATTCAAATTCATATAGAATTTATATACGATAATGCATTCTTCTTACAAACTCATATAATACTTGGTATTATACTCGTTTCCATTCCTTGTACAATACTCACGTATCATACCATCATTCCTTAACGCAATAGTTCTTCATTTTCCTTACGTTCTCTATTTAAGTCCGCAAGCGAAATATTACGTTTTCCATAACTAGATTATTATTACATAATCCGTCTTACTTTAATATTCTACCACTACGTATTTCTCAAAAATTCAAAAATAAATCCCGAGAAAATACCGATGAATAGTGTTTTTTGGAAAATTTCTCGAAAAACTTTTATTTTCGTCTTGGAAATTAAAACACCTTAAATCCTTCACATAGCTCAAATACTACGATATTCCAATATCAATAGGTTACAAAACGACAACCATCTTGATATCCCACATAATATGATTTTATTATTATTTAATTTAATAAAATCATCTTACATAAAAATTTGAATTTCTCGGTCGTTACATTCTTCCCCCCTTATAAAGATTCTGTTCTCAGAATCTCATTTTTTTTTTCAAATAAATGAGGAAAATTTTTCTTCATCTTTTCTTCTAACTCCCACGTTGCTTCTTCAGCATCATGGTTCTTCCATAACACCTTCACTGATGGTTTTACCTTGTTCCTTAGAACTTGTTCCTTTCTATCGATGATTTGAATCGGCGATTCTTCATATGTTAAATCCTTCTGGATATGAATCGGCTCATACTCGATTACGTTCTTATAGTTCGGCTTATACGGACGTAATACAGATACGTGAAACACGTTATGTATTCTTTCTAGGTCTGAAGGTAATGCTATCTTATAAGCTACCTCTCCCACCTGGTTTAATATTTCAAAAGGTCCTATAAACCTTGGACTTAACTTTCCTTTCTTTCCAAAGCGTATCTTTCCTTTCCAGGGAGATACCTTCAGAAACACATACGAACCTACTTCGAACTCTCGATTTAATCGATGTGAGTCCGCATACTTCTTCTGTCTGTCTTGAGCCGTGACGAGACGCATCCGAATTAACCTTACTATATCCGCTGTTTGCTGTACCAATTCTGGTCCTAGCATCCGGCGTTCTCCCACCTCATCCCAACACAATGGTGTTCTGCATCTTCTTCCATACAGAGCTTCATAAGGCGGCATACCTATGCTTGCATGATAACTATTGTTATAAGCAAATTCTACCAGTGGTAGGTGATCATCCCAACTACCCTTGAAATCCATGACGCAAGACCTCAGCATGTCTTCTAACGTCTGAATTGTTCTCTCGCTCTGCCCATCAGTTTGTGGATGATAAGTTATGCTTAACTTTAACTGTGTTCCCAGCTGTTCTTGCAAACTTCTCCAGAAGTTCGATGTGAATCGTGGATCACGATCTGACATAATCGATATCGGTACTCCATGTCTGGAAATAACTTCCTTGACATAAAGTTTAGCTAACTGGTCTAAGTTATACTTGACCCTAATTAGTAAGAAGTGCGCCGATTTCGTCAATCGGTCGACTATTACCCAAATAGAATCGTACCCTTTTGACGTTGTTGGAAGTCCTACCACGAAATCCATCGAGATATGCTCCCATTTCCATTCTGGAATCTCCAATGACTGTAACAAGCCACTGGGTCGTTGATGTTCGGATTTAACTTTTTGACAAGTCAAACACCTACTTACATACCCTGCTATTTCCCTTTTCATGTTTGGCCACCAAAAACTCTGTCGAAGGTCTTGATACATCTTAGTGCTACCAGGATGTATCGAGTACCTTGAACTATGAGCTTCTTGTAACACTTGCTCCTTTAATTCCGTCTCATTCGGAATCCAAATTCTTCCTTCAAATCTTAATAATCCTTCATTATCAAGGCTATACTTATCATCTCCTTTATCGGATAACCGCTTCTTCATTTGGTTACACTCATCAGTCTTGAGTTGTACCTCCTTGACCCTCTCTACAATGGTAGATTGTCTCTCTGTTGGAAAAAGTATCTGCCCCGATTCACTCGACATCTTCACTTCTATTTCCATCCTAGCCATTTCTGTTATTAACTCATTTTGAGCCGTTAACATAGACAACTTTTCCCGACCCTTCCTACTTAAGGCGTCGACAACTACATTGGCTTTCCCAAGGTGATACAGGATTTCACAGTCGTAATCCTTTATCAACTCCAGCCATCTTCTCTGTCTCATATTCAACTCCTTCTGAGTGAAGATATACTTTAGACTCTTATGGTCTGTATATATCTCACATTTCTCCCCATAAAGATAATGCCTCCATATCTTTAGGGCAATTACTACCGCGGCCAGTTCCAGATCATGAGTAGGGTAAACTTTCTCATAATCCTTCAACTGCCGTGATGCATACGCAATGACTTTGCCATGCTGCATGAGCACACAACCAAGCCCTCTATGCGAAGCATCACTATATACTACAAAATTTCCTGTGTCATCTGGCAATGACAAAACAGGTGCTTTACTTAGTCTTTTCTTCAGTTCCTGAAAACTGTCTTCACATTTATCCGTCCATACGTATTTCACCGTCTTCCTTGTTAAATTAGTCAACAGGGTAGCTATCTTCGAAAAATCTTGGATAAATCTTCGATAGTAACCCGCTAACCCTAGGAAACTCCGCACCTCAATTGGCGTTTTCGGTTGTTCCCAGTTCATCACTGCTTCTACCTTTGCTGGATCCACTGAAATCCCTTCCTGATCAATGACATGACCTAAAAATAGTACTTTCTCCAGCCAAAATTCACACTTAGTGAATTTCGCATATAACTTCTCCTTTCTTAGTGTTTCCAACACTAATCTTAAGTGTTCAGCATGATCTTCTGGCGTCTTTGAATAGACTAGAATATCATCAATAAACACAACCACAAACTTGTCCAAATATGATTTGAACACTCTGTTCATCATGTCCATAAATGCAGCTGGTGCATTCGTCAACCCAAATGACATCACCAGAAACTCGTAATGACCATAGCGAGTTCTGAATGCCGTCTTTGGTATATCCTCTTTCCTTACCTTCAACTGGTGATACCCCGTCCGTAAATCTATTTTAGAAAAATACTTTGCCCCTTTCAACAGATCAAAGAGATCATCAATCCTGGGCAATGGGTATTTATTCTTTATCGTTAATTTGTTCAACTCTCGATAGTCGATACAAAGTCTTAACGATCCATCTTTCTTCTTGACAAACAACACTGGTGCACCCCACGGGGAAACACTTGGTTGCATGTACTTCCTATCCAACAGTTCCTGTAATTGAACCATTAGCTCTTTCATTTCCACCGGCGCCATACGGTACGGTGCCCTTGACACTGGTGCAGCTCCTGGCACAATGTCTATTACAAATTCGATCTCCCTATCCGGTGGTAAACCCGGTAACTCACTTGGAAATACATCCATGAATTCGTTTACTAGAGGTATTTGTTCCATGGTTGTTCCCACTCGATGGGTATCAACAACATGGCACAAGTAACCCACACATCCCTTTCTTAAGAGTTTTCTAGTTTGTGTCATGGTAAGATAACACGATCTCCCCGGTGATTTATTACCATAGAATACTACTGGAGGTTGCTTCAACATCCTAATGCTCACACGTTTCTTTTGGCAATCTATAATTGCTTCATGGTTAATCAACCAATCCATTCCGAGAATTACATCAAATTCTCCCAACCTTATCGGTATTAAATCTACCGATAACTTACATCCATGTATATCTACGCAACAACTCCTATGAATACTATCTACATGAATTATCTCTTCATTTGCTACCTTAATGATCACAGGTATAGGCAACTTTTCGGGAAAAAATTCTAATCGTCTAGCAAAATCACATGCTATAAACGAACAAGTAGCACCCGAATCAAAAAGCACATATGCATTAATGTTATTGATTGGGATAATACCTGCAACTACGTCTCCGGATGCCACCGCATCTTGGACTGCCATATTAAAAGTACGGGCCATTGGTCTACCCTGCTTAACTGGACCGCTAATAGCTAACTTTCCACTATTAGTGCCCTTATTTCCTTCCATACCCTTCTTCGAGCAATTCTTTGCTATGTGGTCAGTTGATCCACATACAAAACATCCGTGATTTTTCTTCGGATTTGGACAGTTAGGCGAAATGTGCCCGTCCTGTCCACAATTATAACATACGGCCTTTCCTTTGAGACAGACTCCCAAGTGAGTCTTCCCGCAGGTTTTATAGGCCTCCATCCTCCTTTTTGAATCGCCTTGTTTCACTCTGGTATTCCCAGAGTTAAAACCCTTTCTTTTCTGACCGTCGCCACTACCACTGGCTCCTTCGGTCCTAATTCCCCCATCAACTCTTCCTTTATTTTTCTTATCTTTGTGGTACTGGCTTAAAGCCTCATTCCCACCTTCGGCTATTATTGCTTTCTCTAATATGGTTCCAAAGGAAGTACTTTGGAACACAGAGATTCGGCTATAGAGCCAGGGTTTTAAGCCCTGCTCGAATCTTCTAGCCTTTCTCACTTCAGTGTCCACTTGATGTGGAACAAATCGTGCCAGTTCATTAAACTTGGCGGCATACTGGGGAACTGTCATATCCCCTTGTTTCAATTCCAGAAACCTCATTTCCATTCACCCTTGCATACTCGTGGGAAAATAATTCTCGAAGAAAATCTCCTTAAACCTCTCCCACGTTAGGTTTCCTATATCGGCCCTAGCCTGGTTTGCCTCCCACCAGAAGTTGGCCTCTCCTTTCATCAAATAGGTTGCAAAGGCAACCTTTTGACCCTCCTCCACATTTGTAATTACAAATTGTGACGCCCCCAAATCCGGGTCTCTTCCAACCCGACAAATGGTGCTACACGGTACTACCATTCATTCACACCTTTCCTCAAATAGTCACAAGAGGACTAATATAACTCCATATATATCAAAATAATATTACATTACCCAGTTTCTTTGTAACCCTTTCATTTGTTCTTGTCATAATATCAATATATTACAGACATTCTTCTTATACTATTACATATGTATGCTACGGGTTCGTCTTCGCCTTGCATTTATCCTTGCCGGATCCTTCAGTCCGCTCGATCTTAGCTGTGTTCATATGGTTCAAGCAAGAGTGAGCATGGCTAGCTCAGCAAGTACTATAATTCTAATAAACAACATGCTTGAAACATAGAGCAAATATATATCTCCAGTAACTGAACAATAGTTACTAAGTACTATCGGTGATTCAAAATAGCACTTCATTTGCTTCAAAACGTTTTTTTTCCATCAATATTCAGTAGAATAACAATTATGGCTCAAGATTATGAGCATACATAAGTTCTTTTGAAAAGGACATCCCGGCACTAAGTCCGTAAGTCCGGCATAGCTTACGAGCACTTCTGAGTGATCAGCTCATAGTACTCTATGTTGATCAACACTACATTCTTTAAACGTGTATACGTTTAATTGTGGCAACCTCACGTGCCTGTCGTTAAACGACAAAAACATTTGAACATGCGTGGTCTTCGATTGAAAACCATACCAATATAACTCGGTAATTTCTAAATCATGCTTGACAGAATCATAATATAAGTCTAGCCGGAAGAATTGGCTTAAGACTTCATCATTCTAGATTTCATGTGAAAGAGAACATGAATTACAAAGCTTGCCCAGACTGAACTGGAACAAGGGTTAGAATACTTGCCTTTGGTGACTGCTTACTGGTTAATACACGTACACTTTAAGTCTTTATGATTCTACAATTCATAATCATATAATGTACCATATTAGATCATAATTAACCAGGTATGTTTTCTATTATACCTTACCCTTCATCTCAATGTAATTCTAACTTAGTTTCGTTATTAAGGGTTTCGGCTTTCATTATGTCATTCATATCCCGCTCGTCTTGATTGATTATAAACATGCATTAGTGTATTACAAGCACCTTACAATGTCTTAATTATGTTGTGATTACATCACAATTCATTGCTATTAATCCCTCTTTCATTCTATACTTGGAACCCTTCTTCTCTATCTTTTTCCTTGCACTGGCGCCGCGGCACCACTAATTGGTCTGTGACTCGCGCTGCGGCGCGAGTTAGCAGTGTGTCATCCTCCGGCCTCGCGCTGCGGCGCGGCCAAGAAGGCTTAGAGTCGCGCCGCGGCGCGGACTCTGGTCCTCAGAAAATTTTGTAGTTTTTGAAAATTTTGCTAACTTCCCGGACGCATAACTTCTTCGTTTTAACTCCGAATTGGTTCGTTCAAAAGCCTACGGTTCACAAATTTCATAATCTATGCGTTCAGGCAAGAATTTTATCTATTTGACTTCATTTGCTAAAATTTGACCAATTAGTCCATTTTAACGAAAACGATAAACGTTCGTGAACGTTCAATGCTCATTTCTTCGTTCTAAGTCGGAATCCGGTCATTTTCGAGTCCGCAACTCTATAATGACTACAATGACTTGTCTTCATTGAAAACCAACGTTTTCGACTTCCAATACAAAATATGACTTCTATTCCGAGACTTTCACGAATTCAACGTTAATCGTCTAATCGTGCAAAGTTCGTCAATTCAACCATACTAAGTGTTCTAAGTGGATTTTAACCAACATATCATCATTTCAAGTTTATTTATTACACCAACTTATAATCAAAGTAGGTTTTGACTTATTTCCATAAGTCATTGACTTTCTCAACTTATGAACTAGAAATCTTCATACTCATGACTTACCAATAATTTAAGTCCTTCAATCAATGTTCTCATGTTATAAACAACATACTACCATCATATGACAAGTCCTTCATGATCTTAACAACTTATTGGGGTTCAAGTTGCTTATTCAACTTATTCGGCTTAAGTTCATTCCTTATAACTTATTACATGTTATCCTCAATCAATCCCCCTTCTCTATCAATCCTATCATAGAAAAGATATAGATAAAAGAAAATGAGTCTTACCCTTGAAGACTTCTATTTGCTTTGGAAACTATCAAAGGTTGAAGTGGCTTATAAGTGCTTTAGTGACTTATTCTCTCTACCAAATAAGTAGCTTATATGCTTGAGAGGAAAGTGTTGGATGATAACAAAACAACCAACAAAAATGAAATGAACTTGGTATTTATAGGCCACCAAAGCTTGGGGTAAAATGGACAATAATCAATCCCACCTCCTCATTCCACCTCCTTACTATTCATAACTTAACCTTCAAGTCTTCTTGCTAGCCACTTCTTTTACTTGCTCACCACAACACTTGGTCATCACACTTAATCCTTGCCCATCAAGACTACCCACTTCCTCACTTGGTTTGACCCATGGGTCAAGGCTTCACCTTGGGCTTGGTTAATTAATCCAACTACTTTCCTATTGGGCTTGAGTTACAATAGATTGGGCTTGTGATAATCATACACTTGGGCTTCTATCAATAAACTAGAAATCCCACAAGTCCATTATCTTAAATTCAATAACTTAACATACATATCCTACGTATAATTCTCGTATGCTATTTCGTATATTAATTCGAAATATACGATATCTCGTTCTTCGTACATAATAATACAATACGTCGTATTATACCTCTATTCCTTACTCCATATAATGTTTACACATTATACGATTACAACTTCATTCTTTTAACGCTTAATAACCTAACTATCTCAAATTAGGTACGCATGCGAAATATTTTATTTTCCATACTTAGATTATTATTACATAATCGATATCTTCTCGATATTATAACATTACGTATTTCTCGGAAGTTCAAAAATAATTCCCGAGCAGAAATTGATGAATAGTGTTTTTCAGAAAATTTCTCAGAAAACTTTTATTTTCGTTTTAGAAATTCAAACACTTTAATTCTCCCACGTAGTTAAAATACTACTACTTTACGACGTTTCTAGGTTATAGAACGACATCCATCTTCTCAACACACAATAATAATAAATAATATTATTTTATTCATTATTAAAAGAAATTACAAAATGTTAAATTTTCTGGGGCGTTACACTCTCTCCCCCTTATAAGGATTCTGTCCCCAGAATCTCGCTATATAAAAAAAAATTACACAAATAAATTCGGGAAATTCTTTTTCATCATTTCTTCTAACTCCCACGTTGCTTCTTCTGCATCGTGGTTCTTCCATATCACCTTTACTGAAACTATACTTTTGTTCCGCAGAACTTGTTCTTTCCTATCGACAATTTGAATTGGCGTTTCCTCATATTTATCACATGAATAGGCTCGTATTTTATCACGTGCTTATAATCCGGCTTATAAGGACGCAATACCGAAACGTGAAATACATTATGTATTCGTTCTAGGTCTGGAGGTAATGCTACCATGTAAGCTACCTCACCTACCCGTTTTAAAACCTCAAAAGGTCCTATAAATCTCGGACTTAACTTTCCTTTCTTCCCAAAACGTATCTTTCCTTTCCAGGGAGATACTTTTAGGAATACGTATGAACCCACTTCAAACTCTCGATTTTCTCTATGCAGATCTGTAAACCTCTTCTGTCTGTCTTGAGCTGCTAAGAGACGCATCTGAATCTTTTTAACAATATCCGCTGTCTGTTGCACCAATTCTGGTCCCAACATTCGGCGTTCTCCTACCTCATCCCAATACAGCGGCGTTCTGCATTTCCTACCATACAAAGCTTCGTAAGGCGGCATACCTATGCTTGCATGATAACTATTGTTATACGCAAACTCCACTAATGGTAGATGATCATCCCAACTACCCTTGAAATCCATAACGCAAGTTCTTAGCATATCTTCTAATGTCTGAATTGTCCTCTCGCTTTGTCCATCCGTTTGTGGATGATACGCCGTACTTAGCTTCAACTGCGTTCCCAACTGCTCTTGCAGACTTCTCCAAAAGTTCGACGTGAATCGTGGATCACGATCTGACTCAATCGATACTGGCACTCCATGTCTAGAGATTATTTCCTTAATATAAAGTCTAGCTAACTGGTCTAAGTTATACTTAACCCTAATTGGCAAAAAGTGAGCTGATTTCGTCAATCGGTCCACTATTACCCAAATTGCATCATACCCCTTATGAGTAGTCGGAAGTCCCACCACAAAATCCATTGTGATATTCTCCCACTTCCACTCCGGAATCTCTAATGACTGTAACAAGCCACTAGGTCGTTGATGTTCAGCCTTAACTCTCTGACAAGTTAAGCACCTACTAACGTACTCAGCAATTTCTCTCTTCATGTTTGGCCACCAGAAACTCTGTCGAAGGTCTTGATACATCTTAGTGCTACCAGGATGAATCGAAAACCTTGAACCATGAGCCTCGTGTAGAACCTGCTCCTTTAATTTCGTCTCATCTGGAACCCAAATTCTTCCGTCAAATCTCAACAATCCCTCGTTATCGAGACTATATTTAGTATCTTTTTCGTTGGTCAGCCGTTCCTTCATCCGGTCACACTCATCAGTTTTGAGTTGCACCTCCTTAACTCTCTCTACGATGGTTGGTTGCATCTCCATTGCAAACAACATTGGTCCTTCTTCTTCACTGGGCAGCTTCACCTCTAACTCCATCCTAGCCATCTCTGTTATTAACTCAGTTTGAGCCGTTAACAAAGACAACTTTTCCCGACCCTTTCTACTTAAGGCATCGACAACTACATTGGCTTTTCCAGGGTGATACAGGATTTCACAGTCGTAATCCTTTATCAACTCCAGCCATCTTCTCTGCCTCATATTCAACTCCTTCTGTGTGAAGATATATTTTAGACTCTTATGGTCCGTGTATATCTCACATTTTTCTCCATAAAGATAATGTCTCCATATCTTTAGAGCAAAAACTACTGCGGCTAGTTCTAGATCATGAGTAGGGTAAACTTTTTCATAATCCTTCAACTGCCTAGATGCATACGCAATGACCTTGCCATGTTGCATGAGCACGCAACCAAGTCCTCTATGCGAAGCATCACTATAAACTACAAAATTTCCCGTGTCATCGGGTAATGACAACACAGGTGCCTCACTCAATCTCTTCTTTAGTTCTTGGAAACTATTCTCACACTTGTCAGTCCAAGCGTATTTCACAGTCTTCCTCGTCAAATTAGTCAACGGAGTAGCTATCTTTGAAAAATCCTGGATAAATCTCCGATAATAACCCGCTAACCCTAAGAAACTCCGCACCTCAGTCGGCGTTTTCGGTTGTTCCCAATTCATCACTGCTTCTACCTTCGCTGGATCCACTGAAATCCCCTCATGGTCAATGACATGACCTAAAAATTGCACCTTCTCTAACCAAAATTCACACTTTGTGAATTTCGCGTACAACTTCTCCTTCCTTAATGTCTCCAACACTAATCTAAGGTGTTCAGAATGATCTTCTGGCGTCTTAGAATAGACTAGAATATCATCTATAAACACCACGACGAACTTGTCCAAATATTGTTTGAACACTCTGTTCATCATATCCATGAATGCAGCTGGTGCATTTGTCAACCCAAATGACATCACTAAAAACTCGTAATGACCATAACGAGTCCTGAATGCTGTCTTTGGCACATCCTCCTTCCTAACCTTCAACTGATGATACCCCGTTCGTAAATCTATTTTAGAAAAATAATTAGCCCCTTTCAGCTGATCAAAGAGATCATCGATCCTGGGCAATGGGTATTTATTCTTTATCGTTAACTTGTTCAACTCTCTGTAGTCGATACAAAGTCTTAACGATCCGTCCTTCTTCTTGACAAACAGTACCGGTGCTCCCCACGGTGACACACTCGGCTGAATGTACTTCCTATCCAACAGTTCTTGTAACTGCACCATCAACTCTTTCATTTCTACTGGCGCCATACGATACGGTGCCCTGGAAACTGGTGCCGCTCCTGGCACAATGTCTATCACAAATTCTGTCTCCCTATCCGGCGGAAGACCAGGTAATTCACTCGGAAATACATCGGCGAATTCCCTCACTATAGGTATTTGTTCCATGGTTGCTACCACTCTTTCGGTATCAACAACATGGCACAGATATCCTACACATCCATTCCTCAGTAATTTTCTAGTTTGTGTCATGGTTAGATAACACGAACTCCCCGGAAATTTATTCCCATAAAATACTACCCGAGGTTGTTCTAACGTCTTAATGTTTACACACTTCTTTTGACAATCTATTATTGCCCCATGGTTTACTAACCAATTCATTCCAAGAATTACATCGAATTCTTCTAACTTTATTGGTAATAAATCTACCGATAATTTACAACCCCGTATATCTACACAACAACTCCTATGAACATCTTCAATAGGAATTATATCTTCATTTGCTACCTTAATATTTACAGGTATAAGTAACTTTTCAGGAAGTAGTCCTAATCGTCTAGCAAAACCGCATGCTATAAATGAACATGTAGCACCCGAATCAAACAGCACGTACGCATTGATATCGTTAATCGGGATAATACCTGCAACAACGTCCCCTGATGCAACCGCATCCTGGACTGTCATGTTAAAGGTACGACCCATCGGCCTACCCTGCTGAACTGGACCCCCAATAGCTAACTTACCGCTATTAGTGCCCCGATTCCCGTCCGTCCCCTTCTTCGGGCAGTTCTTTGCCATGTGGGCGGTTGACCCACACACAAAGCATCCATGATTCTTTTTCGGACTCGGACAATTTGGCGCAATGTGCCCCTCCTGTCCGCAGTTGTAACAGACGGCCTTCCCCTTGAGACAGACTCCTAGATGAGTCTTTCCACAGGTCTTGCAGGCCTCCATTCTTCTCTTTGGGTCCCCTTGCTTCACTCCGGTATTCTCAGAGTTAATTACCTTCCTCTTCTGACCCTCGCCACTCCCACTGGCTCCCTCAATCTTGACTCTCCCGTCAACCTTCCCCTTATTCTTCTTTTCCTTGTGGTATTGGCTCAACGCCTCACTACCACCTTCGGCGATTATCGCCTTCTCTAAAACGATCCCAAAAGAAGTACTTTGGAATACTGATATACGGTTATAGAGCCAGGGTTTCAAGCCCTGCTCAAACCGTCTCGCCTTCCTCACCTCGGTATCCACTTGGTGTGGAGCGAACCTAGCCAGTTCATTGAACTTGGCAGCGTATTGGGGAACCGTCATTTCCCCTTGTTTTAGCTCTAAAAACCGCATCTCCATCCTTCCCTGCATGCTCGTGGGAAAATAATTCTCGAAGAATATCTCCTTGAATCTATCCCACGTTAAAGTCGTTATCCCGACTCTAGCCTGATTGGCTTCCCATCAAAAATTGGCCTCTCCCTTCATCATATAGGTTGCAAAGGCAACCTTCTGGGCCTCATCAACATTTGCAATTACAAATGCCTTCTCTATCTCCTTAACCCACGTTTGGGCTTCGATTGGGTCCGTAGTTCCTTTGAACTCCGGCGGACCTACACTCTTAAAATCCTTAAAGGTAGTAGCTCGTGCTACTCCTGGATTTACGGGGATATTAGCCCCTGTTCTATTAAAGGCGGCTGTTAATAAATTAACAAACTCCTGCATCGCGTTAACCGGACCTCCCTCCGGTTGATTTACGTCCGCACCTTGATTTCGTTGCACTCTTCTCGGCGGCATTTTGCCTGATACAATAAACACATTACGTTATTATTCCTTTCTTTATTAGCTATCATTAATATAAAACAATAACTCCAAACATTCATAACTCATTGCTTTCCATAAAACGATCTTTATATACATTCTTTGTAGTATAATACTACATCGGTTACATACTCAGCCTAAGCTGATTACATTACTTTCCCGCTATCACTTTCCAAAAATTGGGATTTACAAAAGACTACCCTTTACTATACAAAAAGGGTTTTACATCACTACTACTTACCAAAAATATCTACAACCTATTCTAACCACCACTAAACTACATCTGCCTCAAGGCATTATTGAAATCTGCCTTGGCCAGACCTGCAATGATATCACGGCTAATAGTATGCCTCGTTTGCCCCACCTCCACCGGATATCCAGCTACCTGCTGCTGAAAATCCGTGTGAGAACTCCTATAGATATAGGACATCCTCCCTATTTTCTGCACTTTTGTCTTGAGCTCCTCCTTAAGCTCCAAGACCTCTTGCTTTAAATCCTGGACTTTGTCCTTAGCCAAAATCCTCTCGTCATGCTCCTGCTCCCACATGGACTCGACATCAGTCTTGTCCTCTATAAGCATTTGAAGCTCTGCCTTCAGCTCCTTAACCTCCTGACAGTAATGGATATTTCTATCCAACACTGACATAAACAGAGACATCATCGACCCCCCAGGAGCTATCTCTGCTGCTATAGCCACTGGGTTAAAGGAGACTGTCTCTACCTCCTCCTCTATCATCCCGTCAAATACTGACATGTAGTCAGCTTCTTCTGAGTCTTCAGACTCAATGATTACTACTTCTGGCTCTGCTGCTATAGGGTTCGGTACAACCTCTACTTGGTTCACCGACTCTTCACTTATGGTCTGTTCATAAACAAACATCCCGTTTACTCCTGACATCTACATAAAACAATTAAGTTGATTAGTACACGTCAGTAGAATAATAAACATACATATCATAATCATAATGCATTTTTATAAGGTTATTTTCTTCTTGTATTTCTTTGATTCTTCCTAAGGTTATGGCTTAAGGTTTTAATTCCCCCCTTAAGTTTTATAACCTCTTGCTCTGATACCAACCTGTGACGCCCCCAAATCCGGGTCTCTTCCAACCCGACAAATGATGCTGCACGGTACTACCATTCATTCACACCTTTCCTCAAATAGTCACAAGAGGACTAATATAACTCCATATATATCAAAATAATATTACATTACCCAGTTTCTTTGTAACCCTTTCATTTGTTCTTGTCATAATATCAATATATTACAGACATTCTTCTTATACTATTACATATGTATGCTACGGGTTCGTCTTCGCCTTGCATTTATCCTTGCCGGATCCTTCAGTCCGCTCGATCTTAGCTGTGTTCATATGGTTCAAGCAAGAGTGAGCATGGCTAGCTCAGCAAGTACTATAATTCTAATAAACAACATGCTTGAAACATAGAGCAAATATATATCTCCAGTAACTGAACAATAGTTACTAAGTACTATCGGTGATTCAAAATAGCACTTCATTTGCTTCAAAACG
Source organism: Panax japonicus (assembly GCA_020205505.1). Lineage (NCBI taxonomy): Eukaryota > Viridiplantae > Streptophyta > Magnoliopsida > Apiales > Araliaceae > Panax > Panax japonicus. The sequence continues at coordinate 49,628,768 of CM035113.1, forward strand.
TTTTTTTTCCATCAATATTCAGTAGAATAACAATTATGGCTCAAGATTATGAGCATACATAAGTTCTTTTGAAAAGGACATCCCGACACTAAGTCCGTAAGTCCGGCATAGCTTACGAGCACTTCTGAGTGATCAGCTCATAGTACTCTATGTTGATCAACACTACATTCTTTAAACGTGTATACGTTTAATTGTGGCAACCTCACGTGCCTGTCGTTAAACGACAAAAACATTTGAACATGCGTGGTCTTCGATTGAAAACTATACCAATATAACTCGGTAATTTCTAAATCATGCTTGACAGAATCATAATATAAGTCTAGCCGGAAGAATTGGCTTAAGACTTCATCATTCTAGATTTCATGTGAAAGAGAACATGAATTACAAAGCTTGCCCAGACTGAACTGGAACAAGGGTTAGAATACTTGCCTTTGGTGACTGCTTACTGGTTAATACACGTACACTTTAAGTCTTTATGATTCTACAATTCATAATCATATAATGTACCATATTAGATCATAATTAACCAGGTATGTTTTCTATTATACCTTACCCTTCATCTCAATGTAATTCTAACTTAGTTTCGTTATTAAGGGTTTCGGCTTTCATTATGTCATTCATATCCCGCTCGTCTTGATTGATTATAAACATGCATTAGTGTATTACAAGCACCTTACAATGTCTTAATTATGTTGTGATTACATCACAATTCATTGCTATTAATCCCTCTTTCATTCTATACTTGGAACCCTTCTTCTCTATCTTTTTCCTTGCACTGGCGCCGCGGCGCCACTAATTGGTCTGTGACTCGCGCTGCGGCGCGAGTTAGTAGTGTGTCATCCTCCGGCCTCGCGCTGCGGCGCGGCCAAGAAGGCTTAGAGTCGCGCCGCGGCGCGGACTCTGGTCCTCAGAAAATTTTGTAGTTTTTGAAAATTTTGCTAACTTCCCGGACGCATAACTTCTTCGTTTTAACTCCGAATTGGTTCATTCAAAAGCCTACGGTTCACAAATTTCATAATCTATGCGTTCATGCAAGAATTTTATCTATTTGACTTCATTTGCTAAAATTTGACCTATTAGTCCATTTTAACGAAAACGATAAACGTTCGTGAACGTTCAACGCTCATTTCTTCGTTCTAAGTCGGAATCCGGTCATTTTCGAGTCCGCAACTCTATAATGACTACAATGACTTGTCTTCATTGAAAACCAACGTTTTTCGACTTCCAATACAAAATATGACTTCTATTCCGAGACTTTCACTGAATTCAACGTTAATCGTCTAATCGTGCAAAGTTCGTCAATTCAACCATACTAAGTGTTCTAAGTGGATTTTAACCAACATATCATCATTTCAAGTTTATTTATTACACCAACTTATAATCAAAGTAGGTTTTGACTTATTTCCATAAGTCATTGACTTTCTCAACTTATGAACTAGAAATCTTCATACTCATGACTTACCAATAATTTAAGTCCTTCAATCAATGTTCTCATGTTATAAACAACATACTACCATCATATGACAAGTCCTTCATGATCTTAACAACTTATTGGGGTTCAAGTTGCTTATTCAACTTATTCGGCTTAAGTTCATTCCTTATAACTTATTACATGTTATCCTCAATCAATCCCCCTTCTCTATCAATCCTATCATAGAAAAGATATAGATAAAAGAAAATGAGTCTTACCCTTGAAGACTTCTATTTGCTTTGGAAACTATCAAAGGTTGAAGTGGCTTATAAGTGCTTTAGTGACTTATTCTCTCTACCAAATAAGTAGCTTATATGCTTGAGAGGAAAGTGTTGGATGATAACAAAACAACCAACAAAAATGAAATGAACTTGGTATTTATAGGCCACCAAAGCTTGGGGTAAAATGGACAATAATCAATCCCACCTCCTCATTCCACCTCCTTACTATTCATAACTTAACCTTCAAGTCTTCTTGCTAGCCACTTCTTTTACTTGCTCACCACAACACTTGGTCATCACACTTAATCCTTGCCCATCAAGACTACCCACTTCCTCACTTGGTTTGACCCATGGGTCAAGGCTTCACCTTGGGCTTGGTTAATTAATCCAACTACTTTCATATTGGGCTTGAGTTACAATAGATTGGGCTTGTGATAATCATACACTTGGGCTTCTATCAATAAACTAGAAATCCCACAAGTCCATTATCTTAAATTCAATAACTTAACATACATATCCTACGTATAATTCTCGTATGCTATTTCGTATATTAATTCGAAATATACGATATCTCGTTCTTCGTACATAATAATACAATACGTCGTATTATACCTCTATTCCTTACTCCATATAATGTTTACACATTATACGATTACAACTTCATTCTTTTAACGCTTAATAACCTAACTATCTCAAATTAGGTACGCATGCGAAATATTTCATTTTCTATACTTAGATTATTATTACATAATCGATATCATCTCGATATTATAACATTACGTATTTCTCGGAAGTTCAAAAATAATTCCCGAGCAGAAATTGATGAATAGTGTTTTTCAGAAAATTTCTCAGAAAACTTTTATTTTCGTTTTAGAAATTCAAACACTTTAATTCTCCCACGTAGTTAAAATACTACTACTTTACGACGTTTCTAGGTTATAGAACGACATCCATCTTCTCAACACACAATAATAATAAATAATATTATTTTATTCATTATTAAAAGAAATTACAAAATATTAAATTTTCTGGGGCGTTACACAAATGCTTTCTCAATTTCTTTCACCCAAGTTTGGGCTTCTATAGGGTCCGTAGTTCCCTTGAACTCCGGCGGACCTACACTTTTAAAGTCCTTAAAAGTAGTAGCCCGTACTACTCCAGGAATTATAGGTACATTATCCCCCGTTCTATTAAATACAGCCGTTAAAAAATTAACGAACTCTTGCATTGGATTAACCGGACCACCTTCCGGTTGGTTAACATTAGCTTCTTGATTTCGTTATCCCCTTCTTGGCGGCATTTCGCTGTTAAGAAAACAACACATCATTATTACTTTCTTCTTGTGAGTTAGTTATTATTTGTGATAAAACAATAACTCATACTCATTACTCAATATGTTCCATAAAAGATGTTTATATTGATTAATAACTTGTAGTATAACACTACATTGTTTACATCATTCAGCCATAGCTGATTACATTACTCAGTCTTAGCTGATTACATTACCATCCCGCAATTACTTTCCAAAAATTGGGATTTACAAAAGACTACCCTTGTTTATACAAAAGAGGGTTTTACGTCACTACTAGATACATAATATTTACATATCTACGCTACTCTAGCTATTGCTAGATTACATCTGCCGTAAGGCATTCTCAAAATCTTTGCTGGCCAGACCGGCTATAACATCCCGACTGATGGTATGTCGTGTCTGTCCCGCCTCTACCGGATACCCAGCCACTTGCTGCTGGAAATCCACATGAGAACTCCTATGTATATAGGACATCCTCTCCAATCTCCTCTGTTTAGTCTTTAGCTCTTGCTTGAGCTCAAAGACTTAACATTTCAGCTCTCGGACCTTGTCCTTAGCTAAAACACGATCATCGTGTTCCTCCTCCCACATTCCCTCCATGCTAAGCTTGTCCTCACGGACAGCTTGGAGTTCCACTTTCAACTCCTTTACCTCCTGGCAATAATGGACATTCCTATCCAATACCGTCATAAACAATGCTTTCATCGAATCCCCCGTAGACATCTCCTCTGCGGGTGGAACTTGGTCAAAGGACATTACGTCCACCTCCTCCTCTAGCATGCCATCGAAAATAGACATATAGTATAAATTGTCCGAGTCTCCAGACTCTATTTCTACCACTTCTGGCTCTATCGCTATGGGATTTGGTAGTATCTCTACCCGATTAACTGAATCCTCGCTTACAACATGTATATTTCTATACATATCATTTTCTCCTGACATCTGCAATAAAACAATACAGTTTGATTAGTACATGTCAGTAACATAAATAAAAACACATAACATACTATAATGCATTTTTATAAGGTTATCTTTCTTCTTTTACTTCTTTATTAAGGTTATAACTTAAGGTTCTAATTCCCTTTAAGTTTTATAACCTAGGCTTTGATACCAACTTGTAGCGCCCCCAAATCCGGGTATCTTACAACCCGACAGATGGTGCTATACTGTACAAACATTCATACATTCATTCAATTGAAATTCTCAAAGAATGAACATAACTTATATATATTTAATTCAATATTTACATTTCCCAAGTTCTAAACCCATTACAAAGGTGCTCTTGTCATAATATTCATTACATTACAACAATACACATATACTATTACACGACAGCTTAATAATCTGCCTTAGCTTTTCCTTTATCCTTATTTGATCCTTCAGGACGTTCAGTCTTAGCTGCATTCATATGGTTCAAGTAAGAGTGAGCATGACTAGCTCAGCAAGTATAACAATTTCAATAATAACATGCTTGATACATATGAATCATATATCTTCGATAACTGAACAATAGCTATGAAGTACTATTAATGATTCAAAATAACAATTCATCTTTCCTTTCAAAATGTTTCACAATGAATAAATCCAGTAAAACATTCACCCCGGTCAAAGACCTTGAGTATTCATTCTTTCTTTGAAAAGGATAACCCGAACCTAAGTCCGTAAGCCCGATATTACTTACGAGCACTTCTAGGTGATCAGCCTATCGTACTCTGTATTGATCAATACTACATCCATTAAACGTATGTACGTTTAATCATTTGGCAACCTCGCGTGCCTGTCGTTTTACCGACAAAACATTTATTTTAACAATTCAGTCTTCTTTTGAAAACTATCAGTAGTTGATAAAAGATACTAGCATTTGATAACAGATGAACAGATTATCAATAATCCACTCAATATGTTAAGTCTAGCCAAAGAAACTGGCTTTAACTTCATTATACTTCAATTCATGCGAAAGGATACATGAACATCATAAACTTGTTCAGATTGAACTGAAACAAGAGTTAGAATACTTGCATTTAGCGTCTGCTACTGTGTATTTTACTTTACGTTCAAGTCTTTCAAGTCTCTACATTACATGATCACATAATGCCTTACATTAGGTCACATATAATCAAGTATGTATCTGAATATATCTTACCCTTCATTTCAATCTAATTATAGATTAGATTTCATTCTTATGCGTTTTGACTTATCGTTCGCTTTACATTCATTCAACTTGGTTATATTAACCATTCTTCATTACTTTTAAGTCTTAACAATGTCCCAACAATGTTACTTTAAGTTGTTTAAGGTAGGTTTAGTTCAATCTCATACCATCCCCTTCATTTCCCTTCATTTTTATTCTTTACTATCAAAGTTCTGTGCCTGGCGCCGCGGCGCGGGCATTACTCTAGCAACTCACGCTGCGGCGCAAATTAGCAGTAGCCGAGTCCCAGATGTCGCGCTGCGGCGAGACCAAAAAGCTTAGGGTTGGCGCCGCGGCGCCAACTCTGTGCACCAGAAAATTTTTCTAACTTTTAATTTTTTTGTGAACTTCCCGGGCGCATAACTTCTTTGTTTTAAGTCTGAATTGGCTCGTTCAAAAGCCTACGGTTCTCAAATTACGTAATCTACGCGTTCATGCAAGAATTTTATCTATTTGACTTCGTTTGCTAAAAATTCACCTATTGGTTCATTTTTAACGAAAACGATAAACGTTCGTGAACGTTAAACGCTTGTTTCTTCGTTCTAAGTCGGAATTCGTCCATTTTCGAGTCCGCAACTCTTAAATGACAAACATGACTTGTCTCCATTGGAAAATAACATTTCCGAACTCAAACTCAAAATTTGACTTCCATTCCGGGAAATTTACGAATTCGACGATTATCGTCTAATCGTGCGATTTCCGGCAATTTTTTCGTTCTTAGAATTTGTTCAACACTACCAATGAATTACATTCATAATGTGAACATCATAACATCCTTATTCCAAATATTAATACTCATGGTTGGATTTTAACTTATCTCATTGTAAGCTTATACTTGATAACTTTCAAACTACTTATGAACGTATCATTTATAACTTATGACAATTAAAGTTCTTAATCATCATCCATACATGATTTCATCATATAACTTTACTTATGTATTCTTGATACATATGTTCTTACAAGTTAATGTATATACATATACTTTCATTAATAAACCTATCACAAGTTCATCATGCATTCACATAAGTTTACAACTTATGCTATCTTAAATGACTTATTACCAACTTATGTGGCTTAAGTTCATTACTTATACATACTTCTTTCTTCTTCTTTTTTTTATCATTCATGTTCCTTAATCCAAGCTTTTCTTATCAACCCATCATGTTTGAGATAGAAGATAATTGGAGAAGGAGTCTTACATTTGAAGTCTTTAATAAGTAGCTTCTTCTTCTTCTTGACTTATGGAATAACTTACTTGCAACTTAATTCTCCTAACACTTAAGCACTTTGAGAGAGAGTGATTGGATTAATTTGAATAACTAGCAAATGACTTGCCATGCTTCTCTATTTATAGAAATTGCAAGGCTTGGGGTAGATTAGTCTTTACACAATCCACCTCCTTACTATTCATTAATTGACCAACACCACTCATATCCTTTGCTTGGTCCCTACTTTATTTACTTGGTCATTACTTATCTTGAGCACCACCTTTACTTGATCATCACTTATCTTACTTGGTAACCACACATTTACCACATTAATATGGTTTGCTCCATGGATCACACAATCCAATGAACTTTAGCTTGGACTTAGATTAAATGAACATTGGGCTTTGCTTAACAAACCTTCATATGTTCATTAATTCATAAGTTGGGCCTTAACCCTTAATTCACTTGGGTTTGTACAAAATCCTAACCAATCTTTACAAGTCCATTAATATTACATAATACATACATATAGTTTATGTATTATTCTCGTATTCAAATTCATATAGAATTTATATACGATAATGCATTCTTCTTACAAACTCATATAATACTTGGTATTATACTCGTTTCCATTCCTTGTACAATACTCACGTATCATACCATCATTCCTTAACGCAATAGTTCTTCATTTTCCTTACGTTCTCGATTTAAGTCCGCAAGCGAAATATTACGTTTTCCATAACTAGATTATTATTACATAATCCGTCTTACTTTAATATTCTACCACTACGTATTTCTCAAAAATTCAAAAATAAATCCCGAGAAAATATCGATGAATAGTGTTTTTCGGAAAATTTCTCAAAAAACTTTTATTTTCGTCTTGGAAATTCAAACACCTTAAATCCTTCACATAGCTCAAATACTACGATATTCCAATATCAATAGGTTACAAAACGACAACCATCTTGATATCCCACATAATATGATTTTATTATTATTTAATTTAATAAAATCATCTTACATAAAAATCTGAATTTCTCGGTCGTTACAAGCATCTTGCAGAGCTAACCAGAAGAAGTTTAGTGAAGTTTTGGTTACAAATACAAATTTGTACATGATTTAAAATAATTTTTTCTTTAGGTCAAGGTTCTACTTGGGTATTGGATACTGACTTTGGTTATAATAAATATAGATTTATGAAGGGACATAGCAAAAGTAGAAAGCTAAACAAAGATAAGTAATATTATGTGTGGGAAATGAAGCAAATGTTGCTACATTAGCCATAAAAACTTATAGTTTAGCAATGCCTATGGGCAAATCTATTAAGTTAATTAGTTGTTATTGTATTCCAGTACTTGTTAGAAACATTATTTTCATTTTATTGTTGGACAATGAAATCTTTGATATTATATTTAAGAACAAATGTTGTTCTATTTATAATAATAATGTTTTGAATAGAACTGGAATATTACTTAATTGATTTTGTATACTTGACTTACGTGAAAATAATTTTGCATATTGAACAAATTAGTATAAGAAAAAGAGATGATCATTCAAAGAGTTGAATGTTTGTATTTGCTAAAATACAAGTGTAAATTATGTGAAAGGTTCAAAGAATTTAGAAGTTAAACAAATTGGCAAAGTATTAAGATTTTTTGATTAGATCAAGGAATAAATACTTCTGCAATAAGTTTCTAGATCATCTCAAATGGTTTTTTCACAATGGACGCCTCTTGATATGAAATAATTGATTGATGTATCTAAAAGGAAAAATCGTACCTTATTGGACATGGTGCGATCCATAATGATTTTACCGACATTCCAGTATCCCTCTGTGGCCATGTCCTATAAATGGCTGCATATCTACGAAAAGATAACCTCAAAATCATGCCTCAAGAGATTATAAGAGTTATGGACAGGGAGTATTCATAATCTTAAGTATGTTAAGATAAGGGGTTGTCCAACTTATGTGAAAAAGTTTTCAAAGGATAAGCTTGAGACAAGATTTGACAAGTACAAATTTGTGGAACATCCTAAAATAAGTTTAGGGTATAAGTTTTATAATCCTACTTAGCAAAAGGTGTTTGTTACGAAACATGCTACGTTCTAAGATAAAGATGTTTATCATTAAAGGGGCTAGTGGGAGGATAATATATATTGAAGAGTTCAAGAACCACAAAACATTGTAAGTCAAATAAGAGGAACCTTTAGATAGAACTATTGTACCACAACCAAATCGTATATCTGGAATATTACCAAAGATACCTGGGAGGTATGGATTAATCATGGATGATCATGATGAGGTACATATCATAGAAAATGATGATCCAGTTACATACGATGAGGTAAGAGTTGTAGACACTCAGAGAAATGGATTGAAGTAAGTTTTTCAAAAATGGAACATTCATTTTGATGAAATAAATCAAAAGAGTTTGATTTCATCAAAAATAAGAATGAACCTAGTGTGTACAAAAGGGTCAGTGGGAGCGCCGTGACATTCCTAATATTATATGTTGATATACTATTGATAAGGAATGACATACTAATGGTATAATCAGTAAAGATAAAGTTGTCTAAACATTCTTTCATGAATGATTTGGGAAGAGTATCTTAATTGGGGATACAAATATATATAGATAGATTTAAGAGGATTCTCGACTTAACCCAATAAACGTATATTCATTTGATGCTAAAGTCATTTAGCATGGAAAACTCCATGTAATGTCTCTTGTTGATGAGCCCTAGAGTGTATCTCTCTTAATAATCCCCATGACTCATAAAAGAGAGATCGCATGAGTAACTATCATGTATATAATGAAATGTACGAGACCTGATGTTGATCAGTTATATTCTAGAGAAGATCACTGTAAGACAGTAAAAACATCTTAAAGTACTTAACCAACACTAAGGATGTGATTAAAATTTATGGTGGGTCTAAATTAAAACTAGAGGGCTTAACAGACTCAAGTTTTTTAGACAGACCAAAATGACAAAAAATCCATTTTAAGGTAAAGCGTTACCTTAAAGAGTGGTGCAATGAATTGGAAAGGTTTCAAACAACATAGAGTTGCTGGTTTAATGATAAAGATAATGTATATAGCTATAAATGAAGCTACAAGTTGATTGTTTGGATGAAAAGTTCATTACAGAACTAGGAATAGTTTATAAGTCTCATCTTTGGATCTAAACATGTGTTGTGGCACTTTCATTTGATTATAGGAATCATTGAAAGATGGAAAATCACTATAGAGATAGTGGACTCTCAAGAACATCATTATATATCTATTAACTAAAGCTTATCCAATAGCAGGATAATCGTCACTTAGAGAAGAAGGGTATGAGATACCATGACGATTGGCTTTAGTGCAAGTGGAAGATTGAAAGTAGTATGCACACAAGCCAATCATGTTTAATGATAAAACATATATACTTTGTAACAATCATATTCAATTATTAATAAAAAGTATTAATTTATTAAAGGCTTTTAATTATCTACATAATGCTGCTTTATAATATGTGATAAACCCATAGTTTTAAGCAATGATTTTAGAATAATGATGATGATTATTCTAATGAGATCTAAATTCTTAGAAAGCTTAAAACTAAAATAGTTCCCAATCGTTGGATTACTAAATTGGGGATTAGTGAATCCGAATATATTTGTACATACGTTGCTCGCTCATTGGATGGGGATGATTGATCTCATGATCATTTGTGCGGAGACACTAAAGCAAGTATGTAGGTGCTTATTAGAGAATAAGTTCACTGAACGTTGCTTGCTAGGAAATACCTAATGGAGTTTTACTTGCCTGTCAATAGGAATTCTTGTAGTGAAAGTAGTACAAGTGATCACTGGACTTGAAATCATCATAGTATCTTCTGTATGATGAGTTATACTTTGACTTATTCCTTAAGACCCTTAGGGCATATCAAAGGGTATACTTGGGTAAAATAAGTTGTACATGGAGATAATGTATAATCAATAAAGAATCTACCGCTTCTAGTAAAAGAAGAGAAATGACGTATTTGATTCGATAAATGACAAATCAGTAGTCCTTGGCCAAGGCATAATGAATTTAGAAAGGAATTTCTAATTTGCAGTATTTAGAGTTGTGCATTAAAGGATCAAAATACATATAATTAAATAAAATAAGATTTGACATTAATTCTATGTCTTATATTTAATTGGGACATTGTATGGTGGAAGGATTGAATTGTGCAGTAACTATTTACTCAAAGGTTCTTTTATGATTAATGTTGAAATCTATATTATCTGAAAAGTCGTTGATCGTTAGGGAGGCTTATCCCTAGTGTAGGATAAATATTATTTATTTAAATAAATTAATAGTTTATTTTATTTATTTAAATAAGATTAGAATTGTTCTAATTGATTTATTCACAACCTGTTTAATATGAAGAACCTAAATGGTCACACCATAAAAGAATGAATAATTATTTAAGAAGTTAATGACATAATCGTAATAATATGTTAAGTGTATTTAATTTAATCTATGGTAATAGAATAAATTAAATAGCTTAATATTTATTATATAATATTTTGGAAATATTAAATATAAATTAATAAGAGAAGTCTTATTATTATTATTACTATTACTATTATTTAATTCCTAAAGGAGTTTGGAAATTACTTAATAAAAGTACTCTCATAAATTCCTAATAAGATTAGGAGGTCAAATTAATTAAAGGAGTTTAATTAATTAAAATAAAACACAATTCCTTAATTGTCAAGGAGGGTTGGCTACATCTATAGATAAGAGGAGTCTTATTATGGGTGAGGGTGGTTGTTAACTTTTTCACAACAGACGTAATTTTAATAGTTGGGAGATCAGTACACTAGTGTTTTTCCAAATATCCATCTTCTTAAATTTTTATTCTTCCTTGGTGAATCACCTCTAGAGGCCAAACGCTTGGGTGGCTAACATTGATCAAAGGAAGGAACCAAATTCTTTGGATTTAAGTTGAACGCGGAAGGATTTGGGGGTGAACTTGTACTTGAGAAAGCTCGAATCTTCAAGGGTATAATTCTTATTCTTTATCTTTCGCTTAATTAATAATTGTGCATAAAGGATGGTCCGGGTATATGGTTTGTAAAATTTTAAAATTCTATTTTTCCATGATTCCGCTTATTTTGTGCAATTTGATTGCATTCATGAATCTTACAAACCTAACAAATATGAATTAACTTCCATATCCGTGATATTACTAGTTTAAGAGGTTATTCATTCCTTATGTGAAATCATATAGGCACTCATAATTAATCTTCCTCTTAATGAACTATTTCTCTTTTAATTCACTTAGTGAATTCCCTCATTCCTCGTTATGCCACACAAGGCATTTCATAATTTTCAACACAATTCCACACTTCTCGATTCGTATAAATTCAATTCGATTTAATTGAATTACTCATCTCACAACACAACAATATTTATATTCAAATAAATATTCATTCTCTTATTATATTAAAATAATTATTTATTCATGAAATTCTCGGTTCTTACATCCTCCCCCCTTATAAAAATTTTATCTCTGGAATTGGTACAAGGTTACACAAATAATTGGGGATAATCCCTTCACATCTTATCTTCTAACTCTCACGTGGCCTCCTTAGCATCGTGGTTTTGCCAAAGTACTTTTTCAGAAGATATACTCTAATTCCTTAATGTATGTTCTTTCCTATTTAATATATGGACAATAATTTCTTCATATGCCAGATTCTTCTGTACCTGGATGGGCTTGTAAGAAATCACGTGTTTGTAATCAGGATTGTACGGACGCAACACAAATATGTGGAACACGTTATGGATATGCTTCAATCCGGGTGGTAATGCAATTTTATATGCCACTTCTCCCACTCGCTTCAGTAACTCAAATGGTCCTATGAACCTCGGACTCAATTTTCCTTTCCTGCCGAATTGTATTTTTCCCTTCAAGGTGGATACTTTTAAGAAAATGTGACTTCCAACTTCAAAGTCGCGATCCTGTCGATGTAAGTTTGCGTATTTCTTCTGGCGATCTTGTGCAGCTACTAGTCTAGCTCTTATAAATGTCACCACATCTGCGGTTTGTTGAACTAATTCTGGCCCTAACATATTTCGTTCTCCGACTTCATCCCAACATAATAGTGTTCTACACTTTCTCCCGTAAAGAGCTTGGTACGGTGGCATGCCTATACTTGCATGATAACTATTACTGTATGCAAATTCCACTAAGGGTAGGTGATCGTCCCAACTTCCCTTGAAGTCCATCACACAAGTTCTAAGCATGTCTTCTAACGTTTGTATCATTCGATCACTTTTTCCATCCGTCTGCAGATGATAAGCAGTACACAACCTCAGTTGTATTCCCATCCTCTCTTGCAAGCTATTCTAGAATTTTGATGTGAGATCTTAGTTAGAGACAATTGATACTGGCACTCTATATCATGAAATAATTTCTTTTACGTACATATTCACTAATTAATTTAAACTATATCAGATATTGATTAGTAGAAAATGAGCCATCTTCGTTAGTCGATCTACGATAACCCAAATGGTGTCAAAATCCTTCTACGTGACTGGAAGTCCCACCACGAAGTCCATCGTAATGTGCTTCCATTTCCACTATGGTATTTGCAATGGTTGGAGTAGACCACTCAGCCTCTGGTGCTCTACTTTGCCCGTTAACACATAAGACATCTGTTAACGTACTCTACAATTTTTTGTTTCAGATTGGGCCACCAAAAATGTTGCCTCAAATCCCAGTACATCTTCGTGCCTCCTGGGTAAACGGAATACGTCGTATTATTTGCCTCTTGCAAAATTTCTTCCCTCAACTCGGTTACCGCTGGTACCCATACTCTTCCTTTAAATCTCAAAATATCGTCTTTATCTATCTTGAACTTTTCTTCCTCACTTTCTATGATCTTGTTCTTAACTCTCTCGCACTCTTCATCCTTTTCTTGTGAATCCTTTATTTTATCCAACAAGGTCAGATGAGATTCGACTATAAATAATTTTTCTTCTGACCTCTCCAGTCCCTTCACTTCTATCTCTAATTGATTCATATCCCTTATTAACTACACATGAGTTGTCAATTGAAAAAACTTCTTCCTTCCATTACTACTTAGCACGTCGGCAACTACATTTGCCTTTCCCGGGTGATAAAGAATGTCGCAGTCATAATCATTGATTAATTCCAACCACCTTCTTTGATGCATGTTTTACTCCTTCTATGTGAAGATATATTTCAGACTCTTGTGGTCCGTGTATATCTCACATTTTTCTCTGTACAAATAGTGTCTGCAAATTTTAAACGCAAAAACTTCTACCGCTAACTCCAAGTCATGAGTAGGTTATCATTTTTTGTAATCCTTCAATTGTAATGACACAGACGCAATGACTTTGCCATGTTGCATTAGCAAACAACCCAGTCCTCTATGCGACGCATCACTATACACCACAAATCCTCTCGTATCATCTGGTAATGATAATACATGTGCCTCGCTTAATCTCTTCTTCAACTCTTGAAAACTCTCCTCACACTTGTCCGTCCACACGAACTTCACTGTCTTCCTTGTTAATTGGTCAATGGGGTTTCTATCTTAGAAAAATCCTAGATAAATCTTTGATAGTACCCAATTAACCCTAAGAAACTTCTTACCTCAGGTTGCGTCTTCGGTTGCTCCCAATTACTCACTACTTCTACTTTCGCAAGGTCTACTGAAATTCCATCCTTCTCAACCACGTGTCCTAAGAATTGAACTTTCTCCATCCAAAATTCAGAGTTAGAAAATTTCGCATACATCTTCTCTTTTCTTAGTGCCTCCAAAACCATCTTTAGATGTTCGGGTGTTCTTCTTCTGTCTTTGAGTTGATCAAGATATCGTCGATGAGAACTACTATGAATTTATCTACGAATGGCTTGAAGACTCAGTTCATCAAGTCCATAAATGCTGCCGGAGCATTTATTAACCCAAATGACATCACTAGAAATTCAAATTGTCTATAACGAGTTTGAAACGCCATCTTTCATATGTCATCCTCCCGTTCCTTCAACTGGTGATAACCCGTTCACAAATTTATCTTCGAGAAACACTTGGCTCCCTACAGTTGGTCAAAAAAGTCGTCTATCCTTGGTAACGGATATTTATTCTTAATCGTTACCCTGTTCAATTCTCAATAATCGATACAGAGCCTCATCGATCCATCCTTCTTCATTACAAACAACACTGGTGCTCTCAAAGGAGACACACTTGGTCATATATAACCCTTATCCAGCAACTCTTGCAATTGTATCATCAATTCCTTCATTTCTACTGGCGTCATACGTATGGAGCTTTAAAAATCGGTGCCATTTCCGGTGCTAAGTCTATTACGAATTCGATTTCTCTATCTGGGGGAAGACCAGACAGATCGTTTAGAAATACATCTTGAAATTCCCTTACTACCAATATATCTTGAATTTCTACTCCCTTCTTCTGAGTATTAACAATGTACTCTAAGTAACCCACGCATCCTTTCCTTAACAGTTTCTTGGCCTGCATCATCGTAAGGCAACATGATTGCTTAAGCGATGAGGTACCAGAAAACATTACCTTAGACTTATTCGGAGTTTGAAGGTTCACACTTTTATTCTGATAGTCAATTATCGCAGCATGGTTATACAACCAATCCATTCCTAATATTACGTCAAATTATTCCAATCTTATCAGGATCAAGTCTACGCTTAGTTCATGATTTCTAATGTTTGCTCGATAATTTCTGTAAACATATTCTACAGGTATTACTTCCTTATTCACAACTTCTATGTTCAAGGGATTTCCTAATCGTTCACGGGGTAGATTAAGTCGACTAGCAAATTCGTCCGGTACAAAAGAATAGGTGGCACCCGAATAAAATAATACATAGGCATTCATATCATTGATCGATATTATACCTGACATAACGTCCTTCACAGCCACTGCATCCTGGACAGTCATATTAAAGGTTCTGACACTTGGACGATTGGATGGTGTCGGTCAACTAATCATCAACTTGCCGCTTCCTCCATATTGGTTGCTCCCTTCGTGCCTTCTTTTCTTTGGGCAATCTATGATCAGATGGTCCGCCAAACCAAAAGCAAAACATCCTTAGATCTTCTTCGGTTTTGGACAGTTTGGTGCAATTTGCCCCTCTTGGCCACAATTGTAACAAACACTACGCCCTTTCCAACACCCGCCCTGGTGATACCTTCCACACTTTGGGCATCCCTCCCGCCTTCTTCTTAAACTAACCTTGAAACTTCCCCACTTAATTATTAAAATTCTTATTGTTGTCGTTGTTCTCTCACTTTCTCTTTCACAAGTTACTCCCTCCAATACTGCTTACCCCACGACTATCTCCTCCTGTACTCTTACCCTTCTTCTCTTTGTTATACAGATTTAAAGCTCCACTTCCTCCCTTTGCAATAATGGCCTTCTCCAGCAATGTAGTAAAAGAATCGATCTGAAGAACTGACACCTTGTTAAACAACCAAGGCTTCAGTCCTTGCTCAAAACGCCTAGCTCTCATCTCGTCACCTACCACTTGGTGTTCTACAAAACGGGTTAACTCATTGAACTTTTCCGCGTATTGCGCCACCGTTATATCTCCCTACTTAAGTTCTAAGAACTTTACCTCCATCCTATTCTTCATGCTTTTTGAGAAATAATTCTCGAAGAACAGAGTTTTAAATCTTTCCCATGTTACTATTCCTTCCCCTGCTCTCTGCCGATTTGCCTCCCACCAATAGTTCGATTTGCCTATCATCATATAGGTTACAAATGTCGTCTTCTGGTCTTCATCAACACAAGCGATGGTGAAAGTTTTCTCCATTTTGTTGATCCACGTCTGAGCCACGATAGGGTCGGTAGTACCCACGAATTCTGAAGGTCCTACACTTCTAAAACCTTAAAGTTTGTGACTGGAGCTACTTGGGGAATGGGTGGTACTGGTTAGTTTCTTCCCATAAGAGCTTCTCCTAACAAGTCTACTAACCTCTAAATCAGGTCTACTGGCCCTCTCTCATCATTAACCGACTCTTCTGGTGCAGTTATTCTACGTCTGGGCAACATTTTTCTGTATCACAAATTTTTCATTTTTGTTATTATATTATTAGGTTATTTAAACGTTTCTCAAATAAGAATAACATTTTATAATGCATTTCTGGAACAAGGTCATTTATATATATATGCCAAATCGTTATAGTTACATGATCCTCTATAGCATACTTCTATAAATGAAAACAACATATCCACTATTATCACAAAAGTTGGGGTTTACAAAAATCTCACATCTTACACATAAGATTGAGATTACAACAACAGATTAAACATCATATATATAAATACAATACTACAACAACTAAGTTTCTACATCTAGACTCAATCTAACATTCCACGCTCCATGACGCTCTGGTATTCCTTCTGAGTAATGTGCACCACCAAATCTCGGCTTATGGTGTGCCGGGTCTATCCCTACTCTGCCGGGTAATGATGTTCCCCATCAATCAACCTCTCCATAGCCGTGCGCAAAGTATAGCTTATCTTGTTCATCTTCCGTCTCTTGCATCTCACCTCATCCTCTAAGTTATTAACCTGATCATTAGTTTCTTCCCACTTCTCCTCGAAGTGTATCATATCCATCACTTCCATCTCTAACTGAGTACGGAGTGCTTCCTTCTTTGTCCTCTCACTCAACTCTCTATGTTCCACCTCTCCCAACTTTCCTGCCAGCTCTACATTCCTAGCCACCGACCTATGAAACAAAGTCCCCATCCGGATCTTTGCCTCTTTTCGGAGAGCAATCTCCACCTCCATCTCCTGCATCACTAACTTTCCCTGATGGTCCTCGTCCCTCAGTTTCTGGAACTCAGACTCCCACTCTCTAGCCTCAGCCTGTGACACCCCCAAATTCGGGTACTTTAATTCCACGGGATTTGGTGTTCACTGTACAAATATCATCTATCTATCTACCCATAATAAATGCAAACCATGCAACAGATAGAAATAAAATCTTCCCCTTAAGGGTTACAACATTCGAATAATAATACAATCCCAGGTTAAAATAACCTTAAACATCTGTGCAAAAATATAAACAATAAGTCTTAAGTAATATCAATTCTAATTACATCACATAAATAATTAGTCTTCATTACTTGCTAAGCTTGCCCTTGCCTTTACTAGTGTAAGGTTCGTCCGCTCTTTCGTTCTTAACTGCAATGTTATTATTACGCAAGAGTGAGCACGATTTCCCAAAAGTATAACCATATAACAATGAATAATAACATGCGAGAGAAATAATAACTTATAGAATAAAAGTTCATCTTTTGAATCAAGAATGAATAACAAGAATCAAAAGATTTCTGAGGGTCATAAGACATTGAACTATGTCCTAGGTTAACAAGGATTATACTTGAAACCTTTAACAGTCATAAGACTATGGACCTTTCTACTGGTACTTAGGGGGATCAACCCTTAGTACCATACTGTGCACAATATCTTAACGCTAACGCATAAGTAAATCCCTTTGCAGGGTTGTTCATCTCAGTTTGACATTCGAGTCCGCACCAAAGGAAGTTTAGTTTGGATAATTCAATAAGGGTTCTAAAATTTAGAACGTCCATCAACTATGGATTAGTCGAATCAATAAGGTTAACTAATTTAACAAGGTTCAACAATAATAATATTCAAATTGAATAATAATCGCAGGAAGTATACAATAGAACAAATATTGTATAACAATTTCATATTTTGAAAGGATTATAAATCTTTAATATAACAATTCGAAATAGAATAATAGTAATAAGGATTTACTTAAGGTAAATAATAAACTTGAACAATGATAACAAGTAGGGGTAGGAAACTTACCTCGTGTGTAGATTTCACTTTAATTAAACATGTTCCTTGAATATAATCCTACATACCATTTACATTCACAATACCATTTAGTTATAACTTAACTAATCATCATAAGTTCATTTTCTTTGTCTAACTTTGATTATGACTATACTTAGTCAATTTATCACATTCATTGTCACATAATTTACACCTCACAATTAACAAGCTAATTATGTAATCAGTAATTCAATCCACATGTAATTATATTATTTACATATTAAGTATCTATTTTAACATCTCATTATACTTATAACATAATTTAATGTTCATTACATTAAGTTATCATCATATTCACGGACTTAAACACTTTACAATTTTCATTTATGTACTTTCTGGAGAGTGGCGCTGCGGCGCCACTTTTGTACTAAGGCTTCGCGCTGCGGCGCCGTGGCACTGTGGCGCGGGAAAAAGGTAGTCAGTCGGCGTTGCGGCGCGGCACACCAGTTGCAGAAATGGCAGTTCGCGGAAAATCGCAGGACATGCCAATTTCTATCAATTTCTTAATTTCTACACGAATTTAGACATAACCACATGATATAATTCTTACATAATTATTACCCATCATTTACATAATGATTTTAACCCATTAAAATACATAATTACAGAATTAAAACATGCAAATTTTCACTGTTCTTTGTGTTTTTGAAGATTTTGAACAAAACATAAAATTTAACACTACGGATTCGTTATAACACAGAATTCGTTCGTTTAAGGCTTGGTCTCTTCGTATCAACATGCATAATCAAATGAGAGTGGGCATTTTATAAAAAACATTTATGTTTGACATATTAAAATCACATATAAGGCCATATGGCCATTCGTTCATTTATGTTAAGAGTCGCCAGTTGGTTTTTTAAATGGTTGTACCAACACAACCGAGAAAAGGTTTTCACATTGACCTAGTTGTGTGACACTGATATACGAGTCGGTGAAACCGAGATTCGTTTACGGTCTGGGGACTTGGTTATGTGGAGGGAAGGTGTTAGGCACCCCTCGACATCCGTGTTACCACGGTGACCGCCTCTTTTCAAGAAACTATTATCTGAGTGTGTGTGTGTGTGGGTCAATGTGCTGTTATATTGAAGTTGTGCGAGGCCTCGTTCAAACCAATATACATAGGATTTGAATTTATATAAAAATTCAGTTTTTAGCAAGATATGGCAGTGATGTTTTATAAAAGATGTTTTTCAAACCCTGATGCTCATTAGAAATTAAGACCTTTTACACTCCCATTTTTATTAAGTGATCGGCTGGATGTATTTTTATTTGACGGATGCTAGACATCCGTATGAAAATAATATACAAAAATAATGCCGACTTCCTCGTGGGTATAGAATCCATTTGAGGAAATTCAGACATCGCAGAATAATTTACAAGCTGCTTACAACTGAAAAATGTCCATCACGGGAACCGAATCTAGATCCAATGGGATAAATTTGTGATGACATGATTCCTAGGCGCACAGAATGCTGCAATGTATAAAAGTAATAAGTAGGTATCAACCGCGAGGAAGGAAACTCCAGGCGGATCAGAAATGATTACCAGCCACAAAACACCTCCATTGGGGATCAGAAATTTAAATAAAACTGTTAAAAGCTATCAACCGCCACGGAGGAAACTCCAGGCGGGACAAAACATAAATAAAGTTGTAAAGCGATCAACTGCCACGAAGAAAACTCCAGGCAAGATGACTATATATATATATATATATATATATATGTATATAAAAGTGAGTAAATGTACCAGATATAAAATCTAGGCTCATCGAACAGAGTCCGACACAAAGTTAATATATATAAATGTACATATATATATAAATATATATATATATATATATATATATATATATATATATATATATATATATATATATTAAAGCAATAAACGCTCCAGACCGAAGTCTAGGCTCATCGAACAAAATTCGACATATAGTTCATATATATATATATATATATATATATATATATATATATATATATATATATATATATATATATATACAAACTGGAATGAAATCACGAACCGAAGTCCGGGCAAAAGAAAGCAACACGACTCTCAACGTGTAGAAGGGTGTGTACAAAGATGAAGAGAAAGACTCTAAAGTGTGTGAGAAGGCTTACAGCTGACTGATAAAAAAAGACTTCTATATCTTTAGAGTGGGTAAACACTGACTTTTGTGGGTACAAAAGAGGCTATATATGAGCTCATAGGTGTTTGAAAGTAGGAAATACACTATATGGGCGAGTGCAGAGCGAATTGTGCAGGGTTTCCACGTCTTTTTTCTCTTAAAAATCAGCATCCCAAGCCCTCTATTTATAGGCATATGAGCCACAGGTGTACCTGCGACTGAGCCGCAGGTATACAAGAGGCGGGTCGGGTCGGGTCGGCCCGGGTTTGTCAGGTCAGGTCATCTCGAAGTACGTTCAATCAGGCACTATAATGTCCACTCAGATTTTTAGAAGTGCAATCTAGGCATCGGTTTGAGGTATACAGGACCTATTTCGGATCGCTGTTGTCGAGAGTTATACAATCGCATGGGATTAGAGTTTGTGCGAAGTCATTGAAGATGGGACGATGCCCTCCGGTCTTCAAGCTTTAAATTTCATCCGTTACTCCGCACAATAGTCACTCGAGATTGATTAGCCTTGTGGGACATGGTTGCATAGAGACGTGATGTGGCATCGTGTTGGACGAGATGGCGATGTTTCCCCTCACCGATGTTATCGCCGGATTGAGTTGATAAAGCAAACATTGCTCAGACTTCGCTGAGATTGGACAGCTACAATTGTCAAAGGTCCTCACTGTCATCTTTGAGGTGTGCCTGTCTTCCCAATGTTATTGTCGGGTTGGTACAGTGCATCTCGTTTGTGAGCGCCGAGATTGAAGCTGGTGGCATTTGAAACAAGCATTTCTGGGGTTATCTCTGAAACTGCATTCCATAGGGTTATCACCAAGGTTGGTGGCTATTCCCACGGTTGGGACTGAGACTGCATACCTCGGGATTATCTCCGAGATTAACCGGTCTTCTCCAGTGTGTGTTCCGGTATTATATCTGCAGGTCTCGGGGTTATATCCGAGGTTGGAACTTTTACTCCCAGAGTGTGATCTGGGGTTGATGCTGAACTCCCGGTACTATCCAGTATGGATTTGGATTGTCTTTCAGGGTTCTCTCTTAAAAGAAGAATATGTCCTCCTGTAATGTTAGTAACAGTAATACAAAAAATTTTGAGTGTTTACATGTGCCCCTCTTTATCTTACTTATGCATGACGATGCATGGGTAGGATAAAGAATTCTAGACACTTGAAACGCAACAATATAAACATGGTACTATGGATAACAACATGATACAAATGTATGATGCATGTGTACGGGGTTGTAGCCCAACATGCTGGGGATGATTGCTGGCTCCCTGTTGCTTAAACTGGGGATTGGAAATACTGACCAGATCTAATGTGTAAGCTGAATCTATTAGGATGTTGATGTTGGAGTTATCACCAAATTCATGTGTACTTGATAACGACTTGATCCCGAAGATGTACCTCTTATGTGTGAGAGATCTGTGGGGATATAGCTTGATCTGTTTGAGGATGTGTATAACATATTCCATCATCTATCCTCTTTGATAATGTTGACCTCTCCTGGTTAGTGTCGCCAAAATATGTCGCGAACCTGTTGGATTTACTACCAACAGCAAATGCTGTCAGGGATGCCTGACCTTCGTTGACGTGTAAATAAACGACTGAAACATTTATAGATTGTCCAGGTTGCTTAACCTTCGCTATCATGTAGATCAACGGAGCATTGCGTTGTGACCCCCGCCGGGGATCCGCTGGGAATATGAGCAGCTAGGTATGAGAACCTCAAATAGCTCTATAGCTCTGATAGGTTTAAACACTATCGGCTGAAATGACGTCAAGGTTTCTTGACCTTCGTTGATATGTGTGTCAATTTCTAAGGATGCGTTGCTACTCCCGTCGGAGATATACGTTGTAACCCCCGTCGGGGATTTACTGGAGACACATGAGTACGTACGCAACTATCGAACGGTTCTCAACGCTTCGATGGGTTTACTTGCATTGGCTGAAATAATGTCAAGGCTGCTTGACCTTCATTGATAGAATTGTCAACGGTTGAACGTGTTGTAACCCCTACCGGGGATCTACGTTGTAACCCCCGGCTTAATGACACGGAGTTGGCGGCATCAGACCTGTACGAGGTATTGTCGGATGTGATTTGTGATAAATGGGATTATTGGCAGGGTATACCTCGTGTTCGGGTGACTACCAATGAGTGATGTACAGGTTCAAAGTCTCAACTGAGAAGACCAGGATTGTATGCTATCTTGCTCAATCGCGTGGCATTTTTATTCCCGATTTGACCTTTTTAGCCCGTAAGAACTCCGTTTTAACTTGAACTGGACCAAGCCAGAGGGGTGGGACCCACATAAAGGAACTGCAGATGCACCTGCTGCAACCGCAGGTGAGCCTGGGGCCAGGCATGGACGATAAATCATGCAGCCTGCCTTCGCAAGTTCATTTCTATCTCACTTCGGTTAGAAAAAACTGCGAGCCTTCTTCAAATCTGCTGAGTTCGGGCTGCTTTCTGCAAATTCTATCACCGTACAAGTGTTCTACGCTATCCTGGTAACGTATGCATGTATTTTTTTCTAGTTTCTGTCCGTTGGATTGTGAGTTATCGTACGAAATGCATCTAAACACATAGTAGTGATTATGTATGCACAAATGACTTGATTAAAAATATTCAACATAGTAAATGTTAGTATTAAGCCATGCTAAACATAATGATGTGAAAAAATTTGACTTTTGAGACATTCAAATTGACACCTTTTCTGCTATTTTTTGTCTTATTTGATGTCCAATGAGAAAAAGGAGAAAGGCAAAATACTCCTAGCACTGAGGTTGGCCTTATGCATGATGATTTTAATTTTTAATGCATATATTATGTATATGACTTTGGGGCAGGTGTGCAACTTAATGGCCACCTAGACATGCCTATGTGCATGTAAATAGTCCTATTTTCAAAGGGTACTATGGCAAAAAAATTTCAAATGTAGGCATTGGGTAGTCATGTATTTTAACTCTATTATATGTTTAAAGTAAATGCGTGCATGCATATAGTCATAAATGCATTTAAAAGCTCAAGGTAAGAAAATATGACACCCTTTCTGAGGTGATTTGGAGACTGTGACATCCCGAGAATTTAGACAATTTATTAAGATCTTAAATGATTGATTTAAGGTCAAATAATAGACCTAGACAGGAAATAAGTGTATGGAATTGGCAGTTATGTAATGAAATTTTAAGAATTTCAAAAGTTTTGGATAAGACTTGAATTATGTGATAGACTGTAAGTGATAGTCTAGTAATGAGGTATACGATTATGGTAGATTTAAAATTCTTTTGAAGAATTATCAGTGATAAGTATTGAAAGTGAATACTAGTCGGTATATTTGGTTACATATATGAACCGTAATGATTTGAGATCAAGGATTGATCAGATAAGTTATAACTTTAGAAAATCCTAAAGTTATGTTGATCATACATTTATTAAGTTAGAAAAAAATCTAACGTTCTGTTAGAAATCCCTAACGTCTGATAAGAAATCATAGAAATCAGTTCTGAAACCCTAGTTTCTGTTCCGGGAATCCTAAACCCTAAATTCATGATATGAATATGGTGATTAAGTTAGAAAACTCTAGCGATATGTTTAGAAATTCTAATTTCAGTATCGAGAATTTAAACCCTAATTTGGGAATCCTAATGCGAAGTATTAAACCCTAAAGGTTAAAAAGTTGTGTGTAAGGAATATGAACATTAGGTGATGGTTTATATTTGTTTATTATATAAACAAACCAAAAGAAACTAGTGAAACCCTAAATATATATATTAGGAATGAAGGATTTAATAACTTAAGGGTTATGGGAAAAGAGAATTGTGGTATTTAGAATACTTACTAATTCTAAGAGATTTATGTTATATATATCTCAAATGATTAATTTTATAACCTAATTATAGCAAATCTAATTGAGTTAAGGAAATAAATGTTCATGAGCAAGGATTGGTGTTTTAATGGAGAAGTGAAAATCCTAATTAAATGAATTGGGTTGGATAAGAATTATAGGTATTGGACCATGTATAGCTCAGGTGTGGACAAAGAAGTTAGTTAGAGACTAAGTAATACATTAAAGGAATGGCTCAATTTTTAGCCCAAGTGGGAGATGAATTTTTGGACATTTGTTAAATCAAATAAGTGTGAAATCAAAAAGCCAAACTTGGTGAGAAATAGGCCACGTGGCCGGCCATGAGAAGCTAGGAAAAAGGGGGAGATGAATGATGTGGTTTATTCACTTTAGTTGGTGACTAACTTTCCTACTAACTCCCCCTATGTGTCCAATTTTGATTAAGCCAACACTTTGGTATTTCTTGCAAGTAACATCTTGGTGGTTTAATGAGAGAAGGAAAGAGAGAATAGGTGGAGATATGTTGGTAGATTTTGTATAGATATACCAAATCTATCCATTGATATTTTTTTCTTCCAACACTTAAAACATCTTTCTCTTTCATCTTATTACTAGTTATCTAAACTAAAGAAAGAGAGAAGAGGAGAAAGAGAGGAATGGGAGAGAGAAAGAGGGAGCCGTATGGTTTGGTAGAGGAGGAGAAGGAGAGAAGATTTTGATTTTTCATTCCATCCAAGCTCCATGATTAAACTAAGAAGAAGGAGAAGACGAAAAGCTAAGGTATAGCAAAAATGTCTACTTATGTAGTCTATTTCCTTTATGTTTTAATTTGAATTTTGACAACTTGAAGTTGTGATCTTGAGGTTTAAGATCTTAGATCTACATGATTTAGAGTATTTTATGTATGGATCTATCCATCTTGTGTGTTAGAAGTTAGATCAAAAGCAAGAAAAGTGAAGCTAGGTTTTCAAAGTGTAGAAAATCTTATTCTTCTTACTCTTGATTGTATTTAATATTGTGTTTGAAGCTTGTTTGATGAAATAAGGAACTTTGTTTCTAAACTCAAAAACCATGTATATACGTGTTAATGAGTGTTTTGTATTTGGTATTACCCATATTGGGTGTTGATTTGGTTAGAATTAAAAGGAATAGAAAAATGGAATTTTCTGGAAAAGTTAAACTTATAAAAAGTGTGATCAAGCTTTTAAATCTTTGAAATATATGATGGATATTTGTGATTTATGTTCTTGGGATGCTAGATATATGTGTTAAGGGTAAAATTCCTTTGGAATTACTCAAATAGGTTGAATATAGAACAAGTTATGGCATTTCTCCCAAACTACACAAAGATAAGAAAATTGTTTAAAGGACAGTTTTGTAACAGCCACTTCCGGGCTAAATTCTGGGAGCTTAACATGTCCAAATATTGATTGTGATAGATGAAAACTATATTTCGGAAAGATACGAACGCAACAAAATTGATGGATCATAAATCAGAGTTATAGATTTCATTTTATTTAAGTTTTGGTGAAGAACTCTAAAACTGTTTTACGTCAAAAAGTTTCTGCCCAAAATTTTCCGAGGGCTGTTTTGGACATTTATTTAATGAAAAAAATTCCAGACTTTTGGGAAATAAAAATATATGGTATTATGTAGCCCGTGTCCAAAAATGAGCTAATTCTGAGTTAATACGATCAAGTTATGACCATTACAATTTTTGTGATTTTCCGACGGAAATCGCTATAAACGGAGTTCTACAACTCCGATTGCCAAAAAATTTAAAATGGAGCATCACGTTAACATAAATAAGGTTATTCCAAGAGATGGGAATGTTTGGAGTTAAGCACGAGGTAGCTAATTTCTTAAGCTACGCACTAGAATTAATTTTTGAAAAATACCAAAGGAAGTTGGAAAATTGTGGAAAAATAATTTTTGTGCATGAAATACATGTATATGTGTTTGACCAAAGGATAGGAGAATAATACACTGATTTGGTATTTTGGTGATACGAATTTAGAATACAGCTTGCTGGATTATATAATATGTTGAATCTAGTTTGCTGGATTGCAGTTTAGATTGCTGGATTGAAAAGAACTTGACTGAATTGATGGATTGGTGAATCCAGGTTGCTGAATTAGAAATTTAGTTGCTAGATTTAGAATCCAGGTTGTTGGATTAGTATTTAACTTACTAGGTGTTAACGAATAACTTATGAAATGAAAAAGCGAGTGTTAAATCATATAAATGTGATTCTATGGCATGGTTAAGTGCTTAAGCAGAGTTTAACTGAATTTAAATTTTAGTGTTGACCGACTAGACCGTCGGGATGTTAAAATTGTGTCAGTTTCAACTCAAACTTAATAGTCTAACTGATACTAAGTCTTATGTGAATTATAGACTGATATGGTTATGTGGTAATGTGTTTAGGTTATCCTGTATATAAATATAACAGTATTATACTGTGATGATATTATTCTAATATTGGAGATCTATATTACTAATATTAGGTCTTCGGGTAAAGCGTTATAAATTGCGTTGTGGTAATCAACGGTTCAGGCAAGTTTCTTTTACTTAACTCTAATAAGAGTAGTTTCTTCAAGCTTATGGTTAATCATTGCTGATTGCCATGAAATTTGTACTCTGTACATCTTGCATGTATAAGTCAGGTATGAAAGGCTGATCACCTTCATTACCAGTTGGTTCAGAAATGTTTGTTCATGTTTAAAACTTGTTCAGTCAAAAGTTTTTTCGTGCTAGTTCTCAATTATATTGATGAATTATAGCAAGCTCATTATTCATACTCTTCAATCATGATATATCGTTATATTGTTGTATATAAACTTGCTGGGCAACTTTCATGCTCACCCTTGCTATATCATGATAAAACATTGCAGATAAGGCGAATGCGTTCAGATACAGGAAACGGTTAAAGTCAAGTTCAGCTTGGGATATAAAGTGCGGCTAGTTTGTAATAGCGTATTTTGATAAATGTGTTGTATGATAGAAAGTTTATGAAATGTGTATTAAGTTAAGTTTACTCGACCTTGGGGAATAGTGTGTAATGTATTGTATAAACAATTTATGTTTATATCTTCCGCAATTAGTGAAAGAAATAGTATACCGGATCTGCGGTGATTTGGGACCCGGATTCAGGGATGTCATAGAGACTTGTTGTCTAGATATTATGGATCTAGATCTGCCGAGCAGTTCTTACAGGACCGCTTCTGGCATACAACGGAGGGCTTCTGAAGTGCTTCATCCTCGTTTTATCAAAAAACCTCGTCGGTTGGTGGAGGTTGTGATACGTCCTGTTCAGGTAGATGTTCCAGACGTCGAGGACGAGGAGGCGGATATTGAGGATCCCGCTCCTGCTGCATATATCCCTCGCAGGGAGCTTTCGAGCATTCAGGTGGTGAACCCAGAGTTGATGGGTGACTTGGGTAGACATCCATCGACGTACTTGCACTCTAACGAGGTATGTCGTTAGACTTTATCTTCCCTCTTTCTTATTGATGAGGATTAAACGGTTCTGATTTTGATCTGTATTTCATGCAAGTTCCAGGTTTTACACAGCCTCTAGGGAACTGGTTTAGCATCCACTCCATGTACCAGGCACTTCATCTTGATTATAGAGCTGTAGTTCATGAGTGGGGATTTGGGGCATTTTTTTCCATCCTTCCCGTCGTTGTCCATGGGGTTACCCCAGGGCATTGTCTAAGCGCTGGTTTCATCAGACTCAGTCACTCCACCTGCTAGATTGCGAGGTGATGAAGACGCCTATGGATTGGCAATTTATCACATGTATGGAGTTTGGAGGGGAGCTAGTGCCTTGCATGGCGAATATTACCCCTACTACCGTAAGATTCTTATTAGGAGTTCCGGTGGAGGCGCTCAAAGGCAGGACTGTCCATTTAGGTCCTTTGATCGTAGATGTTATGAGCGGGATATTGAGTGAGTCCATGCCTGATGATGTCAGGATCAGGGATCGCGTTCTGCGACGATTGTTCCTGATGATCATTCCAGGCTACTTTATAGCAGATAACTCTTCTACGGTATCTTTCGCTTTGGTCAGCACCACACGCGATGTGGATCGTATAGGAGAGTATGACTGGGGTTTTACACCTTTGCATACTTCCTTCAGGATATACGTCTGCGCTCACAGGGTTTGACCGAGGCTTGGCTAGGATTTTACCTGTTTCTACTAGTGAGTATTTCTCTTGTCTTTCCCCATTCATGGGTTAAGAGTGTTTACTGATAGCAGATGTTTTGCCATTGTGTTGGCAGTTTTTGACCTATAAGAGGCTTCCATGTTTGTGTCCCATGAGTATGTTAGGCTTAGATATCTATCCACGAGGACGACGATGGCACCATTCTATTTTGCCAAAGGTCCCTGTATCTGAGGGTTTCGTTCATTGCCATATATAGCTGGAGTTACTGACGGCTGACGCCATCACATGGGTTCCATACTCAGGGGATCATTTGACCATCAGTTTTGAGGATGGACACCCTACTGGAGTAGAGTATTTGATTTCCACACCGAGATTTCCTCTTTTCACACATGGAGACTAGAGATCTATTTAGGAGAGCGTGCTATTAGGAGCACCGCATGGGAGATTCATATACCGGTCTTGCCTCCTGTCAGGCGTCATTGGCCTGTATCATAGTAACCCATCACGGATATTCCATTGGTGGGAGTTGACGATTTTGATTTATCCGAGGGTCCATGTACTCCGGAGATATTCCAACGTTGGTGGCTCCCATCGCACTATTGGGGCCCAGTCCCGTGCCACACAGTTTATGGGGGACATGGTTCCAGGATCTTTGATGATGACGGATTGGGTGGCTTATGTCCGAGCTCTGACTCATCTGACCCATATTGATAGTTTGACCTGGAAGTTGGACCAAGCACATGCATTTATTCGGCATTTGGGCAGAAATCCAGCAGAGGTGGATTTATTTGTTCCTTCCAGCTTAGGTGCTGACCCCTCAGATGACACATTTGGTTTTTCCGGCGTAGATCCTCCTCTTTATAGGCCTGACATCCCTGTTGATAGAGATCTAGTGACTCATGAGGAGTTACATCAGGTGAACAGGATTGAGGATGTGGACATCGAGACCCTGATCTTTTTCTGATGTATATTCTTGTTATATCTTTTGATAGGCCTCTGTTAGATATTGGGTGGTTGTTCCCCATTCTCTCTATATCTTTTGATAGGCCTCTGTTTGTAGTAGGGAGTTTGTGCTCCATTTTCATGTATTTATAGCTGTATAGAGCTGATGTATTAGATGATGATATATTTAGGAATGTATGCACCATTTTTCATTCCCTATATCATATTGCCATTCATTATTTGTTATGTATGTATCATGTTACACATATGTATATATGTCCAGAGATATTCGACATTGACCCCTGGATGGTCTTATGACACGGCCCGCATAGATGTCTTCTTCAACAGTAAGCCACATAGATCATACCCCACCATCAGTGGTGGCATTGGGTATGCGATCGTGGTATGATAACATGTCACCGCCAGACAGGGTGATTGTAGATTTGTTGCTACAGCATACCATGACCCTTTTGGCATTTCAGGTTCCTGCAGGATTTATAGATGGGATGTTAGAGCATTGGCTACCTGATAGGCAGGTATTCTATTTTGGCACCCATTAGTTGACTCCTACTCTGGAGGAGTATACACGTTTGACGATGCTGCCCTTAGACAGACCTGGTATTCACATGGCTTTGGGAGACATGAGTAGACGATTCATGACTCTCACAGGATTGAGGCATAGAGTAGTGCAGAGCTGACATCTGGCCACGTAATATCTCAGCATTTTATATATGACAGATTTGGCGCGGAGGATAGCTACTCACAACATTCCGGAGATTTCACCGTGTCGGAGGATCATTGGCATTTGGCCAGAGTTGATGTACTGATGCCATGTGTACTGTCATACATGTATATATCGCGGTATATGGATAAGATAGATATAGGAGTTATCATGGCCGTGAGAGCTCTCAGGGAGGGTCGTACCCTTGTACCTATGATCGTGGCAGAGACAATGCGATCAGCATCCTAGTGCAGTACTTACCCGTCAGGCGTGTTTACTAGGAGTTCGGTCATGTTGTATGTGTTGTTTATGTCACACTTGCGACCGGTTGGTACCCTTAGACGACATGGGTATTGCTTCTCCCATAATGTGGCTATGTCATACTCCTTTCAGCCATCAGAATATAAAGATGCTCAGTACTGGTTCGTATTTTTGGCAGATATCAGAGATCTATTTAGCATATTGCTGTGCTCGGAGCTTTGCTCACCATACAACTTCATTACTCATGCTCCAGGCATGGATTTCCTCCCTTTGGCTGGCTTGAGCGGCGTTACTACTTATTACCCATTGGCCGTGATGTCGCAGTTCGACCAGTTCCAGGATTTTCATCCTTTCGAGGGGGTGACAGGTTAGCGGTCAGCTTCTCGACACCTCTCAGTAGAGGACCGATCTCGTGTATACACTCCGCATGGATGGAGATGAAGGTTTTATCGGCTGCAGCAGTATTTGCAGTACGAGAGAGCAAGTTATACGATGTAGAGCCTATGGAGGACATTGTTGCCTACATCGAGGAGGAGCCCGCTGCTGGGTTGCCAGCATTTCTTCTGAATTCTCTTAGTACCAGTACTTTTGTGATTCCACATTCTGTCCATTGCTCCAATTGATCATGTTCATCTCTTCTTCTTTGTGTTGAGGAAGAGGGTTATCTTGTACATGAGGCTGATCGGGTTTGGTGACTACATTCTCACCATTGTCTATCAGGTCCTGGATCTTGTGTTTCAAGGCCCAACAATCCTGAGTATCATGTCCAGTTGCCCCGGCATGATAAGCACATTTCCTAGCAGCATTGAAACCCCGTCCATTTAGGCTGGCTGGTGGAAGAAGATACATGATTTTCGTCTATGTTGTTAGAAGACTTAAAATGTTCTCTAGGGTATCCCCTAAGGGTGTAAACACTCGATGGCGTTTGACTTCTCCACCTTTTGGTACTGGAGGGTTTGCAGACTGTGCTGGAAAGGGAGTGTAGTTTCTCTATTGAATGGGCATATTTTGATTGCCTTTTTGCCCCTATAGTATCAGGGAAACATCTTCTTCTTTCTTTTTATGGACCCTCCGGGGGTTGTTCCCATAATTTCCAGATTGGATGTGGTCCGTAACAGCTTTGAGTGCAGCTAGGTCTTGAATCTTTCCTGACTTCAATCCCACCTCAGCCATCTCCCCATGTTTAACCATTTCAGAAAATGGTTTGCCGATGCCGGCTAAAACTCTCTCATAGAAGGGAGCTTCTTGTATGTCTATGAATGTTAAGACCATTTCTGATTCTGTCATGGTAGGACTAACTTGGGTAGCCAGGCGTCTCCACCTTTGAGCACACTCTCTGAAAGACTCGTTAGATTATTTCTTGATCTTGGTAATTTGATACCGATCAGGAGCTATCTGAGTTTGAAAACTGTATTCAGTGAGGAAGGCATGTGCTAGCTCTTCTCAGCTGTGGATTTTGGAGTTGTCTAATCTTGTGTTCCACAAATGGGCTTCTCCAGTTAGACTCTTTTGGAATAATTGCATTCTGAGTTTTTCATCCACTACATAGGATCCCAGTTCTCAAATAAATACTTTTAAATGTGTATAAGGATCTCCTAACCCGTCTTATTTTTCAAAGTCAGGAGTTTTAAATTTTTCTGGCTAATGATCACCGGGAAAAATACACAGATCAGCATATGAAACACTCTCGTGTGTTCCAATTCCTTTGATAGTGCGAAGGGTCTCTTCCATTTGGAGGACTTTCCTTTTGATGTCACCAGTGTCAGGATCTCTAGTGGGATGGGTAGCATCATGAATTTTGTTGGTTGTATCTAACTGTAGTTCAGGTATGGTAATGACTGGGATTCCTCCTTGTGTGGAGGATTCAATATGTACAGGTATTTTCTGACCCTGTGTAGAGTTGTACAATTCTTTTAATAGAACAGCCAAATCTGTAATCTGTTTACTTAATCCGTCAAATTTTTTGCGAGAAACTGGAATAAGTTCAGTATGGTCGGATGACGACATGATTGCGAGAAACTGGTTCCATCATTTGATCCAATGTTTTTCAAGAAAATAAAAGTGTAAACATCACCACGAAGTTAATAAATTTTGAAAGTCTAGTATAGCTAGTAGATTTAGAATACATATGCTTCCACCATCAACTCCACTTTCTATAATGATCCATTGCTTAATAGGTCTTGTCGACGTTGGGATTTTTGGGTGTCCCTTTCCGTTACTTGTTCTTCGGTGTTCTTATTTTAGATGAGATTTGGTTGAAAAAATAAGTGAAAAAGGTCTGACATTTATAATGTCGACGATGAGAATATTAAGGGTCGCCTGTTGGTTTTTTAAATGGTTGTACCAACACAACCGAGAAAAGGTTTGCACATTGACCCAGTTGTGTGACACTGATATACGGGTCGGTGAAACTGAGATTCATTTAGGGTCCGTGGACTTGGTTATGCGGGGGGAAGGTGTTAGGCACCCCCCCCGACATCTGTGTTACCATGGTGATCGCCTCTTTTTAAGAAACTATTATCTGAGTGTGTGTGTGTGGGTCAATGTGTTGTTATATTGAAGTTGTGCGAGGACTTGTTCGAACCTATATACACATGATTTGAATTTATGTAAAAATTCAGTTTTTAGCAAGATATGGTAGTGATGTTTTATAAAAGAGGTTTTTCAAACCCTGATGCTCAATAGGATTTGAGACCTTTTACAGTCCCATTTTTATTAAGTTATCGGCTGGATTGATTTTTATTTGACGGAAAATAATATTCAAAAATAATTCCGACTTCCTCGTGGGTATGAAAACCATCTGAGGAAATTTAGACATCGCATAATAATTTAAAAGCAGCTTACAGCTGAAAAATGTCCATCACGGGAACCGAATCTAGATCCAATGGGATGAATCTGTGATCACATGATTTCTAGGCGCATAGAATGCTGCAATTTGTATAAAAGCAATAAGCAGGTATATATATAAAATCGGTAAATATATATATACAGACATGATCACCAGTCACGAAGCACCTCCATGGGGGATCAGAAATTTAAATAAAGATGTTAAAAGCTATCAACCGTAACGGAGGAAACTCCAGGAGGGACAAAACAAAAATAAAGCGGTAAAGCGATCAACTGCCACTGAGAAAACTTCCAGACAGGACGAATATATATATATATATATACTTATATATTTGAACTGTGGTCGAACTTTGTTCGATGAGCTTGGATTTTACATCCGGTGCATTTATTACTTATATATATATATATATATAAGCGAGTAAATGCACCAGATATAAAATTTAGGCTCATCGAACTGAGTCCGACACACAATTAATATATATAAATGTACATATATATATGTATATATAGAAAAGCAAGTAAACGCTCCAGACCAAAGTCTAAGCTCAATCGAGGCATAACTAGATAATGTTAGTCAATATATATATATAAGTTTACATATATATAATATATATATACAGACTGGAATGAAACCACGGACTGAAGTCCGGGCAAAAGCAAGCAACACGACTCTCAACGTGTAGAAGGCTGTGTGCAAAGATGAAGAGAAAGACTCTAAAGTGTGTGAGAAGGCTTACATTTGACTTATAAAAAAAGGCTTATATATCTTTAAACTGGGTAAACACTGGCTTTTGTGGGTACAAAAGAGGCTATATATGAGCTCACAGGTGTTTGAAAGTGGGAAATACACTGTATGGGCGAGTGCAGAGCAAATTGTAGGGTCATCTCGAAGTACGTGCACTCAGGCACTATGATGTCCACTCGGATTTTTAGAAGTGCAATCCAGGCATCCGTTTGCGGTATACAGGACCTATTTCGGACTGCCGTTGTCGAGAGTTGTACGATGCCATGCGATTAGAGTTTGTGCGAAGTCATTGAAGATGGGACGATGCCCTCCGATCTTCAATCTTCAACTTTCATCCGTTACTCCGCACAATAATCACTCGGGATTGATTAGCCTTATGGTACATGGTTGCGTATAGACGTGATGTGGCATCGTGTTGGACGAGATGATGATGTTGCCCCTCACCAGTGTTATCGCCGAATTGGGCTGATAAAACAGACGTTGCTCAGACTTCGCTGAGATTGGACTGCTGCAATTGTTGAAGGTCCTCATTGTCATCTTTGAGGTGTGCCTGTCTTCCTGATGTTATTGTCGGGTTGGTACAATGCATCTCGTTTGTGAGAGCCGAGATTGAAGCTGGTGGCATTTGAAACAAGCATTTCTGGGGTTATCTCTGAAACTGCATTCCTTGGGGTTATAACCAGGGTTGGTGGCTATTCTCATGGTTGAGACTGAGACTGGATACCTCAAGGTTATCTCCGAGATTAATCGGTCTTCTCCAGTGTGTGTTCCGGTATTGTATCTGCAGGTCTCGGGGTTATATCCAAGGTTGGAACTATTGCTCCCAAAGTGTGATCTGGGGTTGATGCTGAACTCCTGGTAGTATCCGGTATGGATTTGGATTGTCTTTCAGGGTTCTCTCTTAAAAAACGAATCTGTCCTCCTTCAATGTTAGTAACAGTAGTACAGAAAATTTTGAGTGTCTATAGCCATAACTCATACACTGTAAGTTTTGATCAATATATATGACGTAATTTCATGAAATTGATGATATGGTTTACAAAGTATATATGTAATTAAATACGATGTGATGTGCCATAACACATACACAACCCATAATCATTACTCATATCCCAATTACAGAGGTTTAAACCAAAAACTTTGAAAGCCATATTCATGAAACTTAAACAACATAAAATAGAAATTGGGTTTGAAGAGATTATCCAAAGCGTAGTGTAGATTTTAATAAGAGGTGAATTCTTTCTCAAGAATTATCAATTTCTCTCTGACTTCTCATCTCTCTAATTCTCTCCCTCTCTATTTTGCCAGACTTATAAATAATAATGAATGAAGAAGAATACGTAATAAAGTAACATAGTCTTTATGCGCAGAGTTGAGGTCAGTTACTCCATACGTGGTTTAACTGTCCTCAACTCCTCTTAAGGCCTCATTTGGCTAGCCTTAAAGGCTTATAACCATTTAATTTAATAAAACCTTTTATTATATAGTTTAAATCATGTCACACTCATACACAATAATTCAAATATATTATTTAATTTAAATTAAATTAAAATATAATAATTTATCATAAATTCACATAATCATATAATTTCTTTTCTCATTAATTAATTAAATTTAATTATTAAATCTTTAATTAATTATTAAATTAAATAAAATAACATTAGGCTTATTAAATATTCCTTTTTAATTCAATAAGGTCACATAAATACATACTTTAAATAATAAATATAACACAAATAATTTAATTAATCTACCACAATTGCATCAAATAATTATTTAATCCAATAATTAAATCATCGAAAAATATTTATTTAATTCAATAAATATTAAAATTAATTTACAAATTCTCGTTCGTCACATCATTTCCCCCTTAAAAGGATTTTGTCCCCAGAATCACGACTCAATAAATTTGACCCGTTACATTCTCCCCCTACAAAGATTTTGTTCCCAGAATCGCTTACACATAATTTAAATAAATAAATGAGGGTAATTCTTCATCATATTCTCTTCGAGTTCCCACGTAGCTACTTCAGCGTTGTGGTTCCTCCAAATTACCATAACAAAAGGTATTACTTTATTTCTGAGAACTTGTTCTTTTATGTCGACAATTTAAACACGAATTTTTTCATAAGATAAGTCTTTTTCAAAATATAGGGGTTCGTATTCAATTACATGCTTGTAATCATGTTTGTAGGGTCGTAAAATAGAAACATGGAAGACGTTATGGACATTCTCGAGTGTTGGAGGTATGGCTACCTCGCGCAACTTCTCCGATTCTTCTCAGTACTTCAAATGGTCCAATGAATCTTGGGCTCAATTTCCCTTTTTATGAACCTGATCTTTCCCTTCCAAAGAGAGACCTTCAAGAAAACATAACTACCTGATTCAAATTCAATATTTTTACGGTGTGGATCAGCTTATTTCTTCTGTCTATCTTGAGTTGCTACCAGTCGTGCTCGGATAACTGTGACTATTTCAGCTGTTTGCTGTTCCAATTCTGGCCCTAGCAATTGTCTTTCACCAACTTCATCCCAGTAAAGTGGAGTTCTGCACTTTCTGTCATATAACGCTTCATAAGGCGGCATGCCAATACTAGCGTGGTAACTGTTCTTGTAGCCGAAATCGAATAATGGTAGGTGATCATCCCAATTTCCTTTAAAGTCTATCACACAGGCTCTTAGCATTTCTTTTAATGTCTGAATCGTTCTTTCGCTCTGTCTGTCTTTTTGAGCGTGGTATGCTGTACTCGTTCGCAATTGCGTACCCATGCATTCCAGAAGACGTTTCCAGAAATTCAATGTAAAGCGTGGATCTCTATCAGAAACAATTGACACCGGAACTCCGTGCCTCGAAACAATCTCTTTTACGTATAACCTCGCCAACTGATCTAAGTTGAATCTGATTTTGATCGGAATGAAGGTGTGAATTTCGTCAGTCGATCAACGATAACTCATACTGTATCGTAGCCTTTCTGAGTCGTTAGAAGGCTAACCATGAAGTCCATTGTAATATGTTTCCATTACCATTCCGGGATCTCTAACGGTTGTAGCAATCCACTTGGTCTCTGATGTTCTGCTTTCACTTTCTGACAGGTAAGACAGTTGGCAACACATTCTACAACATCTCATTTTAAATTTGGATACTTCACTTCTAACTCCAGTTTCTCCATTTCTGAACTAAGCTCCTCCTAAGCAGTTAACATCATCAATTTCTCACGGCCATTTCTACTTAAGGCATCAACAACCACATTTGCTTTACCTAGATGGTATAAAATCTCACAGTCGTAATCCTTAATTAATTCCAACCATCTTCTTTGACGCATATTCAAATCCTTCTGTGTGAAAATATTTTCAGACTTTAATGGTCCGTATATATTTCACACTTCTCCGCGTAGAGATAGTGCCTCCAAATTTTCAAAGCAAAAACAACTGCAGCTAACTCCAAGTAATAGGTCAGATATCCTTTTTCGTAATGTTTCAATTGTCGTGATGCATACACAATGACTTTTCTATTTTGCATCAGCAAACAGCCAAGTCCTTTATGAGACGCATCACTATAAACAACAAAATTTCATGTATCGTCCAGAAGAGATAACACAGGTGCCGTACTCAACCTCTTCTTCAATTCTTGAAAACTTTCCTCACATTTATCTGTCCAAACAAATTTCACAGCTTTTCGAGTTAAATTCTTTAACGGAGTTGCGATCTTGGAAAAGTCTTATATGACCCTTCTATAATATCCTGCCAATCCAAGAAAACTTCGTACTTTCGACAGCGTCCTCGGTTGATCCCAATTAATCACTACTTCGGCTTTTGATGGATCTACCGAAATTTCATTTTTATCGATCACGTGACCAAGAAATTGCACTCTTTCAATCCAAAATTCTCATTTTGAAAACTTAGCATACAACTTTTCCTTTCTCAATACCTCCAACGTTAATCTTAAATGCTCTTCATGTTCTTCTTTGGTTTTCGAATATACCAAAAGGTCGTCTATAAATACCACTACGAATTTGTCCAAAAAAAGGCTTGAACACACCATTTATTAGTCCCATAAATGCTGTAGGAGTATTCGTAAGACGAAAAGACATTTCTAAAAATTCGTAGTGACCATATCTCATTCTGAATGTTATCTTCGGTACATCCTTCGGCCTCACCTTCAGTTGATGATAACCGCTTCTCAAGTCTATCTTGGAAAAATATCTCGCTCCCATCAATTGATCAAACAGGTCGTCGATCCACGGTAATGGATATATGTTCTTAATCGTGACCTTATTCAGTTCTCTGTACTTAATGCAGAGCCGGATCGATCCGTCCTTCTTTTTCACAAATAACACCGGTGCTCCCCACGGTGATACGCTCAGTTGAATGTACTTTTTGTCCAATAATTTTTGTAGTTGTACCATTAATTCTTTCATCTCTACTGGTGCCATTCGGTATGGTGCCTTCGATATTGGTGCGGTTTCGGGCACCAGATCGATCACAAAATCTACCTCTCTGTCCGGTGGAAGTCCTAGAAAATCGTCTAGAACTATGTCGACGAAGTCCCTTACAATCGGTATTTCTTCTACCTTTGAATTCCCTTTTCGACTGTCGACTATGTAAGCTAAGTATTTTACACAGCCTTGTCTTAATAACTTCATGGCCTGCATCATCATCAGACAACTCGCTTGTCTAGGCGACTTGCTACCATAAAACACAACCTTTGACGGAGTCATAAGGTTAATATGCTTCTTTTGACAATCAATTACAGCCCCATAATTGAATAACCAGTCCATTCCCAGTATAACATCAATTTCCCCAAGTCAAATAGGGATAAGATCTACGTTCATGATATTACCCTTAATATCCACTCTACAGTTCTTATGTACGTACTTAACAGGGATTATTTCTCTATTCGCAATTTTTATGTTCATGTGGTAATCCAATTCATCCCTAGGCAAATCTAAATTCTTAGCAAAGTCATCGGATATAAAGGAACAAGGAGCACCCGAATCAAATAAAATATAACCATTAATTTTATTGATCGAAATGATACCTGACACCACATCACGGGACTGAACTGCATCATGTACCGTCATATTGAAAGTCCTGGCAGTCGATCGGTTTGTTGCGGTTGGTCCTGTGATAGTTAAGGCATTTCCACTGTTATTTCCCCAGTTTCCTCTTGGTCCTGACCCTCCCGATCCCATCTTAGGATAGTCTTTTTCCAGATAGTCCTTTGAACCACAAGTAAAGCAAGCACCCTTCTTTGGGTTAGGACAGTTAGGTGCTATGTGGCCTTCCTGACCACAATTGTAGAACACTATTTTTCCTTTCAAACAAACTCCCAGATAGGCTTTTCTGCAGGTAGGGCATACTTTAATTCTTTTCTTTTGACTACCCTGATGATTCCCCGATGATGATTTGTAATTCCACCTTTTCTTCTGATTAAAATTTCCACCTCTTGTGCCACTTCCACTAGCCTTGTTATTTACTTCACCTTCACTCTTCTTCTTCTTCTTCTTCTTCTTCTTCTTCTGATCTTGATTATACTTGGTCACCGCATCGCTTCCACCTTCAGCGAGGATGGCCTTTTCCAGTACTCCTGTAAATGTGTTTATCTGAAACATTGATACATTACTATATACCCAAGGCTTTAGTCCTTGTTCGAATCTTCTGGCTTTTCTCTCGTCCGTATGTACTTGATACGGGGCGAACCTCGCTAACTCGTTGAATCTAGCCACATAATCAGGTATGCTCATATTTCCCTAATTCAATTCCAGAAATTAAACCTCCATCTGGTTCTGTGAGCTGGTTGGGAAGTACATCTCAAAAAACATTTCTTTAAATCTCTCCCAAGTAATTACACCTTCACCTCCACGAACTTTGTTTGCTTGCCACCAATAGCTAGCTTCAGACTTTAGCATAAATGTTGCAAAAGCGGACTTCTGGTCTTATCTAACCCTAGCAACGTCGTATGTAATGACCCCAAAATTCATACCATTTAAATCTCGACTTCGGTCATTAACCATACATTAAATCTCTAATAAAACATCATTATTCGATATTAAAAACACTAAAATTGCGGAATAATTAAAACGTTTATACATTTCCTTCTTTCTTTCCCTGAATCGCAACCTTTACATTACATCTTTTTGATTCAATCTTATATCATGAATCGTTACAACAAAATGACTATACAAAGTCTTACATCATAACAAAATATTCATATACATTGGATAGCTTAACTTACAATTCAATAACATGTTACGTTCAAAATATGAAATAAATTTCTCATAAAAGATAAGTAATCTTTGTGAATATAGATCTCTATAACTCACTTAGCATATATCTTTACCTTAAAATCTTAACCTGCAAAAGTGGTTATTTGCAAGAGTGAGCTCGACAGCCCAACAAAGTCTAACAATTTTCATGCATCACATAGCACATAATAACATGCTCGATATACATCTCATTAAAGTAACATGGCATACATACTTTTAATTCACATAGCAAATATAAAGATTGAGTTCCTTACTCAACCATCATCACTTAGCAAAAACAATGCAGTCATATATTGACTTTAACATTTCATGATTTCAACATGTATAACATATCATGTAATTTAAAATTGTTCATCAAGTCAACGTAGAAAATAGGAACCGAAAGACTTGCCTTGATCGTTGTTTACCAATAATAGTTTAACAACTTACAATTATCTGCACTTCACGTGCCCTACCCAATCATATAATCATACACATCAACTATTAGTAAAATAACAACACATAGTAACTGTAATGTAAACCCTACTCCACATCTCATAATCATTCCTATTAATTAGCACACAATGTTCAATTAGATTGTGTTAACCTTTTGACTTATGACTCACTATATTTCATAATCGATGTTCATTCAAGTGCTTAAGTCTTGTTAGGACTACTTATTGGTTTTATATTAAACCCATTTCATATCCTATAATATACATTTCAATTGAATTGAAACACTTTTTAAGTTCGTTAACACTTGGCACAGCGTTTCGATGTTCATTCGTCACACGCCCGATTTGCCTATCTTATGTATGCTTACTATGCATCTATAACTTATCTAATACATATTTTATTAATGTTAAGCATCATTATATTTACTAACATACATGTTTTATAACTTAGGACATCATCTTTTATGGTCAGGAGCACTACAAATGCATATGTGCATGTCCGACGCCCTCTGATTGCCCCCGAAAACATAACCGTCCTAACGTTAACTACTTTGACTACTGTTATAGACCTCAAATTAAAAACCTTAAAGCATCAAAGTTTTAGGTATTCTCGTCATCGTTCCGGATCATCTTGAATCATTTCAATCGGAGTTCGTATGAGAAAGTTATCGCCATTTTACAACAGGAGGCCAAAACTGTCCGACTCAGACTTCTGTCCCCACGCCGCGGCATGAGAACTAAGTCATACAGTGGTGCCGCAGTGCGAGATTGGCGCTGGGACGCGAATTTCAGTGCTGGGGCGAAAATTTTGGCGCTGGGGAGCCATTTTTGGCGTTGGGGCTCCATTTTTGGCGTTGGGGCGCCGAAAACTAACAGAACGCAGCCCACGAAAAACAGAACAACTAAATTTCTATCTATAACTTAATTTCTAACACTAATTAACATGTATAACTTATGCCAATTACACATATACACATTACCCAACATGCATAAACTAATTTAAACCACTAAACAACAATCACAGAAAACTTAATTCCTTGAAAACATTGTTTTCAACCAAAACACCATTACCGATGTTTGTTTACACAGTGAACATGGTAAACATAATTTATAAACTAATTTGATTCCTTTGAATTATGTTTCTCTGAATTTTTTACCCCGTTATCATATACAAGGTTCAATTTCATAACTTCACAATTAACATACACTAATTTTGTTATCTTACAAAAATCATATTCATGCATATGTGTTCACTATAAAACAAATTCCCCTTACTTGTATACATAAATCAGCATACAATCTTGTCTACACGCTAAACATACAATCATATATATATATATATGCTAGTATAACACTTGCAACAATATGGTTTTATAGAGAATCTTTGTAAAAACCTTATACACATTGAAAATCAAGAACACAGACAC
The DNA here is from genome assembly GCA_020205505.1 of Panax japonicus. Lineage (NCBI taxonomy): Eukaryota > Viridiplantae > Streptophyta > Magnoliopsida > Apiales > Araliaceae > Panax > Panax japonicus. Next base: position 49,670,880 of record CM035113.1, read on the forward strand.
AGAGAACGTAAACATATATATATTAAGGTTTTAAAACATACCTTTTGTCGCTTTAGAAACCCTTGCTAATCACTGACAATAAGAATTCGGAACCCTCTCTTGTTGATTCTCTCTCTTAAACCCTCTCTCTCAAATTCTCTGTGATTTTCTTCTTAGGCTTAGCAAACACTTAGAATGCGTAAACAAAACCACTGGTAACCAATCGTAAATGGCCATAATAAGCCCGGTTAAATAATATCAGTTACCAAATATAACTTATAGTTTATAAATATATTTTATTCATTATTTTATTTATATAATTGATATAATATTTCAAAATTCAAAAGAACTCCAAAAGCCATAAGGCTTCGTTTGACAAAACTCTTTAAAATTAAAGAATTAATATATTTAAGCATTGTTTGGCAAAATAAATTAAAACTACTTAAATTTATTTTAATAACTACATATAATATATTTATTTGGCACACTTCTAATTAATTAAGTTTACATACTTAATTTAATTAATAACAATAACAGTTCATTGCATAATATAATAATTTATTTAATCATTATAAACCCTATAAATTAATTATTAAATTAAATTAGATTACTATCTCAAAATAATTACTTTCATTAATTCATTAATTATTTATTAAACAAATAAATAATCAAATCACATCAAATCAATTAAACAAATACTTATTCAACGATAAACACATCCATTAAATATTTATATAATTTAATACATATTTAAATATTAATTAAAAATCTAGATTGTTACATCATTCCCTCCTTACAAGGATTTTGTCCTCAGAATCACAACTTAAACCACTCATTTGTTACAATCTTCCCTACTTCAAAGATTTTATCCCCAGAATCGAATACACAAATTAAACAAATAACTCAAATTAATCTTTCATCATTTTATCTAAATATAGCTTATATAGTTCCTAATACATTCATTACTTTAACAAATTGTAGGTTTCATTTCATAACTTTCACTTGATCTCAATATATTCTGAGTATTATATATCTTTTAACCCATTCATTTTCTTTTCTAAGGATCGTTATCATCAACACTCGGGATATTACATTCACCCTTTCTTCTAAGAATTTTGTCCTCGAAATTTTATTTATTAATCTTTATTCATTCAATCTATCAGATTAGATTTTATGTCACTACTTCATTCATTCATTGGTTTCTATAACCACTTTCTTTCCACAAAGATCATTCTACAATTATTAACTTTTCTATTAAAAGTTTTACATTATTCTTTGATAACTCATATCCTTCTCAATTCAAAATCTCTTTTCTCACTTATTCAACATATTCATCATTCAGTGTCGCATTCTACGACTCACTTCTTTCTAAGGAATATCATTCTTACCACATTCACCTTTTAGAATATCAAGAATCTTCCACAATTGCTCAATAATTGGGAAGGGATATGAATAACAGGAATTTAAAAGATTCCAAATCATGCTGAGGGTAATAAGACCACGAACTATGTCCACAGTTGTAAGTAATCTTTCAACTTCAACTTTAACAGTCATAAGACTATAAGGACCCCCGTACTTAGGGTGTTAACCCTTTCGTACGATGTATTGTACACAAACATTTAAACACTATACGTATGTCCATAGTTATAAGTAATCTTTCAACTTAAACTTTAACAGTCAAAAGACTATAGGGACTCCTCGTACTTAGGGTGATCATCCCTTCATACAATGTATTATGCACAAACATCTCAACGCCTCCCTGTAATCCCCTATAAAAGGGTTGTTCATCTCAGTTTTTCAACATCTGAATCCACACCAAAACAATTTGGTTTGGCATAACTTCTCAAGAAACGCATGCATTTCATGAACATCTTTCAATATTCGTCTAGCTGAATCAAATAGCATATACTTCTACAATAATTCGTACATCAATTGAAATATATATATATATATATATATATTCTCATATCTAAAAGAACTCTCAAAAATCTTTTTATGACGTCATGATACCGTATTGTATTTACAGTCCGTTGAGGATTCCATCATTTGGTTATTTTATCATACTACATTATACTATAGTGGGCTGATGATCCTTAGATCACATCCAACACTAGGAAATACTGCATTGATGACTCCATCATTTATATCATCTTTGCACCAGGTTACATGATGCATTAATGATATAAAATATATTTTGATATATTGCAAATCATTTTTGTCTAGATGAAGCAATTAGCATAGACATACGAATAATAGTATTGTTGTTAAAACTCATTGGTTCCATCATTTGATCCAATGTTTTTCAATTAAATAAAAGTGTAAACATCACCACGAATTCAATAAATTTCGAAAGTCTAGCATAGCTAGTAGATTTAGAATACCTATGCTTCCACCATCAACTCCACTTTCTATAATGATCCATTGCTTAATAGGTCTTGTCGACGTCGGGATTTTTGGGTGTCCCTTTCCGTTACTTGTTCTTCGGTGTTCTCATTTTAGATGAGATTTGGTTGAAAAAACAAGTGAAAAAGGTCTGACATGTATAATGTCGACGATGGGAATATTAAGAGTCGCCAGTTGGTTTTTTAAAAGGTTGTTCCAACACAACTGAGAAAAGGTTTGCACAACCAAGTGATGTGACACTAATATACGGGTCTGTGAAACCGAGATTCGTTTAGGGTCCGGGGACTTGGTTATGCGGGGGAAGGTGTTAGGCACCACCCGACATCCGTGTTACCATGGTGACCACCTCTTTTCAAGAAACTACTATCTGAATGTGTGTGTGTGTGGGTCAATGTGCTATTATATGGAAGTTGTGTGAGGCCTCGTTCGAACCTATATACACATGGTTTGAATTTATGTAAAAATTCAGTTTTTAGCAAGATATAGCAGTGATGTTTTATAAAAAAGGTTTTTCAAACCCTGATGCTCAATAGGAATTGAGACCTTTTACACTCCCATTTTTTTTAAGTGATCGGTTGGATTAATTTTATTTGGCGGATGTGAGGCATCCGTACAAAAATAATATACAAAAATAATGCCGCTTCTTCGTGGTTATGGAAACCATCTGAGAAAATTCAGAAACCGCAGAATAATTTACAAGCTGCTTATAGCTGAAAATGTCCATCACGGGAACCGAATCTAGATCCAATGGGATGAATCTGTGATCACATGATTCCTAGGCGCACAGAATGCTGTAATTTGTACGAAAGTAGTAAGCAGGTATATATATAAAAGCTGTAAATATATATATATATACAGACATGGTCACCAACCACGAAGCATCTCCATGGGGGATCATAAATGTAAATAAATTCGTAAGAGCGATCAACTGTCACGAAGGAAACTCCAGGCAAGACGAAAAATAAATATATATATATATAAGCAATAAATGCACCGGATGTAAAATCCAGGCTCATTGAACAGAGTTTGACCACACTTCATATATATATAAGTATAAATATATATATATAAAAGCGAGTAAATGCACCGGATATAAAATCCAGGCTCATCGAACAGAGTTCGACACACAGTTAATATATAATATATATATATTAAAGCGAATAAATGCACCAGACCGAAGTCTAGGCTCATTGAACAATGTCCGACCACAGTCCATATATATATATATATATATATATATATATATATATATATATATATATATATATATATATATATATATATAAGCGAGTAAACGCACCAGACCGAAGTCTAGGTTCATCGAACAAAGTTCGACACACAGTTAATATATATAAATGTAAATATATATATATATATATATATATATATATATATATATATATATATATATATATATATATATATATACAGACTGAAATGAAACCACGGATCGAAGTCTGGGCAAAAGCAAGCAACACGACTCTCAACGTGTAGAAGGGTGTGTACAAAGATGAAGAGAAAGACTCTAGAGTGTGTGAGAAGGCTTACAGCTGACTGCTAAAAAAGGCTTCTATATCTTTATAGTGGGTAAACATTGGCTTTTGTGGGTACAAAAGAGTCTATATATGAGCTCAAAGGTGTTTAAAAGTGGGAAAATACACTATATGGGCGAGTGCGGAGCAAATTGTGCAGGGTTTCCCCGTCTTTTTTCCTTAGAAAATTAGCACCCCAAGCCTTCTATTTATAGACATTTTAGCTGCAGGTGTACCAGAGGCAACCCGGGTTGTCCCGGGTTTGTCGGGTCAGGTCGTCTCGAAGTACGTGCACTTAGGCACTATAATGTCCACTCGAATTTTCAGAAGTGCAATCAGGGAATCCGTTTGAGGTATACAATACCTATTTCGGACCGTCGTTGTCGAGAGTTGTACGATGGCATGTTATTAGAGTTTGTACAAAGTCATTGAAGATGGGACGATGCCCTTCGGTCTTCAAGCTTTAACTTTCATCCATTACCCCACACAATAGTTACTCAGGATTGGTTAGTCTTACGGGACATCGTTGCGTAGAGACGTGATGTGGCATCATGTTTGACGAGATGACGATGTTGCCCGTCACCGGTGTTATCCCCAGATTGGGGTGATAAAGCAGACTTTGCTCAGACTTCGCTGAGATTGGACTGCTGCAATTGTTGAAGGTCCTTATTGTTATTCCCAATGTTATTGTCGGGTTGGTACAGTGTATCTCATTGTGAGCACTGAGATTGAAGCTGTTCGCATTTGAGATAAGCATTTTTGGGGTTATCGCCTAAACTGCATTCCTTGGGGTTATCACCAAGGCTGGTGGCTATTCCCATGGTTGGGACTGAGACTAGATACCTCGGGGTTATCTTCGAAATTAATCGGTCTTCTCCGGTGTGTGTTCCGGTGTTGTATCTGCAGGCCTTGGGTTTATATCCGAGGTAAGAATTGTTATTCTCAGATTGCGATCTGGGGTTGATGCAAAACTTCCAGTAGTATTCGACATGGATTTGGATCGTCCTTCAAGGTTCTCTCTTAAAAGACGAATCTATCCTCCTGCAATGTTAGTAATAGTAGTATAGAAAATTTTGAGTGTCTACAGATGCCCCTCTTTATCATACTCATGCATGGAGATGCATGGGTAGGATAAAGAATCCTAGACACTTGAAACGTAACAAGACGAATTTGGTAATATGGTTAGCAAAATGATGCAAATGTATGATGCATGTGTACGGGGTTGTAGCCCAACATGTTTGGGATGATTGCTAGATCCATGTTGCTTCAACTAGGGGTTGGCAATGCTGACCAGATTTGATGTATAAGCCGAATCCGTTAGGATGTTGATGTTGGAGTTATCACCAAATTCTTGTGTTCTTGATAACGACTTGATCCCGAAAAGGTACCTCTTATGTGCAAGAGATCTGTGGGGATAAAGTTTGATCTATTTGAGGATGTGTATAACATATTCCATCATCTATCCTCTTTGATAACATTGACCTTTCCTGGTTGGTATCGCCAGGACATGTCAAGATTCTGTTGGATTTACTGCCAACAACAAGTACAAATGCATCTAAAAAAATAGTATTGATTATGTATGCACAAATGACTTGATAAAAAATATTCAACATAGTAAATGTTAGTATTAAACTATGTTGAACATAATGATGTGAAAAAATTTGACTTTTAAGACAATCAAATTGGCACCTTTTTCTGCAATTTTTTTTGTCCTATTTGAGGTCCAATGAGCAAAAGGTAGTAAGGCAAAGTACTCCAAGTATTGAGGTTAACATTATGCATGATGATTTTGATTTTTAATAAATATATTGTGTATATGACTTTGGGGCAGGTGTGCTACTGAATGGCCACCTAGACATGGCTATGTGCATGTGGATAGTCCTATTTTCAAAGGGAACTATGGCAAAATTTATCCAAATGTAGGCATTGGGTAGTCATGCATTTTAACTCTATTATATGTTAAAGTAAATGCATGTATGCCTATATTCATAAAATGCATTTTAGAAAGATCCAGGTACGGAAATACCGCACCCTTTCTGAGGTGATTTGGAGACTTGTTGTCCAGATATTATGGATCTGGATCAGCCGAGCAGTTCTTACAGGACCGCTTCTGGCATACAGCGGAGGGCTTCTGAAGTGCCTCGTCCTTATTCCGTCAGACAGCCTCGTCGGTTGGTGGAGGCCATGATACGTCCTATCCAGACAGATGTTCCAGCCGTTGAGGACGAGGAGGCAGATATTCCGATTGAGGATCCCACTCCTGCTGCACATGTCCCTCGCAGGGAGCTTTCGAGCATTCAGGTGGTGAACCCAGAGTTGCTGGGTGATTTAGGAAGACATCCATCGACGTATTTGCATGCTAACGAGGTATGACACTAGAATTTGATCTTCCTTCTTTCCTATTGATGAGGATTAAAGGGGTATAATGTTGATCTACATTTCATGCAGGTTCCAGGATTTACACAGCCTCAGGGGAACTGGTTTAGCATTCACTCCATGTACCAGGCACTTCATCCTGACTACAGAGCGGTAGTGCATGAGTGGGGATTTTGGGTGTTCTTCTCCATCCTTCTATGTCGTTGTCCCTGGGGTTCCCCAGGGCATTATCTGAGTGATGGTTTCACCAGACTCAGTCACTCCACCTGCTGGATTGCGAGGTGATGATGACGCCTATGGATTGGCGATTTATTACAGGTATAGAGTTTCAGCGGAGGCGCTCAAAGGCAGGACTGTCCGTTCAGGTCCTTTGAGCGTAGATGCTATGAGTGGGCTTTTGAGTGAGCCCATGCCTGATGGTGTCAGAATCATGGATCACATTCTATAGCGATTGTTCCTGATGATCATTCGAGGCTACTTAATAGCAGATAACTCTTCCAAGGTATCTTTCACTTTGTTTAGCGCCACAAGTGATGTGAATGGTATTGGAGAGTACGATTGGGGCTCTTACACCTTTGACTATTTCCTCCGGGGAATGCGCATGCGTTCACAGGGTTTGACCGAGGCTTGGCTAGGATTTTACCCATTTCTGCTAGTGAGTATTTCTCTTGTCTTTTCCCATTCATAGGTTAAGAGTGTTTACTGATAGTAGATGTTTTGCCATTGTGTTAGCAGTTTTGGGCCTTTGAGAGGCTCCCATGTTTACGTCATGTGAGTGTGTTAGTTTTAGATACAAATCCACGAGGACGACTATGGCACCATTCTGTTTTGCCAGAGGTCCCTATATCTGAGGGATTCACTCACTGCCGCATGCAGCTGGAGTTGCTGGCGGTGGGTACCATTAAATGGATTCCCTATTCATGGGAGCATTTGACGATCAGATTTGAGGATGGACATCCCACCAGAGTCGAGTATTTGATCTCTACCAGGAGAGTTCCTCTCTTCACTGATGGAGGCTGGGAGCTCTATTTAGGAGAGCGTGCTATTAGGAGCACCACATGGGAGATCCGTGTACCGATCTTGCCTTCTTCCAGGCGTCATCGGCATGTATCACAGTCACCCACCACTGAAATGCCATTGTTGGGGGTTGACGACTTTGCATTATCAGAGGGCCCATGTACTCAGGAGACGTTCCAGCGTGCACCTAGACAGATGGATAAGATAGATATAGGCGTTATCATGGTCGTGAGAGCTCTCAAGGATGGTCATACCATTGTGCCTATGATTGTAGCAGAGACTCTGTGGTCAGCATCCTACTGCTGTACTTACACGTCAGGCGTGTTAACTAGGAGTTCGGTCATGTTGTATGTATGGTTTATGTCATATTTGCGACCGGTTGGTGCCCTTAGACGGCATGGGTATTGCTTCTCCCATGATGTGGCTATGTCATACTCCTTTCAGCCATCGGAGTGCATAGATGCTCTGTCTTGGTCCGTATTTTTGGCAGATATCAGAAATCCATTTAACATATTGATGTGCTCGGGACTTTGCTCACCATACAGCTTCATTACTCACGCTCCGGGAATGGATTTCCTCCCTCTGGCTGGCTTGAGGGGCGTGACTACTTATCACCCATTGGCCGTGATGTCATAGTTCAACCAGTTCCAGGATTTTCATCCTTTCGAGGGGGCGATAGGTCAGTGTTCAGCTTCTCGATATCTCTCAATATAGGACCGATCCCATGTGTATGCTTGCTGGGATCAGCGTGAGATGGCTACTTTTTCTGTCAAGCATCCCGGCTATTCTGCAGAGTATTCCGCATGGATGGAGATAGAGATTTTATCGGCTACACCAGTATCTTCATTACCGAATATTGAGTCAGCCGATGCAGAGCCCATGGAGGACATTAATACCTACATCGAGGAGGAACCAGCTGCTGGGTTGCCATCATTTCTTCCGGATTCTCCTAGTACCAGTACTTTTTTGATTTAGCACTCGGCACAGTACTTAGAGCAGAGTCTTCATCTGATGACCTTTGAGATAGACCAGATTCGATCTATGATGTTGACTGCTCTTGACATGAGGGACGCCTCTCTATTGGAGAGAGACGAGGCATTAGATCGCAGAGATGCCGCTGTTGTTGAGCGGGATGAGGCTATATCAGCCAGAGATGCTGTGATAGTTGAGCGAGATAGTGCTATATCTGCCTAGGATGCAACCGTCACAGATAGCACTGCAGTGAGGTCCCTTACCACTGGCATGATTGCAGAGATGAGGGCATATATCGATGATCATATGGTCACCATGCAGATAGTTATAGATCTTTTGGGTCGTGTGGATATTCTCATACAAGAGACTATAGCTTCTCCTCCATCTTTTGAGAAGGACGCCATGTTGGGCTTGTTAGCTCGCATATACCCTAACTTGTAGATGAGTTTGTATTTGCCTGCACAGACTAGCTTAGCCATTTTTTCATGTACAGTTTACATTGTATATATATCAAACATCATTATATATGACATTGAAATATATTTTTGGATCACTTCCCTTTTAGATATGCCTTACTATTTGCTTGATATTTTGCCTGCTGCTTTAGGGCTTGTGGTCTTGATGTATTCTGAATTCCTCCCGAGTGGATTGACATTGAGTTATATCTGGATAATTCAGAATGGATCATCGATCTATGTGTATCCCTACCATCTTTAATGTCTTGGGCTTGTTTCTGAATGAAAATATGGAGAGGAGTGTGACTTTCCTCTATGAGATTGACCGCACAACAGATGGTCGCCAGTACTTCTATTTAGGAGAAGCCTAGTTAATTCCACATCTTATGGATTGGTGTTGCTCTTCAAGGTATGACCGCAGCTTAGATGGTCGCTGAATCTCCTATTTGGGAGGAGTTTAGGTAATTCCATCCCTTTGGTCTGAAGCCAAATGAAATGTAGTGTATTGAAGGATGATCCCAGTACTAGTTGACAAGGGTCTGTGTTTTGGTAGGGGGTGAGACCGCACCATTAATGGCTTCCTATGTACTCCTATTGAAAAGGAGATCAGGTCTACGTAGTTCGAACCTGGTGTAAGAGGTTCAATGCTATATATGGATGACATGTTGTGGGAATGTTTTTAGTTGTTTTTGTTTTTGTAAGGGTAGAAATGTTTTTTGTTATTTTTGTTTTATTGCGACCGGAGCATAGGAAATGGTTGCCTACGTACTCCTATTGAAGAGGAGATCAGGTCGACGTAGTTCGTCCATTAGGGCAAGAAGAAAAGCGTAATCCCATGTGCAGGTCAGAGTGCAGGGAGGAGAAAGTTTAATCCTAAGTTGAGGATAAACTGTAGGTACGAGAAGTTTGATCCCAGGTAAGGGTAGCTAAACTGCAAACGCAAAAGGTTCAATTCGCGGTGGAATGACCTAAATTGTATGAGTGCAAAGGAGAAAGCCAGGCTGTTGGCTTGAAGAGTATGCTTCCCTGAGGGGCAAAGTGTAGAAAAGTTGTAGGTGGTAATGGGTTAAAGATACGAAATGATTGGTGACCTGATGATGATGCACCATGGTATTTGCTGGTTACTTCAGACATAATACCGTTTCACGGTGTCTGAGTTGATGAGTTGCAAAAATTCATCGCCGTCCATTTCTTGCAATCTGAGAGCGCCTACTGTCAATACTTCCTTGACAATAAATGGGCCTTCCCAGTTAGGAGCGAATTTACCTTTAGCCTGATCTTGGTTGTCAAGAATCTTCTTCAAAACCAAGTCATGTTGTTTAAACTGTCATAGCCGGACTTTTTTGTTGTAGGATCTGGCGATCATTTGTTGATATAAACTGACCACGGATGATAACCGCGGTTCGCCTTTCGTCTATCAAAGATAATTGGTGATTCTTGTCTTGTATCCATTGGTCTTCATCCAGCTGAGCGTCGATCAACACTCTGATAGATTCCATCTCAACTTCTATGGGGAGCACTACTTCCATTCCATAGGTTAAAGCGTAGGGGGTTGCCCTAGTTTAAGTGCGCATTGAGGTTCTGTAGGCTAACAGAGTCAGAGGCAATAGGTCAGGCCAATCTTTGTGGTTGGCGGACATCTTTTGCATAATCTTCTTGATGTTTTTGTTAGCCGCTTCAACAACACCGTTCATCTTCAGACGATAGATGACAGAGTTGAGATGTTTGATGTGGAATTTACTGCATAATTCCTCCATCATTTTGTTGTTGAAATTTTTGGCATTGTCTGACACAATCACCTCTGGTTGTCCATATCGACAAACGACATTGTTTCTGATGAAAGCAACGATGACTTCTTTAGTAACACTGTGGAAGGAGGTTGCTTCTACCAACTTGGTGAAGTAGTCGATCATGGTGAAGATAAATCGATGACAATTACGGGCTTTAGGCTCGATGGGCCCGATGACGTCCATTCCCCACATTGAGAAGGGCCAAGGGGAACTTATATTGTGGAGTTCCCGTGGAGGGTCGTGTATAGCATTCCCATGAATTTGGCACTGATAGCATCTTTTGACATGGTCATTGTAATCAACTTTGAGGGATAGCCAACAATGTCCCGTCCTGAGGACTTTCTTGACAAGGAGGGAGCCACCCATGTGGGGGCCACAGACTCCACCATGGATTTCATCCATAAGCCTTTAGCTTTATCATTGTCTAAACATCTGAGGAGACCTAATCCTGCATCTCTTTTGTAGAGAGCATCTCCACTCCGATAAAATTTGATAGTAAGTCGATGGATCCGCCTTTTCTCAGTTGGGCTCGCCTCAGCGGGTGTAGATCCATCTCGTAGATATTCCTTGATATGCTGATACCAAGGATGATGGATGGGAGGTAGCTCATCCAATACATCTCCAACGTAATTCCTATAGGTTGGGGCCTTGTGCAGGGAAATTGTGATGCTCGACGAGTGTTCCTTGTCTGATATTCGAATTAAGGAGGCAAAAGTTGCTAATGCGTCCGTAAAGTCATTCCTATTACGAGGAACATGTAGAAAGGAGATATTTTCGAACTCCAAAGCCATCTTCAAAACCTGCCGATGGTAAGGTAGCAAATGTAGTTCCTTGGTTTGATAGATTTCGGTGGATTATCTGATTACCAACTCTGAATCTCCAAAGACAGTTAACCGCCCGATGCCCATTGAACGGGCAAGTTTTAGCCCCATGAGACAGCCTTCATACTCAGCCGTATTGTTGGTGCTGATAAACTATAATTTGATGGCGATGGGATACTGCTCCCCCGTATCAGATATTAGAACTGCTCCAGCTCCAGAACCTTCCATATTAACAGCTCAATCAAAATACATCTTCCATGATGGCGCGTATCGTACTGATGGTGTTGCTGCACTGTCATTACTCCTTCATCAGGGGAATATGTTTCCAAGGGTTTGAAATCCCCTGAAGGTGCGGCGACCAGTTGATCAGCGTTTCCTTGACCCTTGATGGACTTTTGAGTCACATATACGATGTCAAACTGTTGTAGGATAAACTTTCATCTGGACAACTGGCAATTTAACATGGGTTTGTTGAACACGTACTTGAGAGGATCCACGCGGGATATGAGATCGGTTGTGTGACAATGGAGGTAATGTTGTAACCTCATGGAAGCCCATGCTAAAGCACAACACATCTTTTCGATCAGAGTGTACTTGTGATCACTGCTGCTGAACCTTTTACTGAGGTAATAGATAGCTTGCTCTTGGCCTCTATCGTCCTTCTGTACCAGCATGCATCCCATGGCATTGTCACGTATGGACAAGTACATAAATAGGGGAACATCATCCTTGGGTGGCACCAAAACGAGAGCTTTGACTAGCTATTTCTTGATTGTAAGGAAGGCCTTCTGACACTGATCATTCCATTTCATGGAGGAGTTCTTCCTTAATAGTTTGAAGATTGGCTCACAAGTTGTTGTGAGTTGGGTGATAAACCTGCTAATGAAGTTGATTCTTCCAAAAAAATCCCCGTATTTCCTTCTCTGTCTGAGGAATGGGCATTTCAGTGATGGCTTGGATTTTGGCAGGATCCAGCTCTATCCCTTTGTGGCTGACTAGAAATCCTAGCAACTTGCCTGATTTAATGCCAAAGGCGCACTTAGCTGGATTCAACTTCAAGTTATACTTACGCAACCTGTTGAATAACTTTTTTAGATGGTCTATATGGTCATCCTCCTTCCGGGACTTGACAATAATGTCATCCACGTAGATCTCGATCTCTGTATGCATTAAGTCATGGAAAAGAGCCATCATAGCTCGTTGATAGGTAGCTCTGGCATTGATGAGGCTGAATGACAACCGTCTATAGCAAAAAGTTCCCCAATGCGTGATGAAAGCAGTTTTCTAACAATCTTCCTCGGCAACCATGATTTGATGATACCCCGTAAAGTAATCAGCAAAGGATTACACATTGTATTGCGCAATATTGTCAATGAGAAGGTGGATAAATTGCACGGGAAAGCTATCTTTCAAGCTAGCTTTGTTCAAGTCCCGATAATCCATGCAAACTCGCACCTTCCATCCAGGTTTAGGCACGGGCACAATGTTGGATATCCACTTAGGATATGTAAATACCATTATGATGCCTGCTTGAAATTGTTTCACAATTTCTTCTTTCACCTTTAAACTCCACTCAGGTTTTAATTGCCTGAGTTTCTGCTTCACTGGCTTAAATCCCTCTTTAATGGGAAGGCGGTGAAGGACAATGTCAGTGGATAAACCCACCATGTCTTCATGAGACCATGCAAACACATCCTAGAATTGGGTTAATAGCGTAACCATGTCATTCCATTGGTTTGGGGTAAGGTCTGAACCAATCTGGATTAACTTAGGGCTTTTTAAGGTTCCGAAATTGAAAGAAGTGGTTTGATCAAGGTTGTGTGTGGGTTTGTCTTTGACCCATTCCAGAATTTCTGGAGGCACCTCAATGTCATCCTGTATATCCATCAAGGCTGAATTCATCTCTACATCAAAGGTACAATCCCTGTGTAGAAGATGAACCGTATTGGCAAATACATGCAAATTTAAATTCAAAGTCCTAAAACAAAATATGCTTTCACTTAGTATATATATGAAACGTGTTTGATCATACACAGTGTTAGCATATACTGGCAAAATCAACTACTAATACTGTACAGAAAAGTAAGCAGTTATTATATCTACAAGGCAGAAAGAGTTTCTGCCCGCTTTACCCTTAACGACCAACGCAAGGAATGCTGTTCCAATTGGCAAGAGCAAAGTCGGGATGGACCGTAGTGATGGATGGATTGTCATCATCCTCCCTGTCCCAAATGATGGCCATTACATCTGGCCAATCATCGTCTGGGGTGTATCTGTTGGTATGTTCATCATGAACGATGATGCGTATACCGGACATTATCCGTATGATGTCTTGTTTGATTCTTTGTTCTTCTTCTTCCACTGCGGGATTTGGAACAAAGACTTCTTTCCCTTTCACCGGTACCGGCTTGGGACATAACATAGCCATTACATTGGCTGGCACCTTTACGAGAGGTTGTGCGGACTCAAATTTTGAAGGCGAAGCTAAACGCCACATGGTTGAAGCTGAAGGAATCTGCTGAAGCTTATGAAGATTCATGTGACTAGAACTGGCAGAATAGCCTAGTCCAGTGGTTCTAGCTTGTTTGGTTAATCGAATGGGGTACTTGATACCCTAGAAATCTTTACCCAACCCTTGTCCCGGCTTATGACCTAACGACATCATTTCTTGAGTGGCTGACATCACCTCGGCAGAAATCTGGGGTTTGAGCAGTGGCGTTCCATCAGCATGGTATTGAATATTGCTTATTTCCAAAGTGTGAAAACTAATTGGCTCAACATCCTCATTGGCATTGATGAACATCATGTTCCTGTGCTGAGGAATCTCCGGTTCAGCGTTGGCTGTGACCAGGCTATTATTGATGATGTATTTCAACTGTTGATGAAGAGTGGAGGGGATTTCCCCTGCCATGGGAATCCATGGTCGTCCCAGGAGCAGGTTATATCTTGATTCTATCTTGAGTACATGGAAAGACACGCAGAATGTGTGAGGATCAATTTCAATTGACAGCTCAATTACTCCGACCGAGTTACGGCGGGCTCCATCAAAAGATTTGATGATAATATGGCTACTCCAAATTCTGTTGAGATTCATATTCATCTTCACCAAGGTAGCATATGGGCAGATATTCAGAGAGGAACCTCCATCTATTAAGACTCCAGCTACCATATATCCGGAGGACAAGACCGCAATGTGCAACGGTTTGCAATGACCGGTCCCTTCAGGCGGTATGTCATCATCAGTGAAGGATATCACATTGTTGTTGAAAATGTGATCAAGCATATGTTGAAACCTTTCCGTATCCACTGATGTCGGGATATACGCTTCTTCTAAAACCTTTAAAAAGACCTTCCGGTGATTCTCGGAAGTTAGGACCATGTCCAAAATTGATATTTGTTGTGGAGCTTCCTTCAAGCTTAAAACCACCGTAGCTTCATTATGACCGATAGCGCGGAGGAATTTTTCAATCTTCTCCATGGGTATTTTCCCCTTTGATTTGGTGGTAGACTTCATCACTCAATGGGGGAGATACAATGGATTTTCCTTCAACACTGCAGCAGTTGTATGTGAGGTGGATCCTTCACCTTTTCCATAATTCCATGGAACCTTGTGCAAGCTAACAATAGGATATTGTGCTCTGCATGGCAAAATGATTGGCTCGGGAGCGGCCACTTTCAAAGGATTGTTTCCTCCTTTGAGTTGAATTGTTGGCGTTGTGAGTAAGGTATTAATCCCATCAGTTTTAGTGGATATGACTGCTACCACACTTTTCCAGTTGGTAGGGCCTACATTCTCACTTTTAACGTAACACAGTGTCGTTGTTTGCTAGGCTCAGGACACCATTGCCAATTAGATTTTGAATGAGGTGGCGGAGTGCCCAGCATTCTTCTATGCTATGACCGCGAGACTGGGAGTGATATTGACATACTCCATCAAAGTTGTACTGTCCCGAACGGGGGTTTATTGGGGGTAGAAGGGAACTGATCATTCCTTCATTGTTTAACATATGAAGGATTTCCTCCATAGGTTGGCCCAGATAGGTGAATTCCCTTTTGTTGGCGAAATCCCGACGGGCTTTGGCATTTGCTCTCTTTATCACTTTGTCTTCCAGTATTTCATTTTTTGAAAGTGACAAAGGAATATTCTTGACGAGAGGTAAGAGACTGACATGCTCCTGGCTGATTAAATGACGAGTCACTTGATGCTAATAAGTCACCAGTTCCGCCAATTGTTCAATTACTTTGCAGAGAGCTTTGATCTTTCGTTCCATTGTGAACTGGAACTTGGCATAGTCCCATCTGTCATTACCGTCATTGATGGTCTGGGAGGAATCACAGCTGAAATTGGAACTCTGTCCATTCCTCCAATTAATCATGTTGACCTCTTCTTCTTTGTGTTGAGGAAGAGGGTTATCTTGAACATGAGGTTTATTGGGTTTGGTGACTATGATCTCCTCGTTGTCTATTAGGTCCGGGATCTTGTGTTTCAAGGCCCAATAATCCTGAGTATCATGTCCAGGTGTCGCGGCATGATAAGCACATTTCCTTGAAGTATTGAAACCCGCGTAATTTTCTTCTGTGTTGTCAGAAGATTAAGAATGTTCTCGAGGGTATCCCCTAAGGGTGTAAACACTCGAGGGCGTTTAACTTCTCCACCTTTTGGTATTGGATGGTTTGTAGACTGTGCTGGAAAGGGAGTGTAGATTTTCCTTTTAATAGGCATGTTTTGATTGCCTTTTTGCCCCCGCAGTATCAGGGAAACATCTTCCTCTTTCTTTTTATGGACCCTCCGGGGGTTGTTCCCATAATTTCCAGATTGGATGTGATCCGCAACAGCTTTGAGTGTAGCTAGGTCTTAAATCTTTCCCGACATCAATCCCATCTTAGCCATCTCCCTGTACTTGACTATTTCAGAAAATGGTTTGCCGATGTCGGCTAAAACTCTCTCATAGAAGGGAGCTTCTTGTATGTTTATAAAAGTCATTACCATTTCTGATTCTGTCATGGCAGGACTAACTTGGGCAGCCATGCGTCTCCACCTCTGAGCATACTCTCTGAAAGATTCGTTAGGCTGCTTCTTGATCTTGGTAATTTGATACCGATCAGGAGCCATCTGAGTTTGAAAACTGTATTGAGTAAGGAAGACATGTGCTAGCTCTTCCCAGCTATGGATTTTGGAGTTGTTTAATCTTGTGTACCATGAACGGGCTTCTCCAGTTAGACTCTTTTGGAACAACTGTATTCTGAGTTTTTCATCCTTTGCATAGGATCCAAGTTCTCTAATAAATACTTTTAAATGTGTATAAGGATCTCCTAACTCGTCTTATTTTTAAAACTCAGGATTTTTAAATTTTTCTGGGTAAGAACACCAGGAAAAATATAAAGATCAGCATATGAAACACTCCCGTGTGTTCCAATTCCTTTGATAGCGCCAATGGTCTCTTCCATTTGGAGAACTTTTTTTTTATGTCACCAGTGTCTGGATCTCCAGTGGGATGGGCTTCATCATGAATTTTGTTGGTCGTATCCAACTGTGGTTCAGGTATGGTAATAACCGGGATTCCCCCTTGTGTAGAGGATTCAACATGTATGGGTATTTTCTGACCTTGTGTAGACTGGTGTAATTCTTTTAATAGATCAACAAAATCTATAATTTGCTTGCTTAATTCGTCAAATTCTTTGCGAGAAACTGAATTAAGTTCAGTCAAGTCGGATGACAACATAATTGACTGTAGGCCTGTTGTCGTTTTGGATTTTGACCTGGTAGTAGGTCCGATTGATTCCCTACAAAAGACTTGCATAGTTTAGTCTTTAGGGAATGTATGCAATAACATGTTATGTGATGTGTCCATTTTAGGAATTTTTATCATGCACAACGGGTGTCAGCTGTTTACAGCATGTTAATATGTATGTGTACAAATTTCTTCATATTTCTCATTAAAGGGAGATAGATATGGAATGAAATTACAAGTAATTTGTGTTTACAAGTAATTGAAATAAGAGCATGAAGAGACTTTCCTCCGCTTTGGGTTTATCAGAGGCTAACCTATCTTAGGTTATTCTCGCGGGTTTTTGGCATGAAGATTCCAAAATCATCGCAATCTACTCGACGGGAATTTAACACGGTCTTTCAACTAGAGCGAATTTGGGTGGTGCCTTTCCTGAGCCTCGGAGAATTAGTCTTCTCACGATTCCAATAATCAAACACCGACTGGATAGCCTCCTGGTGGAGGGACCACACAACATACATTCATATACATTGCGTATCACTGTATAAAATGATGACATGTACGAAGCACTAATATCACAAGCAGTTATGGGGCAAAGCACTATGTTCAATAAGGAAATACATTCGTACACATTCATCCAAATGTAAATTCAACATCCACACATAAGTAGATAATAGTTTTGAAAAGATTGTAATAGTGGCTTAAGTCCTTTTACTGGAGTCCCCATCAGAGTCTCCACCTGTCGACGTCGGGATTTTTGGGTGTCCCTTTCCGTTACTTGTTCTTTGGTGTTCTCATTTTAGGTGTGATTTGTTTGAAAAAATAAGTGAAAAAGGTCTGACATGTATAATGTTGACGATGGGACTGTTAAGAGTCGCCAGTTGGTTTTTTAAATGGTTGTACCAACACAACCGAGAAAAGGTTTGCACATTGACCCAATGATGTGACACTGATATACGGGTCGGTGAAACCGAGATTCGTTTAGGGTCTGGGGACTTGGTTATGCGGGAGGAAGTTGTTAGGCACCCCCCGAAATCCGTGTTACCACGGTGACCGCCTCTTTTCAAGAAATTATTATCTGAATGTGTGTGTGTGTGTGTGGGTAAATGTGCTGTTATATGAAAGTTGTACGAGACCTCGTTCGAACCTATATACACAGGGTTTGAATTTATCTAAAAATTCAGTTTTTAGCAGGATATAGCAGTGGTGTTTTATAAAAAAGGTTTTTCAAACCCTGATGCTCAATAGGAATTGAGACCTTTTACACTCCCATTTTTATTAAGTGATCGGCTAGATTGATTTTATTTGACAGATGCGAGGCATCCGTACAAAAATAATATACAAAAATAATGCTGACTTCCTCGTGGGTATGGAAACCATCGGATGAAATTCATACACCGCAGAATAATTTACAAGCTGCTTACAGCTGAAAATGTCCATCATGGGAACCGAATCTAGATCCAATGGGATGAATCTATGATCACATAATTCCTAGGCGCAAAGAATGCTGCAATTTGTATGAAAGCTGTAAGAGCAATCAACTGCCACGAAGTAAACTCCAGGTAAGACGAATATATATATATATATATATATATATATATAAATATATATATATATAAATATATATATATATAAAAGAGAGTAAATGCACCGGATATAAAATCCAGGCTCATCGAACAGAGTTCGACACACAATTAATATATATATATATATATATATATATATATATATATATATATATATATATATATATATATATATTAAAGCAAATAAACGCTCCAGACCGAAGTCTAGGCTCAATCGAGGCATAACTCGATGATGTTAGTCAATATATATGTAATTATATATATATATATATAATATATATATATATATACAGACTTATATGAAACCACAGACCGAAGTCCGGGCAAAAGAAAGCATTACGACTCTAAACGTGTAGAAGGGTGTGTGCAAAGATGAAGAGAAAGATTCTAAAGTGTGTGAGAAGGCTTACAGCTGACTGCTAAAAAAGGCTTCTATATCTTTATAGTGGGTAAGGACTGGCTTTTGTGGGTACAAAAGAGGCTATATATGAGCTCACAGGTGTTTAAAAGTGGGAAAAATACACTGTATGGGCGAGTGCGGAGAAAATTGTGCAGGGTTTCCCCTTTTTTTTCCTTAGCAAATCAGCACCCCAAGCCCTCTATTTATAGGCATTTTAACCGCAGGTGTACCTGCGGCTCAGCCGCAGGTGTACTAGAGGCAACCCAGGTCAGGTCGTCTCGAAGTACGTGCACTTAGGCACAATAATATCCACTCAAATTTTCAGAAGTGCAATCCGGGCATCTGTTTGGGGTATACAGGACCTATTTCGGACCGCCGTTGTCGAGAGTTGTACGATGGCATGGGATTAGAGTTTGTACGAAGTCATTGAAGACGGGACAATGCCCTCCGGTCTTCAAGCTTCAACTTTCATCTGTTACCCCACACAATAGTCACTCGGGATTGGTTAGTCTTATGGGACATGGTTGCGTAGAGTTGTGATGTGGCATCGTGTTTGACGAGATGACGATGTTGCCCCTCACCGGTGTTATCGCCGGATTGAGCTGATAAAGCAGACGTTGCTCAGACTTCGCTGAGATTGGACTGCTACAATTGTTCAAGGTCCTCATTGTCATCTTTGAGGTGTGCATGTATTCCCGATGTTATTGCCGGGTTGGTGCAATGTATCTCGTTATGAGCGCCAAGATTGAAGCTGGTCGCATTTTAAACAAGCATTTTCGGGGTTATTGCTGAAACTGCATTCATTGGGGTTTTCACCAAGGCTGGTGGCTATTCCTATGGTTGGGACTGAGACTGGATACCTCAGAGTTATCTCCGTGATTAATCGATCTTCTCTGGTGTGTTCCGGTGTTTTATCTGTAGGCCTCGGGGTTACATTTGAGGTTGGAATTGCTACTCCCAGATTGTGATCTGTGGTTGATGCTGAACTTCCGGTAGTATCTGGTATGGATTTGGATCGTCTTTCAGGGTTCTCTCTTAAAAGACAAATTTGTCCTCCTACAATGATAGTAACAGTAGTACATAAAATTTTGAGTGTCTACAGGTCTATCTATTCCTATCATCCTCAATACTCCATTTACACTTATTTATACCTAGTTCATCAAACTTACCACACGTTATGAGTTCAGGAACATGCCATATGATCATATGAGTTTAAGAACATATCCTAGTCAGACCATAGGCGTCCATTCGCTGAGGGGTTCAAAAACATACCATATAATTATGAGTCACGAACCTACCATAAGTATGAGTTTTAAGAACTCGCACTTAACCTTATAATATTCTCTAACTATACTCTACCTATCTGTTATACACACGAGAAAAGAATCACCTTCTCAACAGGCATATAGCAAATAGCACGACACAAACATTCCAATGATTATCAATGTGATAAACTGAGTGCAAGCACAAAACCCTCGCCCATACAAAGGTTTGTACAACTCAGCCACCACCTGAGTCCTCAATTGAAATCCCACCAAACTCTATCTTTCTTATAACTTTCTCTTTGCTCGATACGAATTCCTCGTATCACATTATCTATAACTCCTCGTGAGTTTATCTCGTACTATCATAGTACATTATCTTCATAGCATCAAGGTATAATCATTCAACCATTACAAACCATCTTCCTTTTATAACTTAAACAGATCACGTCGTGATGTTATTCTATAATCATCTCCCTTAACATTATTTTCTTAACTCGTGATCGTTTTGTTTTACGATCCTCTTTCTTTCCCCTTTTCATCATTTATGACATTATTCGTTATCTTGGCTTTTAGAGTTAGGAAACTCCCATTTCTTATCTTTATATCTCTTAGACTCTTCTTTGAATCTTCTTGTTTAAAAAAAATTCTTCCTTTAAGAATTTCTAACTTCAGTTACATCGCTCAAAATTTCATTCGAGTTCTACACTTTCATCATACGTATCCATTTCTACAGTTGGTACACATCGAGTCTCTAACAGTTTCAATATGGTATGCTTAGTGGTTTCCCACTAACAACCAAAAAACTAGTTTCTGAGTTACTAGTTCGTATATACCTCCGCTCTATAAAGGAATCGTTTAGCCCAGATACCATACATCAACTACTAAAGAGTACAATTGAACCATACTCTCTATTCTTAACTTCTTTATCATTATCTTTTTATAGACATTGTCTATTTATTATCACCTTACATCCTTATTATTGGAGTTGGGTAACCCCACATTCATAATCCTAATAACTCTGTGAGATTCTTCTTTGAATCCTTTCACGCATGTTTTTAATCCCTTATTGTTCAAACTCTATTTGAGCTTATTCGTTTATGTTCTTCACCTCTCTTCTCTAGGGTTATAGCCTATTGTACTCCTACTTAAGGTTTATAACCTACAACTTTGATACCAACTTGTTACGACCCCAAAATTCATACCATTTAAATCTCGACTTCGGTCGTTAACCATACATTAAATCTCTAATAAAACATCATTATTCGATATTAAAAACACTAAAATTTTGGAATAATTAAAATGTTTATACATTTCCTTCTTTCTTGCCCTGAATAGCAACCTTTACATTACATCTCTTTGATTCAATCTTATATCACGAATCGTTACAACAAAATGACTATATAAAGTCATACATCATAACTAAATATCCATATACATTGGATAGCTCAACTTACAATTCTACAACATATTCCATTCAAAATATGAAATACATTTCTCATAAAACATAAGTAATCTTCATAAATATAGATCTCTATAACTCACTTAGCACATATCTTTACCTTAAAATATTAATCTACAAAAGTGGTTATTTGCAAGAGTGAGCTCGACAGCCCAACAAAGTCTAACAGTTTTCATGCATCACATAGCACATTATAACACGCTCGATATACATCTCATTAAAGTAACATGGCATACATGCTTTTAATTCACATAGGAAATATAAAGATTGAGTTCCTTACTCAACCATCATTACTTAGCCAAAACAATGCAGTCATATATTGACTTTAACATTTCATGATTTCAACATTATAACATATCATGCAATTTCAAATAGTTCATCAAGTCCACGTAGAAAATAGGAACCAAAAGACTTGCCTTGATCGTTGTTTACCAATAATAGTTTAACAGCTTACAGTTATCTTGTAACGCCCGAGAAAATTAGATTTTTGAGAATTAAATTTTTATTTTTATTAAATGAATTTAATTAATTATTTATGGAGCAAGCTAATCGAACGTCGTTCTCTGGCCTATAAATGTCAGAACATCTTAGGATTTTGGCTACGTGGTAGAATTAAAGTGTTGGAATTTCCAAAGTGAAAATAAAAGCTTTCCGAGAAATTTTTCGAAAAACACTATTGACGCATTTCTGCCCGGGAATTATTTTTGAACTTCTGAGAAATACGTAACGATAAAATATCGAGGAGAGATGGAATATCCAATATTATTTGAGTTATGGAAAACGTAATATTTGGCCCGTGGACTTAAAACCTAACGTTTAAGGAAAATGATTTACGAGAAGGAAATGTAATGTGATTAATGAATTAAGCGATGATTGTATAATACGTAGGTATTGTACGAGGTAGAGAATACGAGTATGATACGAGTACGTATGAATGATGGTATATCGTATATATTGAATAAATATAGGAGGGGAATACGTGATTATACGTTATAAGGCTTTAAGCTCAATGTATTGAATTTGTATAATTGGTAGGATTTGTTAAGTATTATGTGAGCCCAAGTATTGAATGGTTAAGTCCAATGTGAATTTATTAATGTAAGCCCAATGTTTGTTTAATTACAAGCCCAAGGTAATTTAACGTACAAGCCCAATGATTAAGTAAGTTAATTAAGCTAAGGCCCAAAGTAAATATCCAATGGGTAAGAACTATGGAGCAACCTATAGGTGATTCAAAGTGATGAACAAGTAACTTAGTGGCTAAGTTATGTGATTAGCAAGAATACTTAAGGGTTAAGTAAATGTGGTGATCATGTATTGGATATATGTTGTAATTCTGACGCCCCCAAAATTAGGTATACATCACCCATCTTGGGTTGCCAGATACATGGTACAGAATTCAAATACAACTTACTAATACAACTGTAGTGTACAATACGACAAAACATAAACTGTGAGTTTGAATACAATTATTGTCTACTAGAGATTATACAAACTCAAAAGGAGTCCTCATTACAATTATTATCACACTATTTCACAAAATACTGAGGACTACTAATGCTATCCTCTGGACCATCACTCCGTTCCCCGACTCGTCCCAGCTATATTCTCATTTCCTAGAGAGTACAGTGAAAGAAAGGGTGAGATCAACTAACCCAGCAAGAAAATATTATGACTAAGATAATGCAAATTAAATTATCATTAGCCTCCAACAATGTTAAACTGATAAAATACAATAGACATCAAGTTTAACTGCAGTGGAACAAGCAATCCATTAAAAGAGTTAAGTAGAAAATAAAATCAACTATCTTTTATGATTAAAAAGGTTTTTCGTCACTTTTATCGCTGAGACTCGGCTCATTAAATCATTCCTGCACTACAGGCCAAGGATATTATTTAGTATCACGACCACGAATTATCTATGCACTACGGGCCAAAGATAATCGTGTTTTCATCAACGATCCTGATCATGCCATAAAACAATTCATCTTTGCATCCTTGGTCGAAGAGAATCCATAGCCATAATCATACCAAACACTGTCCATCAATACACTACGGGCCAATGAGGACTTTAAATTTTCACATCATTTATAACATTACGGTCATGATTATACCGAATAATCCCTGGTCATAATCATACCAAGTCCATCTATGCACTACAGGCCACAGATGACATTCAATAAATATAAACATGAGGATGATGATAATGATATAAGAATTCAATTAAACAAGTTCACGAATTAATTTGTCCAGGAACCAATAACGTCCAAATTGTCAACATGATACTGCTTTGTAGAGTAAAATTCAAGAATGCTCAGAAGAATATTTTCATGAAAATATACTGGAGGAAGCGCATATATCAAGGATATTTGACTAATTTCATGGAGTATAGAAGTCAAAAATTTAATCAACTGAGTATAATACTGAATGGAATAACAAAAAAAAATCACCATGTATGTGGTACTTCGCATAGACAAGTTATTCCAATAGAATAATAATAACGGAACCAGGTCAGGTGAAATTCACACCGACAGGATATTCCAATAGAATAATAAATATGGAATAATAAATGATGGAACCAGGTCCGACGTATAGCACAGACAGGATATTCCGACAGAATAATAAAGACGAAATAATAAAAATGGAACCAGGTCCGGCGTATAGCATAGACATGATATTTCGATAAGACAGAATAATATAAGAATGTCATCAAGTATAGGGTAGCCCGCGTACACAGGTTATTCTAACAGAACAATAAAGAAATGGAATAACAGAAGTTCTTTTCTTGAATACAAAAGAATAATATTCCTTACCGTAAAATAATACTTGATATAAGAGTAGTGAAGTAGCAGAAAACTTTTCTTCTATCTCTCTATAGGAAACTCTCTAGAATTCAGTGAATTCGTAAGAAAATAATAAAGAAATGAGCTTCTATTTATAGAAAAATGGAATGCATAGTAACTAATTCATAAACGGTCCAGATTTATTTACTTTAATCTGACGGTTCATATTTAAAGAAATTTTTTTAAATAAAATATAATATATTTATTTATATAAAAAGATTTTTACTATGCAAATACTATGCGGGCACTATGCAAACACTATACATAATAAAATATAATATATTCTATTTATAGAATAACTTTAATAAAGTATCCTGTTTTATATAAAAAGATTTTACTATGCAAAACATTATGCATAATAAAATATAATATATTCTATTTATAGAATAACTTTAATAAAGTATTCTGTTTTATATAAAAATATGTTTCTATTTTATTACGTGAATAAAACAAAACTTCTAAATCAACAATAGTTGAATCAAATAATGTGATGTACTATGCAGCAACTATTGTAGCAATAATTGAACAAAACTGAGTGACTTCTCACATAAATATCAATAATCAATACCGTGTGCTACTATGCAACAACGCATATTACTGAACTTTTACTACCGAGTAGTTCAACAGTATCAATGGTAAAACATCCGCCATTATTTATAATAAAATATTTTTGTCATTTTCTCAATCCGACAATAATTCCGTTGTGGAGTCAACCAATGATTGTGCCGTCGTACGAATATTTCCTGTTTAAAACGAATATTCCCTGACCAATTGAATATAATATAACAACTTGCATACTTTGCAAAATTTATAAATATTACCCACAACTATAACATTATCTCAAATTCACACCATAATATAAAAAAATTATTTCGAAAAAATTAATTCTTTATTCATAAAATCTGGGGTTTCACAATCTCCCCTCCTTGTGGAATTTTGCCCTCAAAATTTACGTATGTACCTGGTATGCCAAACAGGTGAGGATACCTTGACTTCACTTCAAATTCTAACTCTTGAGGTATCTATGCATAGAATATATTCCTTCTTATCCAAGATTTGAACAGGAACCTCTTCATACGTCAAATCTTTCGCTATTTCGTCCGGTTCTAACTCAATAATGTGGTTCGGGTCTTCCACATATTTACGTAACATGGATATGTGAAAAATATTATGAATACGAGACATACTTGGTGGTAAAACGAGTCTATAAGCCACAACTCCTACTTAATCGAGGATTTCAAATGGGCTAATTAAATCGAGGGTTGAAATTTCCTCTCTTCGTCGATTCTTGCTTCTAGAATAACGCCCTCTTGAACCTTCTTCTTCACTTTCATCAGCTCTGGGTGTGTAGCTTGAGCGGCTTTAACTTTATCGATTAAAGTCCATTGTACTCGTATATTCGTTATATGTGGGTCTGTAAAGTCTTTCACTCTTTCTTCATCATGTGTAAGTTATACGAAATGAGTCTTTGTTTTAACAACATCGCACTCGTAAACGCATACGATCATCTACTCAACACGTCAGCTACCATGTTTGCTCTTCCACGATGATATTGAATAGTACGATCGTAATCTTCAACAGCTCGAGTCAACGTTTTTGGCGCATGTTACGTTCATTTTAGTTGAAGAAATACTTCAGGGTTTAAGAAATGGGTTTTTGTAGTGGGGTCAATACAAAATTCGATTTCACGCTCTAGGGTAGGCTAGGAAGTCTTCAAGAATGCGTCAAGAGATTTATTAATGATAGAAATATCATTCAAAACTTTTACTATCATCCAAGACTTGGATAGTACGTCACATTGATACCAACTGTGACTTCTATCCCTTAACCTAGATAGCACCTCACAATGATACCTATCAACTTGTCATCGTCATTCATGATGTCGCCTACAGAAAGTCTGGTTTCGGTGCATTCCACACAAGGAAGTCATCAACAAAAGGATCGAGGCTCTTTATTTATGGCTTGATATGACAATGATTGAATTTAGTGGTTTGGTTGCTTGAATTCGCATAATAGGTTGGTTAGGAATATGAAAGCTAACAACCTTACGAAAAACATGATGAGTAATTAACCAATCGTTTAAAAAAGAACCACATCAAAGGCAAGTATTTTCAAAGAGATAAGATCGACAGGTAACGTGAAAGTGTCGATTTGAATCAAACAAGATTTATAAACAATGGAGGTAACAAAGGTTTCTCCCAATGGAGTTTCAATAGATAAATCAAAGTTTAACTTCTCCAGAGTTAAGTACAAACATTGAACACAACTAGGTGAAATAAAAGAGTGAGTAGAACTGTTATCTAATACGGTATAGACTTCGTAAGAGCTTATGATTAACTTACCCGTGATAATTTTATTCAGGTTCCTCGTCACGAGAAAAAAAGCTCTTTCTGAAACTACCGGCTTTAGCTTGTCTGGGACATCCTTTGGCATCACTATCCCAGTTGGACTTGACTTCACCATACGACAAAATCGAGCTAGGTGACCTTCTTTTCTGCAATTAAAACACGCTTAGGATTGTTGCGTACAGTTTGGACGGATGTGTCCCTCTTGTCCGCATTTGAAGCATACGACCGATGGGTGTTCTTCTTCCTTTGAAACAGGTGCTGGTGCCGACGTCTTCACATCATTGTTGAACCTTCTCTTCTTAAAATGTCCATTCTTATTATCTTGGAAATGATTACCACCGAAATAGTTACCATTCTTGGCATGATAATATCCCCCACGATGGTTATCGTTGTTCTGATGATCGTTGCCACCTGTATGATTATTATCGTGTTGTTGGTCATTGCCTTTTGGTTGTGCTGACTCATTATCGCGCTCCAATAACTGAGCCCTATTCACAACATCTGAATATAAAAAAAGTTTGTGAGAAATGAGGTATTGACGTATATCGGGTTTCAAACCTCGTAAAAACATTCGCATCATTCGCTCTTCATTATCGACCAAATGGGATGCAAACCGGGATAACTCCGCAAACTTAGCCTCGTACTGCGACACAGTAATATTGTTTTGCTCCAGCTTGATGAATTCTACCTCCTTCATGTGACAAATACTTTCAGGAAAGTACTTGTCGTTGAATAATTCTTGGAACTTTTCCCAAGACATCTTGAGTGCGTCAGGCTGGGTACGTTTTATAGATTCCCACCAATGATCTCCTTCTTCACGCAACATAAAGGTGGCGAATGGAACCTTTTGCTCCTCTGAGCATTCCAAGACATCAAATATCTTGGTAATCTGCTTTATCCATGTCTCCGCCTTAAGTGGTTCTGACTTTCCCAAAAACTCTAGTGGTCCCAGCTCCTTGAACTGCTTAGTGGTGACCAACCGTGGGTTACCATTGTTTCCACCTGCATTATGGACAGGAGCTGCCTTCGCCTGTTGTTGCATGAATTGCTCCTTAAACTTCTTAGCGGTGACCGTCCGAGAGTTATCAGTATTTCTACCTGCATTTTGGACATGAGCTGCCTTCGCCTGTGGTTGCATGAATTGTATAAAGCCTCTGACCATCCCATCATTCACCATTTCATCGGTATTATTATTTTCATGAGGTGTATTTGTGACGCCCCCAAATCCGTGTAACATCGATTACAGGACATGGTGCTCACGATAACATACCTCATCATCTATTTAAGTAACTCTAATAATAATAGTAATAATAATATTAACTATTACATACTTATTCAAAATAAAGTCCCAAGTCTTTACAACCTTTAATAAACTAAAACTTAAACTTAGCGTTTATCGCTACATCACATCATATGCGAAAATATAATTATTACATAAATAACTCTCATCATTTCATCTTAGACTTTCCTTTATCCTTGCCCGAGCCCTCAGCGTTATCAGCCTTAGCTGAAAAGTTTAAGCAAGAATGAGCACAAATTGCCCAGCAAGTATATAGAGTAGTTTGAGAACATACATCAGAAGTAGAAGCATTAGTATGAATATTTTTCAATGGTTGAATTAAATATCAAGAGATAAACTAGAATAACAAGATAAGAGTTCTGGAATTCTCAACAACATACTAAGGGGTGTTAGATACCGTGAACATTACTTTGTTTCATCAAAAACCATCAGACGGTTTAACAATCAAAATAGATTATAAACGGTCTCTGCAAGTACTCTAGGTGATCAGCCTATCGTACCCTACATTGTGCACAAGTATAAAGTTTAAACGCATAAGCGTAAATGGGACTATATGCCCGACATCAGTTACCCCGTTATCCGGGTTGTTCATCTTAGTATTCATGCGGGACCTCACCAAAGCAATTTGGATTGGTAAACATTCAATAGCTTCAAAGGATTTGAATTGTTCAAACAATATACTATTTTTGCATCAATAACATCTAGCTGAAACGAAAGCTGGAAAGCATGCTTGAATATAGTTCATCAAGGGTATACAAACTTTAAAGTATAGCAGTCACAATAGGAACTGAATCATCAATAACATTTCGCATCACAATTGAAGTTATAGAACTTTACAATAAAGAAACTTGCACGAATGATTACTTAATCACAAGCCCAAACTTACCCTCGCTGCAATCAACTGAATAAGAGTTGAATAAATTTATAATGAAAAATAGGGTAAGAAACTTGCCTGATGAGCCTGCTACAATACACGCTAGTAATTAACCTTCACGTAACCTAATTACATGTGTCTCGTTAATCACCATTCATACACAATCTAGTTTGAAGTATAAGGGTTTCCTATTGGATATGCTATAAACATCATAAGAGAATATATTTAGAAAATATATGCCACCCATTTTAGACATCATAGGCAGCCCAAAACAGAAATTAAAAGTGCCCTAACATAACAGTTTTTACATTTTTTTTCAGCTTTACCATATCTCGCTAAAACAGGCATAACTAATTCGTTTTAAAACATTTTTGAGCGATTCTTGCGCTCACGCGAAGCTAACTTTCGGGGCTACAACTTTTGTTCATGGACCAACTTCAAATTCCAAGCACAAAATTCCAGAGAATCCGTGCAAGAGGACTGCACCGAATTTGTTGGACAGATTTGACACAACTACTTTGAAAAGTCATAACTCCTTGCTCCGAAGTCGGAATTAGTCCGTTCCGTAGTCTATGGAAAGCTTATTCAGTGTACTATAATAATCCAAAAGCCCATAATTTTCTAGAAACTGTAGCTAGTACCGAATTTTGTCTTTAGGGTCAGCAGTTCACAGTTTTTTTTTCTTTTCGGTTTCTAACATGATTGCTTACGATTTTCATATCTTACTCAAAATAGCTTCGATCCGAACGAAATTTAGACATGTTATACCTCATGCTACATACTATTTTACAAAATTATTACATGCACCAAATGGATTATCTAAGACATGATTTCGAGTGACCAAAAATCCTTAAAAAAATCATGCAAACTAGTTTAACCCAACTTTTGAGAAAATCATGATTTTGATTCTAGCATGCATGTGTTTTGATTCCTATTATCTAGACCACTTCTAATAACATATAAATACATGTTACAACCATTCAATTCTCTAACTTTTCATGTTTTCGTCAAATTAGCATCTAGGAGGCATTTTATCAATTAGCTAGCATACATGGCATGATTTCTTGATTCTATACGAATTAGTAACATGTTTATACCAAAATTTTCCTTCCTTAACCGCCACATAGTAGAATCATACCTAAACATGGCATTACAAACAAGACAAACCAATAACCATACTAATTCATGCATTTTCTCCACCATTTTACTTAGGAACATAGAAAATAGCTTGAATGCTTACCTTATGGACGAATTCCTCTTGTTTTGATCGCTTCTAATGCTTCTTCTTGATTGCTAGACTCTCCCAAAATCTCCAGAACTCGTTGCTCCCAAGCTCTCACTCACAATTCTCTCTTTTCTTTCTCTTTTGCTCTCTTGGTTAGAATATGGATGTGAAAGAGGAGAATGGGTTTAGATGTAATGTACATATATATGGTGTATTCAACTAAACTCTCTAGTCCCTTGTAACTCCCCCATGATTAGATATCATTACACTCCCCATTCATTAGTCTAATTATGGGTATAAGTTACAAAAATGAAAGGTTGTGGTGTTATAAAGAAAATAAACTCACTCCCTCCTTACTACCATAATATATACGAATATGCTCCTTTTATTATCCCAATTTGATGATCACGTGGACCCCCCCCAGCTGCTGCACTTGAGTATAAAATATTATAATAATCATTTAATCAATTAACAAGTCATTTTGACCATTTTGCCCTCCGTAGTCGAACGTGTCGATACTCATATCGATTCCTACTAAAGTTGACGTCCCGGACGTCATGGAACTATCCGTTTTGTCAAACTCAACTTTAAAATTCGTATTTGACTTTTCCCCCGAAAAAGTCAACCAGTTGACTTTGACCAAAAAGTCAACCGTGACGCATTTTCGTGGTTACAGTCTATCTTGACTAATTTCGACGTTTTGGACTCAAATACGCTGTCCGTGTCACTAAATTTCGCTCCAAACTCAAAGTCATGTTTTAAAGTCATCCCACAAAATTAATAGCATTAATTCCATTCTTACCCATTTTAAATAGTTGAATTATACGGAACCAACCATTCAAACACATCTCATCACATAACATATAAGTAAACATAGATACAAGTAGTAAATAATTATCACATAAGAATTTCACATAAGTTCATTTATTGAAATTGTTAAATTACATAGAAAATCTCGGTTATTACAGTATTGTCCTCTAGCTGCACATTATCCTGATTATTGATCTGTGGAGACTCAACGATCTCCTGTGCTCCATTTATAATCTCAACATTCTCGGATGCCATTTTTAAACACTACCATAAAACAAGGATTAATTAACATATCATATATTATCCCTATACTTTGACCGACCAATTAAATACCAAATAAACTTAGGTAGGTCATACTAGTGAAGGAATTCCCCGTGTCTCCCCTACTAATTCTTATCTGACCTCTTAGCCAGAGATCATAACCCTAAGCTTTGATAACAACTGTGACGCCCCCAAAATTAGGTATACATCACCCATCTTGGGTCACCAGATACATGGTACATAATTCAAATATAACTTACTAATACAACTGTCGTGTACAATACGACAAAACATAAACTGTGAGTTTGAATACAATTATTGTCTAATAGAGATTATAAAAACTCAAAAGGAGTCCTCATTACAATTATTATCACACTATTTCATAAAATAGTGAGGACTACTAATGCTATACTCTGGACCATCACTTCGTTCCCCGACTCGTCCCAGCTATATTCTCATTTCCTAAAGAGAACAATGAAAGAAATGGCGAGCTAAACTAGCCCAGCAAGAAATATTATGACTATGATAATGAAAAATAAATTATCATTAGCCTCCAACAATGTTAAATTGATAAAATACAATAGACATCAAGTTTAACTGCAGCGGAACAAGCAATCCATTAAAAGTGTCAAGTAGAAAATAAAATCTACTATCTTTTATGATTAAAAAGGTTTTTTATCACATTTATCTCTGAGACTCGGATCAATAAATAATCCACATCATTAAATCATCCATGCACTACAGGCCAAGGATATTATTTAGTATCACAACCACGAATTATCCATGCACTACGGGCCAAAGATAATCATGTTTTCATTAACGGTCCTGATCATGCCATAAAACAATTCATCTTTGCACCCTTGGCCGAAGAGAATCCATAGCCATAATAATACCAAAAACTGTCCATCAATGCACTATGGGCCAATGAGGACTTTTAATTTTCACATCATTTATAACATTACAGTCAAGATTATACTGAATAATCCCTGGTCATAATCATACCAAGTCCATCTATGCACTACAGGCCACAGATAACTTTCAATAAATATAAAATGAGGATGATGACAATGATATAAGAATTCAATTAAACAAGTTTAAGAATTAATTTGTTCAGGAACCAATAACGTCCAAATTGTCAACATGATAATGCTTTGTAGAGTAAAATTCAAGAATGCTCGTAAGAATATATTTCCATGAAAAGATACTGGAGAAAGCGCAAATATCAAGGATATTCCACTAATTTCATGAAGTATAGAAGTCAAAATTTTAATCAACTAAGTATAATACCTAATGGAATAACAAAAGAAATCACAATGCATGCGTTACTTCACATAGACAGGTTATTCCAACAGAATAATAATAACGGAACCAGGTCAGGTGAAATTCACACCGACAAGATGTTCCAACAGAATAATAAATGCGAAATAATAAATGATGGAAACAGGTCCGGCATATAGCACAGACATGATATTCCGATAGAATAATAAAGACAGAATAATAAAAATGGAACTAGGTTCGGCATATATCACAGACATGATATTCCGACATGACAGAATAATAGAATAATGTCACCAAGTATAGGGTAGCCCGCGTATACAGGTTATCCCAACAGAACAATAAAGAAATGGAATAACAGAAGTTCTCTTCTTGAATACAAAAGAATAATATCCCTTACTGTAAAATAATACTTGATATAAGAGTAGTGAAGTAGTAGAAAACTTTTCTTCTATCTTTCTATAGTCTCTCTCTATAGTTTCTCTCTCTAAAGTTCAGTGAATTAGTAAGAAAATAATGAAGGAATGAGCTTCTATTTATAAAAAAATGGAATGCATAGTAACTAATCCATGAACGGTCCAGATTAATATACTTTAATCTGATTGTCCATATTTAAAGAAAAATCTTTTAAATAAAATATAATATATTCTATTTATATAAAAAGATTTTTACTATGCGGGCACTATGAAAACACTATGCCTAATAAAATATAATATATTCTACTTATAGAATAACTTTAATAAAGTATTTTGTTTTATATAAAAAGATTTTACCATGCAAAACACTATGCATAATTGAGTATAATATATTCTATTTATAGAATAACTATAATAAAGTATTTTGTTTTATATAAAAAGATGTTTCTATTTTATTACGTGAATAAAATAAAACTTCTAAATCAACAATAATTGAATCAAATAATGTGAGATACTATGCAGTAACTATTGTAGCAATTATTAAACAAAACTGAGCGACTTCTCACATAAATATCAATAATCAATACCGTGTGCTTCTATGCAACAACGCGTATTATTGTACTTTTACTACCGAGTAGTTCAACAGTATCAACGGTAAAACTTCCGCCTTTATTTTCAATAAAATATTTTTGTCGTTTTCTCAATTCGACAATAATTCTGTTGTAGGGTCCACCAATGATTGTGCCGTCGTACGAATATTTCCTGTTTAAAACGAATATTTACCGACCAATCGAATATAATATGACAACTTGCATACTTTGCAAAATTTATAAATATTACCCACAACTATAACATTATTTCAAATTCACACCATAATATAAAAAAATTATTTCTAGAAAATTAATTTTTTATTCATAAAATCTAGGGTTTCACAATAATGACCAAGTATTTTAAGTGGGGACCAAGATAACTTAGAGGCTAAGTGTTGTGGTAGCCAAGTTTACTTAAGGGCTAGGTAATGAATAGTAAGGAGGTGGAGGATTTAATGACTAATCTACCCTCACTTTGAGATGCCTATAAATAGAGAGTTTTGCATTCATTTGTTGGTTGTTCAAAATTCATCCAACTCCTCTCAAGCTAAACAACTTATTTGGTTGAGAGAATAAGCACTTATAAAGGTAGACTTTCTTTGTTAGCCTTTCCACATATAACTTATAGCTTATTTGTAGCAGCCCCGAATCCGGGCCCCAAATCACCGCCGATCCGGTTCACTATAATTTCTATAACTGTTTGCGGAAGATATAAACATAAATTGTTTATACATTAAACTTTACACATCAGTCCCAAGGTCTACAACCTTAACTTATTAAACAATTCATAAGTTATCTAACACAGAACATTATTATCAACTATTCTATTACAAAATAGCTGCATATATTGCCCCAAGCTGAACTTGGCATTATCATTCCTATCGATAATTCCTTTGTTTAAGAATCATATCTATTCTCATTTCAAAATAAACCTTCTTTATCTATACAACATTTCAAACTGTATATAGCTGCCAATTACACTTTATAAAACTATCAATTATAGATTTATACAATTTCTAATTCAAGAAAATGTATTCATTTTGTGCATCGTTCAATCTTCATCATCCATATAGCAAATAATATTGTCTAACATCATTAACCTGCAAAAAGTTTATGTTTGCAAGATTGAGCTCGACAGCCCAGCAAATTTAACAGTCTATCATGTTTCACATAGCACACAATTCTATATGCACTACAATTCATTTAACAGGCATATCTATATGCATCATATATTCTTTACTATGCATATCCTACATGCATCAATAATTCCTTACAAAACATACATTTACGCATTATATAATTCTAATTTATCGAGTTACATCATACAACATGTAATCACGTATAGATTGAGTTCCATAACCCAATTAACTTAGTCATATTTTAACTTTTAACAATTCATAGAGCATGATATGTAATTTAACACATAACCACATTCCATCCACAAACATAATAGAACTAAAAAACTTGCCTGAACCGTTGATTACCGCAACGCAATTTAATTTAATCTCTCACGAAAGACCTATCAGTTATAATATTGATCATTTAATCAGTATAACATGCTTTATTCCATAATACTATCTAATACTTAATCAAATATTAGATAACAGCTTAACACATCAATTTTGTTATCATCCTTTGATAATTATTCAATCACTATATCATATCCCTTATGATTTATCACTTGCTCTTTATTTCATAAGTTATTCATTAATATGCAATAAGGCAAACACTAATCCAGCACCCTGTATTTTACATCTAACAACCAACTTTATAATTCAGCAACTTGGATTCCAAGTCCATCAATTTAAACCTCAATCCAGCAAACCGGATTCAACACATTTTCAATACAGCAAACTGTATTCTATATTCTTATCACGAAAATATCAAATCAGTGAATTATTCTCCTATCCTTTGGTCAAACATATATACATGTATTTTATGCATAAAAATTATTTTTCCATAATTTTCCAACATCCTTTGGTATTTTTCAAAAATTAATTTCTAGTGCGTAGCTTAAGAAATTAGCTACCTCGTGCTTAACTCCAGTAATTCCCATCTTTTTGAATAACCTTATATATGTTAACGTGATACTCCATTTTAAATTTCGTGGCAATCGGAGTTGTAGAACTCCGTTTATAGCGATTTCCGACGGAAAATCACAAAAATTAGAACGGCCATAACTTGGTCGTTTTAACTCGGAATCAGCTCATTTTTGGACACGAGCTACATAATACCATATATTTTCATTTCCCAAAAGCCTGGAATGTTTCTCATTAAATAAATGTCCAAAACAGCCCTCGGAAAATTTTGGCCAGAAACTTTTTGCACTTTGGCAGTTTTGGAGTCCTTCACCAAAACTTAAATAAAACGAAATCTGTAATTCCGATTACTGATCCTTCAATTTTTTTGGGTTCGTATCTTTCCAAACTACAGTTTTCATCTATCACAATCCATATTCGGACATGTTAAGCTTCCGGAAAGTATCCCGGAAGTGACTGTTTAAAATCTGTCCTTTTAACAGTTTTTCTTATCTTTGTGTAGTTTGGGAGAAATCCCATAACTTGTTCATTTTTCAACCTATTCAAGTAATTCCAAAGGGATTTTACCCTTTACACATAGATCTAGCATCCCAAAAACATAAATCACAAATATCCAACATATATATCAAAATAATCAAAACCTAGCACACACCTTAAAACTTCAAACTTTTCGGAAGAATTCCATTTTTCTATTCCTTTTGATTTCAACAAAAATCAACACCCAATATGGGTAGATCCAACCAATAAACACTTATTAACATGTATATACATGGTCCTTGAGTTTTTAAACAAAAATTTCTTATTTCATCAAATAAGCTTCAAACACAATCAAAGCTAAGAAAAATTTAGGTTTTCTATCTTTTGAAAACCTATCCTCCATTTCATGCTATAGATCTAACTTTTGATCTTCAAAAAGGTTATATCTAAACATGTAACACTTATATACACATAGATCTAAAGTTTTAAACCTCAAGATCACAACTTCAAGTTGTCAAAAATCAAATCAAACTACCAAGAAAATTTAGCCTACACAAAACTAGATTTTTGTTATACCTTAACTTGATTTCATTCTCTCCTTCAAAGATGCAGATGGATCTTGATTTTATGAAAGTCCAAATCTCCCCTCCTTCTTCTCTTAGGATGGCCGAACTCCTCACTCTCTCTCTCTCTAGTTCTTAGCAACTTGGAAAGACAAATGAAAGAGAAAGAAGAAAAAGAAAATAAGCTAACTTTACTTTAGAGAACTTTATATATCACAAGCTCCTTCCTTTTCTTAATTTAATCAAATTGATTCAATGCATCTCATTGCTAGGTGGCTGATTTGTATGGCTTTAGTCACATGCTATGCTATGCTAGGGTTAGGGTTTTTTCAACCACTCCAAAGATAAGGCAAGATTTGCAAGCTTTCTCAAAAAAAATTCCACAAAGGGTATTTTAGTCCTTTCCTTTTATTTCTAGATTTCTCAATTGTTACATCCCTTAGGGTTTAGGTTTTAAACAATCTAGGATTTAGGGTTGGTCACCAAACCAATATCTTGCCAAGATTTGCAAGTTACCTTAAAAAAATGTGACACATAGCCTAATTGGGTGAATTATCTATTGCCAATTATGTGGTATATAAATGGATGATGTGCATCCACATCTCCCTCTCCTTTCACCTCTTCATTACCCGGCCAAGTGGCGTCTCTTTCTCCCACATTTAAATTTCTATTAGTCTCTCAATATCTTAGCTTGCTAGCCTTGGTTAATAATTATATACTAAGCTATAAAAGGCTAGGCTATTTAGGTGGGTTGGTAAACAACTAAAGTGAGCAATTAATACATTCATCTCCCCTTCTCTTCTCTCATGTATGGCCGGCCAAGTGGCCTTCTAATCCATAAAAATTGATCTCTTATCTAGCATACATAAAGTCCAATAATTCCCTCTTTCAATTGGCTAAAAGTTGAGCCATTCCTTTAATGTATTGCTTGACCTCTAACTAGTTTATTTGACCAACATTTGGGCTATACATATACATAGTCATCTACCTTAAATTCTCATCCAATCCAATTCATTTAATTAGGGTTTTCACTTCTCCATTAAAACACCAATCCTTGCTCATGAACATTTATTTCCTTAACCCAATTAGACTTGCTATAATTAGGTTATAAAATTAATCAACCGAGATGTATAAAATAAATCTCTTAGAATTAGTAAGTATTCTAAATACCACAATTCTCTTTTTCCATAACCCTTAAGTTATTAAATCCCTCATTCGTAATATAAAATTAGGATTACACTAGTTTCTTTTGTTTGTTTATATAATAAACAAATATAAACCATCACCTAATATTCATATTTCTTACACACAATTTTTTAACCCTTAGGGTTTAATACTTCGCATTAGAATTCCCAAATTAAGGTTTAAATTCTCGATACAGAAATTAGGCTTTCTGAACATATCGTTAGGGTTTTCTAACTTAATCACCATATTTTTATCATGAATTTAGGGTTTCGGATTCCCAGAACAGAAACTAGGGTTTCAGAACCGATTTCTATGATTTCTTATCAGACGTTAGGGATTTATAACAGAACGTTAGATTTTTCTAACTTAATAAACCTATGATTAACATAACTTTAGGGTTTTCTAAAGTTATAACTTATCTGATCAATCCTTGATCTCAAATCATTACGGTTCACATATGTAACCAAATATACCGACTAGTATTCTCTTCGATACTTATCACTGATAATTCTTCAAAAGAATTTTAAATCTACCATAATTTTATACCTCATTACTAGACTATCACTTACAGTCTATCACATAATTCAAGTCTTGTCCAAAACTTTTGAAATTCTTGGAATTTCATTACATAACTGCCAATTTCATACACTTGTTTCCTGTCTAGGTCCTAATATTGAACCTTAAATCAATCAATTATTATTTTAAAATTTTGTCCAAATTCTAGGGTTGTCACATTCACCCTTCCTTCTAAGAATTTCGTCCCCGAAATTCACCTTACACCTTACACCGTGCACCTTACACCATTTATACTGAGCGATCACACAAGACCTTGAACTTATTTTCTCGGGTATCTATTAAAGATACTCAAACTTCTCGGGTATCTATCAAAGATACTTAAACTTCTCGGGTATCTATCAAAGATACTCAAATTTCTCGGGTATCTATCAAAGATACTCAAACTTCTCGGATATCTATCAAAGATACTCAAACTTCTCGGGTATCTATCAAAGATACTCAAACTTCTCGGGTATCTATCAAAGATACTCAAACTTCTCGGATATCTATCAAAGATTTACTTTGATATATACTCAAATTTCTCGGGTATCTATTAACGATACTCAAAACGCGCACAAAGGTCAAATTCACACTAAGTGTTCCTGTATTTACAACTCCATCACATTTTATCATCTCTGCACCAGGTTACATGGTACATGAGTGATAATTAAAAACAAATTTTGATATTTCAAATCATTTGCTTAAACATTCTATCTATTTCTATAATCCTAAATACTCCATTCACACACAACTATACCCAGTTCATAAAACCACACTTATGAGTCCATAATTTGCCACAATCATATGAGTTCACGAACTTTCCTAGACAGACCTTTGGCGTCAATTCGCTGAGGGGTTCATAAACATTTCATATAACTATGCTTTAAGTATGTCACATAAGTATGAATTTTAAGAACTCGCACTTAACCTTATATTCTCTAACTATGACCTATCTATCTGTCATACACATGAGAAAGGAATCACCCTCTTAACACGCATATAGCAAATAGCGCGACACAAACATTTCAATGATTATCAGTGCCAGAAACTAAGTGGTTGTCAAACCAAACTCAGCCACTAATCAATATAGAAAGCTAAGCGGACAATTCCCCGCCCATACAAAGAATTGGTCAACCTAACCACTACATCGACCAGGAAGCTAAGTGATTCTAAAACCAAGTACAAATTCCCCGCCCATATAAGGAATCATACAACTCAGCGGCTGACACGAGTCCTCAATTGAAATCCCACATAATTCTAGCTCCACACTTACTCCATACGAATTTTATTTAATCCGTATTTACAATTCATAACTCTTTCATGAGTTTTCATAGTACAATTTCATAGTACAACTGATACACAGCATCTTGCTGTAAACTTTTCAATCATTATTAGATTGATTCTTTTCCCACATCATAACCTTATTAGATCACGGGGTGATCTTATCGTATATATTACGATTCATTTCTATGCATTATGAACGTTTTATTTTACAATCTTCTATCCCTGCACTTTCAGTCTTTTAGACTCAATCTATTCATCATTACTGTTCAACTTTATTATCAGAGTTAGGAAACTCCATATCTTGACAACTCGCCGAGATTCATCTTTGAATCTTACCGACACACTAACTCGATTTGAGTTAGTACTTAATCCTAATCACTACGGTTATTGGTCTCAGGTATTCCTACCTAAGCTTCATAACCAACAGCTCTGATACCAACTGTAGCAGTCCCGAATCCGGGCCCCAAATCACCTCCGATCCGGTTCACTATAATTTCTATAACTGTTTGAGGAAGATATAAACATAAATTATTTATACATTAAACTTTACACATCAGTCCCAAGGTCTACAACCTTAACTTATTACACAATTCATATGTTATCTAACACAGAACATTATTATCAACTATTCTATTACAAAATAGCTGCATATATTGCCCCAAGCTGAACTTTGCATTATCATTCCTATCAATAATTCCTTTGTTTAAGAATCATATCTATTCTCATTTCAAAATAAACCTTCTTTATCTATACAACATTTCAAACTGTATATAGCTGCCAATTACACTTGATAAAACTATCAATTATAGATTTATAAAATTTCTAATTCAAGAAAATGTATTCATTTTGTGCATCGTTCAATCTTCATCATCCATATAGCAAATAATATTGTCTAACATCATTAACCTGCAAAAAATTTTATGTTTGCAATATTGAGCTCGACAGCCCAACAAATTTAACAGTCTATCGTGTTTCACATAGCACACAATTCTATATGCACTACAATTCATTTAACAGGCATATCTACATGCATCATATATTCTTTACTATGCATATCCTACATGCATCAATAATTCCTTACAAAACATACATTTATGCATTATACAATTCTAATTTATCGAGTTACATCATACAACATGTAATCACGTATAGATTGAGTTCCATAACCCAATTAACTTAGTCATATTTTAACTTTTAACAATTCATAGAGCATGATATGTAATTTAACACATAACCACATTCCATCCACAAACATAATAGAACTAAAAAACTTGCCTGAACCGTTGATTACCGCAACGCAATTTAATTTAATCTCTCACGAAAGACCTATCAGTTATAAGATTGATCTTTTAATCAGTATAACATGCTTTATTCCATAATACTATCTAATACTTAATCAAATATTAGATAACAGCTTAACACATCAATTTTGTTATCATCCTTTGATAATTATTCAATCACTATATCATATCCCTTATGATTTATCACTTGCTCTTTATTTCATAAGCTATTGATTAATATGCAATAAGGAAAACACTAATCTAGCACCCTGGATTCTATATCTAACAACCAACTTTATAATTCAGCAACTTGGATTCCAAGTCCATCAATTTAAACATCAATCCAGCAAACCGGATTCAACACATTTTCAATACAGCAAACTGTATTCTATATTCTTATCACGAAAATATCAAATCAGTGAATTATTCTCCTATCCTTTGGTCAAACATATATACATGTATTTTATGCATAAAAATTATTTTTCCATAATTTTCCAACATCCTTTGGTATTTTTCAAAAATTAATTTATAGTGCGTAGCTTAAGAAATTAGCTACCTCGTGCTTAACTCCAATAATTCCCATCTTTTGGAATAACCTTATATATGTTAACGTGATACTCAATTTTAAATTTCGTGGCAATCGGAGTTGTAGAACTCCGTTTATAGCAATTTCCGTCGGAAAATCACAAAAATTAGAACGGCCATAACTTGGTCGTTTTAACTCGGAATCAGCTCATTTTTGGACACGAGCTACATAATACCATATATTTTCATTTCCCAAAATCCTGGAATGTTTCTCATTAAATAAATGTTCAAAACAGCGCTCGGAAAAATTTGGCCAGAGACTTTTTGCACTTTGGCAGTTTTAGAGTCCTTCACCAAAACTTAAATAAAACGAAATCTGTAACTCCGATTAATGATTCGTCAATTTTTTGGGTTCGTATCTTTCCGAACTACTGTTTTCATCTATCACAATCCATATTTGGACATGTTAAGCTTCCGGAAAGTATCCCGGAATTGACTGTTTAAAATCTGTCCTTTTAACAGTTTTTCTTAACTTTGTGTAGTTTGGGAGAAATCCCATAACTTGTTCATTTTTCAACCTATTCAAGTAATTCCAAAGGGAGTTTACCCTTTACACATAGATATAGCATCCCAAAAACATAAATCACAAATATCCAACATAGATATCAAAATAATCAAAACCTAGCTCACACCTTAAAAGTTCAAACTTTTCGGAAGAATTCCATTTTTCTATTCCTTTTGATTTCAACAAAAATCAACACCCAATATGGGTAGATCCAACCAATAAACACTTATTAACATGTATATACATGGTCCTTGAGTTTTTAAACAAAAATTTCTTATTTCATCAAATAAGCTTCAAACACAATCAAAGCTAAGAAAAATTTAGGTTTTCTATCTTTTGAAAACCTATCCTCCATTTCATGCTATAGATCTAACTTTTGATCTTCAAAAAGGTTATATCTAAACATGTAACACTTAGATACACATAGATCTAAGGTTTTAAACCTCAAGATAACAACTTCAAGTTGTCAAAAATCAAATCAAACTACCAAGAAAATTTAGCCTACACAAAACTAGATTTTTGTTATACCTTAACTTGATTTCCTTCTCTCCTTCAAAGATGTAGATGGATCTTGATTTTATGAAAGTCCAAATCTCCCCTCCTTCTTCTCTTAGGATGGCCGAACTCCTCACTCTCTCTCTCTAGTTCTTAGCAACTTGGAAAGACAAATGAAAGAGAAAGAAGAAAAAGAAAATAAGCTAACTTTACTTTAGAGAACTTGATATATCACAAGCTCCTTCCTTTTCTTAATTTAATCAAATTGATTCAATGAATCTCATTGCTAGGTGGCTGATTTGTATGGCTTTAGTCACATGCTATGCTATGCTAGGGTTAGGGTTTGTTCAACCACTCCAAAGATAAGGCAAGATTTACAAGCTTTCTCAAAAAAAAATTCCACAAAGGGTATTTTAGTCCTTTCCTTTTATTTCTAGATTTCTCAATTGTTGCATCCCTTAGGGTTTAGGTTTTGAATAATCTAGGATTTAGGGTTGGTCACCAAACCAATATCTTGCCAAGATTTGCAAGTTACCTTAAAAAAATGTGACACATAGCCTAATTGGGTGAATTATCTATTGCCAATTATGTGGTATATAAATGGATGATGTGCATCCACATCTCCCTCTCCTTTCACCTCTTCATTACCCGGCCAAGTGGCGTCTCTTTCTCCCACATTTAAATTTCTATTAGTCTCCCAATATCTTAGCTTGCTAGCCTTGGTTAATAATTATATACTAAGCTATAAAAGGCTAGGCTATTTAGGTGGGTTGGTAAACAACTAAAGTGAGCAATTAATACATTCATCTCCCCTTCTCTTCTCTCATGTATGGCCGACCAAGTGGCCTTCTAATCCATAAAAATTGATCTCTTATCTAGCATACATAAAGTCCAATAATTCCCTCTTTCAATTGGCTAAAAGTTGAGCCATTCCTTTAATGTATTGCTTGACCTCTAACTAATTTATTTGACCAACATTTGGGCTATACATATACATAGTCATCTACCTTAAATTCTCATCCAACCCAATTCATTTAATTAGGGTTTTCACTTCTCCATTAAAACACCAATCCTTGCTCATGAACATTTATTTCCTTAACCCAATTAGACTTGCTATAATTAGGTTATAAAATTAATCAACCGAGATGTATAAAATAATCCCTTAGAATTAGTAAGTATTCTAAATACCACAATTCTCTTTTCCCATAACCCTTAAGTTATTAAATCCCTCATTCCTAATATAAAATTAGGATTACACTAGTTTCTTTTGTTTGTTTATATAATAAACAAATATAAACCATCACCTAATATTCGTATTTCTTACACACAACTTTTTAACCCTTAGGGTTTAATACTTCGCATTAGAATTCCCAAATTAAGGTTTAAATTCTCGATACAAAAATTAGGCTTTCTGAACATATCGTTAGGGTTTTCTAACTTAATCACCATATTTATATCATGAATTTAGGGTTTCGGATTCCCGGAACAGAAACTAGGGTTTCAGAACCGATTTCTATGATTTCTTATCAGACGTTAAGGATTTATAACAGAACGTTAGATTTTTCTAACTTAATAAACATATGATTAACATAACTTTAGGGTTTTCTAAAGTTATAACTTATCTGATCAATCCTTGATCTCAAATCATTACGGTTCACATATGTAACCAAATATACCGACTAGTATTCACTTCGATATTTATCACTGATAATTCTTCAAAAGAATTTTAAATCTACCATAATCTTATACCTCATTACTAGACTATCACTTACAGTCTATCACATAATTCAAGTCTTGTCCAAAACTTTTGAAATTCTTGGAATTTCATTACATAACTGCCAATTTCATACACTTGTTTCCTGTCTAGGTCCTAATATTGAACCTTAAATCAATCAATTATGATTTTAAAATTTTGTCCAAATTCTCGGGTTGTCACATTCACCCCTCCTTCTAAGAATTTCGTCCCCGAAATTCACCTTACAACTTACACGGTGCACCTTACACCATTTATACTGAGCGATCACACAAGACCTTGAACTTATTTTCTCGGGTATATATTAAAGATACTCAAACTTCTCGGGTATCTATCAAAGATACTTAAACTTCTCGGGTATCTATCAAAGATACTCAAATTTCTCGGGTATCTATCAAATTTACTCAAACTTCTCGGGTATCTATCAAAGATA
This sequence comes from Panax japonicus, assembly GCA_020205505.1. NCBI lineage: Eukaryota > Viridiplantae > Streptophyta > Magnoliopsida > Apiales > Araliaceae > Panax > Panax japonicus. The sequence continues at coordinate 49,715,760 of CM035113.1, forward strand.
CTCAAATTTCTCGGGTATCTATCAAAGATATTCAAACTTCTCGGGTATCTATTAAAGATACTCAAACTTCTCGGGTATCTATCAAAGATTTACTTTGATATATACTCAAATTTCTCGGGTATCTATTAACGATACTCAAAACGCGCACAAAGGTCAAATTCACACTAAGTGTTCCTGTATTTACAACTCCATCACATTTTATCATCTCTGCACCAGGTTACATGGTACATTAGTGATAATTAAAAACAAATTTTGATATTTAAAATCATTTGCTTAAACATTCTATCTGTTTCTATAATCCTAAATAATCCATTTACACACAACTATACCCAGTTCTTAAAACCACACTTATGAGTCCATAATTTGCCACAATCATATGAGTTCACGAACTTTCCTAGACAGACCTTTGGTATCCATTCGCTGAGGGGTTCATAAACATTTCATATAACTATGCTTTAAGTATGTCACATAAGTATGAATTTTAAGAACTCGCACTTAACCTTATATTCTCTAACTATGACCTATCTATCTGTCATACACATGAGAAAGGAATCACCCTCTTAACACGCATATAGCAAATAGCGCGACACAAACATTTCAATGATTATCAGTGCCAGAAACTAAGTGGTTGTCAAACCAAACTCAGCCACTAATCAATATAGAAAGCTAAGCGGACAATTCCCCGCCCATACAAAGAATTGGTCAAGCTAACCACTACATCGACCAGGAAGCTAAGTGATTCTAAAACCAAGTACAAATTCCCCGCCCATATAAGGAATCATATAACTCAGCGGCTGACACGAGTCCTCAATAGAAATCCCACATAATTCTAGCTCCACACTTACTCCATACGAATTTTATTTAATCCGTATTTACAATTCATAACTCTTTCATGAGTTTTCATAGTACAATTTCATAGTACAACTGATACACAGCATCTTGCTGTAAACTTTTCAATCATTATTAGATTGATTCTTTTCCCACATCATAACCTTATCAGATCACGAGGTGATCTTATCGTATATATTACGATTCATTTCTATGCATTATGATCGTTTTATTTTACAATTTTCTATCCCTGCATTTTCAGTCTTTTAGACTCAATCTATTCATCATTACTGTTCAACTTTATTATCAGAGTTAGGAAACTCCATATCTTGACAACTCGCCGAGATTCATCTTTGAATCTTACCGACACACTAACTCGATTTGAGTTAGTACTTAATCCTAATCACTACGGTTATTGGTCTCAGGTATTCCTACCTAAGCTTCATAACCAACAGCTCTGATACCAACTGTAGCAGCCCCGAATCCGGGCCCCAAATCACCGCCGATCCGATTCACTATAATTTCTATAACTGTTTGCGGAAGTTATAAACATAAATTATTTATACATTAAACTTTACACATCATTCCCAAGGTCTACAACCTTAACTTATTACACAATTCATAAGTTATCTAACACAGAACATTATTATCAACTATTCTATTACAAAATAGCTGCATATATTGCCCCAAGCTGAACTTGGCATTATCATTCCTATCAATAATTCCTTTGTTTAAGAATCATATCTATTCTCATTTCAAAATAAACCTTCTTTATCTATACAACATTTCAAACTGTATATAGCTGCCAATTACACTTGATAAAACTATCAATTATAGATTTATACAATTTCTAATTCAAGAAAATGTATTCATTTTGTGCATCGTTCAATCTTCATCATCCATATAGCAAATAATATTGTCTAACATCATTAACCTGCAAAAAGTTTATGTTTGCAAGATTGAGCTCGACAGCCCAGCAAATTTAACAGTCTATCATGTTTCACATAGCACACAATTCTATATGCACTACAATTCATTTAACAGGCATATCTACATGCATCATATATTCTTTACTATGCATATCCTACATGCATCAATAATTCCTTACAAAACATACATTTATGCATTATTCAATTTTAATTTATCGAGTTACATCATACAACATGTAATCACGTATAGATTGAGTTCCATAACCCAATTAACTTAGTCATATTTTAACTTTTAACAATTCATAGAGCATGATATGTAATTTAACACATAACCACATTCCATCCACAAACATAATAGAACTAAAAAACTTGCCTGAACCGTTGATTTACCGCAACGCAATTTAATTTAATCTCTCACGAAAGACCTATCAGTTATAAGATTGATCATTTAATCAGTATAACATGCTTTATTCCATAATACTATCTAATACTTAATCAAATATTAGATAACAGCTTAACACATCAATTTTGTTATCATCCTTTGATAATTATTCAATCACTATATAATATCCCTTATGATTTATCACTTGCTCTTTATTTCATAAGTTATTCATTAATATGCAATAAGGCAAACACTAATCCAGCACCCGGGATTCTACATCTAACAACCAACTTTATAATTCAGCAACTTGGATTCCAAGTCCATCAATTTAAACATCAATCCAGCAAACTGGATTCAACACATTTTCAATACAGCAAACTGTATTCTATATTCTTATCACGAAAATATCAAATCAGTGAATTATTCTCCTATCCTTTGGTCAAACATATATACATGTATTTTATGCATAAAAATTATTTTTCCTTAATTTTCCAACATCCTTTGGTATTTTTCAAAAATTAATTTATAGTGCGTAGCTTAAGAAATTAGCTACCTCGTGCTTAACTCCAGTAAATCCCATCTTTTGTCATAACCTTATATATGTTAACGTGATACTCCATTTTAAATTTTGTGGCAATCGGAGTTGTAGAACTCCGTTTATAGCGATTTCCGTCGGAAAATCACAAAAATTAGAACGGCCATAACTTGGTCGTTTTAACTCAGAATCAGCTCATTTTTGGACACGAGCTACATAATACCATATATTTTCATTTCCCAAAAGCCTGGAATGTTTCTCATTAAATAAATGTCCAAAACAGCCCTCGGAAAATTTTGGCCAGAAACTTTTTGCACTTTGGCAGTTTTGGAGTCCTTCACCAAAACTTAAATAAAACGAAATCTGTAACTCCGATTAATGATCCGTCAATTTTTTTGGGTTCTTTTCTTTCCAAACTACAGTTTTCATCTATCACAATCCATATTTGGACATGTTAAGCTTCCGGAAAGTATCCCGGAAGTGACTGTTTAAAATCTGTCCTTTTAACAATTTTTCTTAACTTTGTGTAGTTTGGGAGAAATCCCATAACTTGTTCATTTTTCAACCTATTCAAGTAATTCCAAAGGGATTTTACCCTTTACACATAGATCTAGCATCCCAAAAACATAAATCACAAATATCCAACATAGATATCAAAATAATCAAAACCTAGCTCACACCTTAAAAGTTCAAACTTTTCGGAAGAATTCCATTTTTCTATTCCTTTTGATTTCAACAAAAATCAACACCCAATATGGGTAGATCCAACCAATAAACACTTATTAACATGTATATACATGGTCCTTGAGTTTTTAAACAAAAATTTCTTATTTCATCAAATAAGCTTCAAACACAATCAAAGCTAAGAAAAATTTAGGTTTTCTATCTTTTGAAAACCTATCCTCCATTTCATGCTATAGATCTAACTTTTGATCTTCAAAAAGGTTATATCTAAACATGTAACACTTAGATACACATAGATCTAAGGTTTTAAACCTCAAGATAACAACTTCAAGTTGTCAAAAATCAAATCAAACTACCAAGAAAATTTAGCCTACACAAAACTAGATTTTTGTTATACCTTAACTTGATTTCCTTCTCTCCTTCAAAGATGTAGATGGATCTTGATTTTATGAAAGTCCAAATCTCCCCTCCTTCTTCTCTTAGGATGGCCGAACTCCTCACTCTCTCTCTCTAGTTCTTAGCAACTTGGAAAGACAAATGAAAGAGAAAGAAGAAAAAGAAAATAAGCTAACTTTACTTTAGAGAACTTGATATATCACAAACTCCTTCCTTTTCTTAATTTAATCAAATTGATTCAATGAATCTCATTGCTAGGTGGCTGATTTGTATGGCTTTAGTCACATACTATGCTATGCTAGGGTTAGGGTTTGTTCAACCACTCCAAAAATTCCACAAAGGGTATTTTAGTCCTTTCCTTTTATTTCTAGATTTCTCAATTGTTGCATCCCTTAGGGTTTAGGTTTTGAACAATCTAGGATTTAGGGTTGGTCACAAAACCAATATCTTGCCAAGATTTGCAAGTTACCTTAAAAAAAATGTGACACATAGCCTAATTGGGTGAATTATCTATTGCCAATTATGTGGTATATAAATGGATGATGTGCATCCACATCTCCCTCTCCTTTCACCTCTTCATTACCCGGCCAAGTGGCGTCTCTTTCTCCCACATTTAAATTTCTATTAGTCTCCCAATATCTTAGCTTGCTAGCCTTGGTTAATAATTATATACTAAGCTATAAAAGGCTAGGCTATTTAGGTGGGTTGGTAAACAACTAAAGTGAGCAATTAATACATTCATCTCCCCTTCTCTTCTCTCATGTATGGCCGGCCAAGTGGCCTTCTAATCCATAAAAATTGATCTCTTATCTAGCATACATAAAGTCCAATAATTCCCTCTTTCAATTGGCTAAAGGTTGAGCCATTCCTTTAATGTATTGCTTGACCTCTAACTAATTTATTTGACCAACATTTGGGCTATACATATACATAGTCATCTACCTTAAATTCTCATCCAACCCAATTCATTTAATTAGGGTTTTCACTTCTCCATTAAAACACCAATCCTTGCTCATGAACATTTATTTCCTTAACCCAATTAGACTTGCTATAATTAGGTTATAAAATTAATCAACCGAGATGTATAAAATAATCCCTTAGAATTAGTAAGTATTCTAAATACCACAATTCTCTTTTCCCATAACCCTTAAGTTATTAAATCCCTCATTCGTAATATAAAATTAGGATTACACTAGTTTCTTTTGTTTGTTTATATAATAAACAAATATAAACCATCACCTAATATTCATATTTCTTACACACAATTTTTTAACCCTTAGGGTTTAATACTTCGCATTAGAATTCCCAAATTAAGGTTTAAATTCTCGATACAGAAATTAGGCTTTCTGAACATATCGTTAGGGTTTTCTAACTTAATCACCATATTTATATCATGAATTTAGGGTTTCGGATTCCCGGAACAGAAACTAGGGTTTCAGAACCGATTTCTATGATTTCTTATCAGAAGTTAGGGATTTATAACAGAACGTTAGATTTTTCTAACTTAATAAACATATGATTAACATAACTTTAGGGTTTTCTAAAGTTATAACTTATCTGATCAATCCTTGATCTCAAATCATTACGGTTCACATATGTAACCAAATATACCGACTAGTATTCACTTCGATACTTATCACTGATAATTCTTCAAAAGAATTTTAAATCTACCATAATTTTATACCTCATTACTAGACTATCACTTACAGTCTATCACATAATTCAAGTCTTGTCCAAAACTTTTGAAATTCTTGGAATTTCATTACAAAAATGCCAATTTCATACACTTGTTTCCTGTCTAGGTCCTAATATTGAACCTTAAATCAATCAATTATGATTTTAAAATTTTGTCCAAATTCTCGGGTTGTCACATTATTGGGTACAGAGTGTAAGTAAGAATAAGCTAGCAAGTAAACCTTTGAAGTTCAAGAATCAAGAAGGAGATTAAAGATTTACCAAGTGTTATTCAAAAGTAAGTGATCTTAAACCATGTTTCTTTCTCTATTCCATTGATAGAGAAGGGGGTATTGGTAGAACAAGCATGCTAAGAAGGGGTTGAAATGACAAATCAAATGGCTTAAGTCTTAATAAGCCGTATACGTAATGAATATGAAATCCAAACCAAGAATAAGTTATGAATTCATAAGGAACGTATATAAACTTTTCATATGTTTTCTTAAAAAGATGGTATGATAATAAGAAGAAAGGATGGTGGTTAAAAGATTGAAGCCATAGGAAATCATGAAAAAAGAAGTCATAAGTTATGAGAAATGGAAATATAAGTAGTTTATATTTTCATAAGTTACAAATTCACAATGAACTAGTAATAACTTATCATGTTTATAAGTTAATGAAGCATGAGTGTCAAGATATTAATATGATGGATTGAATCCAAGTGAAATGGTCTATAAATCTCAAGTAACGAAGTTTTGCCAAAATTCACACGATTAGACAACAATTGTCGAATTCGTGGAATTCTCGGAATGGAAGTCGAATTTTGATATTGAGCTTGGAAACATTGGTTTTCAATGTGGACAAGTTGTATTTGTCATTATAGAGTTACGGACTCGAAAATGACCGGATTCCGACTTAGAACGAAGAAACGAGCGTTGAACGTTCACCAACGTTTATCATTTTCATTAAAAATAGGCTAATAGTTGAAATTTTAGCAAACAAAGTCGCATAGAGTACGTAATTTGTGAACTGTAGGCTTTTGAATGATCCAATTCAGACTAATAACAAAGAAGTTACGAGTCCGGGAATCTGGCAAAGTTGAAAATCTGTCAAAACTATATGTGGCTCAGAGTCCGCGTCGCGCCGCGACTCTAAGCTTAAATGATCGGCACCGCAGTGCTAAAGTGAGCTTCAGACCCAGTAAACTCGCGCCGCAGCGCGTTATTTAGCAAAGGGACTCGCGCCGCCGCACCGAGTCTGGTCTCCAAGCCCTAATGGGCGTCGCCGCAGCGCGGCACAACAAAGGATTACCGGCGCCGCAGCGCCAGTCTTAAAAGCTAGACAATACAGAAATGTTTTCAAGTAGAAGATGAAGGGAAATTGTTGAGTAACGAACTAATGAACTTAATTAAACATTATCAAGTCATAATTGAACCCCAAGTATGATCACTTAGGGTTAAAAGAAAGTCAATTAAAGATGAACGCAAATGATATTAAATGTTAATACTTCACCAATGACGATCGATTTTCGATTAAAAACGTACGGACGTTAGTAAGCCATTAGGAAGGATAATTAACTCGAATCGAGTTGTATTAATGAAATAATTTCACTTAAGTATAAGACAACGAAGTTAGTAAGAATGATGTAAAAGAACGACAAAAATCCGAAACCAATAAATAACAAATCTAATACGAGAATAGATTGAGAAGAAGGGTAAGATTATTTAGGAACTAAGTATGTTCATTCATGACCTAATGTGTTATGTTATGTGCTTATGTGTTATAGAAACTGTAAAGGCTCAAAGGAAATGTAATTGTACTGTAGCAGACGTTGAAGGCAAGTTTTTCTTAAACGCATGTCTAACCTTCGTCTTAGCCAGGTTTTCAAAATGATTCACGTTATGAGATGTATGTATGATTTCAAAGAAAGGGTCGAAGCCAGTTTTAACTCGACTAGATTAATCTTGACAGATTGACTAATTTCTTTATAAATCTTTCAATGTATAATTGCTAACGCTATCCTATGTCAACTCTTTGGTACAGATTCAAGGTAAGCCTGAATATGTATAATCAAATGTATTTTCATTGAGTATTCGATGGGCACGTGAGGTTGTCACAACTTAAACGTACACACGTTTAATGGATGTAGTGTTGATCAACATAGGGTACCATAGGTTAATCACCTAGATGTACTCGTAAGCTATGCCGAACTTACGGACTTCGTGTCGGGTTGTCCTTTTCAAAGAAACTATAAGACGTTCATGGAATATTGTTATTGAAAAACGTTTTGAAAGAAAAGGAAAGCTATTTTGAATTATTGATAGTACTTCATAACTATCATCCAGTTATTGAAGATATACGATTCCTATGTTTCAAACATGCTTTTAAAATGAAATTGTTGTACTTACTGAGCTTATTATGCTCATTCTTTCTTGAACCATATGAATGCAGCTTAGACGATATGACCAAGAGATTCGACAAGGATAAATCGATAGCTAAAGCAAGTTTGTAGCTTACCTATGTAATAATATAAGTTTTTAATGATAATATTTGATATTATGACAAAAGCAAATGTAACGGTTATAACGAACTTGGGGAATGGTAGTATTGTTTTGGAATATATATATAAATATATATATATAGAAGACAGATTCGTTCTTTTGAGGCTTTTCAATTGAATGTTTGTATGAATTGTAGCACCGTGGAGCACCATCTGTCAAGTTGAAAGAGACCCGGATTTGGGGGCGTCACAGTTGGTATCAAAGCATTAGGTTATAAAACTTAAGGGGGGGGGAAGAACCTTAGGCTCATAACCTCGTTAAGGAAGAGAAGTTCAAAGGAAGAAAAACTTGAGCTTTACTTGAGTTGAATGAGTCAATAAGGTATTGAGGAAACTCAGTATCAAAAGATTTAAAAGATGGAAAGTAACCCTAAATAAATTAAATATGATTTGTGCTTATACGATTCTGTGTTATGTACTAATCAACATATGTGTTATTGTAGGATGTCAATTGATAGCTTGATGTATAGGGATATACACGCTATGAGCGAAGAGCTTGGGAACCTAGTATAGCCTGTACCTATGCCGGTGACGGAGGTACCAATAGTGATTCTTGAGAAGTCGGAGGCGGAGGAGTACTTTTCTGAGGAAGACTACTCCGAGGGAAAGATGGATATAACGCCATACCTTAGTATGATGAATGAGATGGAGGCAGAAAGAGAGGTAACATCGGTTACTAAGGTGGTACCTACACTGGAGTCATCGCCTCCAGATGCAATGGAAGCATTATATCTAGCAGCGCTTAACAAGAATGTGCAATTGAGTGCAGTTGTGCAGAAATAGAATGAAGAGATTTATGCTCTTTATTTTGCGAAGGAGTCGGCAGAAGCATATTTTGAGTCAGAGCATGATGAGAAGGTGCTCATGATAAATACGGCTAGGGATTTTAAGGCAGAGGTAGACGAGCTTCGTAGGGAGCTGGGGGAGAAGGATCGGAAGATAGCCCAGATGTCTTACATCCATGAGAGTGCTCATAAGGATTTCAAGCAGAAAGTTTCTTGTTATTCCAATGAGTTAGGACAAACCCGTCATACTATTAGTTGGGATACTGTAGTGGCGATTGCGAATGAGAAACACGAGGATGCTGTTATGCATTATTAGAAATCTAAGATTTTAAGTATGTGTGTAGTGACGTAAAACCCTCTTTTAAAGGGTAGTCTTTTTGTAAATCCCAACTTTTGTGAAGTTAAATTGTGGGATAGAAAATGTAATAACTTTTGGCTATAGAGAACAAGTTGTAAATAGTTTCAAATTATGAAAAAGCATATGAATATAAATAAGTTTTCATTGAGATGATTTGTTCTGGTGCGAGTTGGTATGTGGCGATTAATAACGAAGTAAGTAAATAGATAATAATGAAATTTTATTTATTTAATCTAAAAATGTCGCCAGGGAGAAGATAACGTAATATGAAAGCGGAATCCCATAATGATAATTAATGGGGTCAAAACAACCCTATGCAAGATTTCGTTAAGCTATTCCTGGCTGCATTTACCCAAACCGGGGGTAGAGTACCCGCGAAACCTAAGGTAGCTAGAACGATTACCTTTAAATAGTTTAAAAGCGTAGGTCCGCCAGAGTTCAAAAGAACGACAGACCTAATAGAGTCCTAGACATTGGTAAAAGTAATAGAGAAAGCATTTTGTTATTACAAACATAGGTGAGCCGTAGAAGTTTTCTTTTGTGACTTACCTAAGGAAGAGTAAAGCCAACTTTTGGTGGGAGGCTCATCAGGGTGGGGCTAGAACAGAGGTAATAACGTGGGAACAATTCAAGAAGGTTTTCTTCGAGAATTATTTTCTCTATAAGACATGTGAGGGAGGATAGACACTGAGTTCTTAGAACTTAAATAAGGGGATATGACATTTCCCTAGTACACGACCAAATCCAACGAACGGGCAAGGTTTGCTCCACACTAAGTGGACACTGAGGAGAGGAAGGCTTGTAGGTTTGACCAGGGCCTGAAATCCTAACTCTATAATGGGATTTCGGTGCTCTAGAGTGTTTCCTATGGGATCATTCTGGAGAAGGTGATTATTCCAAGGGGGTGGTAGTGAGTCATTGACTCAATACCACAAAGAAGAAAAGAATGAGAGCAAGAGTGTGAAGTCCCCAAACCTGGATACTTGAAACCCGAACTCGGTACTTCACGATACCATTTCTATGAGCGGAAATATTACTAATAATAATAACAATAATATAAATTATAAACATATCTTACCTTTATCAGAGTTTAATCCCAAGTACGCAACCTTTACTACATGACACCGTAAACCTAATCTGTTTGTTTTTCCTTTTTCACTTGTTCTTGACCGATCCTTCTGATTGTTCACACTTATCTGAAAACATTTAAATTAAGCAAGGATGAGCATTTGAGTGCCCAACAAGTATTATATATATATATATATAAGCTGAAAGAATTTAAAAATTTTCTTTATAATATCCATCTACAATAAGTCAATAGTTGTGAAGTATTCTGAACTGATATTAATAACATAACAACCCTCTTTCAAATTTTTGAAACTATGTACTGGCTATAAATAGAGTTTAAGTTACATTCTATGAACATTGTTTTTATTTTCGAAAAGGTTTAACATAACTTCATCTGCAAACCGTCATAACTTACGGACACAGGGGTGATCAGCCCGTTGTGTCCTGTATTGATCAATACTACATTACAAGAACGATGTTATCATTTACTTGATCCGCCTTAGGCGTATAAAAGTTTTCCCGTGAACGGGATGTTCATATTTGTCAGGTTTCCAAACAAAAGGTTTTATTTTATCCAACAATAATCTATAATTCAACATATATGTATAACAAAGGTGTATCAACATGTGATTAAATACAATGATTATCTAAGTGGGGAAACTTGTATAATCATTTCTAAAAATTAACGAACAGAATATATATCTGAATTATCATATACTATCATGTTGATAATCAAAGGGTGTATATAATATAGGTTTAACCATCTGTACATTAATAATAATAATTTTGAACTTCTCTCTTCTGTCCATTGAATAAAGAAAATGCAAAGTTAGGATACTTGCCTGATGCGCTGCTTACAATTCTCAACTTAGTTCTACCCTTTTCTATCACAACCTATCATTAATCAAATCATTCGTTCGATTAGAACAATATAATATAACACATAGTACTGCATTTTGCAGTCAGCACATAACCTGATCATCTTATCACATATGTTCTACAATCATGGCATCACAAACAAACATCAACACATTCCTTATCACATTGTCACACAACCTTAATAACCATTGAATCGCAATTAAATAGTTAATTAATCACATTATCTAAGTCCAGATCAATTTTTGAAATATGTCGGTCTACCGACATCTTTATCGGGTAATTATCGAGTCTAAGACTCTAAACAGTTGTCCAATATCCATTTAGACTAATTAAATAACAGTTGCACTATTTTTCATGACCTTATAATATTTTTAAAATTATTATTACCACTTATCATAATTTTTGAAATATCAGAATCATTATTAAATGATTTAAATATCAAACAATTCTATTATCATTAATATTTAATTAATATTAAACTATTAATGAAACCATTGCTAAAATATTAAATTTATTAATAATAACTTAAAATATTTTTTAAACATTTATATTACCCTTAAATGATTTTAAAACATTTAAAATCATCATTAAATAATCACCATTAATATTTCTATATTAATGAACTATTATCTAAATATTAAAAGTCATTAATTATAACTTAAAATATTTTAATTCATTTATATCCTTTTTAAATGATTTTTAAATAAATAAAACCATTTTTTAAACTATTTATTTAATATAATTATTAAATAAATTTAATATCATTAATATATCATTAATATTAAATTATTAATGAAATTATCCTTTAAATATTAAAAGTTATAGTTTATAACTTAAAATATCTTTAAACACTTTATTTTCATTTAAAATGATTATTATAATGTTAAAATCATTTTTAAACTAATTTATTTAATATAATTATTAAATAACTTTAATATCATTAATAATCATTAACTAATGAAATTAACCATTAAATATTAAAAGTTATATTTTATAACTTAAAATATTCTTAAATACCTTATTATTATTTAAAATGATTTTTAATATAATAAAATCATTTTTAATTCATTTATTTAATTCATTTAATAAATAACATAACTATCATTAATATTAATTTATTCATGAAAATTATCACAAAATATTAAAAGTTATCAAAAATAACTCAAAATTATTTTCTAACACAATAATATAATTTTTCATGAATTAAAACCATTTTTAAATAATTTATCTATTATTTTAATTAAATAAATAAATACCATTTACATTCCAAAAATATTATATATTTTCGAAATATACCCAAAATAATTAAAATATAATTTTCGGACATTAAAATAATTTTTAAGAATTTATTATGTATTTTTAATAATTAAAAACCATTTTTTATCAATTTTTTTATTAATTTCTGGAAATTATAATTAAAACCGTCGCTAAAGGTCTATAGCGACACTTTCTGTCGCTATAGGTGTTCTTGAGGATTTCCAGAAAATCTTGACAGTGTACTAGGGGGGTGGTTTGACCGGTTATATCTCTTAGGATAATGCGTTTCTGGGCTTGAAATTGATTTCATGTTGTAGTACTCATGTAATACTACAAGTACATAACAAGATTCGTGGCTAAACAAAATCAGATCAGAGAGATTTAAGCTCTCCAAAAACCTGACAACGCTGTTCTTCGGCTTGTCAGAGTTTAACAGATTTGAGATACCTACTTTGAGTCCTTATAACTTGATGTTCGTATAACATTTATATGATCTATCAACTTCAGTTTGTAGACAACATGTATTACTACAATTACAAAGTATCATAACACAAAAACATCAAAACATGATCAAGTTATGGTCGGTCAAACTTGAACATCAAAAATTTATGGGTTCAGTAATTGGACAGTTCCGGTCAACGGGTTTTGACCGGCTATAACTTCTGATCTACAATTGATCTGGCCTTGATTCTTTTTGCATCTTAAAGAGCACATTACAAACTACATGTTACAAGCTTTAAACATCAAAAACAGTAAACACACAAGAATCTATGGAGTTTGACATTTGGCTGCAAAACACAAATTTTCCAATTTCCAGATTTGCTAAAAATTCAAAACCGTGAACTTTGATGTTATGGGTCATGGATTTATCAACCCAGAACATCAATTGACACCCTATAACACATCTATAAACAATCAATTACAACATTTAACAACAAATCGAAGGATTTCTAGGATTAGGGTTTTTATACCTTTATGCTCTAATTCTTGATTCTTTGTTTCTGATTTGGTTTAAGCTTTCGTGAGACTGATCTTAGGGACTGAAAAGCTTGCTAATTTCGTGGGTTTGAGTGGAGAGAAAAGTAGTTTGAGTTTTTGAACAAAAATGAGCTAAATATTGCACTTTCTCTCTCTTAATCTCTATTTATATCCTTGTTGGATGCATGAATGGTTGTTGGTTTCTATTTTAAAGTCAAGGGAGTTGGTAGGAGTTGTTAGGGTTAGGTCACCAACTCTTTATCTTGTAAAGATTTGCAAGCGAACTAAAAAAAATGTGACAAAAGGGCTTTTTGGTCTTTTAATAAATCATTTAATGGCAAAATTGTAACTTTACAAACCCTTAGGGTTTAGGGTTTGGTTTAGGGTTTAGGGTTTGAGCCAATGTAGCAAAAGTATAGAATTTCCATTTTTAGGATTTGCACAAAAATTAAATAAATAAAATTAAATAACTTTTCGTTTCTAAAATTTTGAAAAATAATTTTGTTAATCAAATTAAGTTTGTAATTATCTTATTCATGGATATTAGGGTTTATTACCCTTAATCACAATTAACTTTGCTAATGAAGCAATTAGGGTTTATCATACCAAAAATTAGGGTTTTCAATACAGAAAATTAATAATGATTTTGAATAATTGCGATTCTTCCTAATTAGGGTTAATACATATACCACCGATCATAAATCACATTATCGTGATTATATAACGACTTAACCAATTCTCAAAGTCGTGAATGACTTTCACATTAGAGTTTCAAATCAATTAGGATTTCAAGAAATTAATTTAGGGTTCTATATTTTAGGGTTTTAATTTACTAATTAGATTCACCTTAATTAGTAATTAAAGTTTATCACACGTGTTATTAATCATAATAACACTATTTCTGACTGATCAAACCTCCGGTTTAGGTTTCCAGATTAGGGTTTCTAATTATTAGAAAATCAAATATAATTAGGGTTTACATTTAAAGTTAGGGTTTTCTATAATTAGCAAAATATTAAATAACACATAACAAATATCATATAACATCTTCATATAACAGTCTTAAACTCACAATTTATTTTCAAATTAGGGTTTTCCACATAAAACTAGGGTTTAACCAATTAACATTAGAGTTTTGAAATTAAACACCATAATTGACCAATCATCATCAACACGTACATACGGCACACATTTATAGCACTGGAAAATCAAAATATAATTAATATTATATTATTATCACCATTCCTCATTCCATAACTAGAAATAGGGTTTATAAAATATTATTAGGGTTTGGTCGTAATATACTAAAATTGTTCCACACATTAACATTACACACATAACCATACATATCTATAACACTGAAAAATAACAATATAATATTATTATTTTTATTCCTCAATCAAAACCCATAATTAGGGTTTGGATTTCATATCTGATTTATCTGTCATAATTAAGTAAAAATAATTAACTTAATATCCTGAACAAATTCATATAATGAAATAATCATTATAACTATTCTAAAATCATTTCATATATTATTTAAATAATATAAGATTATATTTCCATAGAAAATAATTAATAAAACCATTTCCAATAAGGAATTAATTAGTATAAAAATTATAATTGATAATAATCAATAATTCTAAAAATAAATTTATATGCAATACTTAATGTAATAAATAAATTTTATATATCACATATATAATTATAATTACACATTAACTTGACACATATCCTTCATATTTATTTTAATAAAAAAAAAAATTATACGCAAAATTTATGATTTATTTATATAGAAAATATCGGGTTGTCACATTCACCCTCCCTTATAAGGATTCCGTCCCCGGAATCACCACTTTAAAACCTATACATGCCAGGATGCATAGCATACACAATTATTGCAAGTAGATCTCGGTCATGATTGATCGAATTGATCTTTAATTATTCACATAAAGCTTGTCTTTCTGAATAAATGGAAATTTGATTTCTAAAAGAACTCAAATTCCTCCTTCAAAATATTTTATAAAAATAATTTACTATATATAAGAAATCAATATTTAAGAAAATAATATTGGTTCGTGTAATACCTGGAGTTGCATCCCCGGCTGCCACGATATCTTGAACGGTCATGTTGAAGACGCTTGCAATTGGTTCTGTTGATTCGTTCGTTGTTGCCAATATCCTGCTTCCTTTTTCCCATATTCGCATTCCTTCCCTCCATTCTCCTTCTTGAACAGTCTCCCACCTTATTTTCCATTGATCCACACTTGAAACACCTACTATACATTTCTTGGATTGAGACATTCAGAAGTGATATGTCCCTTCTGCCCACACTTACAACATACTAACTTCCCTTTCAAACATTCCCAGAGTGGTTCTTTCCACCGTTTTGCATATTACACCACATGCTTCTTCTTCCCACCTTCTTGCTTCACTTGCGCACTTCCAAAGTTCTTCGACTTCCTCTTTTCACTCCTATTCCCTTTGTTTGTTTCCACCTTTACTTTCACTATTAATTCCTACCTTCCCAGCTCCCTCAGCCTTACCTTTGTTCCTTCTTACCTTGTTGTAGAGACTCATGGCCTTACTTCCTTCCTCAGCAATAATCGCTTTCCCCATGAGTGCTGTAAATGTAGGGATCTGCAACACTGCCACCTTGTTGTAGGGCTAGAGTTGTAATCCCAGCTCAAACCTTCGTGCCTTTCTAGCCTCCGTATCAACTTAATGCAGAGCCAATCTAGTCAACTTATTAAATTTCACTTACATATTCCGCAACTTACATATCCTCTTGCTTCAATTCTAGAAATTTCACCTCAATTCTAGCCTATATACTACCAGAAAAATAATTTTCGAAAAATAAAGTCTTAAACCTATCCAATGCTACCACACCTGCTCCTGTCCTCGTCTAATTCGCTTCCCACCAGAAATTTGCATCACCTTTTATCATTTAGGTGGCAAAAGAGGTCTTTTGCCCCTCAGCTATCCTAACTATCACGAACACCCTTTTTAATTTTCTTAACCCAAGTTTGGGCATCTACATGGTCATTTGTATCTTTAAATTCTGGCGATAAGACCGCCTTGAAGTCTTTAACGTTCGACGTTCGATTATATGGTTGATCTTTCGCGACTGGTATTCCGTTTTGCATAACTTGATCATCCATATTCATAAACTTCTGTATTGAGTCTGGTTGTCCTCCAGCATTGTTGACAGATTCTTCTATTCTTTGGTTTCATTTTTGTCTTGACGACATTTTCCTAAATTATTCTTACATACTAAGCCTTATCGTAAACGCTTAACATATAACACAAAATTTTCTACTCAAATAATCATGTATTCAAAATATTAGATTTTTTTAAAAAAGAAAAAAACTCGGTCTACTGTAATAACCAGTGACCAAATAAATATCTAAAATCTTTATACCAACTTATCTCATTAATCCAACATAGACTCATATTCATATCACTTGATATGCCATAGCACATTCTATTTTAAACATTCACTATCCCTTTGTGACTTCAAAAGTCGGGATTTACAACTTTGTTCAACACAAAAGTAAAAAAAAAAATTATTACACAAACATAGTTATCACATATACCACACAAAAACATACATATTCAGGTAATACCAATACTACCTATTTCTTTTGCCTTCACAAAAGATTAACTATACCCAGTTCGTCAAACCACAGTTATGAGTCCATAAACTTGTCACAGTTATATGAGTTTACAAATTTATCCTAGTCAGACCTTTGGCGTCCATTCGCTGAGGGATTCATAAACATTTCATATAACTATGAATCAAGAATGTCACATAAGTATGAGTTTTAAGAACTCGTACTTAACCCTATTTTCTCTACCTATGACCTATCTATTTTTTTATACAATGAGAAAGGAATCACCCTCTTAACATGCATATAGAAAATAGCACGACACAAACATTTCAATGATTATCAGTGTCAGATACTAAGTAGTTTTTTACACCAAGTACAATTCCCCGCCCATACAAAGAATCATACAACTCAGCTGCCGACATGAGTCATCATTGAAATCCCCAACTAATCCTAACCCCTTTTTTTTTCATTCGAATTTCATTTAATCCGTATTCATAACCCTTTCTTGAATCTGTACCATTCATACAGCAATCATGCTTTAAACTTTCCAATCATAAGATTGATTCTTTTTTTTTCTGGCTGTCATAATTTTATCAGGTCACGGGGTGATCTCATCGAATATATAATGATTCAATTCTATGTCTTAATTGATTTGTTTTACGATCTCCTTTCCATGCACTTTCAGTCTTTTAGACTCGATCTATTCACAATTACTGTTCAATTTATTATCAGAGTTAGGAAACTCTGTGGCTTAACAACTCGCCAAGATTCATCTTTGAATCATACTAACTAACTAACTCTATATGAGTTATTTGTATTTTCAACATTTCCCTCTGTTCTAAAGTTATAGCCTAAGGTCTAACCCACCTAAGGTTTCTAACCCTATAGCACTAATACCATGTTGTGAAGTCCCTGAACCCGGATACTTGAAACCCGAACTCGGTACTTCACGATACCATTTCTATGAGCAGAAATATTACTAATAATAATAACAATAATATAAATTATAAACATATCTTACCTTTATCAGAGTTTAATCCCAAGTACGCAACCTTTACTACATGACATAGTAAACCTAATCTATTTGTTTTTCCTTTTTCACTTGTTCTTGACTGATCCTTCTGATTGTTCACACTTATCTGAAAACATTTAAATTAAGCAAGGATGAACATTTGAGTGCCCAACAAGTATTATATATATATATAAGCTGAAAGAATTTAAATGTTTTCTTTATAATATCCATCTACAACAAGTCAATAGTTGTGAAGTATTCTGAACTGATATTAATAACATAACAACCCTCTTTCAAATTTTTGAAACTATGTACTGGCTATAAATAGAGTTTAAGTGACATTCTATGAACATTGTTTTTATTTTCGAAAAGGTTTAACAGAACTTCATCTGCAAACCGTCATAACTTACGGACACGCGGGTGATCAGCCCGTTGTGTCCTGTATTGATCAATACTACATTACAAGAACGATGTTATCTTTTACTTGATCCGCCTTAGGCGCATAAAAGTTTTCCCGTGAACGAGATGTTCATATTTGTCAGGGTTCCAAACAAAAGTTTTTATTTTATCCAACAATAATCTATAATTCAACATATATGTATAACAAAGGTGTATCAATATGTGATTAAATACAATGATTATCTAAGTGGGGACACTTGTATAATCATTTCTAGAAATTAACGAACAGAATATATATCTGAATTATCATATACTATCATGTTGATAATCAAAGGTTGTATATAATATTGGTTTAACCATCTGTACATTAATAATAATAATTCTGAACTTCTCACTTCTGTCCATTGCATAAAGAAAATGCAAAGTTAGGATACTTGCCTGATGCGCTGCTTACAATTCTCAACTTAGTTCTACCCTTTTCTATCACAACCTATCATTAATCAAATCATTCGTTCGATTAGAACAATATAATATAACACATAGTACTGCATTTTGCAGTCAGCACATAACCTGATCATCTTATCACATATGTTCTACAATCATGGCATCACAAACAAACATTAACACATTCCTAATCACATTGTCACACAACCTTAATAACCATTGAATCACAATTAAATAGTTAACTAATCACATTATCTAAGTCCAGATCAATTTCTGAAATATGTCAGTCTACCGACATCTTTATCGGGTAATTATCGAGTCTAAGACTCTAAACAGTTGTCCAATATCCATTTAGACTAATTAAATAATAGTTGCACTATTTTTCATGACCTTATAATAATTTTAAAATTATTATTACAACTTATCATAATTTTTGAAATATCAGAATCATTATTAAATGATTTAAATATCAAACAATTCTATTATCATTAATATTTAATTAATATTAAACTATTAATGAAACCATTGCTAAAATATTAAAGTTATTAATAATAACTTAAAATATTTTTAAAACATTTATATTACCCTTAAATTATTTTAAAATATTTAAAATCATCATTAAATAATCACCATTAATATTTCAATATTAATGAACTATTATCTAAATATTAAAAGTCATTAATTATAACTTAAAATATTTTTAATTCATTTATATCCTTTTTAAATGATTTTTAAATAAATAAAACCATTTTTTAAACTATTTATTTAATATAATTATTAAATAAATTTAATATCATTAATATATTATTAATATTACATTATTAATGAAATTATCCTTTAAATATTAAAAGTTATAGTTTATAACTTAAAATATCTTTAAACACTTTATTTTCATTTAAAATGATTATTATAATGTTAAAATCATTTTTAAACTAATTTATTTAATATAATTATTAAATAACTTTAATATCATTAATAATCATTAACTAATGAAATTAACCATTAAATATTAAAAGTTATATTTTATAACTTAAAATATTCTTAAATACCTTATTATTATTTAAAATGATTTTTAATATAATAAAATCATTTTTTAATTCATTTATTTAATTCATTTAATAAATAACATAACTATCATTAATATTAATTTATTCATGAAAATTATCACAAAATATTAAAAGTTATCAAAAATAACTCAAAACTATTTTCTAACACAATAATATAATTTTTCATGAATTAAAACCATTTTTAAATAATTTATCTAATATTGTAATTAAATAAATAAATACCATTTACATTCCAAAAATATTAAATATTTTCGAAATATACCCAAAATAATTAAAATATAATTTTCGGACATTAAAATAATTTTTAAGAATTTATTTTGTATTTTTAATAATTAAAACCCATTTTTTATCAATTTATTTTAATAATTTCTGGAAATTATAATTAAAACCGTCGCTAAAGGGCTATAGCGACACTTTTTGTCGCTATAGGTGTTCTTGAGGATTTCAGAAAATTCTGACAGTGTGCTAGGGGGGTGGTTTGACCGGTTATATTTCTTACGATAATGCGTTTCTGGGCTTGAAATTAATTTCATGCTGTAGTACTCATGTAATACTACAAGTACATAACAAGATTCGTGGCTAAACAACATCAGATCAGAGAGATTTAAGCTCTCCAAAAACCTGACAACGCTGTTCTTCGGCTTGTCAGAGTTTAACAGATTTGAGATACCTACTTTGAGTCCTTATAAATTGATGTTCGTATAACATTTATATGATCTATCAACTTCAGTTTGTAGACAACATGTATTACTACAATTACAAAGTATCATAACACAAAAATATCAAAACATGATCAAGTTATGGCCAGTCAAACTTGAACACGGACACTGCTAAAAAAATTTATGGGTTCGGTAATTGGACAGTTTCGGTCAACAGGTTTTGACCGGCTATAACTTCCGATCTACAATTGATCTGGCCTTGATTCTTTTTGCATCTTAAAGAGCGCATTACAAACTACATGTTACAAGCTTTAAACATCAAAAACAGTAAACACACAAGAATCTATGGAGTCTGACATTTGGCTGCAAAACACAAATTTTCCAATTTCCAGATTTGCTAAAAATTCAAAATCGTGAACTTTGATGTTATAGGTCATGGATTTATCAACCCAGAACATCAATTGACACCCTATAACACATCTATAAACAATCAATTACAACATTTAACAACAATTCGAAAGATTTCTATGATTAGAGTTTTTATACCTTTATGCTCTAATTCTTGATTCCTTGTTTCTGATTTGGTTTAAGCTTTCGTGGGGCTGATCTTAGGGACTGAAAAGCTTGCTAATTTCGTGGGTTTGAGTGAAGAGAAAAGTAGTTTGAGTTTTTGAACAAAAATGAGCTAAATATTGCACTTTCTCTCTCTTAATCTCTATTTATATCCTTGTTGGATGCATGAATGGTTGTTGGTTTCCATTTTAAAGTTAAGGGAGTTGGTAGGAGTTGTTAGGGTTAGGTCACCAACTCTTTATCTTGTAAAGATTTGCAAGCAAACTAAAAAAAATATGACAAAAGGACTTTTTGGTCTTTTAATAAATCATTTAATGGCAAAATTATAACTTTACAAACCCTTAGGGTTTAGGGTTTGGTTTAGGGTTTAAGGTTTGAGTCAATTTAGCAAAAGTCTAGAATTTCCATTTTTAGGATTTGCACAAAAATTAAAGAAATAAAATTAAATAACTTTTCGTTTCTAAAATTTTGAAAAATAATTTTGTTAATCAAATTAAGTTTGTAATTATCTTATACATGGATATTACGGTTTACTACCCTTAATTACAATTAATTTTGCTAATAAGGCAATTAGGGTTTATCATACAAAAAATTAAGGTTTTTAATTCAGAAAATTAATAAAGATTTTGAATAATTACGATTCTTCCTAATTAGGGTTAATACATATACCACCGATCATAAATCACATTATCGTGATTACATAACGACTTAACCAATTCTCAAAGTCGTGAATGACTTTCACATTAGAGTTTCAAATCAATTAGGGTTTCAAGAAATTAATTTAGGGTTTTAGATTTTAGGGTTTTAATTTACTAATTAGATTCACCTTAATTAGTAATTAAAGTTTATCACACGTGTTATTAATCATAATAACACTATTTCTGACTGATCAAACCTCCGGTTTAGGTTTTCGAATTAGAGTTTCTAATTATTAAAAAATCAAATATAATTAGGGTTTACATTTAAAGTTAGGGTTTTCTATAATTAGTAAAATATTAAATAACACATAACATATATAATATAATATCGTCATATAACAGTCTTAAACTCACAATTTATTTTCAAATTAGGGTTTTCCACAGAAAACTAGGGTTTAACAAATTAACATTAGGGTTTTGAAATTAAACACCATAATTGACCAATAATCATCAACACGTACATACGGCACATATCTATAGCACTGAAAAATCAAAATATAATTAATATTATATTATTATCACCATCCTGATTCCATAACCAGAAATAGGGTTTATAAAATATTATTAGGGTTTCGTCGTAATATACTAAAACTGTTCCACACATTAACATTACACACATAACCATACATATCTATAACACTGAAAAATAACAATATAATATTATTATTTTCATTCCTCAATCAAAACCCATAATTAGGGTTTGGATTCCATATCTGATTTATCTGTCATAATTAAGTTAAAATAATTAACTTAATATCCTGAATAAATTCATATAATGAAATAATCATTATAACTATTCTAAAATCATTTTATATATTATTTAAATAATATAAGATTATATTTCCATAGAAAATAATTAATAAAAGCATTTCCAATAAGGAATTAATTAGTATAAAAATTATAATTGATAATAATCAATAATTCTAAAAATAAATTTATCTGCAATACTTAATGTAATAAATAAATTTTATATATCACAAATATAATTATAATTACATATTACCTTGACACATATCATTCATATTTATTTTAATAAAAAAAATTTATACGCAAAATTTATGATTTATTTATATAGAAAATATCGGGTTGTCACAAAGAGAGAGGGAGGGATCAAGGTATAGAATGTCAGCGGCAGTATGGCAAAACAAAAAAAAATTTAACTCCGGGAATACTGGAGTGGGACAAGGGGACCCTAAGCGTAAGATCGAAGAGTGTAAGACTGGTGGAAAGACTCATCTAGGAGTCTGTCTGGAAGGGATTATAAATACCTATAAAACATTAAGGTTGAGAAGGAGGAAATAACTTTCGTTAAATTATATTCGTGAAAATTATTTCATGGATAATAGAAGTAAGTAGGTATCAGTAGATAAGTACTGTTCATGTTGAGAGAATTTGAGGAAATTCCCGGTATGAATGAGTTGATTAACCATAGAGCTATAACAAATAGTTATAAGAAAAGTGTGAACCTTTAGTTTTCTCAAAAAATCTAAGGTAGTAATTTTCGGTAATAAAATACCGCGACATTATTATTGTCGAACCATGACACAAGTTAGAATGGTGTTAAGGAAGAGGATGAGTTGTTACGGTTGCATATCGACTATCATAATAGGAGTAAGATAGCGGTTAAGGATAAATACTCATGGCCCAGGATTGATGATCTATTTGGTCAGTTGAGAGGGGCAAAGAATTTTTATAAAGATAGATGTATGTATGGGGTATAGTCGATTGGAAGTAAGGAAGAAGGAGGAGGTACCTAAGATGACGTTCAGAATTCGTTATGGTTATGATAAGTTTCTGGTTATGTCATTTAGGTTGACTAATATGCGGAAGTAGGTTTTTCCGTAAGGGGCACCAATCAAGTCGGTGGCCAATTTGATAGTTACCCTTGTGGGATGCTATGGTTGAAGGTACCATTAGCGTCACATGATTTAAGAGAAAGGTTAATTGCGGCACCTATATTGTCTTTATCAGATGATACGGGGAATTTTGTAGTGTATCTCGATGTTCACATAGATGACATGATTGCGTGCTCTTATAACATGGCAATGTCATTGTGTATGCATCACGACAGTTAGAGTATTTTGAGGAGGTCTATCCTACTTATGATCTAGAATTGGCATTTATAGTTTTTGAATTAAAAATCTGAAGATAGTAATTATACGGGGAGAAAAGTGAGATATACAAGGACTCTAAGAGTCTGAGATATATCTCCACACAGAAGGAGTTGAATATGCAGTAGAGAGAGGACTGGGATATCTTATATCATTCAAGGAAGGTAAACGTGGAAGTCGATACGTTAAGTAGGAAGGGTAAGGAAAACTATCGATGTTAACGACTCAGAATGAGTTAATAACGGAGATGGCGGGAGGAGTTAGAATTTAAATTACCGAATGAAATGATAGAAATGTTATTCAAAACATAGACTCAATCGACAATAATGGACCAAGTCAATTAAGTACAATTAGGTAACGAGGAGTACAAGTGAATGAAAAAGATGATGCAGGATAGGTAAAAGACTAAGTATAGTCTTATTTTGAGGGAGGAATTTGAGTTCCATATAAGTCCGAGTTAAAAGGATAACTGAGATGATATAAAGATAGTGAAATGTGTTAGTAAGTGTTTAACTTCCAACTCAAATTGTTAACAGGAAGTGATAAGTCATGTGTGAAAAGATAATACCTTCGATGAGGGTGAAATGGAAGAACCCCAATGTCGAAGAAGCGTTGTGGGAACTCGAGATTAAAATAAAGGAAAATTATCCTCTGTGGTGTACGTATTATTAGCGAGATTCTGGGGACAGAATCCTTATAAGGAGGGAAGAGTGTAACGCCCGAGAAAAATGGATTTTTGAGAATTAAATTTTTATTTTTATTAAATGAATTTAATTAATTATTTATGGAGCAAGCTAATCGAACGTCGTTCTTTGACCTGTAAATGTCAGAACATCGTAGGATTTTGGCTACGTGGTAGAATTAAAGTCTTTGAATTTCTAAAACGAAAATAAATGCTTTCTGAGAAATTTTTCACAAAACACTATTCACGCATTTTTGCCCGGGAATTATTTTTGAACATCCGAGAAATACGTAACGATAGATTATCGAGGTGAGATGGAATATCCAATAAATTTTTAGTTATGGAAAACGTAATATTTCACCTAAGGACTTAAAACCTAACGTTTAAAGAAAATGATTTACGAGAAGGAAATGTAATGCGATTAATTATTTAAGCGATGATTGTATAATACGTAGATATTGTACGAGGTAGAGAATACGAGTATGATACGAGGTATTATACGAGTACGTATGAATGATGGTATATCGTATATATTGAATAAATATATGAGGGGAATACGAGATGAATACATGATTATACGTTATAAGGCTTTAAGCTCAATGTATTGAATTTGTATAATTGGTAGGATTTGTTATGTATTATGTCAGCCCAAGTATTGAATGGTTAAGTCCAATGTGAATTTATTAATGTAAGCCCAATGTTTGTTTAATTACAAGCCCAAGGTAATTTAACGTGCAAGCCCAATGATTAAGTAGGTTAATTAAGCTAAGGCCAAAAGTAAATATCCAATGGGTAAGAACCATGGAGCAACCCATGGGTGATTCCAACTGATGAGCAAGTAACTTAGTGGCTAAGTTATGTTATTAGCAAGAATACATAAGGGTTAAGTAAATGTGGTGATCAAGTATTGGATATATGTTGTAATGACCAAGTATTTTAAGTGGGGAGCAAGATAACTTAGAGG
Organism: Panax japonicus; assembly: GCA_020205505.1. Lineage (NCBI taxonomy): Eukaryota > Viridiplantae > Streptophyta > Magnoliopsida > Apiales > Araliaceae > Panax > Panax japonicus. The sequence continues at coordinate 49,741,293 of CM035113.1, forward strand.
CTATGTGTTGTGGTAGCCAAGTTTACTTAAGGGCTAGGTAATGAATAGTAAGGAGGTGGAGGATTTAATGACTAATCTACCCTCACTTTGAGATGCCTATAAATAGAGAGCTTTGCATTCATTTGTTGGTTGTTCAAAATTCATCATGTTAGTTCCCAGAGGGCATAATAGATCTAAAAGGGGGGGGTTGAATAGATCCATTTTATTTCAAATACTTTTCTGGTTTATGTTTTATTGTTCATATTTAAGTATATGACAAACATAAGAATCTTTTCAAGCACATCAAAATAAGTAAAAGATTCCCCTTCATTGATATATGTGTAATCATGCATACATTGTTCGTTGGGTTAGTTTAGTTGTAAGCAGTTAGAACATACATTACAGTTATAGCAGTTATAGACATAATGTATATGACATAATGTAAAATACACAAGGGGTTTTAAGTGGTTCAGAGACTCAAGCTCCTAATCCACTCTTCTGCTTTCAACTAGCAGGATTTCCACTATGGAAGGGCAGCACCCTGAATCTCTATAATTCCTTCAAGGCCAGCAGCCTTGGGACTTCAGTTCACTAAGAACTCTTCAAGGCCAGCAGCCTTGGGACTCTTCTAGTTCCCTAGGAACTCTTCAAGCCCAGCAGGCTTGAAACTTTGTTTAGTCCCTCTTGACAAGGACCCTTTGGCCTTACTTTATTTAGTCCCTCCGAACAAGGACCCTCTTGGCCCTGCTTTATTTAGTCCCTCAGGACAAGGACCCCTCAGGCCTTGGCTTCGTTGAGTTGTTTATTTGTTGTTGTTGTTGGAGTCGGTGCTGAGCTGCTAAGATGTCTTCATGCTCTGAACATCTTCTATCCTTAACACCTTGGCTTGATCATCCTTGAAGAGCAGATGAGTATTGCATGATGCTCAACTTCTTAGGTTGTTCAACTACTCCGGATGACCCCTTGATGAACTGCCTTAAAGAGCATTCTTTTTGGTACTTGATGGCTGCACATGAGAGGCTTCTAACATGACTGTAAACTCTTCTGTTAGGTACTTAGAAACTTTCTCATGCTTGTCACCAAGATGGCTTTTGTGATCTCTGTAGTAGCCCCGAATCCGGGCCCCGAATCGCCGCGGACTCGGTATACTATTTCTATCACTATTTGCGGAAGATATAAACATAAGTTGTTTATACAATACATTACACACTATTTTACCCAAGGTCGAGTAACCTTAACTTAAACACCATTCATATAATATTTATTATACAACATTATTTATCAAATACGCTATTTACAAACTAGCCGCACTTTTAATCCAAGTAGAACTTGACTTTAACCTTTTCCTGTATCCGAACGCATTCGCTTTATCTGCAATTTTTATCATGATATAGCAAGAGTGAGCATGAAAGTTGCCCAGCAAGTTTATATACAATAACATAACGATATATCATGATTGAAGAGTATAAATAATTGGTTGGCTATAATTCAACAATATGATTGTGAACTAGCAGGAACAAAATTTTTGACTGAACAAGTATTTTACATAAACAAACATTTCTGAACCAACTGGTAATGAAGGTGATCAGCCTTTCATACCTGACTTATATATGCAAGATGTACAGAGTATAATTTTCATGGCAATCAACAACGATTAACCATCAGCTTGAATAAAACACTCTTATTAGAGTTAAGTATAAGAAAACTTGCCTGAACCGTTGATTATTGCACACAATTTAATAACGCTTTATTCGAAGACCTAATATTAATAATATAAATCTCCAATATTAGAATAATATCATCACAGTATAATAATGTTATATTTATATACACAGAATAACCTAAACACATTACCACATAACCCTATCAGTCTTTACAGCACATAAGACTAGGTATCAAGTCAAACTATTGCAGTCTGAGTTGAACCCAACACAATTCTATCATCCCGACGGTCTAGTCGGACGAATATCGAGTTTAAGTTCAATTTAACTCTGACTTAATACTTAACAATATCACAGATAATTTCCTTATCAGTCAAAACATTTTTCCTAAGCCCGTAATAATTTTCGGATAATTATTACCATTTATCAACATTTTTCAATCCTTAAAACCGTATTTAAATAAATTAAATACCACAAAATTCTTTAATCATTAATATTTATTTAATATAAAATATTAATGAAAAATCATTACATAATATTATAATATAATTATAATATATCAAAGTATTTTTAATACCTTAAAATCATAATTATATGATTTTTAAACACTTAAATCCATTATCCGATAATTGCTATTAATATTAAAATATTAATATTTTCTTGACTAAATATCAAAAATTATATTTTATAACTTAAAATATTTTTATAACACTTAAATCATTTTAATATGATTTTTAAAACATTAATTCCATTTTCCATAATTTATTTAATATATTAATTAAATAAATTAATTACCATTAATATTAAAATATTAATGAATTTCATCACAAAATATCAAAAGTTATGGAAAATAACTTAAAATATTTTCTTTTATCATAATATTATTTTTTATGAACCAATAACTATTTTTAAATAATTTATTTAATATTGTAATTAATTAAATAAATACCATTTATATTCCAAAAATATTAATTATTTTTGAAATATACTCAAAATAATTAAAAACTATTTTTCAGAAAATAATTTTTCATAATTTATTAAGCATTTTTAATAATTAAAAACCATTTTTTTTCTAATTTATTAAATAATTTTCGGAAATATTAATTAAAACTGTCGCTAAAGGCCTATAGCGACGCTTTCTGTCGCTATAGGTGTTCTTCATGGCTGCCCAGATTTTTCGGCATAGGCGAGGTTGGTACTTTGACCGGACTTAAAACAGTGTTCCTTACATTTTTCTGGCTTGCTAAAACTCTCAGATTGTAGTACTTTTGCAATACTACAACATGAAACCAAGTTCATGGCCAAACAACAACAGAATAGCAAGATCTAAGCTTCCAAAACTGATGCCAGGCCTGTTCTTCAAATTCTGGGTTTTCCAGATTTGAAGAACAGCCTTAGGTACCTACTTTGACGCTTAATAACTTGGTGATCGTGCAACCTTTATGCGATCTATCAATTACAGGTTGTAGATAACATGTAGTACTACAACTATAAAGTCACATAACACAAAAACATCAAAGCATGAGCAAGATATGACCAGTCAAAGTAGGACACGGACCACTGCTCTTAATTTCTAGGTTCGCGGTTTTTAACAGATCGGTCAACGACGTTTGACCGTGAATATCTTTCAACCTATAATTGATCTAGGTCTGATTCTTTTTTTGCAACTTAAAGAACACATATCAGGCTACATGTTACAAGTTTTAAACATTAAAAACACGTAACACACACGGATCTATAAGCCTTGACATTTGACTGCAAATCACAATTTTTTGAGATTTCCAGATTTTGCAAAAATTTAAATCCGTGCACTTTGATGTTATGGGTTCATGATTTTACAACCCAGAACATCAATTGACATTTATTAACACTAATTTCAACAATCAATTGCAACAATTAACCACGAATTGAAGGATTTCAAAAATTAGAGATTTTATACCTCTTTTTGCTTGATTTTCGATTCTGATCCTTTGATCTGATTCTGATCAACATGGGGCTTGATTTTAGAACTGGTCTAGCAATATATTTCGAAGTTTTTAGAGAGAGAGAGAGAGAGTCAAGAATGTGTATTGGTGGGTAAATGAGCAATAATATAGCATTTTCTCTTTCTTAAATCTAATATATGAGTTAGATTCATGCATGATCTGATCCAGCTGCTGATCTAGATGATATGTTGCACATGGCTAGGGTTTAGGGTTGCTCAACCACCCCCCTTAGGTTTATTCTTGCAAGCTAAGACACAATAATGCACTTAAGGGCATTTTTTCCATTTTCTTTTATTTCTAGATTTTCTAATTTGATGAAACCCTTAGGTTTTAGGGTTTAAGCATACTTAGATTTATGATTTGGAAAAATTTGGGTTTAGGTTTTAATCTCCAAATTTTTAGCAACTTGGATTTCCAAAATTTTCTAATTAAATATAAAAATAGAAAATTTTGATTTCTAAAATTATAATTAGGGCTTCCTAATTATTTTATAATTTCCTAATCATGAATCATTATTTACTAATTAGGACCATTTATCCTAATTAAAATTGCAAATTTAGCACTTAGGGTCAACTTTGTACATTAGGTTTTCAAAACCATATTTTAGGGTTTAAATAAAATAATATTTCAATTTTAGAAATTTAAATTTCCCAATTAGATTAGGGTTTCTAATAACTTGACAATTAGGATTTATATTTCCTAATTAACATTGCAATTATAGCAATTAAATCCACCCCTGTACAATTAGGGTTCAAAATGGTCATTAGGGTTCAAAACCCTTGAATTAGGGTTTCTAATAGAAAAATTAATTTTCTAATTTAGAAATTAAATATTCGTAATTAGGTTAGGGTTTTCTAATTACACAAAAATTGAAATAATTAGGATTAGGGTTTCCTAATTAACATTGCTAATTTTAGCAATTAAATTCCACCATTGAACAATTAGGGTTTCTGACGGAACAATTAGGGTTCCAATAAATTGAAAATTAGGATTTGTAAATTAATCAACTTTTACCCTAATTAGTACTTAATCAATACCACATAAGCATTATAATTCTCCGTTATAATCCTAGATTAGGGCTTAACTTTAACAGAATCTAAAACTAGGGTTTTCAGATCTGGCATTAGGGTTTCAAATTTGGAATTAGGGTTTTGTAATCAATTGTTAAGATTAACCCTAATTAATCTTTTATTTATTTACACATATGCTATTAAGTTCCCAATTTAGGGTTTCATGCACCGAATTAGGGTTTCGAATTCCCGGAACTGAAACTAGGGTTTCCATAACCAATTTTTAGGGTTTCTTATCAGACGTTAGGGTTTTCTAACCGAACATTGTCGTTCTTAATATATTCTTAGGGTTTGTCACAGATGTAATTTATCTGATCAACCCATGACCCTTAACCATATTCTGAACACATCATTAACCATAAACACAGAACATACTCACATAAACAATTAATCCTAAATAATTCACCTATTTCCTTTACAGAATTTTGAAACCCTCAAAATTCAATCCCAATAACATTAAACGCATACACTTATTTTCTATCTAGGTCTAATATTTGACCTTAAATCAATGATTTAAGATTTTCATAATTTGCCCAAATTCTCGGGTTGTCACATTCACCCCTCCTTATAAGAATTTCGTCCCCGAAATTCACCTTACACCTTACACTGTGCACCTTACACCATTCACACATAAACCATTCACACACATTATTACTTGTTACCCAATACACCTCTCACCAGAGTAAAAGTTTTGAAATTGTACTGAGGAGTCATTTTTACTATTTGTCTGTCATTTTCGCATAGGTTTTATGGAAATTCATCCGCAAACCGTCATTACTTACGGACACAATGGGTGATCAGCCCGATATGCCCTGTACTGATCAGGTACTGTTGGTCGGAACAACAATTTGTTCCTCTTTTTCGCCTTGGGCGCATAAACTTTTACCTCAGTCATATTGGATTCCGCACCAAAACAATTTGGTTCGGGAAATTCTTTCAATGAACACTTGAAGTTTTTATAACTTTAGTCTTGCTGAATCAAATAGCATAGACTCATATCAATAATTCAATTCAATCGAATTATTTAGGTGTAGCCAAACCCCGTTGGCTAATTTAAAATTTTTGAAAACATTTTCGAGAATGACGTCATGATGACGTACTGTATTAACAGTCCGTTTGAGGATGCCGTCATTGTATGACTTTGTCATAACACATCATACAATAGTGGAACAGCGACTTCAGGTCAAGTTCACACTAAGTATTCCTGTATTTACAACTCCATCACATTTTTATCATCTTTGCACCAGGTTACATGGTACATGAGTGATAATTGAAAACAATTTTTGATATTTCAAATCATTCGCGTCTAGCCGAAATAAGTAGCATAGACTGTACTTTAAACCGTTTCAAAAATGGTTACGAGTCTAAATTTTTTTTTAAAGGCACATAGTGCGTATTTAGCTTGATGTCAAAAATTTTGAAGTTTAACATAGCTGGGAGTTTAGAGAAAACCTAAGTCTCCACTAATGATCATTTGCTTATCAATCTATCTGTTCCTATAATCCTCAACACTCCATTCACACACAACTATACCCAATTCATAAAACCACACTTATGAGTTCATAACCTGACCACAATTATATGAGTTTACGAACTTACCCTGACCTTTAGCGACTGTTCGCTGAGGAGCTCATAAACATTTCATATAATTATGCGTCAAGAATGTCACATAAGTATGAGTTCTAAGAACTCGTACTTAATCATATATTCTCTACCTATGACCTATTTATCTATATATAATAACTAGCGTGACACAACATTTCAACTATTACCAATGCCACCAACTAAATAGTACAATTCCCCGCCTAACCTTAACCCCCTTTTTCATACGAATTTCATTTAATCCGTATCCATAATCCATAACTCATTTATGAGTTTTCATTTTCATAGTACCATTTATAGTACAACTTTCACACAGCATCTTGCTGTAAACTTTTCAATCATTAGATTGATTCATTTCCCATATCATAACCGTATATCAAATCACGGGGTGATCTTATCATATATATTACGATTCAATTCCATGACTATGATCGTTTTGTTTTACGATCTCCTATCCTTGCACTTCTGTTCACCACTACTGTTCACCACTATAACTAGAGTTAGGGAACTCTGTAGCTTAACAACTTACTGAGATTCATCTTTTAATCTTACCGACCAACTAACTCTATGTGAGTTAGTCTTACCCTAATCATTGCGGTTATTGGTCTCAGGTATTCCTACCTAAGCTTCATAACCAACAGCTCTGATACCAACTGTAGTAGCCCCGAATCCGGGCCCCGAATCGCCGCAGACTCGGTATACTATTTCTATGACTATTTGCGGAAGATATAAACATAAGTTGTTTATACAATACATTACACACTATTTTACCCAAGGTCGAGTAACCTTAACTTAAACACCATTCATATAATATTTGTTATACAACATTATTTATCAAATACGCTATTTACAAACTAGCCGCACTTTTAATCCAAGTAGAACTTGACTTTAACCTTTTCCTGTATCCGAACGCATTCGCTTTATCCGCAATGTTTATCATGATATAGCAAGAGTGAGCATAAAAGTTGCCCAGCAAGTTTATATACAATAACATAACGATATATCATGATTGAAGAGTATGAATAATTGGTTGGCTATAATTCAACTATATAATTATGAACTAGCAGGAACAAAATTTTTGACTGAACAAGTATTTTACATAAACAAACATTTCTGAACCAACTGGTAATGAAGGTGATCAGCCTTTAATACCTGACTTATACATGCAAGATGTACAGAGTACAATTTTCATGACAATAAATAACGATTAACCATCAGCTTGAATAAAACACTCTTATTAGAGTTAAGTATAAGAAAACTTGCCTGAACCGTTGATTATTGCACGCAATTTAATAACGCTTTATCCGAAGACCTAATATTAATAATATAAATCTCCAATATTAGAATAATATCATCACAGTATAATACTGTTATATTTATATACACAGAATAACCTAAACACATTACCACATAACCCTATCAGACTTTACAACACATAAGACTAGGTATCAAGTCAAACTATTGCAGTCTAAGTTGAACCCAACACAATTCTATCATCCCGACGGTCTAGTCGGACGAATATCGAGTTTAAGTTCAATTAAACTCTGACTTAATACTTAACAATATCACAGATAATTTCCTTATCAGTCAAAACATTTTTCCTAAGCCCGTAATAATTTTCGGATAATTATTACCATTTATCAACATTTTTCAATCCTTAAAACCGTATTTAAATAAATTAAATACCACAAAATTCCTTAATCATTAATATTTATTTAATATAAAATATTAATGAAAAATCATTACATAATATTATAATATAATTATAATATATCAAAGTATTTTTAATACCTTAAAATCATAATTATATGATTTTTAAACACTTAAATCCATTATCCGATAATTGCTATTAATATTAAAATATTAATATTTTTTTGACTAATTATCAAAAATTATATTTTAATTGCTATTAATATTAAAATATTAATATTTTTTTGACTAATTATCAAAAATTATATTTTATAACTTAAATATTTTTATAACACTTAAATCATTTTAATATGATTTTTAAAACATTAATTCCATTTTTCCATAATTTATTTAATATTTTAATTAAATAAATTAATTACCATTAATATTAAAATATTAATAAATTTCATCACAAAATATCAAAAGTTATGGAAAATAACTTAAAATATTTTCTTTTATCATAATATTATTTTTTATGAACCAAAAACTATTTTTAAATAATTTATTTAATATTGTAATTAAATAAATAAATACCATTTATATTCCAAAAATATTAATTATTTTTGAAATATACTCAAAATAGTTAAAAACTATTTTTCAGAAAATAATTTTTTATAATTTATTAAGCATTTTTAATAATTAAAAACTATTTTTTTTCTAATTTATTAAATAATTTTCGGAAATATTAATTAAAACTGTCGCTAAAGGCCTATTGCGACGTTTTCTGTCGCTATAGGTGTTCTTCATGGCTGCCCAGATTTTCCGGCAGAGGCGAGGTTGGTACTTTGACCGGACTTAAAACAGTGTTCCTTACATTTTTCTGGCTTGCTAAAACTCTCAGATTGTAGTACTTTTGCAATACTACAACATGAAACCAAGTTCATGGCCAAATAACAACAGAATAGCAAGATCTAAGCTTCCAAAACTGATGCCAGGCCTGTTCTTCAAATTCTGGGTTTTCCAGATTTGAAGAACAGCCTTAGGTACCTACTTTGACGCTTAATAACTTGGTGATCGTGCAACCTTTATGCGATCTATCAATTACAGGTTGTAGATAACATGTAGTACTACAACTATAAAGTCACATAACACAAAAACATCAAAGCATGAGCAAGATATGGCCAGTCAAAGTAGGACACGGACCACTGCTCTTAATTTCTGGGTTCGCGGTTTTTAACAGATCGGTCAACGACGTTTGACCGTGAATATCTTTCAACCTATAATTGATCTAGGTCTGATTCTTTTTTTGCAACTTAAAGAACACATATTAGGCTACATGTTACAAGTTTTAAACATTAAAAACACGTAACACACACGGATCTATAAGCCTCGACATTTGACTGCAAATCACAGTTTTTTGAGATTTCCAGATTTTGCTAAAATTTAAATCCGTGCACTTGGATGTTATGGGTTCATGATTTAACAACCCAGAACATCAATTGACACCTATTAACACTACTTTCAACAATCAATTGCAACAATTAACCACGAATTGAAGGATTTCAAAAATTAGAGATTTTATACCTCTTTTTGCTTGATTTTCGATTCTGATCCTTTGATCTGATTCTGATCAACGTGGGGCTTGATTTTAGAACTGGTCTAGCAATATATTTCGAAGTTTTTAGAGAGAGAGAGAGTCAAGAATGTGTATTGGTGGGTAAATGAGCAATAATATAGCATTTTCTCTTTCTTAAATCTAATATATGAGTTAGATTCATGCATGATCTGATCCAGCTGCTGATCTAGATGATATGTTGCACATGGCTAGGGTTTAGGGTTGCTCAACCACCCCCCTTAGGTTTATTCTTGCAAGCTAAGACACAATAATGCACTTAAGGGCATTTTTTCCATTTTCTTTTATTTCTAGATTTTCTAATTTGATGAAACCCTTAGGTTTTAGGGTTTAAGCATACTTAGATTTATGATTTGGAAAAATTTGGGTTTAGGTTTTAATCCCCAAATTTTTAGCAACTTGGATTTCCAAAATTTTCTAATTAAATATAAAAATAGAAAATTTTGATTTCTAAAATTATAATTAGGGCTTCCTAATTATTTTATAATTTCCTAATTATGAATCATTATTTGCTAATTAGGACCATTTATCCTAATTAAAATTGCTAATTTAGCACTTAGGGTCAACTTTGTACATTAGGTTTTCAAAACCATATTTTAGGGTTTAAATAAAATAATATTTCAATTTTAGAAATTTAAATTTCCCAATTAGATTAGGGTTTCTAATAACTTGACAATTAGGATTTATATTTCCTAATTAACATTGCAATTATAGCAATTAAATCCACCCCTGTACAATTAGGGTTCAAAATGGTCATTAGGGTTCAAAACCCTTGAATTAGGGTTTCTAATAGAAAAATTAATTTTCTAATTTAGAAATTAAATATTTGTAATTAGGTTAGGGTTTTCTAATTACACAAAAATTGAAATAATTAGGATTAGGGTTTCCTAATTAACATTGCTGATTTTAGCAATTAAATTCCACCATTGAACAATTAGGGTTTCTGACGGAACAATTAGGGTTCCAATAAATTGAAAATTAGGATTTGTAAATTAATCAATCTTTACCCTAATTAGTACTTAATCAATACCACATAAGCATTATAATTCTCCGTTATAATCTTAGATTAGGGCTTAAGTTTAACAAAATCTAAAACTAGGGTTTTCAAATCTGGCATTAGGGTTTCAAATTTGGAATTAGGGTTTTGTAATCAATTGTTAAGATTAACCCTAATTAATCTTTTATTTATTTACACATATGCTATTAAGTTCCCAATTTAGGGTTTCATGCACCGAATTAGGGTTTCGAATTCCCGGAACTGAAACTAGGGTTTCCATAACTAATTTTTAGGGTTTCTTATCAGACGTTAGGGTTTTCTAACCGAACATTGTCGTTCTTAATATATTTTTAGGGTTTGTCACAGATGTAATTTATCTGATCAACCCATGACCCTTAACCATATTCTGAACACATCATTAACCATAAACACAGAACATACTCACATAAACAATTAATCCTAAATAATTCACCTATTTCCTTTACAGAATTTTGAAACCCTCAAAATTCAATCCCAATAACATTAAACGCATACACTTATTTTCTATCTAGGTCTAATATTTGACCTTAAATCAATCATTTAAGATTTTCATAATTTGCCCAAATTCTCTGGTTGTCACATTCACCCCTCCTTATAAGAATTTCGTCCCCGAAATTCACCTTACACCTTACACTGTGCACCTTACACCATTCACACATAAACCATTCACACACATTATTACTTATTACCCAATACACTTCTCATCAGAGTAAAAGTTTTGAAATTGTACTGAGGAGTCATTTTGACTATTTGTCTGTCATTTTCGCATAGGTTTTATGGAAATTCATCCGCAAATCGTCATTACTTACGGACACAAAGGGTGATCAGCCCGATATGCCCTGTACTGATCAGTTACTATTGGTCGGAACAATTTGTTCCTCTTTTCCGCCTTGGGCGCATAAACTTTTACCTCAGTCATATTGGATTCCGCACCAAAACAATTTGGTTCGGGAAATTCTTTCAATGAACACTTGGAGTTTTTATAACTTTTGTCTTGCTGAATCAAATGGAATAGACTCATATCAATAATTCAATTCAATCGAATTATTTAGGTGTAGCCAAAACCCGTTGGCTAATTTAAAATTTTTGAAAACATTTTCGAGAATGACGTCATGATGACGTACTGTATTAACAGTCCGTTTGAGGATGCCGTCATTGTATGACTTTGTCATAACACATCATACAATAATGGAACAGCGACTTCAGGTCAAGTTCACACTAAGTATTCCTGTATTTACAACTCCATTACATTTTTATCATCTCTGCACCAGGTTACATGGTACATGAGTGATAATTGAAAACAATTTTTGATATTTCAAATCATTCGCGTCTAGCCGTAATAAGTAGCATAGACTGTACTTTAAACCGTTTCAAAAATGGTTACGAGTCTAAATTTTTTTTTAAAGGCACATAGTGCGTATTTAGCTTGATGTCAAAAATTTCGAAGTTTAGCATAGCTGGGAGTTTAGAGAAAACCTAAGTCTCCACTAATGATCATTTTACTTATCAATCTATCTGTTCCTATAATCCTCAACACTCCATTCACACACAACTATACCCAATTCATAAAACCACACTTATGAGTTCATAACCTGACCACAATTATATGAGTTTATGAACTTACCCTGACCTTTAGCGACTGTTCGCTGAGGAGCTCATAAACATTTCATATAATTATGCGTCAAGAATGTCACATAAGTATGAGTTCTAAGAACTCATACTTAATCATATATTCTCTATCTATGACCTATTTATCTATATATAATAACTAGCGTGACACAACATTTCAACTATTACCAATGCCACCAACTAAATAGTACAATTCCCCGCCTAACCTTAACCCCCTTTTTCATACGAATTTCATTTAATCCGTATCCATAATCCATAACTCATTTATGAGTTTTCATTTTCATAGTACCATTTATAGTACAACTTTCACACAGCATCTTGCTGTAAACTTTTCAATCATTAGATTGATTCATTTCCCATATCATAACCGTATATCAGATCACGGGGTGATCTTATCGTATATATTACGATTCAATTCCATGACTATGATTGTTTTGTTTTACGATCTCCTATCCTTGCACTTCTGTTCACCACTACTGTTCACCACTATAACTAGAGTTAGGGAACTCTGTAGCTTAACAACTTACTGAGATTCATCTTTTAATCTTACCGACCAACTAACTCTATGTGAGTTAGTCTTACCCTAATCACTGCGGTTATTGGTCTCAGGTATTCCTACCTAAGCTTCATAACCAACAGCTCTGATACCAACTGTAGTAGCCCCGAATCCGGGCCCCTAATCGTCGCAGACTCGGTATACTATTTCTATCACTATTTACGGAAGATATAAACATAAGTTGTTTATACAATACATTACACACTATTTTACCCAAGGTCGAGTAACCTTAACTTAAACACCATTCATATAATATTTATTATACAACATTATTTATCAAATACGCTATTTACAAACTAGCCGCACTTTTAATCCAAGTAGAACTTGACTTTAACCTTTTCCTGTATCCGAACGCATTCGTTTTATCCGCAATGTTTATCATGATATAGCAAGAGTGAGCATAAAAGTTGCCCAGCAAGTTTATATACAATAACATAACGATATATCATGATTGAAGAGTATGAATAATTGGTTGGCTATAATTCAACAATATAATTGTGAACTAGCAGGAACAAAATTTTTGACTGAACAAGTATTTTACATAAACAAACATTTCTGAACCAACTGGTAATGAAGGTGATCAGCCTTTCATACCTGACTTATACATGCAAGATGTACAGAGTACAATTTTCATGACAATCAACAACGATTAATCATCAGCTTGAATAAAACACTCTTATTAGAGTTAAGTATAAGAAAACTTGCCTGAACAGTTGATTATTGCACGCAATTTAATAACGCTTTATCCGAAGACCTAATATTAATAATATAAATCTCCAATATTAGAATAATATCATCACAGTATAATACTGTTATATTTATATACACAGAATAACCTAAACACATTACCACATAACCCTATCAGTCTTTACAGCAAATAAGACTAGGTATCAAGTCAAACTATTGCAGTCTGAGTTGAACCCAACACAATTCTATCATCCCGACGGTCTAGTCAGACGAATATCGAGTTTAAGTTCAATTAAACATCTGACTTAATACTTAAAAATATCACAGATAATTTCCTTATCAGTCAAAACATTTTTCCTAAGCCCGTAATAATTTTCGGATAATTATTACTATTTATCAACATTTTTCAATCCTTAAAACTGTATTTAAATAAATTAAATACCACAAAATTCCTTAATCATTAATATTTATTTAATATAAAATATTAATGAAAAATCATTACATAATTTTATAATATAATTATAATATATCAAAGTATTTTTAATACCTTAAAATCATAATTATATGATTTTTAAACACTTAAATCCATTATCCGATAATTGCTATTAATATTTTCTTGACTAAATATCAAAAGTTATATTTTATAACTTAAAATATTTTTATAACACTTAAATCATTTTAATATGATTTTTAAAACATTAATTCCATTTTTCCTTAATTTATTTAATATATTAATTAAATAAATTAATTACCATTAATATTAAAATATTATTGAATTTCATCACAAAATATCAAAAGTTATGGAAAATAACTTAAAATATTTTCTTTTATCATAATATTATTTTTTATGATTTTTCATGAACCAAAAACTATTTTTAAATAATTTATTTAATATTGTAATTAAATAAATAAATACCATTTATATTCCAAAAATATTAATTATTTTTGAAATATACTCAAAATAGTTAAAATCTATTTTTCAGAAAATAATTTTTCATAATTTATTAATCATTTTTAATAATTAAAAACCATTTTTTTCTAATTTATTAAATAATTTTCGGAAATATTAATTAAAACTGTCGCTAAAGGCCTATTGCGACGCTTTCTGTCGCTATAGGTGTTCTTCATGGCTGCCCAGATTTTTCGGCAGAGGCGAGGTTGGTACTTTGACCGGACTTAAAACAGTGTTCCTTACGTTTTTCTGGCTTGCTAAAACTCTCAGATTGTAGTACTTTTGCAATACTACAACATGAAACCAAGTTCATGGCCAAACAACAACATAATAACAAGATCTAAGCTTCCAAAACTGATGCCAGGCCTGTTCTTCAAATTCTGGGTTTTCCAGATTTGAAGAACAGCCTTAGGTACCTACTTTGACGCTTAATAACTTGGTGATCGTGCAACCTTTATGCGATCTATCAATTACAGGTTGTAGATAACATGTAGTACTACAAATTTAAAGCAACATAACACAAAAACATCATAGCATGAGAAAGATATGGCCGGTCAATGTAGGACACGGACCACTGCTCTTAATTTCTGGGTTCGCGGTTTTTAACAGATCGGTCAACGACGTTTGACCGTGAATATCTTTCAACCTATAATTGATCTAGGTCTGATTCTTTTTTTGCAACTTAAAGAACACATATCAGGCTACATGTTACAAGTTTTAAACATTAAAAACACGTAACACACACGGATCTATAAGCCTCGACATTTGACTGCATATCACAGTTTTTCGAGATTTCCAGATTTTGCAAAAATTTAAATCCGTGCACTTTGATGTTATGGGTTCATGATTTAACAATCCAGAACATCAATTGACACCTATTAACACTACTTTCAACAATCAATTGCAACAATTAACCACGAATTGAAGGATTTCAAAAATTAGAGATTTTATACCTCTTTTTGCTTGATTTTCGATTCTGATCATTTGATCTGATTCTGATCAACGTGGGGCTTGATTTTAGAACTGATCTAGCAATATATTTCGAAGTTTTTAGAGAGAGAGAGAGTCAAGGATGTGTATTGGTGGGTAAATGAGCAATAATATAGCATTTTCTCTTTCTTAAATCTAATATATGAGTTAAATTCATGCATGATCTGATCCAGCTGCTGATCTAGATGATATGTTGCACATGGCTAGGGTTTAGGGTTGCTCAACCACTCCCCTTAGGTTTATTCTTGCAAGCTAAGACACAATAATGCACTTAAGGGCATTTTTTCCATTTTCTTTTATTTCTATATTTTCTAATTTGATGAAACCCTTAGGTTTTAGGGTTTAAGCATACTTAGATTTATGATTTGGAAAAATTTGGGTTTAGGTTTTAATCCCCAAATTTTTAGCAACTTGGATTTCCAAAATTTTCTAATTAAATATAAAAATAGAAAATTTTGATTTCTAAAATTATAATTAGGGCTTCCTAATTATTTTATAATTTCCTAATCATGAATCATTATTTGCTAATTAGGACCATTTATCCTAATTAAAATTGCTAATTTAGCACTTAGGGTCAACTTTGTACGTTAGGTTTTCAAAACCACATTTTAGGGTTTAAATAAAATAATATTTCAATTTTAGAAATTTAAATTTCCCAATTAGATTAGGGTTTCTAATAACTTGACAATTAGGATTTATATTTCCTAATTAACATTGCAATTATAGCAATTAAATTTACCCCTGTACAATTAGGGTTTAAAATGGTCATTAGGGTTCAAAACCCTTGAATTAGGGTTTCTAATAGAAAAATTAATTTTCTAATTTAGAAATTAAATATTCGTAATTAGATTAGGGTTTTCTAATTACACAAAAATTGAAATAATTAGGATTAGGGTTTCCTAATTAACATTGCTAATTTTAGCAATTAAATTCCACCATTGAACAATTAGGGTTTCTGACGGAACAATTAGGGTTCCAATAAATTGAAAATTAGGATTTGTAAATTAATCAACCTTTACCCTAATTAGTACTTAATCAATACCACATAAGCATTATAATTCTCTGTTATAATCCTAGATTAGGGCTTAACTTTAACAGAATCTGAAACTAGGGTTTTCAGATCTGGCATTAGGGTTTCAAATTTGGAATTAGGGTTTTGTAATCAATTGTTAAGATTAACCCTAATTAATCTTTTAATTATTTACACATATGCCGTTAAGTTCCCAATTTAGGGTTTCATGCACCGAATTAGGGTTTCGAATTCCCGGAACTGAAACTAGGGTTTCCAGAACCAGTTTTTAGGGTTTCTTATCAGGCGTTAGGGATTTCTAACCGAACATTGTCGTTCTTAATATATTCTTAGGGTTTGTCATAGAAGTAATTTATCTGATCAACCCATGACCCTTAACCATATTCTGAACACATCATTAACCATAAACACAGAAAATACTCACATAAACAATTAATCCTGAATAATTCACCTATTTCCTTTACAGAATTTTGAAACTCTCAAAATTCAATCCCAATAACATTAAACGCATACACTTATTTTCTATCTAGGTCTAATATTTGACCTTAAATCAATCATTTAAGATTTTCATAATTTGCCCAAATTCTCGGGTTGTCACAATCTCCCTTCTTGATCCTCGATGCCTTCCCATGATGGACTTGCTAAGCTGACTGTAGGCTCTTCTCTATTATACTTAGAGTCTTCCCATGATGGACATCTAGATGTCATGATGCTCTTCTTTCTCTCGGCAGTTCAGAACACTCTTCATGTAGTAGAACTCTCACTTCTACATAGTAGAACTCACACTTCTACTTCTTGCTTGATCTGACTTCTGAGCATTCTTGGTGGATAGTAGAGTGAGCCTTTGGACTCACAATCACTTGATTAGATCAGTCCACCTTCTCTCCAAAACTCACAACTCTAGCAACCTTTGATATTTGAAGCTCTTCTACATTTATACTTCTTCCCAATCCTTCTGTTGGAAAGTAACCGTTGAAGGCTATTCAAATATCTTCATAGATCTCATGTTGCTTGAGTTAGACTGCTTGATGTGACTTGTCATACTTTTTTTGATTTCACCTACCCTGTCAGATGTATCACTTTAATGTCTTGGGCAGGTCGAAGACTTTATTACCTCTTTCTGATTTCTCGATCAGAGGTTGCCATATTGCATCGATGCTCTCAATAAGCACTAGTCCGAATGTTACCCTTCAGATTGAGCCGTTGCCAATGCTTCAGTCTTTAGGTATTCGAACTCTACGATTCTGATGCATGTCTTAAAGGAACTGATCGTAGAGTCTTGTTGGTTATTGTTCGTTGACTAGTAGAGTTAACACTACGATCCTGAAGAGTGTTGCTTGGATCTTCACTGAAGAACACCTCTTCACTGTATTGTGCAATGCTTTAATACTTCTGTTTGCTTCAACTGTTCTCAGATACTGATGGCCTAATTCCTTGCTCTGGTCCCCCTTCTGAATATCAAGACACTTCAGATTTGTGATGCGTCCAGCTTGCTTTCTCCTGGTGATCTTCCACTCACTTATCATCAATGAACTGACCCTGCACTTAATCACTTTAGCCTTGGTCTTCAGAAGCTGACCAGTATCACGGTTCACCTTCCATCAGTTATTTCTTTGTCTGATAAACACTATGATCCTGGTCGCTTCCGAGATCGTTGTCTTCTGTTCTCTTGACAGCAACTGCATTAGCTGACTTTTCCTTAGTCAGCTGCTGAAGTCTTCTTTGAATCATCTTGTGGAAGTCTTCATCACGAATGGCCTTTTAACTCAATCTTGATGCTGATTGGATTGGTACTTACTTCTTCTGCTAGCCTGCATTCCATTCGTTGAGTGCTCTCTACTTCCCTTATTGTGGATTTCATCTTTGCAGTGCCAACCAGAGGCTTCGTACCTTTGGATATTTTGGGAGTGCTCATTCTTTGCGAACCGTATCTGCTCTACGATTCTGACTTGGAATTGTGAGCACTTCTATTAGAGTCGTAGTTCTGCACTATACGAATTAGCTTTGGCTGTGCCGACACTACGATCCTGAGAACAGATCTTGACACTCTACGATTTTTGCCTTGTGCTTGTTGTCTTCATCTGATCTTGCCAAACTACGATCTCTGTATGCACTCAATGGACTCTACAAACTCAGAGTGTAGTCTACGATCCTTGACTTGGCTTCGACATCACTAAGCTCTACGACTCTAAGTGTAGTCTACGTTTAAGACTTGGCTTTGGCAGATGATCGTTCGGCTCTTAGGCAGGATGTCTCTACGATTCTGAACATGACTTCCTCAGCACAATACGATCCCGAGGAAGCTCTTCTCGATACACTACGATCCTTCTTCGTTTCCCCTGGCTGTCTACGAACTCTGAGATCTACTATCTTGCAAACTCCTATTTTGCCTCGATACCTCCCGAGTTAACCTTGACTCACTTGCCAGTCTACGACTTCTGGTGCAGTGCTCGATGATCAAACTAGCCTATCTATTACATCATAAGATCAACCTAACAAGCTTGATCTTTCAATATTTATAGTCCTTGTACATCATTTCTTTTTAAGGATTTTACAAAGTTGTTTTGCTTATGTAGGATCAACCTAACATATATGATCAATTCATTCTAAGTCCTTGTACATATATTTCTATTATCTATCAAAGGACTTTACAGCTTTTCTTCATGCAAGCATACTTGCATATTCATTCATTTATATATATCATATTCAAATCATATATTAAAGAGGAATATCATTCAAATATTTATTCCTGACACATCCAATTCCTCTCAAGCTAAATAACTTATTTGGTTGAGAGAATAAGCACTTATAAAGTTAGACTTTCTTTGTTAGCCTTTCAACCTATAACTTATAGCTTATTGGTTAGAGGGAGTAAGTGAGAATAAGCTAGCAAGTTAACCTTTGAAGTTCAAGAATCAAGAAGGAGATTAAAGATTTACCAAGTGTTATTCAAAAGTAAGTGGTCTTAAACCATGTTTCTTTCTCTCTTCCATTGATAGAGAAGGGGGTATTGGTAGAACATGCATGTTAAGAAGGGGTTGAAATGACAAATCAAATGGCTTAAGTCTTAATAAGCCGTATACGTAATGAATAAGAAATATAAACCAAGAATAAGTTATGAATTCATAAGGAACGTATATGAACTTTTCATATATTTTCTTAAAAAGATGGTATGATAATAAGAAGCAAGGATGGTGGTTAAAAGATTGAAGCCATAGGAAATCATGAGAAAAGAAGTCATAAGTTATGAGAAATGGAAATATAAATAGTTTATATTTTCATAAGTTATAAATTCACAATGAACTAGTAATAACTTATCATGTTTATAAGTTAATGAAGCATGAATGTCAAGATATTAATATGATGGATTGAATCCAAGTGAAATGGTCTATAAATCTCAAGTAACGAAGTCTCGCCCGAATTCACACGATTAGACGAGAATCGTCGAATTTGTGAAATTCTTGGAATGGAAGTTGAATTTTGATATTGAGCTTGGAAACATTGGTTTTTAATGGAGACAAGTCGTATTTGTCATTATAGAGTTATGGACTCGAAAATGGTCGGATTCCGACTTAGAACGAAGAAACGAGCGTTGAACGTTCACGAACGTTTATCATTTTCGTTAAAAATAGACTAATAGGTGAAATTTTAGCAAACGAAGTTGAATAGATAAAATTCTTTCATTGACGCATAGAGTACATAATTTATGAATGGTAGGCTCTTGAATGAGCCAATTTGGACTTATAACGAAGAAGTTATGAGTCCGGGAATCTCGCAAAGTTGAAAATCTGTCAAAACTATATGTGGTTCAGAGTCCGCGCCGCGGCCCGACTCCAAGCTTAAATGACCGGCGCCGCAGTGTCAAAGTGAGCTTCAGACCCTGTAAACTCATGCCGCATCGCGATATTTAACAAAGGGACTCGCACTGCAGCACCGAGTCCAGTCGCCAATCCCTAATGGGCGACGCCGCAGCGCGGCAAAACAAAGGATCACCGGCGCCGCAGCGCCAGTCTTAAAAGCTAGACAATAAAGAAATGTTTACAAGTAGAATATGAAGGGAAATTATTGAGTAATGAACTAATGAACTTATTTAAACATTATCAAGTCATAATTGAACCCCAAGTATGATCACTTAGGGTTAAAAGAAAGTCAATTGAATATGAACGCAAATGATATTAAATGTTAATACTTCACGAATGACGATCGAGTTTCGATTAATAATGTACGGACGTTAGTAAGCCGTGAGGAAGGATAATTAACTCGAATCGAGTTGTATTAATGAAATAATTTCACTTAAGTATAAGAGAACAAAGTTAGTAAGAATGATGTAAAAGAACGACGGAAAGCTGGAACCAATAAATAACAAATCGAATACGGGATTAGATTGAGAAGAAGGGTAAGATTATTTAGGAACTAAGTATGTTCATCCATGACCTAATGTGGTATGTTTTGTGCTTATGTGTTGTAGAAACTGTAAAGTCTCAAAGGAAACGTAATTGTACTGTAGCAGACGCTGAAGGCAAGTTTTTCTTAAACGCTTGTCTAACCTTCGTGTTAGCCAGGTTTTCAAAATGATTCACGTTATGAGATGCATGTATCATTTCAAAGAAAGGGTCAAAGCTAGTTTTAACTCGGCTAGACTAATCTTGATAGATTGAATAATTTCTTTATAAGTCTTTTAATATAGAATTGCTAACGCCATAATATGCCAACTCTTTGGTACGGATTCAAGGTAAGTCTGAATATATATAAACAAATGTATTTTCATCGAGTATTCGATGGGCATGTGAGCTTGCCACAACTTAAACGTACACACGTTTAATGGATATAGTGTTGATCAACATAGGGTACTATAGGCTAATCACCTAGATGTACTCGTAAGATATGTCGGACTTACGGACTTCGTGCCGGATTGTCCTTTTCAAAGAAACTATAAGATGTTTACGTCTTGAACTAGAATTGATGATTCATGGAATATTGTTATTGAAAAACGTTTTGAAGGAAAAGGAAAACTATTTTGAATTATTGATAGTGCTTCGGAACTATCATCCAGTTATTGAAGATATACAATTCTTATGTTTCAAGCATGCTTTTAAAATGAAATTGTTGTACTTGCTGAGCTTGTTATGCTCATTCTTGTTTAAACCATATGGATGCAGCTTAGACGATATGACCAAGAGATTCGACAAGGATAAATCGAAGGCTAAAGCAAGTTTGTAGCTTACCTATGTAATAGTATAGGTTTGTAATGATAATATTTGATATTATGACAAAAGCAAATGTAACGGTTATAACGAACTTGGGGAATGGTAGTATTGTTTTGGAATATATATATATATATATATATATATATATATATATATATATATATATATATATATATATAAACAGATTCGTTCTTTTGAGGCTTTTCAATTGAATGTTTGTGTGAACTGTAGCACCGTGGAGCACCATCTGTCGGGTTGAAAGAGATCCGGATTTGGGGGCGTCGCATATCTGCACTTCACGTGCCCTACAAAATTATATAATAATACACATCAACTATTAGTCACATAACAACACATAGTAATTGTAATTTAAACTTTACTCCATATCTCATAAACATTCCTATTAATTAGCACACAATGTTCAATTAAATTGTGTTAACTTTTTGACTTATGACTCACTATATTTCATAATCAAAGTTCATTCAAGTGCTTAAGTCTTTCTAGGACTACTTATTGGTTTTATATTAAACCCATTTCATATCCTATAATATTAATTTCAATTGAATTGAAACACTTTTTAAGTTCGTTAACACTTGGCACGTCGTTTGGACGTTCACTCGTCACACGCTTGATTTGCCTCTCTTGTGTATGCTTACTATGCTTTTATAACTTATCTAATACATTATTTAATAATGTTAAGCATCATTGTATTTACTAACATACATGTTTTATAACTTAGGACATCATCTTTTATGGTCATGAGCACTACACATGCATATGTACATGCCCGACGTCCTCTGATTGCCCCCAAAAACATAATAGTCCTAAAAATGACCATTTTGACTACTGTTACAGACCTCAAATTAATAACCTTAAAGAATGAAAGTTTTAGTTCTACTCGTCCTCGTTCCGGATCATCTTGAATAATCTCAATCGGATTTCATATGAGAATGTTATGTCCATTTTACTACAGGTGGCAAAAACTGTCCGACTCAGACTTCTGTCCCCACGCCGCGGCGCGAGAACTATGTCATACAGTGGTGTCGCAGCGCGAGATTGGCACTGGACCGCGAATTTCAGCGCTGGGGTGCGAACTTCTGGCGCTAGGGCGCCATTTTTGGCGCTGGGGATCCATTTTTGGCGCTGGAGCGCAGAAAACTAACAGAACGCAGCCCACAAAGAACATAACAACTAAATTTCTGTCTATAACTTAATTTCTAACACTAATTAACATGTATAACTTATGTCAATTACACATATACACATTACCCAACATGCATATACTAATTTAAACTACTAAACAATAATCACATAAAACTTAATTCCTTGAAAACACTGTTTTCAACCAAAACACCATTACCGATGTTTGTTTACACAATGAACATGGTGAACATAATTTATAAACCTATTTGATTCCTTTGAATTATGTTTCTCTGAATTTCTTACCCCGTTATCATGTACAAGGTTCAATTTCAAAACTTCACAATTAACGTACACTAATTTTGTTATCTTACAAAAATCATATTCATGCATATTTGTTCACTGTAAAACCAATTCCCCTTACTTGTATACATAAATTAGCATACAATCTTGTCTATATGCTAAACATACAATAGTGTATATATATATATATATATATATATATATATATATATATATATATATATATATATATATATGCTAGTATAACACTTGCAACAATATGGTTTTATAGAGAATCTTTGTAAAAACCTTATACACATTGAAAATTAAGAACACAGACATAGAGAACGTAAACATATATATATATATATATATATATATATATATATTATCGTTTTAAAACATACCTTTTGTCGCTTTAGAAACCCTTGCTAATCACTGACAATAAGAATTCGGAAACTTCTATTGTTGCTTCTCTCTCTTAAACTCTCTCTCTCTCAAATTCTCTGGTAACCAATCGTATATGGCCATAATAGGCCCGATTAAATAATATCAGTTACCAAATATAACGTATAGGTTATAAATATATTTTATTTATTATTTTATTTATATAATTTATAAAATATTTCAAAATTCAAAAGAACTCCAAAAGCCATAAGACTTCGTTTGGCAAAACTCTTTAAAATTAAAGAATTAATATATTTAAGCCTTGTTTGGCAAAATAAATTAAAACTACTTTAATTTATTTTAATAACTACTTATAATATAGTTATTTGTCACACTTCTAAATAATTAAGTTTTCATACTTAATTTAATTAATACCAATAACAATTCATTGCATAATATAATAATTTATTTAATCATTATAAACCCTCTAACTTAATTATTAAATTAAATTAGATTACTATCTCAAAATAATTACTTTCCTTAACTCATTAATTATTTATTAAACAAATAAACAATCAAATCACATCAAATCAAATCAATTAAACAAATACTTATTCAACGATAAACACATCCATTAAATATTTATATAATTCAATAAATATTTAAATATTAATTAAAAAACTGGATTGTTACATCATTCCCTCCTTACAAAGATTCTGTCCTCATAATCACAACTCAAACCACTTATTCGTTACAATCTTCCCTACTTATAAAGATTCTATCCCCAGAATCGAAGACACAAATTAAACAAATAACTCAGAGTAATCTTTCATCATTTTATCTAAATATAGCTTATATATTTCCTACTACATTCATTACTTTAACAAATTGTAGGTTTCATTTCATAACTTTCACTTAATCTCAATATATTCTGAGTATTATATATCTTTTAACCCATTCATTTATTTTTGTAAGGATCGTTATCATCAACACTCGGGATATTACATTTACCTTTTCTTCTAAGAATTTCGTCCTCAAAATTTTATTTATTAATCTTTATTCATTCAATCTATCAGAGTAGATTTTATGTCACTACTTCATTCATTCATTGATTTCTATAACCACTTTCTTTCCACAAAGATCATTCTACAATTATTAAATTTTTTTATTAAAAGTTTTACATTATTCTTTGATAACTAATATCATTCTCACTTCAAAATCTCTTTTCTAACTTATTCAACATATTCATCATTCAGTGTCGCATTCTACGACTCACTTCTTTCTAAGGAATATCATCCTTACCACATTCACCTTTTAGAATATCAAGAATCTTCCACAATTACTCAATAATTGGGAAGCGATATGAATAACAGGAATTTAAAAGATTCCAAATCATGTTGAGGGTCATAAGACCACGAAATATGTCCACAGTTGCAAGTAATCTTTTAACTTCAACTTTAACAGTCATAAGACTATAAGGACCCCCGTACTTAGGGTGTTAAGCCCTTCGTACGATGTATTGTGCACAAACATTTAAACGCTATGCGTATATCCATAGTTATAAGTAATCTATCAACTTAAACTTTAACAGTCATAATACTATAAGGACTCCTTGTACTTAGGGTGATAAGCCCTTCGTACAATGTATTGTGCACAAACATCTCAACGCCTCCACGTAATCCCCTATAAAAGGGTTGTTCATCTCAGCTATTCAACATCTGAATCCGCACCAAAATAATTTGGTTTAGCATAACTTCCCAAGAAACGCATGCATTTTATGAACATCTTTCAATATTCGTCAAGCTGAATCAAATAGCATACACTTCTACAACAATTCGTACATCAATCGAAATATATATATATATATATATATATATATATATATATATATATATATTCTCATATCTTAAAGAAATCTCAAAAATCATTTTATGACGTCATGATACCGTACTGTATTTACAGTCCGTTGAGGATTTCGTCATTTGGTGATTTTATCATACTACATTATACCATAGTGGGCTGACGACACATAGATCACATCAAACACTAGGTAATACTGTATTGATGACTCCATCATTTTTATCATCTTTGCACCAGGTTACATGATGCATTAATGATATAAAATACATTTTGATATATTGCAAATCATTTCTGTCTAGTCGAAGTAATTAGCAAAGACATACAAATAATAGTATTATTGTTAAAACTCATTGGTTCCATCATTTGATCCAATGTTTTTCAAGAAAATAAAAGTGTAAACATCAGCACGAAGTCAATAAATTTTGAAAGTCTAGCATAGCTAGTAGATTTAGAATACATATGCCTCCACCATCAGCTCCACTTTCTATAATGATCCATTGCTTAATAGGTCTATTTATTCCTATCATCCTCAATACTCCATTTACACTTATCTATACCGAGTTCGTCAAACTTAACACACGTTATAAGTTCAGGAACTTGCCACAATCATATGAGTTTAAGAACTTATCCTAGTCAGACCATAGGCGTCCATTCGCTGAGGAGTTAAAAAACATACCATATAATTATGAGTCATAAACCTACCATAAGTATGAGTTTTTAGAACTCACACTTAACCTTATAATATTCTCTAACTATACTCTACCTATCTGTTATACACATGAGAAAAGAATCACCTTCTCAACAATCATATAGAAAATAGCGCGACACAAACATTCTAATGATTATAAATGTGATAAACTGAGTGCAAGCACAAAACACTCACCCATACAAAGGTTTGTACAACTTAGCCACCACCTGAGTCCTCAATTGAAATCCCTCCAAATTTTATCTTGCTTATAACTTGCTCTTTGCTCGATATGAATTCCTCGTATCATATTATCTATAACTCCTCATGAGTTTATCTCGTACTATCATAGTACATTATCTTCATAGCATCAAGCTATAATCATTCAACCATTACAAACCATCTTCCTTTTATAACTTAAACAGATCACGTCGTGATCTTATTCTATAATCATCTCCCTTAAAATTATTTTCTTAACTCGTGATCATTTTGTTTTACGATCCTCTTTCTTTCCCTTTTTCATCATTTACGACATTACTCGTTATCCTATCTTTTAAAGTTAGAAAACTCCCATTTATTATCTTTATATCTATTAGATTCTTCTTTGAATCTTCTTGTTTAAAAAAAATTCTTCCTTTAAGAATTTCTAACTTCAGTTACATCGCTCAAAATTTCATTCGAGTTCTATACTTTCATCATACGTATCCATTTCTACACTTGGTACGCATTGAGTCTCTAACAGTTTCAATATGGTACGCTGAGTGGTTTCCGACAAATAACCAACAATCTAGTTTTTGAGTTACTAGTTCGTATATACCTCAGCTCTATTAACGAATCGTTTAGCCCACATAGCATACATCAACTACTAAAGAGTACAATTGCACCATACTCTCTATTCTTAACTTCTTTATCATTATCTTTTTATAGACATTGTCTATTTATTATCACCTTACATCCTTATTATTGGAGTTGGGTTACCCCACATTCATAATCCTTATAACTCTGCGAGATTCTTCTTTGAATCCTTTTACGCAAGTTTTTAATCCCTTATTGTTCAAACTCTATTTGAGCTTATTCTTTTATTATCTTCACCTCTCTTCTCTAAGGTTATAGCCTATGATACTCCTACCTAAGGTTTATAAACTACAACTTTGATACCAACTTGTTACGACCCCAAAATTCATACCATTTAAATCTCGACTTCAGTCGTTAACCATACATTAAATCTCTAATAAAATATCATTATTCGATATTAAAAACACTAAAATTGCGGAATAATTAAAACGTGTATACATTTCCTTTTTTCTTACCCTGAATTGCAACCTTTACATTACATCTCTTTGATTCAATCTTATATCATGAATCGTTACAACAAAATGACTATACAAAGTCTTATATCATAACTAAATATCCATATACATTGGATAACTCAACTTACAATTCAACAACATGTTACGTTCAAAATATGAAATATATTTCTCATCAAACATAAGTAATCTTCATGAATATAGATCTCTAAA
Source organism: Panax japonicus (assembly GCA_020205505.1). NCBI lineage: Eukaryota > Viridiplantae > Streptophyta > Magnoliopsida > Apiales > Araliaceae > Panax > Panax japonicus. Next base: position 49,768,813 of record CM035113.1, read on the forward strand.
ACTCACTTAGGACATATCTTTACCTTAAAATCTTAACCGACAAAAGTGGTTATTTGCAAGAGTGAGCTTGACAGCCCAACAAAGTCTAATAGTTTTCATGCATCACATAGCACATAATAACATGCTCGATATACATCTCATTAAAGTAATATGGCATACATGCTTTTAATTCACATAGCAAATATAAAGATTTAGTTCCTTACTCAACCATCATTACTTAGCCAAAACAATGCAGTCATATATTGACTTTAACATTTCATGATTTTAACATGTATAACATATCATGCAATTTAAAACAGTTCATTAAGTCCACGTAGAAAATAGGAACCGAAAGACTTGCCTTGATCGTTGTGTACCAATAATAGTTTAATAACTTACAGTTATCAGCACTTCACGTACCCTACACAATTATATAATCATACACATCAACTATTAGTCACATAACAACACATAGAAATTGTAATGTAAACTCTACTCCACATCTCATAATCATTCCTATTAATTAGCACACAATGTTCAATTAGATTGTGGTAACTTTTTGACTTATGACTCACTATATATTATAATCGAAGTTCATTCAAGTGCTTAAGTCTTGCTAGGACTACTTATTGGTTTTATATATTAAACCCATTTAATATCCTATAATATTCATTTTAATTGAATTGAAACACCTTTTAAGTTCGTTAACACTTGGCACGACATTTCAACGTTCATTCGTCACACGCCCGATTTGCCTCTCTTGTGTATGCTTACTATGCTTCTATAACTTATCTAATACATTATTTATTAATTTTAAGCATCATTATATTTACTAACATACATGTTTTATAACTTAGGACATCATCTTTTATGGTCAGGAGCACTACACATGCATATGTGCATGCCCTACGCCCTTCGATTGCCCCCGAAAACATAACAGTCCTAAAGATGAACATTTTGACTACTGTTATAGACCTTAAATTAATAACTTTAAAGTATGAAAGTTGTAGGTCTACTCGTCCTCATTTTGGATCATCTTGAATCATCTCAATCAGAGTTCGTATGAGAAAGTTATGGCCATTTTACTACAGGAGGCCAAAACTGTTCAACTTAGACTTCTGTCCCGATCCGCGGTGCGAGAACAAAGTCATACAGTGGCGCCACAGCGCGAGATTGGCGTTGGGATGTGAACTTCAGGCGATGGGGCGCCGAAACCTAACAGAATGCCGCCCACGTAGAGCAGAACAACTAAATTTCTGTCTATAACTTAATTTCTAGCACTAATTAACATGTATAACTTATGCCAATTACACATATACACATCACCCAACATGCATATACTAATTTAAACCACTAAACAACAATCACATAAAACTTAATTCCTTGAAAACATTGTTTTCAACCAAAACACCATTACCGATGTTTGTTTACACAGTAAACATGGTAAACATAATTTATAAACCAATTTGATTCCTTTGAATTACGTTTCTCTGAATTTCTCACCCCGTTATCATATACAAGGTTCAATTTCATAACTTCACAATTAACATACACTAATTTTGTTATCTTACAAAAATCTTATTCATGCATATGTGTTCACTGTAAAACCAATTCCCCTTACTTGTATACATAAATTAGCATACAATCTTGTCTATACGCTAAACATACAATCATATATATATATATATATATATATATATATATATATATATGTATATATATATATATGCTAGTATAACACTTGCAACAATATGGTTTTATAGAGAATCTTTGTAAAAATCTTATACACATTGAAAATCAAGAACACTGACAAAGAGAACGTAAACATATATATATTAAGGTTTTAAAACATACCTTTTGTCGCTTTAGAAACCCTTACTAATCACTGACAATAAGAATTCGGAACCTTCTCTTGTTGCTTCTCCCTCTTAAACTCTCTCTCTCTCTCAAATTCTCTGTGATTTTCTTCTTAGGCTTAGCAAACACTTAGAATGCGTAAACAAAACCACTGTTAACCAATCGTAAATGGCCATAATAAGCCCGATTAAATAATATCAGTTACCAAATATAACGTATAGGTTATAAATATATTTTATTCATTATTTTATTTATATAATTTATATATTATTTCAAAGTTCAAAAGAACTCCAAAAGTCATAAGGCTTCGTTTGGCAAAACCCTTTAAAATTAAAGAATTAATATATTTAAGCCTTATTTGGCAAAATAAAGTAAAACTACTTTAATTTATTTTAATAACTACTTATACTATAGTTATTTGTCACACTTCTAATTAATTAAGTTTTCATACTTAATTTAATTAATACCAATAACAATTCATTGCATAATATAATAATTTATTTAATCATTATAAACCCTCTAACTTAATTATTAAATTAAATTACATTATTATCTCAAAATAATTACTTTCCTTAACTCATTAATTATTTATTAAACAAATAAATAATCAAGTTACATCAAATCAATTAAACAAATACTTATTCAATGATAAACACATCCATTAAATATTTATATAATTCAATAAATATTTAAATATTAATTAAAAATCTGGATTGTTACATCATTCCCTCCTTACAAGGATTTTGTCCTCAGAATCACAACTCAAACCACTCATTCGTTACATCGAAAACCTTCTCAATTTCCATAACCCACGTTTGAGACTCGATCGGGTTCATGGAAGCTTTAAATTCAGGCGGTCCCACCGCCTTGAAATCTTTAAACGTGGTATTTGGTGGAGCTTGAGGTTGATTATTCATTGCTCCGGTCAGTAAGTTAACAAACTACTGCACGAGATTAGCATTGGCATTATTGTTGTTATTTGTTGACTCTTCCTGAGCTGGTTGACGTTGTTGTCTTCTTCTAGGCGGCATATTTATGTTAAGAATAATATGTGCTTATTAAATCTCTGTTAAATTCTCTAAATAGTTAAGACTTAACTCAACAATTTAATATAATCATTTAACACATCATCTCAAACAACTTAATATATTTAATTCAAACTAAAAGTTTTACATCAAACGATAGCATAACTGCTATTTACATCCACCATCCTGTGATAAAGAATCCACATGATTTAAATATTAAAATATTCATTCGTTCATAAACATATCCGAATTTACATATAAAACTAACTAAGTCTTTCACATAATTAAACAGATTATATCACTTTCTGTCAAGGTGCTGAATAGCCTTGCCACGCTCCTCTTCCATGATACGAGACATCGTCCTGCGATCCAGCATGTACGATGGAAGTCCTTCAAACTGGATGGGGTACCTCAAAACTCGATCCTGGGCCTCATCCAATGCATGATTAAGTGTAGAGTATGTCTCTCCAAGCTTTGCCTTCTTTGCACGACCATCCTCTTCTGCAAGATCCGCACAACGTGACTCTCTTACCCAACCATCCTCTGCTATGGCAAGCCTCTCTGAACTCTCTTTCAGATCCTTCTTCAACTTTTCTATCTATGCGGTCTTATCTTCGGTTTGACCTTTCTCATGGACCAAATCCAATTCTACATTTCCCAGTCATGAGTGAAGAGTCAAAATCTCTCTCTCCTTAGCTCAAGAGTAATCTGCTGAATAATAGCTCACTCAGTCAGATCCTGCACCTCATCTCGTAACTCCACGTTACGGCCATATAATGTGTCGTACATCTCAGCATCGATGTAATGCTGTGGAAACTCCTCTTCTTCCTCTTCCTCGTCGAATTCTTCCTCAGGATTCTCCTCAAGATCTATCTCAGGTTTATGCTCCTGACCAACAACGGTTGTCAATGGAGATGACTTCCTTTGTTCTAACTGTTCCCTAACGACATGAATGTCTCAGGGCTCCTCCTCTGTAGGTACTGTAGTTACTCAAGGTTCCTCCTCACCTACTAGACTAGTTCCTCCAATGTCAGACATCCTGACAACAAAATTTCGAGTTTTAGTTACTAAGTCATACAAGTGAGAACATATATTAACACATAAGCACATAAAGTCTTTTATTATCTTCAATGAATTAGAAAAATTCATTTCCTAGAACTCGATAAGAGTTTTCCATCACTATGTTCTTTCTATAAGGCTACTACCTAAGGTTGTTCCCCCACCTAAGGTTAATAACCTACAGCTTTGATACCAACTTGTGACACCCCCAAATCCGGGTACTTCAATTCCACTAAATTTGGTGTTCACTGTGCAAATATCATCTATCTATCTACACATAATAAATGTAAACCATGTAATAGATAGAAATAAAATCTTCCCCTTAAGGGTTACAACATTCGAATAATAATACAATCTCAGGTTAAACTAACCTTAAACATCTGTGCAGAAATATAAACAATAAGTCTTAAGTAACATCAATTCTAATTACATCACATAAATAATCAGTCTTCATTACTTGCTAAGCTTGCCCTTGCCTTTACTAGTGGAAGATTCGTCCGCCCTTTCTTTCTTAACTAAAATGTTATTATTACGCAAGAGTGAGCATGATTGCCCACAAGTATAACAATATAACAATGAATAATAACATGTGAGAGAAATAATAACTTCTGGAATAAAAGCTCAGCTTTTGAATCAAGAATGAATAACAAGAATCAAAAGATTTCTGAAGATCATAAGACCTTGAACTATGTCCTAGGTTAACAAGGGTTATACTTGAAACCTTTAACAGTAATAAGACTATGGACCTTTCTACTCGTACTTAGGGGGATCAGCCCTTAGTACCATACTGTGCACAATATCTTAACTCTAACGCATAAGTAAATCCCTTTGCAGGGTTGTTCATCTCAGTTTGACATTCGAGTCTGCACCAAAGAAAGTTTGGTTTAGATAATTCAATAAGGGTTCTGAAATTTAGAACGTTCATCAACTATGGATTAGTCGAATCAATAAGGTTCACTAATCTAACAAGGTTCAACAATAATAATATTTAAATTGAATAATAATCTTAGGAAGTATACAATAGAACAAATATTGTATAACAATTTCATATTTTGAAAGGATAATAAATCTTTAATATAACAATTATAACTTGAATAATAGTAATGAGGATTTACTCAAGGTAAATAATAAACTTGAACAATGATAATAAGTAGAGGTAGGAAACTTGCCTCGCGCGTAGATTACACTTTAATTAAACACGTTCCTTGAATATAATCCTACATACCATTTACATTCACAATACCAGTTAATTATAACTTAACTAATCATCATAAGTTCATTCTCTTTGTCTAACTTTGATTATGACTATACTTAGTCAATTTATCACATTCATTGTCACATAATTTACACCTCACAATTAACAAGCTAATTATGCAATCAATAATTCAATCCACATGTAATTATGTTATTTACATGTTAAGTATCTATTTTAACATCTCATTATACTTATAACATAATTTTACGTTCATTACATTAAGTTAACATCACATTTATGGACTTAAACACTTTAAAATTTTCATTTCTGTACTTTATGGAGAGTGGCGCTGCGGCGCCACTTTTGTACTAAGGCTTCGCGCTGCAGAGCCGTGGCGCTGCAGCGTGGGAAAAAGGTAGGCAGCCGGCGTTGCGGCGTACCAGTTGCAGAAATGGCAGTTCGCAAAAAATCGCAGAACATGCCAATTTCTATCAATTTCTTAATTTTTACATGAATTTAGACATACCCACTTCATATAATTCATGCACAATCATTACCAATCATTTACATAATGATTTTTACCCATAAAAATACATAATTACAGAATTAAAACATGTAAATTTTCACTGTTCTTTGTGTTTTTGAAGATTTTGAACAAAACATAAAATTTAACACTACGGATTCGTTATAACGCTGAATCCGTTCGTTTAAGGCTTGGTCTCTTTGTATCAACATGCATAATCAAATGAGAGTGGAAATTTTATAAAAACATTTATGTTTTACATATTAAAATCACGAATAAGGCCATATGACCATAAATCATACTTTGTAAATTTTGATCAACATATATGACGTAATTTCATGAAATTGATGATATGGTTTACAAAGTATATATATAATTAAATACGATGTGATGTGCCATAACACATACACAACCTATAATCATTACTCCTATCCCAATTACAGAGGTTTAAACCAAAAACATTGAAAGACATATTCATGAAACTTAAACAACGTAAAATAGAAATTGGGTTTGAAGAGATTACCCAAAGCGTAGTGTAGATTTTAATAAGAGGTGAATTCCTTCTCAAGAATTATCAATTTCTCTCTGACTTCTCAACTCTCTAATTAGAAATAATAATTAATGAAGAAGAATACGTAATAAAGTAACTGAGTCTTTATGTGCAGAGTTGAGGTCAGTTACTCTATACGTGGTTAAACTACCCTCAACTCCTCTTAAGGCCTCATTTGGCTAGCCTTAAAGGCCTATAACCATTTAATTTCATAAGACCTTTTATTATATAGTTTTAATCATGTCACACCCATACACAATATTTCAAATATCTTATTTAATTTAAATTAAATTAAAATATAATAATTTATCATAAATTCACATAATCATATAATTACTTTTCTCATTAATTAATTAAATTAAATTATTAAATCTTTAATTAATTATTAAATTAATTAAAATAACATTAGGCTTATTAAATATTCCTTTTTAATTCAATAAGCTTACATAAATACATACTTTGAATAATAAATATTCTCCACATTAATTTAATAAATATAACACATATAATTAAATTAATCTACCACAATTGCATCAAATAATTATTTAATCCAATAATTAAATCATTGAAAAATATTTATTTAATTCAATAAATATTAAAATTAATTTACAAAATCTCGTTCGTCACACAGCCTCTAACTCCTCCACTCTATATCATAACTCCAGAATCTGCTCCTCATATTCCCCCAACATCCGATCCTCGAAAGTAGCCTCGTCGGAGTCCTCAATGGGCTCAGGTTCTTCCTCTAAAGGCTCCTCCTCTGAATCAGACTCCTCGGGTAATGGCTCCATCTAATCCTCATCATCATCATCATCAATAGGGGCCACTACTGTTATGGGCTCCGCTATCGAAGGTGCCTCATGGACCACGTGTATGTCACGCGGCTAGGTCCTCTCATGTCAGTCATCCTACAATCACCAACATAAAACAAATAACAACACTCCATTAGAATGTTAAATAAACATAAGTTCATTGTATAGAATGAAGTTACATTCTATAACACACTAAGTCTCTCTCTAGGAAAACTCTACATGAGTCTTCATTCCTCTCTACCTTCTAAGTTCTCCTAATTTATAATCTAAGGACTCTCGTTCCTAAGGTTTATAACTACAACTTTGATACCAACCTGTGACGCCCCTAAATTCAGACCACACTTGTCTCAAATTTGGTTGTCACGTACTATCTTTAATAACATAATAAAATAATCATAACGGAATATTAGAATTAATTAAATTGTAATAATAATATAATTATTCTCGTCCCAAGGGTTCGTAACTTAAACATCTCTTACATACCTTAAGCATAATTAGACATATTTTAGATATAACTAGTACGTAGTATAACTTATGTCATCTGATGAATATAATAGTCTCCACTAAACATAAAGTACTCAGTAGCCTTGCCCTTGCCCTTATCATTGTCTGAGGGGCCGCCTTGCTCTGCCTTAACTGAAATGTATTTAGGGAAAGCAAGAATGAACAACAAATTTGCCCAACAAGTAATATAACAAAAAGGGAAATTAATATAGCTTTAATATCTCAAGGGTATAACAAATAATTATTCAAAAGTTTGATTATAATATCTTCATGAACAAGGTATATCGGTGAATCAATAAGAACTAGAGTATTAACAATTGCTAAATTGAACAAATGTTATCATCGACAACAAGCTTTCAAAATTTTTGTGAGTACATATGCAAACCAAAGGAAGTTTGGTTTGGGTTGACTTCAAGGGAAATTTAGAGTTTAGAACATTCATCAACTAAGGATTAGTTGAGTTGGTAAAGAGTCGCTAGACAACTTAGAGTTCAGTACAATAATGTAATATAGTACAATGGTATTAGAGAACGAAGATCAAACAACAGTTATTAGTAGCTGAATAAACAACATTACTGACTTTGAATAAACAAGGTAATCTCGTCTGAAATAAAGAAATAAAGATTATCTAACTTGTTCAACAATTAAATAAGAGTTAAAGAATTCGCATGACAATAAATCGTTAAAAAAGAGGTTAGAGTTACAGAATCTGCATAAGTATAACGTAATAATGAAAAATAACCTTTTGAATAATAAAGTAGCAAAGGTTAGGGAACTTGCCTCTTACGTAAGCTATACAATTACAATTCACGTAGTTCAATATCCTACATATTTTAGTGCAATCATAATATCTATTAGACATGTTAACATCCACTTCCAAAATAACACCCGTTATAGCTAAAATTGTTAATTTAGTACAAGTCTTATGCTACTAGATAAATATCAGAAATTTCAAGTGTTAACCTTCATAATACTTATTTACTAATCCTCATCCTCAATAAATCACAACATGTCATTTTCATAGTTTACTAACTTCTTATAACTTTAGAATCACTAACCACATAACACTGTGTTATTTTAACTTTGTCGATACACATTTGACACATTAAAATAACCTTAGACCAAGTTATGGTGGTGTTACAAAGTCTGCAGCAGCAGTAGACCTCACTGTCTCAGGACAGGGTATGGTGTAGCTGCGCCATACACAAGGCTGGGACCGGCACAGCTGCGCCGTTTCTGGCCTTGGCACCGGCCCAGCTACGCCAGTGCCCAGACAAAACCAGAAAGGCTATGAATAGTAGCCGACTTTAGCCCAACTATCACGAATTTCACCCACTAAACAGTGAAATTAACACATAAAATAAATATATAACTATCATAAACATGACTCCTAACACATTCAATCACTTAGCATAATTTAACAACAACTAAAACTATTTTAATTTCTCAAAATTCATATTTTTCATATAAAACTCCATTTTTGAAATCTCTTAGAAAAACCATCACTGTAATCTCTATACTTGACCAAATCACCTCATTCAAATTACGTTATCTTCATTTCTTAATGGACTAGCATAATCAAGCCTCAATCCACACATTAATATACAAATTGACCACTAAAATTGGTACTTTTACAAGCCACATGCAAATATATACTATAATTTACTTTTCTTCCTTTTTAAATGTAACTAGCATATAAATTCTTTGTTTAAACAAAAATTCAACCATGACCAACACATATACTCGCAATTACCAGTTATGTATCAATAATTCAACAAATTAAAATCACAGAGCATGATATTTTATGTCGTAAACACCCATATATAAACATATATACATACATAATATTAAGGTTAAAGAAAATACCTTCAATTGGCTGGTTAATTCTTGTTAAACACCGAAGTTGCTTGGTAATCCTTAGGTTTCCTCTCAATTCTCCCAATTCTCCCAACTCTCTGTGTAATCTTATGCTTAGCAAAACCCAAGCCAGTATGAGTAAAATATAAAAACCGATATGGCCATAACCCCTATACAAAATATATCAGTTACAACTAATAAACGTATTTGTTATAATTATATTTTATTTATTATTTAATATATTTTATTCATTTTATTTATAATTCAAATATTAAAAGAAATCCAAAAGCCATAAGGCTTTGTTTGGCAAAAAGTCTTTAAAATAAAGACTTAATATATATAAGTCTTGTTTGGTCAAAACTAAATTAAACTACTTTAATTTTATTTTAATAAATAATTTAGTTTATAATTCATAATCACATACTATTTATTTGGATTTCCATATCCAACATTAAATCAACTAAATTAATTACACATACTATATTTTAAATAAATATTCCACTTAAACACATATCACAAAATTATATTCTCATTATAATTTTATTTAATAAATTAATATATCATATTAATTTATCACATCACAACAACAATATAACATCTCATGTTATCTTACTACATAATAACTATAAATTAAATTAATTTAGAATATTATCTAATAAATATAATTTATAAATATTTACTAACAAAAATCACATTTTCATTTAATTTAAGAAATATTTTAAATTACAAAACAACAACTTCATCAATAAAATATTTATTTAATTTAACAAATAATTTAAATTACAAATAAAATCTTGGATTGTTACATCATTCCCTCCTTAAAAGGATTTTGTCCCCAGAATCACAACTCAAAAAATCAAATCATCACATTCTTCTCTCCTTAAAAAGATTATGTCCCCATAATCGAAGACATACAAAAAAATAACTCATGGTAATTCTTCATCATTTCAGTTTCGAGTTCCCACGTAGCAACTTCGATGCTGTGGTTCCTCCATATCACATTCACAAAAGGTTTTAACTCATTCATGTACACATGATCTTTCTAGTCGAATACCTGGATAAAAATTTCCTAGTAGCACAACCATAACGGTTCGTACTTTGTCACATGATTACAGTCGAGCTTGTTCGATCATCTCACCGCAAAATGAAAAATAATACGAAAACTTCTCGTGCACTTAGCACTCCTTCCGATGTCTGGATTTCTTTTTATTTTGGTAGTTAATTTCCAAATGATACGACATAATTATTTCTAATTGTGTTCCACACAATCTTGCAACCTTTTTCTGAAAATTTGATATAAATCGTGAATCTCGGTTCGACACAATTGACACAGAAACATCGTGTCTTGAAACGATTTCATTAAGACATAACTTCACACACCGCTCGATATGTAATATACTATCTTTGACATACCAAAACTATATCGCCACATCTTTCCACCAATAGTAATATCGAAGGCAATAAATAATTTTGTGTTCCTAGTTGATTCAATATATAAATTTTATGCCAAACTTCATTTTCAACTCCTGGTATTAGCGAAATCTAGTTTCTTCCTTCTACTTTCAACCTTCACAAGTAGCTATATATTTTTTATTCTATCCAACAAAGATGTACTGTTTTCCACCTGAAAAGATTATCCTGATACTTTTTCATATATCTTACCTCCTATCACAGATTACTCATTTCTATTATGAACTCATCTTGCATAGTTAACAAAATAACTACTATTATTTTTTTTAAACGTTAGCAACCACATTCGTTTAGGGTTTTGTAGTCATAACCCTTGAACAACTTCAACTACCACTTTAAACACAAGCCTAAATATCTCAATGAGAGGATATACTTTAGATACTTACGGTCTATTTATATCTCACACTACTACCCAAAAATAATACCTCTAAATCCTTAGAGAAACCACTAATACCTCTACTGTGAATCATGAGTCAGACACCCTTTCTCTTAAAAATTTTAACTGACGTGATGCGTAAGAAATGACCATGTCGTTCTGCCTAAACACACTGCCTAATACATTGTATGATGTGTCACTATACAACACAAAGTTTTCTGTACTATCCATAGAGACAACATAGGTGCCATACTAAATTCTTCTTCAAATTTTTATATTTTTATTGAAAATTCACTCTATAATTTCCTGCCCATATACATTCCATCGATTTTTTCGTTAACTTAGCTAATTAAGTAACTATCTTGATCTTCACGCAACCCATATATTTATTTTCTTAATAACTTCTTATTTTACAACATCGATAAATAACTTTACCGTACAGACGTCTTGCAACTAAAAAAATAAAATACTACCTTTGATTTCCTAAAAGTCTTAAGGTTTAAGCACTTTCTTTGACAATAACTTATCACCACCTGATTTAACCACTTCAGAGTTTCATAAATCAAATTAAAAATAAATCCATTACGTGGCCTTTAATACCAACACGGCAATTCTACACATCAACTTAAAAAGAATCACTATTCACACTTTCTAATTTGTAGGGAATAATATAACTCTTCCCGAAGCGAATCTAGTTTCTAAATCAATTCATCAGGCATAAATTAACAAGTGGCGGGTAAATTAAATAACACGCAGCCGTACAGATAACTGATTGAAACCATACCTTGCATTGCGTTCTGGATCTTCATGTTGGATGATTATTCAGTTCGTCGACACGACGGAGTTGACTCTACAATAACCAGTTTGCCACGGTCCCCTTTGCTTCCACTTTCTTTTCCTACCGCTTTCTTTGGGCAACCTCGAGCCAAGTGCTCCTTTGATCCACACGTGAAGCAGACTCTCTTCCTCGGTGTTGAGCATTTTGGTGCAATGTGATCCTTCGATCCACAATTAAAGTACACCATTTTTCCGCTCAAACAAACACCTTCATGTTTCTTTCCGCAGTTGCTACACGCCTCGACCTTCTTCTTTTCCTTCCCTTGCTGATTTTCAGCGTTAATATTATTGTCCCACTTTCTTTTCCGAGCGTTACCGGTATGACTATCACCAACCTTATCATCTTCACTCTTCTTTCCCTTCTGCTCTTGATTGTATGCCAGCGTATTACCTTCCCCGTCTACATCAATTGTTCTTTCCAACCCTATTGTAAACTAATTTGGTTGAAACATCGAGATTTGATTATACAGCCAGAAATTCAGTTGATTTGTCAGTGCTCCCACCAGCAAATTCACCAATTATGGTGTAAAAACCAAACTTTTTGAATAAAGATGAATTTTCTATAAATATTATTTTTGAATATTATGGAGTGAAATTGATATAATGTTATAGTTGTGGGTAATATGTATAAATTTTGCAAAGTACGCAAGTTGTTATATAATATTCGATTGGTCAGGGAATATTCATTTTAACAGGGAATATTCATACAACGACACAATCATTGGTGGACCCCACAACAGAATTATTGTCGGATTGAGAAAACAACATAAATACTTTATGAAAATAACGGCAAAAGTTTATCGTTAACTGTTGAAACACCCGGTGTTAAAAGTACAGTAATACGCGTGGTTGCATAGTAGCACACGGTATTAATTATTGATGCTTACGTGATAAGTCACTCAGTTTTGTTGGTATTATTAATGTAATAATACATAAAACCTTTTTATAAAAATAGAATACTTTATAAAGTTCTTCTATAAATAGAATATATTATATTCTATTATGCATAGTGTTGCATAGTGTCTGCATAGTGTTTTGCATAGTAAAATCTTTTTATATAAAACATAATACTTTTATAAAGTTATCTATTTTATTAGACAATAAATAGAATATATTATATTTTATTATGCATAATGTTTACATATTAAAATCTTTTATAAAGTTATTCGTTTTATTAGATTATAAATATAATATATTATATTTTATTTAAAAGATTTTGCTTTAAATATGGACCGTCAGATTAAAGTAAATCAATTTGGACTGTTCATGAGTTAGTTACTATGTAGTCCATTTTTCTATAAATAGAAGCTCATTCCTTCATTATTTTCTTACGAATTCACTGAAACTCTAAAGCGATAAACTATAGAGAGAAAGAAGAAAGTATTGTGCTACTTCACTACTTATAAATCTAGTACTCTTCTTCTTAAGGTAGGGAATATTATTTGTTGTACTCGTAAGGAGTGTTATTCTTTTGTATTCATGAAGAGAACTTGTGTTATTCCATTCTTTATTATTCTGTTGGAATAACCTGTATACGCCGGCTACCTATACTTGGTGACATTCTTCTATTATTCTATTTTTATTATTCTGTTGGAATATCCTGTCTGTGTGTTTTACGTCGGACCCGATTCCGTCTTTATTATTCTGTTGGAATATCCTGTCTGTGCGTTTTACGCTGGACCTGGTTCCGTCTTAATTATTATTCTGTTGGAATATCCTGTTTGTGCGTTTTATGTCGGACCTGATTCTTTCCTTATTAGTATTTTGTTGGAATAACCTGTCTATGCAAAGTACAGCATGTATGGTGATTTATGTTGTTATTCCATTCTTTATTATTCTGTTCGAACATCTTGTCGGTGAGAATTTCACCTAACCTGGTTCCGTTATTTAGTATTCTGTTGGAATAACCTGTCTATGCGAAGTACCGCATTCATTATGATTTCTTTTGTTATTCTATTCTTTATTATACTCAGTTGGTTAAAGTTTTGACTTCTATACTCCATTAAATTAGTGTAATATCCTTGAAATTTGCGCTTCATCCAGTATCTTTTCATGGAAATATTCTTCTGAGCATTCTTGAATTTTACTCTACAAAGCAGTATCATGTTGACAATTTGGATTTTATTAGTTCCTTGATAAATTAATTCTTAAACTTGTTTTATTGAATTCTTATATCATTGTCATCATCCTCATGTTTATATATTTTTTTGAAAGTTATCTGTGGCATGTAGTGCATAGATGGACTTTGTATGATTATGACCAGGGATTATTCGGTGTAATCATGACCGTAATGTTACAAATGATGTGGTAAATGTCCTCATTGGCCCGTAGTGAATTGATGGACAGTTGTTGGCATGATCATGACCATTAATGAATACACAAATATTCTTGGCCCGTAGTGCATGGATAATTGTGGTCGTGATACTAAAGAATATCCTTGACTGTAGTGCAGGGGTGATTCAATGATGTGGATTATTTATTAAGCTGAGTCCCAGCCATAAAAGTCATGAAAAACCTTTTAAATCATAGAAGATAGTAGATTTTATTCTCTACTTAACTCTTCTAATGGATTTCTTATTTCGTTGCAGTTAAACTTGATGTTTGTTATATTTTATCAGTTTAACACTGTTAAAGGCTAATGATAATTTATTCTACATTATCTTTGTCATATTATTTCTTACTGCGCTAGTTGAGCTCGCCCTTTCTTTCACTGTTCTCTTCAGGAAATGAGAATATAGCTGGGAAGAGTCGGGGAACGGAGTGATGAACCAGATGATAGTATTAGTAGTCGTCATTATTTTGTTAAATAGTGTGACAATAAATGTAATGAAGAATTATTCTGAGAGTGAATATTGTTTAGAAGACAGTATTTGTATTAAAACATCGCAGCTCTCTTGTTGTATATTAAAGATTGTATTTGAATTTTGTACTATATATTTGGCGACTCAGGATAGGTGATGTATACCTATTTTGGAGGCGTCACAGTTGGTATCAAAGCTTAGGGATATGATCTCTGGCTAAGATGTGAGACTAGAACTAGGAGGGGGAGAGACGAGGAATTCCTTCGCTTGTATGACCTACCTAAGTTTATTAGTATTTAATTGGTCGGTCAAATTATAGGGATAATATGTTATATGTTAATTAACCTTTGTTTTGTGGCAGTATCTGAAAATGACATCCAAGAATGTTGAAAATAGCAATAGAGCACAAGAGACCGTTTAGTCTCCACATATCAATAATCATTAGAATGTGCATCAGGAAAGCGACAATCCTCATGCAAACAACAACACTGACCAAATGATGAATAATGGATTGTTCAGAGGCTTTATGCAATTTATTCAACATCAGGCGAGAGCGGCTCTTGTCCAAAATGTAGGTGGAAACACTGAAAACTCTCGGACGGTCACTACTAAACAGTTCAAGGAGCTGGGACCACCAGAGTTTATTGGAGAGCCAAAACCACTTAAGGAGGAAACATGGATAAAACAGATCACCATGATATTTGATGTCTTGGGATGCTCCGAGGAGCAAAAGGTCCCCTTCACCACCTTCATGTTGCGTAAAGAGGGAGATTACTGGTGGGAGTCTATAAAACGTACCCAGCCTGACGTACTCAAGATGTCTTAGGAAACGTTCCAAGAGCTATTCAACGACAAGTACTTTCCCGAGAGTATTCGTCACATGAAAGAGGTGGAGTTTATTAAGTTGGAACAAAACAATATAACCGTGTTGCAATACGAGGCTAAATTTGCGGAGTTATCCCAGTTTGCATCCCATTTGGTCGATAATAAGGAGCGAATGACGCGAATGTTTTTAAGAGGTTTAAAACCGGAGATACGTCAATATCTTATTTCTTATAAACTGTGTTTGTACTCAGATGTTGTAAATAGGGCTCAGTTATTAGAGCGCGGTAACGAGTCAACGCAACCAAGAGAAAGCAGCCAGCAGCATAAAAATACCAGTGGTATCAGTCATTGAAGCGGTGACAACAAACACGGAAGAAATCAACATGCCAGAAATGGTAACCACTTCGGTGGTAATCATGGCCAAGACAGTAAAAATGGATATTTCAAGAAAAGGAGATTCAACAATGATGAAAAGACATCAGCACCAGCAACTGGGGTTAAGGAAGGAGAACGACCACCTTTCATATGCTTCAAATACGGAAGGGAGGAACATATCAGTCCAAACTGCGCGATGCCATATCCAAAGCGTGTTATAATTGTGGAAGAGAAGGTCACCAAGCCCGATTTTGTCGTTCACCGAAGACAAGTTCAGCTAGGATAGAGGCACCAAAGGTCGTCCCAGAAAAGTCAAAGCTGGTGGTGTAAGGGAGAGCATTTTTCGTGACCTCCAAGAAAGTAAGGAACCCGAACGAGGTCATCACGGGTAAGCTTATCATAACTCTATCGAAATCTATACCTTATTTGATATCGGTTCTACCAATTCTTTTATTTCTCATACTTGTGCTCAACGATTAAATTTGATTCCGGAGAAATTAGACTTTGACTTATCTGTGGAAACTCCACTGGGAAAAACCTTCATTACATCCACTGTTTATAAGTCTTGTTTGGTTCAAATCGGTACCCTTACATTACTTGTCGATCTTATTTC
Source organism: Panax japonicus (assembly GCA_020205505.1). Taxonomy (NCBI): domain Eukaryota; kingdom Viridiplantae; phylum Streptophyta; class Magnoliopsida; order Apiales; family Araliaceae; genus Panax; species Panax japonicus. The sequence goes on from CM035113.1 coordinate 49,785,471, forward strand.
ATTGAAAATACTTGCATTTGATGTGATTCTAGGGATTGATTGGTTAACTACTCATCATGCAAAAATTGATTGTTTTCGTAAGGTTGTTAGCTTTCATATTCCTAACCAACCTATTATGTGAATTCAAGCAACCAAACTATTAAAATCAATCACTGTCATCTCAAGCCATAAAGCTATTCATTTATTAAAAAACGGATGTCAAGCTTTCTTAGCTCATGTCACGGATCTAAACAAAAATACGTCAGTTTTGAATAATATTTCTATTGTTAATGAATTTCCTGACGTATTCCCTGAAGAACTTCTTAGCCTACCCCCAGAGCGTGAAATTGAATTTGTATCGACCTTAAACCCGATACAAAACCCATTTCCAAAGCCCCATATCGAATGGCTCCTATTAAACTTCCGGAGTTAAAGACTCAATTGTAAAAATTGTTAGACATTGGCTTTATTCGTCCTAGTACTTCTCCTTGGGGTGCTCCTGTTCTATTCGTGAAGAAGAAAGATGGGAGTATGCGACTTTGTATTGATTATCGGGAGTTGAATCATGTCACCATCAAAAATAGGTATCCATTGCCACGTATTGATGACCTGTTTGACCAGTTGCAAGGAGCCAAATTCTTTTCAAAGATTGATCTTCGTTCCGGGTATCACCAATTGAAGATTAGAACCGATGACATTCCAAAGACGGCTTTCAGAACTCGGTACGTGCATTATGAATTCCTAGTCATGTCCTTTGGATTGACTAATGCTCCTGCTGCCTTCATGGATATGATGAACCGAGTATTCAAGGAATATTTGGATCACTTTGTGGTCGTTTTTATTTATGACATCCTTATTTATTCCAAAAGCCGTGAAGATCATGAGCAACACTTGAGGCTGATACTCCAAAAGCTTCGTGAATATAAGATTTATGCCAAGTTGAAGAAATGAAAGTTCTAGCTTGAGGAAGTAGCTTTCCTTGGGCACGTGGTATCAAGTCATGGAATATCTGTTGAACCAACAAAGATTGAAGCTATTCAAAGCTGGGAGTAACCTAAATCAGTGACCGAAGTACGTAGCTTTCACGGCTTAGCTGGTTATTATCGGAGATTCGTAGAAGGATTTTCTTGAATCGCTACTCCACTAACTCAGCTGACTCAGAAAGATACAAAGTTCGATTGGAGCGAGGAATGTAAGAAGTGTTTTAAAGAACTCAAGAAGAGACTCATTTCAGCACCTGTTCTAACAATACCATCTGGTTCTGAAGGATTTGTCATCCACAATGATGCTTCGGGCAAAGGGTTAGGATGTGTTCGCATGAAACATGGGAAAGTCATAGCCTATGCCTCATGACAACTAAAAGAATATGAGAGGAATTATCCTACTCATGATCTAGAGTTGGCAGCTGTTGTCTTCGCACTAAAGATTTGGAGGCATTACTTGTATGGGAAAAAAGTGGAGATCATTACGGATCATAAAAGCCTCAAATATTTCTTAACTCAAAAGGAACTCAACATGCGACAACGACGTTGGCTTGAACTGTTAAAAGATTATGATCATACCATCCAATACCATCCTGGAAAAGTGAACATGGTAGCGGACGCATTGAGTAGAAGATCATATGCAAGTGTGAATGCGATATTGTCAACGCAAAGGCCTATTTTATGTGACTTGCAAAGGATGGAGATAGAGTTAAAGACTCCAAGGACCCATGTGATGATGGCGAATATACTAAGAGAATCGACTTTAATTGATAAAGTTAAAGTTGCTAAAGCTACAGACCTGAAGCTGATGCGTATAAGGAAGAAAGTTCAAGAAGGTGCTATGCCGGAAGCAAGAATCGATGAAGAAGGAATACTTCGAGTCAACTCCAGACTTTGTGTTCCTAACGACCCTGATTTAAATTATAAAATCACAATGGAGGCGCACAACACACCGTTTGCAATCAATCCTGGGAGTACCAGAATGTATCATGATCTTCGACATACATTTTGGTGGGGCAATATTAAGAGAGAGATAACACTGTTTGTCTCAAGGTGTCTAACGTGTCAACGAGTCAAGGCAGAGCATCAAGTACCAAAAGGTCCGTTGCAACCACTTGAAATTCCAGAATGGAAGTGGGAGCACATTACCATGGATTTCTTTACCGGTCTTCCTAAGGTTTCTCAAGGTATAGATGCGATTTGGGTCATTGTTGATAGATTGACCAAGTCTACTCATTTCTTACTGATACGAGAACTTATACACTTGAATGTCTTTCTCGTATGTACATAAACGAGATTGTAAGAGTGCATGGTATGCCAGTATCCATAGTTTCTGATCGAGACCCAAGATTCACTTCACGATTTTGGGTTAGTTTGTAGAAAGCTATGGGCACAAATTTAAGATTTAGCTCGGCATATCATCCTCAGACGGAGGGACAGTCAGAGAGGACTATTCAAACTCTTGAAGATCTATTAAGACTCTGTGTCCTTGATTTCAAGGGAAGTTGGGACAAGTTCTTATCATTGGTGGAGTTTTTCTACAACAACAGTTATCAAAAAGTATTGGCATGGCTCCATTCGAAGCGTTGTGTGGAAGAAAGTGTTGTTCTCCAGTATATGCTAGGATGAGGTGGGTGAAGCAACGTTGTTGGGACCGGAGTTGGTACGTATGACTACGGAAAAGATTCAAACGATCCGGCAACATATAAAAACCTCACAAGATCGACAAAAGAGTTATGCTGATCTTCATCGAAAGGATGTGGAATTCGATATAGGAGATCATGTGTTGTTACGAGTTGCTCCGTGGAAAGGAGTTATGAGAATTGGAAAGAGTAGAAAACTCAATTCTCGATTCATTGGCCCATTTTTAATCCTCGATCGAGTAGGAACTGTGGCCTATAGACTCGCTTTACTGCCAAGTATGTCTCGTGTTCATAACGTTTTTCACAAATCCATGTTACATAAATATGTGGAAGACCTGAACCACATTATTGTTAGACCAATCGGGGAAAATTCTTTTTAATAGGGAATATTCGTACAACGGCACAATCATTGGTGGACCCCACAATGAAATTATTGTTTAATTGGGAAAATGACAAAAATACGTTATGAAAATAACGGCGGAAGTTTTACCGTTAACTGTTAAAACACCCGAAGTTAAAAGTACAGTAATACGCGTGGTTACATAGTAGCGCACGGTATTAATTATTGATGCTTACATGATAAGTCATTCAGTTTTGTTGGTATTATTAATGTAATAATACAGAAAATCTTTTTATAATAAACAAAATACTTTTATAAAGTTATTCTATAAATAGAATATATTATATTCTATTATGCATAGTGTTATATAGTGTCTGCATAGTGTTTTACATAGTAAAATCTTTTTATATAAAACAGAATACTTTAATAAAGTTATCTATTCTATTAGACAATAATTAGAATATATTATATTTTATTATGCATAGTGTTTGTATAGTGCCCGCATAGTGTTTATATACTAAAATCTTTTATAAAGTTATTCGTTTTATTAGATTATAAATAGAATATATTATATTTTATCTAAAAGATTTTGCTTTAAATATGGACCATTAGATTAAAGTAAATCAATCTGGACCGTTCACGAGTTAGTTACAATGCAGTCCATTTTTCTATAAATAGAAGCTCATTCCTTTATTAATTTCTTACAAATTCACTAAAACTCTAGAGAGATAAACTATAGAGAGAAAGAAAAAGGTATTCTGCTACTTCACTACTTATATATCCAGTACTCTTCTTCTTAAGGTAGGGAATATTATTTGTTGTACTCGTAAGGGGTGTTATTCTTTTGTATTCATGAAGAGAACTTATGTTATTCCTTTCTTTATTATTATATTGGAATAACCTGTGTACGCGGGCTACCCTATACTTCGTGACATTCTTCTATTATTCCGTCTTTATTATTCGGTTGGAATATCCTGTCTGTATGTTTTACGCCGGACCCGATTCCGTCTTTATTATTCTGTTGGAATATCCTGTCTGTGCGTTTTACGCCGAACCTGGTTCCGTCTTAATTATTATTTTGTTGGAATATCTTATCTGTGCGTTTTACATCGGACCTGATTCCGTCCATATTAGTATTTTGTTGGAATAACCTATCTATGCAAAGTACCGCAATCATGGTGATTTTTGTTTTTATTCCATTCTTTATTATTCTGTTGGAACATCCTATCGGTGCGAATTGCCTGACCTGGTTCCGTTATTCAGTATTCTGTTGGAATAACCTGTTTATGTGAATTACCGCATGCATGGTGATTTATTTTGTTATTCCATTCTGTATTATACTCAGTTGGTTAAAGTTTTGACTTCTATACTCCACGAAATTAGTGGAATATCCTTGATATTTGCTCTTCATCTATACCGCATGCATGATAATTTTTTTTGCATTATCTTAGTCATAATATTTCTTACTGGACTAGTTAAGATCACCCTTTCTTTCACTGTTCTCTTCAGGAAATGAGAATATAGCTGGGATGAGTCGGGGAACAGAGTGATGGAACAGATGATAGTATTAGTAGTCCTCACTATCTGTTAAATAATGTGACAATAAATGTAATAAGGAATTATTTTGAGAGTGAATATTGTCTAGAAAACATTATTTGTATTAAAAATCATATCTCTCTTGTTGTATATTAAAGATTATATTTGTATTCTGTACCATGTATTTGGCGACTCAAAATAGGTGATGCATACCTATTTTGGGGGCGTCACATATGGCACTGGATTTGCGTTAGCTTCCCTATTGTATGCATTTTCCTTGGGGCTCTGTTAACGTTGTTGTCTTCTTCTAGGAGACATCTTACTGTTTAAAACTTGAACTATTAGATCATAGTTCATCCACACATTAACATTTTCAAACTTATCTTAACCACTTATATATAACACATAATATTTCTTAATAAAAGAAATGATAATACTTTATTCATTTATTACATTACCACATCACAAAATTGCCACACTACTATTTATATTATTTATCCCAAAATAATAAAATTCTAGGATTATTACATCACATTCCACTATTTAATCCAAAAGTTAGGATCCACATCTATTAATTTTCATTATAATTTATATATCAACTTATTATTTTTCTTGCAATCTACAAGAACATTCCACGTTGTACAACTTCATTGCGCTCTTGCTCCACGATACGAATCGTCATGGGATTCGAAGATTAAATTCTAAGTTTCATCATTCGCTTGGCGCTCTTTGACTTGTCTTCAACAACGATCTATGCATTTAGAAGCCTTCACTCATGCGTCTTCAGCTCTCGCACACTTTGCTGACTTCTTTCCCCAGTCATTCCTGCGCAATCTCATTCCCAGCTAATAACTATCATCTTAAATATTCTGACCGTTCTGACTGAGCTAATATCCACTCTACATCTGCAAATGGTGCAGTACGGTCTTGAGTCGCGACATATTCTTATGCTAACGTGGCTTGGTGCTTTACGGCTAGACCTTCTAATTTTTCGACCTTCTTTTATAACTCAATGTTATGATCACACACCTCGTTGGAGGAATTCCCCCCTCCTCGTTTTCATCCTTCACCTTTATCACCCCAACTTTATCCCCTCGTTCAAACTCAAGCCTATACCTAAGGTCTACAATAGAAATCAAAGGGTATGGCTTTCCCAATACCAACAATACTAAGACTATACAACTTCTAAGGTTCCTAATCCTTATCATCCTTCGTCAGTCATTCTGACAACGAAGTTTTAACATCCCCAAAACTTGATATGTATAATACATGCTACTCCTAAGTACTCACGAGCACATAAGTCATTAACACATAAGCACATATAGTCTTTTATCATTTTATCTTCAATGAATTTCCTTAATTCATTCCTTAGAACTCAATAAGATTTTATCATATCTATATTTTCGATCTCCTAGAAGGTTATAGCCTAAGGTTTTCCCTATCTAAGGTTCATAACCTAAGGCTTTGATTCCAACTTTTGACACCCCCAAATCCCGGTACTTCATTACCTCAAGATTTGGTGTTCACTTAATCAAAACATTCATATCTAACTACCCAATCATAATATAATTGAATAATAAAACCTACCCATATAGGATTACGTTAATAAAAACAATATCTCTCAGGTTATCTAACCTTTATTACAATCATCAACGGAACTTAAAACATGATTATAATTAAATATATTACATAAGATTCATAAATAAAAATAAATTAAATGATGTCGTATAATTAAGCACTTTGTCCTTGCTCTTGTTTGTATAAAGCTCTTCAAATTTCTTAACTCCATCTGCATTGTTTTGTGCAAGAGTGAGGAAACAATTGCCCACAAGAAGGATACTATACAATAACGGTTTATGAATGACAATTAACCGAGTTTCCAATGGTAAAGTATTCTTACCGGGACAATTAACTTTAATTCAACAACTATGAGTTCAAAGGAATAATGAACGTTAAGTTAACAATAGATATCAACATCAAAGAATACACCGAGGGTCATAAGACCACGAACTATAATCTATGTTTCAAGTATTTCTACTTTAACCTTTAACAGTCTAAAAGACTATAATCATCATCTTCATCCTAGGTTAACAGGTGTTTCTACTGTAACCTTTAACAGTCTAAACGACTATATGGACCATCATTCCGTACTCCAGGTGATCAGCCCTTTCTACTATGTATTGCGCAAACATTTTAACACTATTGCATATTTCATAAATAATTCCCTAATAATAGGGTTGTTCATCTCATCATAGATCATCAGGTTCCGAACCAAATGAGGTTTTGTTGGGAATTAGCTTCCAAAGAATTCTAGATCTTTAGAATGCTCATCAACCAAGTACTGGTTGAATCAGATAGAAACAAATAACTATTTAAGAGTTTGATTATAATATGTTCATGAACAAGGTATATCGGTGAATCAATAAGAAATAGAGTATTAACAAGTGCTAAATTGAACAAATGTTATCATCGACAATATGCTTTCAAAATTTGTGTGAGTACATATGCAAACCAAAAGAAGTTTGATTTGGGTTGACTTCAAGGGAAATTTAGAGTTTAGAACATTCATCAACTAAGAATTAGTTGAGTTGGTAAAGAGTCGCTAGACAACTTAGAGTTCGGTACAATAATGTAAGATAGTACAATGATATTGGAGAACGAAGATCAAACAATAGTTATTAGTAGCTGAATAAACAACATTACTAACTTTGAATAAATAAGGTAATCTTGTCTGAAATAAAGAATATCTAACTTGTTCAACAATTAAATGAGAGTTAAAGAATTTGCATGACAATAAATCGTTAAATAAGAGGTTAGAGTTAGAGAATCTGCATAAGTATAACGTAATAGTGAAAAGTAACCTTGCTGAATAATAAAGTAGCAAAGGTTAGGGAACTTGCCTCTTGCGTAAGCTATACAATTACAATTCACTTACTCCAATATCCTACACATTTTAGTGCAATCACAATATCTATTAGACATGTTAACATCCACTTCCAAAATAACACCCATTATAGCTAACTTGTTAATTTAGTACAAGTCTTATGCTACTAGATAAATATCAAAAATTCCAAGTGTTAACCTTTATAATACTTATTTACTAATCCTCATTCTAAATAAATCACAACATGTCATTTTCATAATTTTCTAAATTCTTATAACTTTAGAATCACTAACCACATAACACTATATTTTTTTAACCTTGTCGTTACACATTTGACACATTAACATAACCTTTGACCAAGTTATAGTGGTGTTACAAAGTCTGCAGCAGCAGCAGACTTGTGACTCCCCCCAAATTCGGGTCTCTTCCAACCCGACATATGGTGCTCCACGGTGCTACAGTTCACACAAACATCCAATTGAAATGCATCAAAAGAACGAATATATGTTATATATATTCCAAAACAATACTACCATTCCCCAGGTTCTTTATAACCGTTACATTTGTTTTTGTTATAATTTTAAATATTAACAATACAAACCTATATTATTACATAGGTAATCTACAAGTTCGTTTTAGCCTTCACTTTATCCTTAATGAATTTTGCGGTCCATTCGGTCTAAGCTGCATTCATATGGTTCAAGCAAGAGTGAGCATAACAAGCTCAAGAAGTACAATAATTTTATTTTTAAAAGCATGATTGAAACATAGGAATCGTATATCTTTAATAACTGGATGATAGTTACGAAGTACAATCAATAACTTAAAATAGCATTTCCTTTCCTTCAAAACATTTTACAATAACAATATTTAGTAATACATCAATTTTGGTTCAAGACGTGAACGTCTTATAGTTTCTTTGAAAAGGACAACCCAGCACAAAGTTTGTAAGTTCGGCATATCATAGGAGCACTTCTAGGTGATCAGCCTGTAGTACTCTATGTTGATCAACAATACATCCTTGGATTGCTTACTTAATTCATTAGGCTTGCTATTAATCCAAGTCCAATTGAATTCTATCAAATCCTTAACTCAAAATCGAATAAGAACTATTCGTACTCTACGTGTATAACTCACGTATTCTCTTCGTCTAACACTCATACGATATTCGTATTATACGTTGTACTATTCTTCCTACCATACTTATATTCGAACAAGTATAATACTTGTATCTCATACGTATAATAACCTAAATGTTTATACGTATTACATTTCCCTTTCAGAAATCTCTTTCACTAACCCTTAGGTTTTACTTCCGCAAACAAAAACTTTGTTTGCCATAACGGAAATATTATCGGAAATTCCATTATATCTTCATATTATATCATTATGCGTTTCTCAGAATTTCGAACCTAAGCTCCGAACGAAATTGGATGAATAGTGTTTTTACGGGAAAATTCTCGAAAAACATTCCTTTTCGTCTTGATAATTCAAAATAATTAATCCTATCACATAGCCAGAATACTAACCACATTAATACATTCCAGGTCATAGTGTGACCTTCAAACACCTTACTCACATAATTAATCAATTAAATTCATTTAATCCACATAATCAATTAAAAATTTAATTCGCTAAAAATCCAAAATTCTCGGGCGTTACATTCTTCCCTCCTTATAAGGATTCTGTCCCCAGAATCTCGCTATTCTTACATAAACAAATGAGGAAACTTTTCCTTCATTTTACTTTCGAGCTCCCACGTTGCTTCTTCAGCATCGTGGTTACTCCAAATTACCTTTACTGAAGGTATTACTTTATGTCTCAAGACTTGTTCCTTCCTATCAACAATCTGAATCGAAAGTTCTCCATATGTTAAGTCTTTTTCTACATGAATAGATTCATATTCTATTACGTGCTTGTAGTCCGGTTTATATGGACGCAACACTGACACGTGAAACACATTGTGTATTCTTTCCATCTCTAGAGGTAAAGCTACTTCATAAGATACCTCTCCTACCCTTCGTAAAATTTCAAAAGGTCCTACAAACCTTGGACTTAACTTCCCTTTCTTCCCAAAATGTATCTTCCATTTCCAAGGCGACACTTTTAGAAAGACATACGATCCCACTTTAAAATCCCCTCTTCTCTCGATGAGGATCTACATACTTTCTTTGTCTATCTTGAGTCGCTACTGTGACACCCCCAAATCCCGATATTTCATTACCTCAAGATTTGGTGTTCACGTAATCAAAACATTCATGTCTAACTACCCAATCATAATATAATTGAATATTAAAACATGCCCATACATGATTACTTTAATAAAAACATTATCTCCCAAGTTATCTAACCTTTAATCATCATATAAGTACGGAAATAAAATTATTACATCACATCATTATTAAAAGTATATCGTTATAACAATAAAGTAAAATTACAAGTCTTCATCACTTGTACATTTTTTCCTTTCCTTTGTTAGTTGTAGGTTTATCTACCTTCTCAACCATAGCTGCAATAAGTGTATAAATATGCAAGAGTGAGTAAACATAGCTCACTTAAAATAAGAATAAATATCTTTACAACATTTACCAAATAATAGGCTCAATAGAACTGAGTGATATGTTCTATTAACATTACAACATTTTCTGATTCATAGGCTCAATAGAACTGAATCATATGTTCTATTAACATTCTTAAATATACTACTAATGGTAAAATGACCATGAACCATGTCCAGAGTTATAAGTAATCTTACAACTTTAACTTTAATAGTCATATGACTATAAGGACTCCACGTACTTAGGGGGATCAATCCTTCGTACAATGTATTGTGCACAACCATTTCAATGCTAAGCGTAAACCCCTAAACATAAGGTTGTTCGTCTCAGTATTTAGAGTACAAGTCTGCACCAAAGAAAGTTTGGATTTGATAAGATTTCAATGGTAATTAAAGTTTAATAATCATCAACTAACGAACTAGTTGAATCAACAACGCTTGATAACGCTATAGTTGTTTAATAACAACATAATTTAAAACATTTGAGAATCATAAATGAACTGATTATACATATCAAACTCATGCTTGAAATAACTATAGAGCATAAGCATTCAATAAATTGAATAAAATGGTTAACCTTTGCTTGAACAGTAAAATAAGATAAGGTTTGAGTCTTATAACATTAGAAATGAAATTCCTGAACGTACATTTAACTGATAGCAAGCTAGAAACTAAAAACTTTCCCAACAAGGTATTAACTCATGCAAAGAATTAAAACAGTTCAATAATAGAAACGTGAGTTCAAAACTACGTTCCTTATACAATAATAGAACTTAAGAAACTTGTTTAACTTTAACAAGTTAGAATGAATCAATCAATAAGAATTTCCAATAACATTGGAGTTAGAGTTTGCTCGAATGAATTTTAGGAACAATTGACTTATTCAATAACAGTTAAGATAAAAAGCTTGCTCAATCAAAAGCATGAAGTTATACAATATAATAATAGAACTAACTCAACGAAAGTGTAGAGTTAGAAAACTTGCCTCGAGCGTAAGCTAAAATATTAAAACTCACGTTCACCTATATACAGTATTAAAACCACAACATCTATTAGACATACTAATATTCACTTTTCAATATAAATCGCATTACTAGCTAAACTAGTTATTTTAGCACAAATCTTATGCTACCATTTACATTTCAGAATTCCCAAGTGTTAATCATCACAACACTTAACTAACGTTCATTCTATAAACTAAGTTATCACATAACACGTTCTCGATTTACTAATTATTTTTGCAACCTTCAGCTTACTAACCACAATTCACTATGTTATGTTAACCTTAACATTACACATTTAACATGCTAACACAATTTCAAACCATGCTATGACGCTTTCCCAAATCTACAGAAATAGCAAAAGCCATAATCTCAAACCGGGGTATGGCGCAGCTGCGCCATACAAAGGCTTGGGACCAGTGCAGCTGAGCCAGCGCAGCTGCGCCATTTTCTGCCTTGGCACTGGTGCAGCTGCGTCGGTGTTCAGACAGACGCAGAGAAGGGTAATGAATAGTAGCCAACTTTAGCCCAACAAACACAAATTTCACCCAATAGACAGTAATATCAACACGTAAAATAAATATACAACCATCATAAACATGATTACTCATATTTACAACCAATTAGAACAATTTAACACCAACTAAAACTATTTTCATTTCCCAAAATTCATATTTAAATGCAAAAACTCATTTTTTGATATTCATTCTAAAATTATCACTGTGAATTCAATACTTGACCAAATCATCTCATTTAAATTATGTTATGTTCGTATCTCAATGAACTATCATATACAAGCGTCAATTTACAGTTTAAAATAAGAATTGACTATCTAAATTGGTACTTACCTAAGCCATACAAAGAATACATATACTGACAAGTTTTCTTCCTACTGTCAAATGAATTTAGCATCCAATTCTCTTGTTTAAACATAAACTCTATCATTATAGCATGTATAACCACCATAACTAAATTACATAACAAAATTTGGAAGAAATATAATTCACAAAGTATAGAAAAACTTTGTCATAGTTCACATATGTAAACATATACATATATATATATATATATATATATATTAGGGTTGTATAAAAATACCTTTAAATTACTTGCAATCCTTTTTGATAAACACTGAAAAATGCTCTGAAATCCTTCTCTCTCAAATTCTCTCAACTGTCTCTGTAATTTTCTGAACTCTCAAACTCTTCTCTTCTCTAAGCTTAGACTAGACAACTAACAAGTATGCGTAAAAATAAAATTGACACCTTAATACACTTACTAGTTGGAAGACCCCAACTTTTTGAATAAAGATTAAATTTTCTCAAAATATATTTTTGAATATTATGGTGTGGATTTGATATATTGTTATAGTTGTGGGTAATATTTACAAATTTTGCAAAGTACGTAAGTTGTTATATAATATTCGATTGGTCGGGGAATATTCATTTTAACAGGAAATATTCGTACAACAACACAATCATTGGTGGACCCCCCACAACGGAATTATTGTCGAATTTAGAAAACGACAAAAATACTTTATGAAAATAACGGCGGAAGTTTTAACGTTAACTGTTGAACTACCCGGTACTAAAAGTATAGTAATATGCGTGGTTGCATAGTAGCACACGATATTGATTATTGATGCTTACGTGAGAAGTCACTCAGTTATACTCAATTATTGCTACAGTAATTGTTGCATCATATCTCTCATATTATTGATTCGATTATTGTCATAGTATCATCTGCATAATATGTTATTTTATTAAATCAATAATTGAGGCGACAAAGTTATTTATATTATTAAATTGTAATATTTATAATGTCTAGAAGTTCTATCAAGGAGAGGTTTGGTCACCTAATTGCGCGCCAATAGGGAGAAATCCTTATTGGAAAACTCTCTCTTTCCTGGGAATGACCTGATTGATAAATATTGTGAGTTATAATATTAATGATGAATGTTATTAAAATTGAAGTTGTGTTCGGAGTTGAATTTGGAGACGCGGACGTGATATTTGAGTCCGGAATGATGAAATTATTAAAAATAGTCTATAAACACAAAATTTTTCGGAATACTCTATTTGGTCAAAAAGTCAACAGTTGACTTTTTCGGGAAAAGTCAAACTTCAAAGTTTCAAATTTTATATTTTTGATAAAATGGTTTCATTGTTTTGGAATTATTTGTGTTAATGAAAATCGACAATTATTTCGATAATAATTGATGTTTGGAGGTTATATTGACCAATCGGGTATTTAACCGGATAAATGAGCAATTGATTGCTATTATTTCAAATGATTATAAATATTTGTTCACATATGTATACTATTGTTTCACATTCTTGTTACTATTAGGGGAGTCTGTGCAGGATTGATAATACTTGCATGACTAAGTTAAAAATAGAGGTATAGATGGAAGTACTATACTATAATTCGTATTTTCACATGTCTAGAACTATTGATTCACAAAATTTACTATTGAATCAAATTATTTACTATTAGGGGAGGTGGTGCAAGTTTGATAATACTTCCATGACTAAATTAAAAATAAAAGAAAAGTTAGAGGTATTGTACTGAAATTTTTCGAGCCCCAAAACGTGCAATTATCGAAACTATATTTTTTCTATAAATAGAAGCTCATTCTTCCTTCATTTCTCACTAATTCACAAAAGCTTTAGACTGATTATTATAGAAAGAAATTATAGAAAGAAGAAGAGAAGTCTGCTACCTCACTATTCTAGTATCCACTTTTTCTAAAGGTAGGGAGTATTATTTCTTTCTAATCCATGAAGAGAACTTCTGTTATTCCATTCTTTATTATTCTGTTGGAATAACCTGTATACGTGGGCTACCCTATACTTGGTAAAATTCTTCTGTTGTTCCATTCTTTATCATTCTGTTGGAACATCCTGTCTGTGCGTTCTACGCCGGACCTGGTTCCATCTTTATTATTCTGTTGTAATATACTGTCTATGCGTTTTACGCCGGACCTGATTCCGTCTTTATTATTCTATTGGAATATCCTGTGTGTGCGGTTTACGCCGGACCTGATTCCGTCTTTATTATTCTGTTGGAATATCATGTCTGTGCGTTTTATGCCGGACCTGATTCCGTCTTTATTATTCTATTGGAATATCCTGTCTGTGCATTTTACGCCGGACCTGATTCCGTTATTTAATATTCTGTTGGAATAACTTGTATGTGCGGTCTATCGCATGCCTAGTGATTTCTTTTGTTATTCCATTCCTTATTATACTGAGTTGGTTAAAGTTTTGACTTCTATACTCCATGAAATTAGTGGAATATCCTTGATATTTGCGCTTCATCCAGTATCTTTTCATGGAAATATTATTCTGAGCATTCTTAAATTTTACTCTACAAAGCAGTATTATGTTGACAATTTGGATGTTATTAGTTCCTGGATAAAATAATTCTTGAACTTGATTTATTGAATTCTTATATCATTGTCATCATCTTTATGTTTATATTTTGTTGAAAGTCATATGTGGCTTATAGTGCATAGATGGACTTGGTATGATTATGACCACGGATTATTCGATGTAATCATGACCGTAACGTTACAAATGATGTGGTAAAAGTCCCCATTGGCCCGTAGTGCATTGATGGACAGTTGTTGGCATGATCATGACCATTACTGAATACACAAATATTCTTGGCCCGTACTGCATGGATAATTGTGGTCGTCATACTAAAGAATATCCTTGGCCGTAGTGCAGGGGTGATTCGATGATGTGGATTATTTATTAAGCTGAGTCCCAGGGATAAAAGTGATGAAAAACCTTTTAAATTATAAAAGATAATAGATTTTATTCCCTACTTGATTCTTTTAATGGTCTGCTTGTTCCGCTGCAGTTAAACTTGATGGTTGTTATATTATATCAGTTTAACAATGTTGAAGGCTAACGATAATATATTCTGCATTAACATAGTCATAATATTTCCTACTGACTAGTTGAGCTCACCCTTTTACTTTTATTGTTCTCTTCAGAAAATGAGAATGTAGTAGGGACTAGTCCGGGAACGGAGTGACGGACCAGATGATAGCATTAGTAATCCTCACTATTCAGTGAAATAGTGGAAAATAAATGTAATAATATTTAATTTGAGTTTGAATATTGTCTAGATGACAATATTTATATTAAAACTCACAGCTTATGTTTTGTCGTACTTTACACGACAGTTGTATAATTAAGTTGTATTTGTATTCTGTACCATGTATTTGACGACTCAGAATAGGTGATGTATACCTATTTTGGGGGCGTCACACTAATGATATTAACAGTTATAACATAAACGTATATAATATAAATATATTTTATTTATTATTTTATTTATATTATTTATTCTATTTATTTCAAAAACTAGAAATCTCAAAAGCCATAAGGCTTGTATGGAAAAACCCTTTAAATATTAAAGAATTAATATATTAAGCCTTATTTTGCAAAAACTAAATTAAACTACTTTAATTTATTTTCATAACTCCTTATAATATAGTTATTTGTTACACTATAATTAATCAAGCTTTCATATTTAATTTTAATTAATTCAAATAACAATTAATTAAATTAATCATTTAATCACATAACTCAATACATCTCATTAACCATTAAATTAAAATATCAATATAACAATCATTTCCTTAATTCATCAACTATTTATTTAACAAATAATTCTCCAAATAAAATTTAATCAATTAAACAAATATTTATTCAAAGATAAACACATCCATTAAATATTTATATAATTCAATAAATATTTAATATTACAATTAAAATTCTAGAAAGTTATATCATTCCCTCCTTAAAATGATTATGTCCTCAGAATCATAATTCAAACAATCAAATCATCACATTCTTCCCTACTTACAAATATTCTGTCCCCAGAGTCGAAGACATAGATTAAATAAATAACTCAGGGTAATTTTTTATCATTACAGTTTCGAGTTCTCACGTTGCCTCTTCGACATTGTGGTTTTTCCATATCACCTTCATAGAAGGTATCACTTTATTTCTGAGCAATTGTTCTTTCCTGTCGATAATCTGCATAGTAGTCTCTTCATAAGATAAATCTTTATCGAATTTCAATGGTTCGTACTCAATCACGTGCTTGTAATCGAGTTTATACGGTCGTAACACCGAAATATGAAAAATATTATGAATGTTTTCCAATTCTGGAGGCCGTAGAGCTACCTCATAAGCCACTTCCACCAATCTTCGTAGTATTTCAAACGGTCCAATAAATCTTTGGCTGAGCTTTCCTTTCTTGTCAAAACGAATTTTCCCCTTCCAATGAGAAACTTTTAGTAAAAAACGAAATTTTCTACTTCAAATTCGCGATTCTGCCTATGTTGATCGGCATACTTTTTCTGTCTGTCTTGGGTTGCTACCAATCTTGTCCTGATGAGTTTGACAACTTCAGTAGTTTGTTGTACCAGTTTTGGTCCTAACAGTTGGCGTTCACTGAATTCATCCCAACACAGTGGAGTTCTGTACTTTTTGCCGTACAATGCCTTGTAAGGTGGCATGCCGATGCTCACGTGGTATCTATTGTTGTAGGCAAATTCTACCAACGATAAATGTTCATCTCAGCTTCCTTTGAAATCCATGATACATGCTCTCAGTATATCTTCCAACGTTTGGATTATTCGTTCGCTTTGCCTGTCGGTTTGCGAATGGTATGCTGTACTCATTCGCAACTGTGTTCCCATACATTCTTGTAGTCTCTTCCAGAAGTTTGATGTGAACCTTGGAACTCTATCTGACACAATTAACGTTGGAACTCCATGTCTTGACATGATCTCTTTAACGTACAGTTTTGCTAGCTGATTAAGATTAAATCTAATCTTTATTGGCAAAAAGTGTGCAGATTTTGTCAATCTGTCCACTATTACCCATACCGTATCGTATCCTTTCTGAGTCGTTGGAAGACCTGCCACAAAATCCATTGTGATATGCTCCCATTTCCATTTCGGTATTTCCAATGGTTGAAGTAATCTGCTTGGTCTTTGATGTTCGGCCTTGACCCTTTGACATGTCAAGCATTTTTCCACACATTCGGCAACATCTTTTTTAATGTTCGTCCACCAAAAATGTCGCCGTAAATCTTTATACATCTTCGTACTCCCTGGATGAATCGAATATCTTGTGTTGTGTGCTTCGGTCAAGATTTCGTCTTTAAGCTCTGGTACTGCTGAAACCCAAATTCTTTTCTCGAACCGTAGTAGTCGTTCGGTGTCGATCTTGTATTTTACATCAATACCGTCAACCACTTTCCCTTTGATCGCTTCACATTCTTTATCTTGTAGTTGAGCACTCTTCACTTTGTCCACCAAAGTTGGACTAGCATCTATTTGGAATAGTCATTCATCGATTTCCTTTGGAAATTTGATTTCCAACTCTAGCTTTATCATTGATGAAATAAGCTCCTCTTGAGTAGGTATCAACATCAACTTCTCTCGACCTTTCCTGCTCAAAGCATCTGCAACCACATTCACTTTGCCCGGGTAATAAAAGATCTCACAATCGTAATCATTTATCAATTCCATCCATCTTCTTTGACGCATATTCAGGTCCTTCTGTGTGAAAATATACTTCAGACTTTTATAGTCTGTGTAGATTTCACATTTCTCTCTATAGAGATAGTGTCTCCATATCTTGAGAGCAAATACTACTGCAGCTAATTCCAAATCATGAGTCAGATAACCTTTCTCATAATCCTTCAGTTGTCTTTATGCATACGCAATAACTTTGTCGTTTTGCATAAGAACACAACCCAATCCCTTATGTGAGGCATCACTATACACCGCAAAAATACATGTGCTATCTGGTAATGACAATACAGGTGCCCTGCTTAATTTCCTCTTCAAATCCTGGAGACTTTCTTCACATTTTCCCGTCCAAACAAAATTCAGAATTTTCCATGTCAAATTTGTTAATGGAGTGGGTATCTTAGAAAACTCTTGAATAAATCGTCTATAATAACCAGCCAGTCCCAAGAAACTCCTCACTTTTAATGGTATTCTTAGTTGTTCCCAATTAATTACAGCTTTCACTTTTGATGGATCCACTGAAATCCCATATTTGTCAATCACGTGCCCAAGAAATTGCACACGATCTAGCCAAAATTTGCACTTAGAGAATTTCACGTACAATTTTTCCTTTCTTAGTGTTTGTAATGTCAAACGTAATTGTTTCATGTGTTCTTCTTGAGTTTTGGAATACACCAGAATGTCGTCGATGAATACCACAACAAACTTGTCTAAGAATGGTTTAAACACCCTATTCATCAAATCCATGAATGTAGCAGGTGCATTAGTTAAACCAAAAGACATCACCAAAAACTCGTAATGTCCATACCGAGTTCTGAATGATGTTCGAGGTATATCCTCCTTCCTTATTTTCAACTAGTGATACCCACTTCTAAAATTTATTTTCGAGAAGTATTTAGCACCCTTCAACTGATCAAACAAGTCTTCTATTCTTGGTAATGGATATTTGTTTTTAATAGTGACTTTGTTTAAATCCGTATAATCAATGCAAAGACGCATTGACCCATCCTTCTTCTTCACAAATAACATCGGTGCTCCCCATGGTGATACGCTTGGTTGAATATACTTCTTGTCTAACAACTCTTGCAACTGTACCATCAGTTCCTTCATTTCTACTGGAACAATTATGTACAGGGCCTTCGATATCAGTGATGTCCCCGGCACTAAGTCGATCACAAACTCAATCTCTCTGTCGGGCAGAAGTCCTGGCAAATCCTTTGGAAACACATCCTCAAACTCCCTCACCACTGGTATCTCTTCCATTTTACATTCTTTTTCTGAGTGTCGACTATGTAAGCTACACAGCCCACACAGCCTTGATTCAACAATTTCTTGGCTTGCATAATCGTCAGACATTTCATTTGTTTAGGTGACTTGCTACCAAAGAACACTACCTTTGACGGGGTCATAAGGCTTACACACTTCTTTTGGAAATCAATTATCACTCCATATTTGAACAGCCAATCCATTCCCAAAATAACATCAAATTCTCCAAGTTTTATCATAATCAAATCTACCATCAAGATATTCTCCTTAATGTTCACCCTATAGTTCTTGTATACGAATCTAACAGGGATTACCTCCTTATTCGCAATTTCTATGTTCAAACGGAAATTCAGTTTTTCTCTAGGCAATTCTAACCTCTTAGCAAATTCATAAGAGATAAACGAGCAAGTAGCACCCGAATCAAATAATACATAAGCATCAATATCATTGATATGGATAATACCTGACACGACATCTTTTGATTTCATAGCACCTTGCACAGTCATGTTGAAGGTTCTAGTTGTGGGTTTGTTTGATGATGTACCTCCACTATTACCTCCATTGCTTCTGGTTGTCACTCCATCCTTCTTCTTAGGGCATTCACAAGAAAAGTGATCCTTGGATCAGCACGTGAAGCACACGTTCTTCTTAGGTTTAGTGCAATTTGGGGAAATGTGACCCTCCTGGCCATAATTGAAGCATACTCATTTCGCCATCAAGCACGCACCTTGTGAAACTTCCTGCATGTAGCACATGTTTCAAACTTCTTATTTTGTTGTCTACCCTGCTGGTTTCCAGCACCCATATTTCCATTCCACTTCCTCTTCAAGTTGTTGTTGTTTCCACCACTACCACCTCCATTCTTAATCTCCACCTCGTTCTTCTTCTTTTTATGTTCCTGATTGGACTTAGTCACTACCTCGCCCCCACCTTCAGCGAGTATTGCTTTCTCCATCACTGCTGCGAATGTCTTCAATTGGAATAGGGAAACCCTACTGTATAACTAGGGCTGCAGTTCCTGTTCAAACCTCTACGCCTTGCGTTCGTCTGTGCTGACTTGATAAGGCGCAAATGTTGGGTAAATTCTAGTTACGCACAACACGCAAGTATATGTGGTCTACAAGTAATAAAGAGTAAGTAAAGTATCATTCCCATGGAGAAATAACTAATAAAGTTCACCAAGCATTAACCCATAACCATCTCAGTCTTATTTAAACGAATGATATTATATTTTATATTTAAACTACGAAATTAAATAAACCTAACTAATCCTAGAGTGATACTAGATAATGAAGATCTGAGATTACAATTTCATCTATTGAATCATTTAAATCAATACACTCCATGTTAAGCAAAATTACTTGCACTGGATTGCTAGTCGAGAACACAAAAGTAAAGTCCATCCATCTCTCAATGTACCATACCTATGTCACATATAATCCATAAATTATAGAATACACATGAACACCCACATTACGTATATCACTATATGTCTATATGATTTACAAATAATTAGGGGTTAAGCCCAAATTCTCAATTGACTATGAGCGATGCCTCGGTATATGTCTATCCTAAGCACGAATCATACATTCTATCACCATGTAGAACATATAAACACAAGGTATCAAGATCAAATCTAAACTCATACTTCGTCTTTCAAGTTCATATGGGTTATCACAGTAATTGATGGACAATCAACTACGAAAGTAAGCATGAATCTTAATAGACAGTCCCATAGAAATCATTAAGGTTAACAATTGAACATATCAGATTAAATTAAGCAATAGAATCCATTGCAATCCCAAATTAAAGTTTAACTCATCATAGAATCAAAATCCATAATCCACAATTTATTATACATTGAGAAATAAAGATAGAAGTAAAGAGAAGTTAGGGAATTAGGAATGTAAATATGAGATTCTCCTCTTGGTCTAATTCTGAATTTCCTATGCTCTTCTATTGTTTCAATCTTCAACTCTAATCTAATATAGGGTTCTAATCTAATCTAATCTAAAAAGAAAGAGAAGAAAAGAAAACAATAGTAGCTTTATCCCCCAAGGGGTGTAATCCTCGCATGGGCGCGCGACTTGCAGTAGGTAATGTTGTCCAGCCGGGTGCTCGCTCGGTCGCGCGTTCCCAAGCTTGTCCGGCCGCGTGGCTTCTGTAATTCTGGGTTTTGGTTCTGCTGCTGCAACTGATCTATTCCGTTGCTCCTGCCTTTGCCCATCCACGCTTAGTCTTCTGCTCCACTTGATCCTCGTGCCATGCATATCCCAGCTTGTGCCTCGCTTCTTGAGTCCATTCGCCTCTTGCCTTCTAATTCCACCAAATTAGGCCGTTTCCTGCACTTTTTCACCAAAAGGAGTTTTAAGTATATGCACTACAAAATAATATGAAATGTAACTAAAACACACTAAAATGTACTTGAGATGGGCATAGTTTGCGTGAATTGATACTCCATAAGTAGGTATAAAATGCACTTATCAGCAAACCTCACCAACTCGTTGAATTTAGTGGCATACTCAGATACCTCGTTCCCTGCTTCAGTTCTAGAAATTGTACTTCCAGCTGGCCCTTTAAACTCTCGGGAAAATAGGTCACGAAGAATATCTCCTTAAACCTATCCCAAGTCATCATCCCTGGTCCTCCTCGAGTTTTATTGGCCTGCCACCAATAACTAGCCTCTCGTTTCAACATGAATGTTGCAAAAGCAGTCTTTTTGTCATCCCCTACCCTCGCAACATCGAACACCTTTTCTATCTCCATAATCCAAGTCTGTGCCTCGACTGGATTCACGGACCCGCGAAATTCAGGCTGTCCAACCGCCTTGAACTCCTTAAACGTTGTTCCTTGGTTCTGTGGTTGATTCTGCAACGCTTCTGTCAGTAACATCACTAATTGGCGAACGGGGTTAGCATCAAAATTATCGTTATTGTTGGTTCCTTCGATGCTTCTTTGTCGTGGTGGTTGACGTTTAGGAGGAATTTTCTGTTAAAAATACACCCATTAGATTATTATTCAACTCTTTTAAGTAATTTCTACTTAACTTGCCTCCACAAAAGAAATAGCCACATAACCACATAACATGTGACACCCCCAAATCTGGGTTACCTGACCCCCGAGTTTGGTGTTCACGATCAACAATATAATACCATTTAACTACCCATTCATATATAAATAGGAATATATAAGTCATTAACATATGTTGTTCATACATAAGTCCAAGGTCCACTAACCTTAACATTACAGAAATACCCATTATATATACAAAAAGGGTTTACAAATACAACATATTCATAAGGTTTATTAAAACTAATCCAGCATTTTGCCTTTGCCTTTGTTATTCTTTGATCCGCTGGCCTCTTCGTTCGTAGCTGAAATATTTTATTTAGTAAGGGTGAGAAACAAGTTTGCCCCGCAAATTAAGACATACAATAAATGTATACGAATCAATAAGAACAGACTATCTATGTTGATAGAATGAAACCAAAGTTCAGTGAACTTTAAAATAGTTGAACAAATTATTAATCAATAACAAGTTTTCTCGTATTCTAGGCAACACAATAATCTGATAATGAAAGAGTACAACGCTTTCAAAGTTCTACGATATTCTATTGAATAATCAAGAATCAATTCTACGCAATAACAAAGTGGAATGTTTTCCAGATTTATGTTGAGTGATCACACTAGATCTAGAACTTATTTTCTCGGGTATTTATCAAAGATTTACTTTGATACATACGCAGGAGTATCAGATAACCATAAAGATTAAATCATACCCCTCTGCAAGTACTTAGATCCAGCCAACTCCTTGTACCCTATATTATGCATAATAGTTAACAATGCACAATGGTCGAATATACAACCTAAAATGTTCCCTTTATATAAAAGGTTGTTCTTCTCAGTCTTTGAATCAGAATTTGATTTAACAACGAAATGCACTGATTTCAATTTATGTTTACTTATCGATCTAGCCGAAATAATTGGCATTGATCTATCAATAACAATTGAATTCTCTTCTCGAATTTATCAATCTCTAACAAATGTTCGTCTAACAATAATAATTAGCTAAGACATTTCTCAACATAATTTAACAATAAACAGGAATTATCTGTATTGTCAATTCTATCTTCTATGAATATGAATATCCAACAACAGTTATTCTTCAAATGTATATTCTTCGAATCAGTAATTCAATTTGAATTATTAAACATGCACTAATTGCGAATAATCAACAATAAGTCCCTGGACATGGTATAATCAGCAATAATTAACCACTATAATATTTGAATGAATATAACTCAAGGTTGAGTTAGGAAACTTGCCTTCCGCGTTGATTACGGCTACACAATATAATTAACTACGTTCGTTAGAAATATAATCAACAATGCCGGTCTCACAATTAGCACAATCATTTATAACACGTAACACTGTATTCTACAGTCAAACTTCTCGTAGGCACATTACCACATAGTCACATCAGTGTTTATAACCTATATAAACACTTACCCTGATCAATATGCTGATTATATAAACGGTCTAAAGCCATACATGAAAAGTAAATATGTAAGGCTACAAGCTCGTTACAAAAACAAAATAAAAAAATCAAATATGTCAGATTTGAACCGTTCGAAAGGCTGTCAGACGTTGATCTTACACTTTCTGGGTTACCCAGAAAGTTCATGGTCATGCCCGGTCAACGGGTTTTGACCATGAATAACTATAAATATAGACATGTAATGATTGTGATTTCTTTTACAGAATAAAGACCACATACCAGGCTATAAATTACAACTTTAAAACATCAAAAACAACAAACGAACAAGAATCTGTGGCCTCTAACATTAACTTGTCAGACCACATAATTTGTTCTTGGACAGTTTTGGAAAAACTCGAGTTTAAAACATTTTGATGCTATGGATCTATATTATATCAACATATATCATCTAAAAACATCTTCTAGGAAACATCTAAACACATAAACACGAAATCTTTCTTTGCATATAAGATAAAAGTAGGTTTAGGGTTTATACCTTATATTATCCAATCCTTGATCTTGCCTCACAAATCTGATCTAGGTGTTTAAAATGCTTGGTTAGGGACTGAAATACTTAGAAAATTTCGTGGCTATGGAGAGAGAGAAGTTTGGCTAAGTGTAAAAACATAAATGACTTATGTTTTTGGTTTTCTCTTTCTTTAATCCACCACTTTTGATTCTTGTGGTTAAAATGGTGTGATGTGGCTTCACAAGGCTAGTAATAAGTGTTTGGTAATAATGCAAGAGGTGTGGCAACAATTTTAACCACGTCTCTTTTTACTAGATTATTTATTAAGTAAAGGGTATTTTAGTCATTTTCCTTCTAAATTTAATGGCAACATAGACAATTGGCTCAAA
This sequence comes from Panax japonicus, assembly GCA_020205505.1. Taxonomy (NCBI): domain Eukaryota; kingdom Viridiplantae; phylum Streptophyta; class Magnoliopsida; order Apiales; family Araliaceae; genus Panax; species Panax japonicus. Next base: position 49,809,617 of record CM035113.1, read on the forward strand.
TGTCCAAACCCTTAGGGTTTAACCATAAGGTTCTAACCCTTAGGTTTTAAATATCCAATTCTAGAATTTTTTAATTAGGGTTTAAAAATCAAAAATTAAGAATTTCGAAAATGTAATTAGGGTTTTAAATAGAAATTAATATTTCTAAAGTATAATTAGGGTTTCCTAATTATATTAACACATACTAATCACTTTAGGCTTGCTAATTAGGATTAGGGTTTCCTAATTTTGGTTTTAAATTAGAAAAAATAAAATTTCTAAATTATAATTAGGGTTTCCTAATCAATTTAACATTTACTAAACACATTAAACTCATTAATTAGGTTTAGGGTTTCTAAAGTTGTTAAGCACAACTCTACTCTAAATTTATTAGTCAATACACAAATTAACTAATTGTCAAGACTCGTATCACAAATACATGTCACTAAATTGATAATTAATATTAATATTAAATAAATTAAAAAATTTATTCGTAAAATTTTGATTATTCGAAATCCCGGGTTATCACATTCACCCATCCTTAAAAGGATTCCATCCTCGGAATCACACTTTCTTATTCTCTACAATCTTTTAAAATTGTATCATCAATTATTTTTTTTATCAACACAATATTTATTTGTGTTTCAAATTCTAACCTGTGACTTGAATCTATAAAAGAAAACATTCCACATAAGTCCACATAAATTTTCTAATTCAATATTACTCGCGTAATTAAGTATTAAGCGAAATCTTTATCTGCTACCACCTCCTAAGCAGCCACTGCATCATGTGTCGTCATGTTGAATATATGGGTTGGGTCCCTTGTTGCCACTTTCCTTCTCCGTATTCTTCTTCGGACAGTTCTGAACCAAATGAGCAGTCGATCTGCATGCAAAGAAACCTTGAATTTTCTTCGGATTGGGGCAATTGGGTGACATGTGTCCCTCTTGTCCACAGTTATAGCAAACTCCCTTCTTCTTTAGGCAAACTCCAGCATGGTTCTTCCCATAATTCGAACATGGCTCCCTTCCTTTGCTATTGTTTTCTATCTTATTACCCGACTGGGTATTCTAGCTCCATTTCCTCTTATTCAGATTACTACCACCACTGCTTCCACCATAATTTGTCTTCTTATTCTCTTGATGAAATCGAGATGCAGCTTCGCTCCCTTCTTCAGCAATTAACGCCTTCTCCATCAATGCCGAGAAAGTATTGATTTGCAATACCGCTACATTGTTGAATATCCCCGGCTTCAGCCCATTCTGAAATCTTCTCACTTTTCTTGCTTCTATGTCCACCTGATGAGGTACAAATCTCGCTAACTCATTGAATTTGGCAGCGTATTCTGTTACCGATATGTTCTCCTGTTTCAATTCTAGAAATTTAACTTCCATCCTTGATTGCATACTCGGCGAGAAGTAGTTTTCAACGAACAACTCCTTAAATCTTGTCCACAACACCACCGATGTACCAGCTCTGGCCTGATTAGTGTCCCACCAGTAATTAGCTTCTCCCTTTATCAGATAAGTTGCAAAAGCCGACTTTTGCTCTTCCGCCACTCGCGCAATGACGAATGCTTTCTCCATCTCCTTCACCCAAATCTGGGCTTCAATCGGATCCGTGGTTCCCTTGAATTTCGGCGGTCCTACAGTTTTAAAGCCCTTGAAGTTAGCCAATCTATCAGCTGGATGATTTCTCTCTCTTCCTCTTGCTGGAGCCCTATTTTCCATAGCTTCGGCTATCATATCTACGAAATTCTGCATTAGGTCCGCTTGACCTCCTTCGTTATTCACTGACTGTTCTTCTCGTTGGTTTCGATTCTGTCGTCTAGGCGACATGATCTGATTTAAATAAAAATCTTATATTAATTTTCACATAATCATATATTTATTCAAATAGCACATAGTACATTTAATACTTAACACATTTATTATCCCTTTTTAAATCATATCGGGATTATTAACATAACTTTACACAAAAAGTTGTAATTCTCCATTCACACATAGTTATTACCAGTTCGTTAAACTTTCCACACTTATGAGTTCAGGAACTTGCCACAATTATATGAGTGTATGAACTTATCCTAGTAAGACCTTTGGTATCCATTCGCTGAGGGGTTCAAAACATTTCATATAATTATGAGTCATTAACTTACCATAAGTATGAGTTTTAAAAACACACAAATTAATCTTAATCTTATATTCATATAGAAAATAAAGATTTCATTCATACAAACATATTTATATTTACATATGTTCACACCTCGTTTTCGATATTACAACACTTAATATCATAATCTACTACCAAAAGGTACTACCGCTTAAACTTAAGCTATCTACCGTCCACTCCCTTCACCAATCTTCTTCTTGTTGGGACACTTGTTGAATCCGTGACCCGTCTGCCCACATGAAAAATACTTTCTCATATTCGACTTAGGACAATGCAAAGAAATATGTCCTTCCTGCTTACAATTGAAGCACACGTTGTAACGACCCCAAAATTCATAAATTTAAATCTCAACTTCGGTCGTTAACCATACATTAAATCTCAAATTTTACAGCATTATTCGATGTTAAACTTAATAAAATTCCAGAATATTTAAAACGTTTATACATTTCCTTCTTTCTTGCCCTAAATCGCAACCTTTACATTACATCTCTTTGATTCAATCTTATATCATGAATCGTTAAAACAAAATTACTATACAAAGGCTGACATCATAACTACATATCCATATACATTGGATAGCTCAACTTACAATTCAACAACATGTTACGTTCAAAATATAAAATACATTTCTCATAAAACATAAGTAATCTTCGTGAATATGGATCTCTATAAATCACTTAGCACATATCTTTACCTTAAAATCTTAACCTGTAAAAGTGGTTATTTGCAAGAATGAGCTCCACAGCCCAGCAAAGTCTAACAGTTTTCATGCATCACAGAACACATAATAACATGCTCGATATACATCTCATTAAAGTAAATGGCATACATGCTTTTAATTCACATAGTAAATATAAAGATTGAGTTCCTTACTCAATCATCATTACTTAGCCAAAACAATGCAGTCATATATTGACTTTAACATTTCATGATTTCAACATGTATAACATATCATGCAATTTAAAACAGTTCATCAAGTCTACATAGAAAATAAGAACCGAAAGACTTGCCTTGATCGTTGTTTACCAATAATAGCTTAACAGCTTACAGTTATCTGCACTTCACGTGCCCTACACAATTATATAATCATACACATCAACTATTAGTCACATAACAACATATATTAATTTTAATGTAAACTATATTCCACATCTCATAATCTTTCCTATTAATTAGCACACAATGTTCAATTAGATTGTGTTAACTTTCAACTTATGACTCACTATATTTTTTCTTAGTCAAACTCGAAGTTCATTCAAGTGCTTAAGTCTTGCTAGGACTACTTATTGGTTTTATATTAAACCAATTTCATATCCTATAATATTTATTTCAATTGAATTGAAACACTTTTTAAGTTCATTAACACTTGGCACGACGTTTCGACGTTCAATCGTCACACGCCCGATTTGCCTCTCTTGTGTATGCTTACTATGATTCAATAACTTATCTAATACATTATTTATTAATGTTAAGCATAATTATATTTACTAAAATACATGTTTTATAACTTAGGATATCATCTTTTATGGTTAGGAGCACTACACATGCATATGTGCATGCCCGACGCCCTCTGATTGCCCCCGAAAACATAACAGTCCTAAAGATGACCATTTTGACTACTGTTACAAACATCAAATTAAAAAACTTAAAGCAGGAACGTTGTAGGCCTATTCTTCCTCATTGCGGATCATCATGAATCAACTCAATCGAAGTTCGTATGAGAACGTTATGGCCGTTTTACTACAGGCGGCCAAAACAATCCGATTCAGACTTTTGTCCCCGAGCTGCGGCGCGAGAACTAGGCTAACAAGTGGCGTCGCAGCGCGAGATTGGCTCTGAGGCGTGAATTTCAGCGCTGGGGCATGAACTTTTGGCCCTGGGGCGCGAATTTTGGCGCTGGGGTGCCGAAAACTAACAGAACGTAGCCCACGAAGAACATAACAACTAAATTTCTTTCTATAACTTAATTTCTAACACAAATTAACATGTATAGCTTATGCCAATTACACATACACACATTACCCAACATGCATATACTAATTTAAACCATTTAACAACAATCACAGAAAACTTAATTCCTTGATAACCATATTTTAAACCCAAAAAGTCCATCTTTATACTTCTAGACACTGTGAACACGAAAATCACAGTTTATAACCCAATTTTGATTCCTTGAGACTATGATTCTGTGAATTTCATACCCAATTAACATAATCACACTTCAATTTCATAACTTCACAATTAACATATACTAATTTTGATATTTCTACAAACCACGTTCATACATAAATGTTTACTGTAAAAACTAATTTCTCTTTCTCTATGAACATAATTTAGCATACCACACATATATACATATATACCTGTTAGTTATTACCAGAACACATGATTTCATAATCATTTAGTAAAGCATAGTTTACAGACAACCTTTGAAAAACTTATATACAATGAAGTTGAGTTTCATGAAACACAGAGGCTAAATAATTATACTATAAATCATATATGTTAAGATTATGTAACATACGTTTAATTTTCTCAGACAATCATTTTTAATCACTGAGAATATCTTGAAGAACTCAGAACTTTCTCTTGCTTTTCTTTCTCAGACTCTCTCTCAAACCTCTAACAATCTTTTCTTTCTTAGGCTTAAGCTAATTGCATTATACGTAAAACTAAACTGATAACAATTATGCGTAAACTAAAAAACTGATATGGCCCAATTAATAATCACCATAACTATTATCAGTTACCAAAATAATAAGCGTATATCCATTATAAATATATTTTATTTAATTTAATTTATATTACTAATAAATCAAATTTAAAAAATCCAAAAGCCATAAAGCTTCGTTTGGCAAAACTCTTTAAAATTAAAGACTTAATATATTTAAGCTTTGTTTGGCAAAATAAATTAAAACTACTTTAATTTATTTTAATAACCACTTATAATATAGTTATTTGTCACACTTCTAATTAATTAAGTTTTCATACTTAATTTAATTAATTCTAATAACAATTCATTGCATAATATAATAATTTATTTAATCATTACAAACTCTCTAACTTAATTATTAAATTAAATTAGAATATTATCTCAAAAAATTACTTTCCTTAACTCATTAATTATTTATTAAACAAATAAATAATCAAATCACATCAAATCAATTAAACAAATACTTATTAAAAATTTGCATTGTTACATTATTCCCTCCTTACAACGATTTTGTCCTCAAAATCACAACTCAAACCACTCATTCGTTACAATCTTCCCTACTTACAAAGATTCTGCCCCCAGAATCTAAGACAGAATTTAAACAAATAACCTAGAGTGATCTTTCATCATTTTATCTAAATATAGATTTTATATTTCCTACTACATTAATTACTTTAACAAATTCTAGGTTTCATTTCATAACTTTCACTTGAACTCAATTATATTCTGAGTATTATATATCTTTTAACCCATTCATTTCTTTTTCTAAGGATCGTTATTATCAACACTCGGGATATTACATTCACCCTTTCTTCTAAGAATTTCATCCTCGAAATTTTATTTATTAATATTTATTCATTCAATCTATCAAAGTAGATTTTTACGTCACTGCTATATTCATTCATTGGGTTTTATAACCACTTCTTTCCACAAAGATATTTCTACAGTTATTAACTTTTCTATTAAAAGTTTCACGTTATTCTTTGATAACTCAAATCCTTCGAACTCAAAAATCTATTTTCTCACTTAATTAACACATTCATCATTCTGTGTCGTATTCCACGACTTAATTCTTTCTAAGGAATATTTTCCTTTTTCACTTACATCTTGCAGAATAACAAGAATCTTCCACAATTGTTCAATAATTGGGAACTAGTATGAGTAACTCAAGAATTTAAAAGATTCCAAATCATGCTGAGGGTCACAAGACCGTGAACTCTTCTCTATGTTTAATAGTGCTTCACCCCCGGTTCTTCACACTTTAAACCCTATTTGGCAGAATGTTTATCAATCACAAAGACTGAAAACACCCTCCGCAAGTACTCTAGGTGATCAACCTATTGTACATGTATTGTGCACAAATATTTCAGCGCAAAGTATAAACTAAGTGTAACCCCTAATAATAGGGTTGTTCATCTCAGCTTTTTAACATATAAATCCGCACCAAAACAATTTGGTTTGGAATAAATTCTCAAGAAACTCTTGAATTTCATGAACATCTTTCAATATTTATCTAGCTGAATCTAATAGCATAGACCTCTACAATAATTCGGATATCAATCGAAATATATATAAACATGCATATATATGTATTCTGATATCTTAATGAAATCTCAAAAATATTTTTATGACGTCATGATACCGCACTATATTTATAGTCCGTTGAGGATTCCGTTATTTGGTGATTTTATCATACTACATCATACCATAGTGGGCTGATGATCCTTATATCACATCCAACACTAAGTACTACTGCATTGATGACTCCATCATTTTTTATTATCTTTGCACCAGGTTACATGATGCATTAATGATATAAAATACCTTTTGATATATTGCAAATCATTTTTATCTAGCCGAAGTAATTAGCATAGACATACGAATAACAGTATTGTTGTTAAAACTCATTGGTTCCATCATTTGATCCAATGTTTTTCAAGAAAATAAAAGTGTAAACATCAGCATGAAGTCAATAAATTTCGAAAGTCTAGTATAGTTAGTAGATTTAGAATACCTATGATTCCACCATCAACTCCACTTTCTATAATGATCCATTACTTAATGGGCATATCTATTTGTATCATCCTCAATACTCCATTTACATTTATTTATACCCAGTTCGTCAAACTTACCACACGTTATGAGTTCAGGAACTTGCCACAATCATATGAGTTTAAGAACTTATCCTAATCAGACCATAGGCATCCATTCGCTGAGTGGTTCAAAAATATACAATATAATTATGAGTCACGAACCTACCATAAGTAGGAGTTTTAAGAACTCGCACTTAACCTTATAATATTATCTAACTATACTCTACCTATCTGTTATACACATGAGAAAATAATCACCTTCTCAACAGGCATATAGCAAATAGCGCGACATAACCATTCCAATGAGTGCAAGCACAAAACCCTCGCCCATACAAAGGTTTGTATAACTCAGCCATCACACGAGTCCTCAATTGAAATCCCACCTAACTCTATCTTGCTTATAACTTGCTTTTTGCTCGATACGAATTCCTCGTATCACATTATCTATAACTTCTCATGAGTTATCTCGTACTATTTCATAGTACACCATCTTCATAGCATTTAGCTATAATCATTCAAACATTACAGACCATCTTTCTTTTATAACTTAAACTGATCACGTCGTGATCTTATTCAATAATCATCTCTCTTAAAATTCTTTTGTTAACTCGTGATCGTTTTGTTTTATGATCCTCATTCATTCCATTATCATCATTTATGATATTATTCGTTATCTTGGCTTTTGGAGTTAGGAAACTCACATTTCTTATCTTTATATCTCTTAGATTCTTCTTTGAATCTTCTTGTTTATAAAAAAAATTCTTCCTTTAAGAATTTCTAACTTCAGTTACATCGCTTAAAATTTCATTCGAGTTCTACACTTTCATCATACGTATCCATTTCTACACTTGGTACACATCGAGTCTCTAACAGTTTCAATATGGTACGCTAAGTGGTTTCCCACAAAAAACCAACAAAATAGGTTCCGAGTTGCTAGTTCGTATATACCTACGCTCTATGAAGGAATTGTTTATCCCAGTTACCATCCATCAACTACTAAAAAGTACAATTGCACCACACTTAGATATAATTCTCTATTCTTAACTTCTTTATCATTCTCTTCTTATAGACATTGTCTATTTATTATCACCTTACATTCTTATTATTGGAGTTGAGTAACCCCATATTCATATTCCTTATAACTCTGTGAGATTCTTCTTTGAATCCTTTCACGCAAGTTTTAATCCCTTATTGTTCAAACTCTATTTGAGCTTATTCGTTCATTATCTTCACCACTCTTCTCGAAGGTTATAGCCTACGGTACTCATACCTAAGGTTTATAACCTACAGCTTTGATACTAACTGTAACGACCCCAAAATTCATACAATTTAAATCTCAACTTCGGTCGTTAACCATACATTAAATCTCAAATTTTACATCATTATTCGATGTTAAACTTAATAAAATTGCGGAATATTTAAAACGTTTATACATTTCCTTCTTTCTTGCCCTGAATCGTAACCTTTACATTACATCTCTTTGATTCAATCTTATATCATAAATCGTTACAACAAAATGACTATACAAAATCTTACATCATAACTACATATCCCTATACATTGGATAGCTCAACTTACAATTCAACAACATGTTACGTTTAAAATATGAAATACATTTCTCATATAACATAAGTAATCTTCGTGAATATGGATCTCTATAACTCACTTAGCACATATCTTTACCTTAAAATCTTGACCTGCAAAAGTGGTTATTTGCAAGAATGAGCTCGACAACCCAGCAAAGTCTAACAGTTTTCGTGCATCACATAACACATAATAACATGCTCGATATACATCTCATTAAAGTAAATGGTATACATGCTTTTAATTCACATAGTAAATATAAAGATTGAGTTCCTTACTCAATCATCATTACTTAGCCAAAATAATGCAGTCATATATTGACTTTAACATTTCATGATTTCAACATGCATAACATATCATGCAATTTAAAATAGTTCATCAAGTCCACGTAGAAAATAAGAGCCGAAAGACTTGTCTTGATCGTTGTTTACCAATAATAGCTTAACAGCTTATAGTTATTTGCACGTCACGTGCCCTACATAATAATATAATCATACACATCAACTATTAGTCACATAAAAACACATAGTAATTGTAATGTAAACTCTACTCCACATCTCATAATCATTCCTATTAATTAGCACACAATGTTCAATTAGATTGTGTTAACTTTCAACTTATGACTCACTATTTTTCTTCTTAGTCAAACTCGAAGTTCATTCAAGTGCTTAAGTCTTGCTAGGACTAATTATTGGTTTTATATTAAACCCATTTCATATCCTATAATATTCATTTCAATTGAATTGAAACACTTTTTAAGTTTATTAACACTTGGCACGACGTTTCGACGTTCAATCGTCACACGCCCGATTTGCCTCTCTTGTGTATGCTTACTATGATTCTATAACTTATCTAATACATTATTTATTAATGTTAAGCATCATTATATTTTCTAAAATACATGTTTTATAACTTAGGACATCATCTTTTATGGTCAGGAGCACTACACATGCATATGCGCATGCCTGACGCCCTCCGATTGCCCCCGAAAACACAATAATCCTAAACATGACCATTTTGATTACTATTACAGACCTCAAATTAAAACACTTACAGCATCAAAGTTGTAGGTCTATTCGTCCTCGTTGCGGATCATCTTGAATCAACTCAATCGGAGTTCGTATGAGAAAGTTATGGCCGTTTTACTACAGGAGGCCAAAACTTGCCGACTCAGACTTTTGTCCCCGCGGCGCGGTGCGAGAAATAGGCTAAAACTGGGGTGCGAATTTCAACGATGGGGAGCAAACTTTTGGCGCTGGGGCGCCGAACACTAACAGAACGTAGCCCACGAAGAACAGAACAACTAAATTTCTGTCTATAACTTAATTTCTAACACTAATTAACATGTATAGCTTATGCCAATTACACATATACACATTACCCAACATGCATATACTAATTTAAACCATTAAACAACAATCACATAAAACTTAATTCGTTGAAAACCGTATTTTAAACCAAAAAATTCCATCTTTATACTTCTAGACACTGCGAACACGAAAATCACAGTTTATAACTCAATTTTGATTCCTTGAGACTATGATTCTCTAAATTTCATACCCAATTAACATAATCACACTTCAATTTCATAACTTCACAATTAACATATACTAATCTTGATATTTCTACAAACCACGTTCATACAAGAATGTTTACTGTAAAAACTAATTTCTCTTTCTCTATGAACGTAATTTAGCATACCACACATATATACATATATACAATTAGTTATTATCAGAACACATGATTTCATAATCATTTAGTAAAGCATAGTTTACAGACAACCTTTGAAAAACTTATATACAATGAAGTTGAGTTTCATGAAACACAGAGGCTAAATATTTATACTATAAATCATATATGTTAAGATTATGTAACATACGTTTAATTTGCTCAGACAATCGTTTTTAATCACTGAGAATATCTTGAAGAACTCAGAACTTTCTCTTGCTTTTCTTTCTCAGACTCTCTCTCAAACCTCTGACAATCTTTTCTTTCTTAGGCTTAAGCCAATTGTATTATACGTAAAACTAAACTGATAACAATTATACGTAAACTAAAAAACCGATATGGCCTAATTCATAATCACCATAACTATTATCAGTTACCAAAATAATAAGCGTATATCCATTATAAATATATTTTATTTAATTTAAATTATATTACTAATAAATCAAATTTAAAAATCTGAAAGCTTTAAGGCTCCGTTTGGCAAAACTCTTTAAAATTAAAGACTTAATATAAATTAAAACTACTTTAATTTATTTTAATAACCACTTATAATATAGTTATTTGTCACACTTCTAATTAATTAAGTTTTCATACTTAATTTAATTAATTCTAATAACAATTCATTGCATAATATAATAATTTATTTAATCATTATAAACTCTCTAACTTAATTATTAAATTAAAGTAGAATATTATCTCAAATTAATTACTTTCCTTAACTCATTAATTATTTATTAAACAAATAAATAATCAAATCACATCAAATCAATTAAACAAATACTTATTCAACGATAAACACATCATTAAATATTTATATAATTCAATAAATATTTAAATATTAATTAAAAATCTGGATTGTTACACACGTTCTTCCACATCATGCATTCTCCCGCGTAAGTCTTCTCACACTTGCTACAGGCTTGCTTCTTCTTCGGGTTTGACCTTTCAGAATTAAGGCTGTCGTTGTCCCTCTTCCTCTTTTTATTGTCTTTCTGCTGTTTGATTGTTCCCTCAGACGATCCACCACCTTCAGTCTTCATCCTTTCCACTTGCGCCTTGAGCTCGTTCTGTTCTTCAGTCATTTCGCGTAACGCTCGTTCTGTCTTCCATAACTCCTCCAAGAGAAACACTTTGCTCCGAAGTTCTGGAACTTCTACCGATTCATGATCTTATTCTTTAACTCCACCCTAGCTTGCTCATAATCTGCATCCTCATCTCCACTAAGATACATCTCGAGATAATCATCATGATCGCTCCCCAGATTGACCATGGTTTCATCTTCTCCCACCTTCTCAACTGATTCGCTTTGCGCTGGCACCTCGGCTACTGGCATTAGTGCAACAGCCGCTAGCATCTCTGAACTTGTTTCATGTTCTCCAAACATCCTACAATCAGTTTAAATAACTTGATTAGTACTTCATTAGTACCAACTTCTCACACTATGTGTCCACATATCTCATTATTGATGCATTTCGACAATCCTTCACTTAGAACTCTAAATGAGTTTTCTCTATCTCTCTTATGGTTATATTCCTAGGGTTTTCCCCCACACCACTTAAAGTTTATAACATATAGCTCTGCTACCAACTTGTGACACCTTGGTCACTACAGCTCTGATACCAACCTGTGACACCCCCAAATTCGGGTTACCTAACCCCGGAGTTTGGTGTTCACGATCCACAATATAATACAATTTCACTACCCATTCAAATATAAATAGGAATACATAAGTCATTAACATATCTTGTTAATACATAATTCCCAGGTCCACTAACCTTAACATTACAGAAAGACCCCAAATATATATAAAAAGGGTTTACAAATAGAACATATTCATAAGGTTTATAAAAACTAATCCATCATTTTGGCTTTGCCTTTGTTCTTCTTTGACCCACTGGCCTCTTCGTTCCTAGCTGAAATATTTTATTTAGCAAGGGTGAGCAACAAGTTTGCCACGCAAGTTAAGACATACAATAAATGTATACGAATCAATAAGAACAGACTATCTATTTTGATAAAATGAAACCAAAGTTCGGTGAACTCTGAATAACTAAACAAATCGTTAATCAATAATAAGTCTTCTCATATTCTAGGCAACACAATAATCTGATAATGAAAGAGTAAAACGCTTTCAAATTTCTATGATATTCTATTGAATAATCAAGAATCAATTCTACGCAATAACAAAGTGGAATGTTTTCCAGATTTATGATGAGTGATCACACTAGATCTAGAACTTATTTTCTTGGGTATCTATCAAAGATTTACTTTGATACATACGCAGGAGAATCAGATAACCATAAAGATTAAATCATATCCCTCTACAAGTACTTAGATCCGGCCAACTCCTTGTACCCTATATTATGCATAATACTTAACAATGCGCAATGGTCGAATATACAACCTAAAATGTTCCCTTTATATAAAAGGTTATTATTCTCAGTCTTTGAATCAGAATTTGATTTAACAACGAAATGCAAGGATTTCAATTTCTATTTACTTATCGATCTAGTCAAAATAATTAGCATTGATCTATCAATACCATTGAATTCTCTTCTCGAATTTATCAAGTTCTAACAAATATTCGTCTAGCCAGAATAATTAGCTAAGACATTTATCAACATAATTTGACAATAAACAGGAATTATCTTTAATGTCAATTATATCTTCTACAAATATGAATATCCAACAACAGTTATTCTACAAATGTATATTCTTCGAATCAGTAATTCAATTTGAATTATTAAACATGCACTAACTGCGAATAAATCAACAATAAATCCTTGGACGTGGTATAATCAGCAATAATTAACCACTATAATATTTGAATGAATATAACTCAAAGTTGAGTTAGAGACTTGCCTTCCGCGTTGATTACAGCTACATAATATAATTAATTGCGTTCGTAAGACCTATAATCAACAATGTCAGTCTCAAAATTAGCACAATCATTTATAACACGTAACACTGTATTCTACAGTCAAACTTCTCCTAGGCACATTACCACATAGTCACATCAGTGTTTATAACCTATATAAACACTTATTAAGTTTAATTAGTTCAGTCTGGTAGGACTTTGGTCCATTCTCAGTGTTTTGGTCACCCTATCCGACAACTAACACGGTTATTGTCAATTAAAATTGGTCTCTAAGCTTTAATATTATTTTAGATAAGTCAAATATCGTTTATAATATTTTTCGGAAGCTCTTAATAATTTATAAACAATTATTATAATTTATAATAATTTTTCAAACACTTAAATCATTTTTAAATGATTTAATTATCCAAAAAATCTTATTATCATTAATATTTAATAATACAAAAATATTAATGTTATACTTGTCAAAATATTAAAGTTATTATTAATAACTTAAAATATTCTTAAATCCTTAATATTCTACTTAAATGATTTTTAAAGTAATTAAAATCATTTTTAAACCAGCACCATTAATATTTAAATATTAATGAAATTCTTATCAAAATATTAAAATTCATTAACTATAACTTAAAATATTTTTAAATTTTTTTTATCATTTTAAATGATTTTTAAATCAATAAAATCATTTTTAATTCATTTATTTAATATAATAATTAAATAAATCTAATATCATTAATATTAATTTGTTAATGAGAATTCTCCAAAAATATTGAAAATTATATTTTATAATTCAAAATATTTTCTAACACTTTATTCTTATTTAAAATGATTTTTAATAATATTAAATTATTTTCCTCTAATTTATTTAATATACTAATTAAATAAATTAAATATCATTTTTATTCAAATAATTATAATTATTTAAGAAAAATGTCTCAAATAATTAAAAGTTATTTTTTAGAATTTAAAATGATTTTTAAAACCATTTTTAGTAATTTTTAGAATTTATTTCTATTTTTAAATAATTTCTGGAAAATAAAATAAATAGAACCCGTCGTTAAACCCTATAGCGACACTTGTTTGTCATCTTAGGTGCTCAAGAACACTGTCAGACAGTGTACAAGGGTTAGGTTTGACCGCTCTTATCTTCCAATCAAAACTGTTTCTGGTTCATGTTAAGTATTGATCATGTAGTGTTTATGTAACACTACATTAAACAATCTTCATCTCGGTTATACAACAAACTAACAAGAAGGTCTGATCTCCCAAAGTAGTTGTCTGAGTAATGCTGGGTTTTCTGGGTAACCCAGGCAGTCACAACATGCCATATTGAGGCTCGATATTTATAGTGTTCTAGTCATCCTGCATTTGATTTCTTTGCTCATACTGGTAGTCTGTGTGTCAGAGAACATTTACAAAGTAATAACTCAGTTAAACAACAACTCAATCACGATTTAAGAGCCAGTCAAAGGCTGTCAGAAAGCTTGCTCTTATTTTTTCTAGGTTTTCTAGAAATATAAAAATCAGTTCGGGTCACCTAGTCTGACCTCTTACCCTGATCAATATGCTGATTATATAAACGGTCTAAAGCCATACATGTAAAGTAAATATGTAAGGCTACAAGCTCGTTACAAAAACACCATAAAAAAGAATCAAATATGTCATATTTGAGCCGTTCAAAAGGCTGTCAGACGCTGATCTTACACTTTCTGGGTTACCCAGAAAGTTCATGGTCATGCCTAGTCAACGTATTTTGACCATGAATAACTACAAATATAGACTGTAATGATTGAGATTTCTTTTGCAGAATAAAGACCAAATACCAGGCTACAAATTAGAACTTTAAAACATCAAAAACAACAAACGAACAAGAATCTGTGGCCTCTAACATTATCTTGTCAGACCACAAAATTTGTTCTTGGACAGTTTTGGAAAAACTCGAGTTTAAAGCATTTTAATGATATGAATCTATGTTATATCAACATAGATCATCTATAAACATCTTCTAGCAAACATCTAAATACATAAACACGAAATCTTTCTTTACATATATGATCAAAGTAGGTTTAGGGTTTATACCTTATATTATCCAATCTTTGATCTTGCCTCACCAATCTGATCTAGGTGTTTGAAATTGTGACGCCCCTCAAAATTCGGACACCCGCATCACGAATTCGGTGCATCACGTGCAACTACGAATATCCTACTAAATCATTAACAACGAAATTAATAGAATAATTAAATTGATATAATATAAATATTCGCGTCCCAAAGTACCGTAACCATTACTACGACAATTTAGTGATTAACTTAAACATAACTTAATCATTCTTGAATACATCATAACAAGCATAACAATAATAATAATACTTCTAGTCTTAAGGACTAAGTTATTCTGTCGCCTTGCCCTTTCCCTTGTCCTGTCATGAAGTACCGCCTTGCTCTGCCTTAACTGTAATGTTTTAGGAAGTAAGAATAAGCAACAATTTTGCCCAGTAAGTAATATAACAAGCATTTAAATCTTTCAAGGGTATAATCATAATTGGTATTTCAAGGATATCAAGAAATATCAAGAGTATTCAATAGGTGTCGCTAAAGACTGAAGGATATCAACAAAATTTCAGGATTTTTCATTTCGAGGTTCAACATGAATGAGTACTGAGTAGTCACTAAGGACTAAGAACTCTTACTAGAATTAGCAGTATTACATTGTAATCCAATATAAACGAGTACAACAGGTGATTAGCCTAAAGTACCCTACGTTATGCATAACATTTAATCATACTTCTGTGCGCACGTCGGTTACCCGACAATATATAATTTCCCCTTTAATGAGGGTTGTTCGTCTCAGTAGATTTACGATAGACCGCACCAAGTCAATCGGTTTGGATAGCTTTTTAACACATAATAATAGTCTAGTCGAATCAAAGGCTTAGATAATTTTTATAATGCATTTAAGAACGATAAGTTCAATGCTTGCAACAACGTCAAGGTATACAAATGATTTTCGAATAGAAACAGATATTTTCTTGATAAAAATATGATTGATATGACAACAATTCAAATGAATACACTGTGAGAATTAAGGAACTAGCCTCGTTCGTCGATTATGTTTACCTTTGACACCTTGTCACGTATACTGCCTATAATATAATAATATCGCCGTACAAATTAGTGATTGTTGAAACCAACTCACTTTAGCTATTAATCGCACGTCATCCTAGTTTAAGGTACAAGTCTCTCATAAAATTTATAAATGTACTACATTTCTTACTTGCTACACATTTATGCTCACAAATAAGAAAACTATGCACATAACACTTATTTATTAAACTGTTGCTCAATTAGTTATCTGAACTAGTTTTTATTAATTAGAGTTTTAAATGACATTACACTATTCCGCTTGTTTACCATCATAAACCTTACTTACTTTTAAATTTTTACATGTTAGTAATGTCACATTAGAATGTAGTGTATAGGAAATTATTTCCCCTCTTGATAATTATATTACTTTTTATTAAAGGTAATACACCTACCCTTTTTATTACTTCCCTTAAAATATATGCACATAGTGTCACAATAAAAGTTTTAATGTTATTATTAAATTAGTTAAGTGTACCGATTTATAATTCTTTAAATCTTTACATTGCCTACATTTAAATGTTTAAGATTATATAATAGGTAAGGCTAAAAGGATCTTTAATTCCTAGTACAACTAACAGCTGAAACACGCAAAAACATAAGCAGCACATCTAGAAATCACATATGTCCACCCCTTTACTAGGTACAACTACCCGCCCCATCACTTCACTTACACGCCTGATTGCGTGTTTCTCTCTTTTTTTCTATACATGCTTAGCAGTAATCTTAGCAAAACAAATCATATATATCTTTCATGCATATCAATAACCTCATAGAAAAAGAATTCACATATATCTTCCATACATAGCAATAACCTCATAGAAAAACAATTCACATATATCTTCCATGCATAACAATAACCTCATAGAAAAACAATTCACATATATCTTCCATGCATAGCAATAACCTCATAGCAAAACAAAATGAAGCACCCAATAAATTTTACATACGCAGCCCCCCCCCCCCCCCCGGGTACACATGCTTTGGGGGTTTTTTCCACGTAGATCATTATGCATCCTTACAAATTAATTTATTTATTTTGAAAGCACATGGTAAATATTAATGCACACATCTAAATTAGCATACTAATTTACAAGCAAAACAAAATATCCACATTACTTCAAAAAGAAGAAAAAGTGTGTGCTAGAATTTAAATGGAAGAAATTTTATTTAACTAATTATCTATATACCTTAGCTTGAAGAAACAATAGAAATGGGTTGCCAAGATTAAGGCTACAACTACTACCCTCCTATCTAGCTGCCGAACACACCCTCACTAATTGGTTCTTGTTGTGTTTTTTTTAAAGGAACAACTTGAGCAAGGGGTATATATATACACTAAAAGAAAAGTGCATACATTAATTAAAGCATTCATGTCCATCCCCTACATAACTTTATAGCAACCTTAGTACTCTAATACATCCCATCCCACATGTCCAAGTACTCCCAACAACCCAAAAGAGAACAATTTACGCAAGCCTTCCCTTTTCTCTTGGATCCCATGGTCCCATAATGATAGTCTCATTTATGGGTAATACCCAATACTAGAAACTTAGCTTGTTAGAATTATTTCACAAGGCTAATGGCTTTTAGTTCAATGTGGCTGCCACCATTCCTCTTATTGCCGAAAATGGTAAAAAATTTCTAAGGCTGCCGAAATTGAGTGGTTTACCAATTGTATAGTTGGGTCCAAATCCCCTTGACTAATTCACTTACACATCACATAGCTGCTACTCATGTACTAGCTGCCAAAAGTAATGAAAAAGAATTCCCTAAGGCTGCCACCATGCAACTGCCGAAATGGGAAGAAAATTTCATGATGCTGCCGAATAACATGGGGAATAAGACTTTACATGGCTGCTGAAAAATTAATTGGGTGGAAAATTTCATGGCTAGGTTCTATCATTTGGATCATAATCAAGTAAATACTTAATTATTATGGCAGCAAATTAATTAATTCAATTTACCCAAGTAACACTAAATTATACCCCACCTTAATAATTATTAATAAGTTGGGCTATATCACATAATTCAAGTTGCTCACAAAAAAATGATTTAGTCTTTCAAGATAAGCTTTCAACCTATTCAAGGATTTATCAATATTCTGATATATTTAAATAATTTAATTCAATTGAGTTACTCACCTCATGACAAGTAAGTATTTAAAAATAAAATCACAGGCTCTATTTATATTAATATTAAATCATAAAATTTGCGGTTATTACAGAAATGCTATGTTAGGGACTGAAATACTTAGAAAATTTCGTGGCTATGGAGAGAGAGAAGTTTGGCTAAGTGTAAAAACATAAATGACTTATGTTTTTGGTTTTCTCTTTCTTTAATCCACCACTTTTGATTCTTGTGGTTAAAATGGTGTGATGTGGCTTCACAAGCCTAGTAATAAGTGTTTGGTAATACTACAAGAGCTGTGGTAATAATTTTAACCACTTCTCTTTTTACTAGATTATTTTTAAAGTAAAGGGTATTTTTGTCATTTTCCTTCTAAATTTAATGGCAACATAGACAATTGGATCAAATGTCCAAACCCTTAGGTTTTAACCCTAAGGTTCTAATCCTTAAGTTTTAAATACCAAATTCTAGAATTTTCTAATTAGGATTTTAAAATCGAAAATTAAGAACTTCGAAAATGTAATTAGGGTTTGAAATAGAAATTAATATTTCTAAAGTATAATTAGGGTTTCCTATTTATATTAACACATACTAATCACTTTAGGCTTGCTAATTAGGATTAGGATTTCCTAATTAGGGTTTTAAATTAGAAAAATTAAAAATTAAAATTTCTAAATTATAATTTGGGTTTCATAATCAATTTACAATTTACTAAACACATTAAACTCATTAATTAGATTTTGGGTTTCTAAAGCTGTTAAGCACAACTCTACTCTAAATTTATTAGTCAATACACAAATTGACTAATTCTCGAGACTCGTATCACAGATACATGTCACTAAATTGATAATCAATATTGATATTAAAACAAATTATTCGTAAAATTTTGATTATTCGAAATCTCGGGTTATCACATAACACTTTGAATAAAATAACAACTTTTATTTATTCATAGCCTTTTTGAAAATATAAAACGATAGCATCACTGCTATTTACATTACTTTCATGAACTACAAAAGTTTCAGGACAACATCATCGTCATATCCCATAGGTTACATAACACTTGGGATTTACAATTTATTTAACGTTTTATTAATTGCATAACAACTACGATGTTTTACTAAGATACTGCTTAGTCTTACTACGTTCTTCCTCCATAATTTAGAACATTGTTCTGCAATCTAATACGTACGATGGAAGCGTCTCGAACTGAATCGGATAACCCATGACCCAATCTTGAGCGCGATTAGCCACGGTGTTGAATACTCTATTCATCTCTTCCATCTTCATTCTCTTTGTCTGTGCATCTTTCACTACTATCACGGCTCGTTGAAACACTTCCTCGTATGCGTCTTCGGCTCTTGCCCTCTTAGTAGCTTCTTCCCTTAGCTTATTCTTCAATTCAGCGACCTCCTCGATTAGTTGTTCTTTCTCTCCTTCAGTTTGTTCTTGTAACGACCGAGAAATTCAGATCTTATTGTAAAATGATTTTTATTAAATTGAATAATAATAAAATTCTATTATATGTGTTATCAAGATGGTTGTCATTTTATAACATATTGATGTTAGAAAGTCGTAGTTTTTAAGATACGTGAATGAATTAAAGTGTTTGAATTTCCAAGACGAAAATAAAAGTTTTCTGAGAAATTTTTTGAAAAACACTATTCATTGGTATGTGCTCGGGATTTATTTTTGAATTTCCGAGAAATACATAATGATAGAATGACAAGGTAAGATGGATTATGTAATAAAAATTTAGTTATGGAAAATGTAATATTTTGCTTGCGGACTTCATTTATAAACGTTAAGGAAAGCAAAGTAGTAATGAATAAGTAATAATTATATAATACTTAGGTATTGTACAAGGGTAATGAAAACGAGAATAATACGAGTTGGTATGAAGAACAAAATATCGTATATATTTTCTATATGAATAAGAATACGAAAATGATACATAAAATATATGTATATGTATTAAGTAATGTTAAGGGTCTTGGAAGATTGGTTAACAATTGGTACAAGTCCAAGTGAATAAAATGTTAAGGTCCAATTATTAATTAATGAATCAACTAGTGTTTATTAATGTAAATCCCAAGGATTTATTTAATCCAAGCCCAAACTAGAATCCATAAGTTGTAATGACCCATGGGGCAAACCATATTAACATGGTTAATATGTGGTGATCAAGTTAATGTAATGACCAAGTATTAGAAGTAATGACCAAGACTTATGATTGGTGATCAAGTAAAGGATAGGTTTTGTGTCTTGCAAGTAATGAATAGTAAGGAGGTGCATAAGGAGGTGGGATTGTTTTAAAGGCCAAACTACCTTAACTTTGGAAAATCTATATATAGAGGAGGCTTACAAGCCATTTGTTAGTTATTCAAATAATCCAAACATCTCAAAGTGCTTAAGTGTTAGAGAGATTAAGTTACAAATAAGTCACTTTCATTTGTAAGAAGAAGATGAAGGCTACCTTACCAAAATTTCAAAAGTAAGACTTCTTCTCCATTATCTTCTATCTCTACTATGATAGGTTGATAAGAAAAGTTTGAATTAAAGAACATGGATGTTAAGAAGGCAATAAGTCATTTGAACTTATAAAAGTTATAAACTTATTATAAGTTAACCTTGAATGTTAGTATGAAAATTACGAACTTGTAATGAGTTAATTAAGGGGAGTGATATGGATGTAAAGGAACTAGTATGATCATATGTATCATGAATACATAAGTAAAGTTATATGTTAAAAACATATAAGCTAATGATTAAGAAACTTTGATTGTCATGAGTCATGAACAATAAAATCTTAAGTAGTTTATAATGGAAAAAAATTATAAGCATATGAATAAATAAGTCAAAAATCCAACAATGAATATAAGTTGTTGTAATAAGAATGTTGAGATGTCCACATGATGAATGGGATTCATTTGTAATGTTGAACAAATCATAAGAATGAAGATTTGCCAGAAATTGCAAGATTGGACGATAATCGTTGAATTCGTAAAATTCTCAGAATAGAAGTCAATTTTTGTGTTTGAACTCGGAACCATGGTTTTCCAATGGAGACAAGTCATAGTTGGAATTTAAGAGTTGCGGACTCAAAAATGACCAAATTCTGACTTAGAACGAAGAAACGAGCGTTGAACGTTCACGAACGTTTATCGTTTTCGTTAAAAATGAACCAATAGGTGAATTTTTAACAAACGAAGTCAAATAGATAAAATTCTTACATGAACACGTAGATTATGTAATATTTGAACCATTGGCTTTTGAACGAGCCAATTCGGACTTATAACGAAGAAGTTATGCGTCCGGAAAATTCACAAAATTCAAAGACTGAATTTTTTTTCTGTGCACAGAGTTGGCGCCGTAACGCCAACCCTAGGTCAAACAGGTCACGCCGCAGTGCGTAACAGTGTCTGAGTACACTGCAAGAGTTCGCCGCAGCGCAAACTGTAGTACAATTTGTGGCGCTGCAGCGCGTACAGTACGAAAATCTTCTGGAGTGTGGCATCGAAGTGCGACCCACTAAGTAAGGACTCGCGCCGCAGCGCCAGTCTTAGGACAAGGATGGTAATGAACGTTTCTAATTACAACAAAAAGAAAGTTAATTGATTTAAAAGTAAACACAACCTAAGGAAGGTAAAGTAATATTGTTTAAACTTTGTTAAACCATAAGGATGTTATATAAAGGTTGAGATAACCTAGTCGAATATAAATACAAGGATAATGATAAACCAGAACAGATAATAACTGAATCTAATACACAATTAGATTGAGATGAAGGGTAAGATATAGTCATATACATAGTTGATTATATGTGACCTAATGTAAGGCATTATGTGATCATGTATTGTAGAGACTTGAAAGACTTGAACATAAAGTTAATATACCGTAGCAGACGCTAAAGGCAAGTATTCTAACTCTTGTCTCAGTTCAATCTGAACAAGTTTTTGAAGTTCATGTATTCTTTCGCATGACTTGAGGTATGTTGAGGTTAAAGCCAAGTCCTTTGGCTAGACTTGATATATTTCATGGATTATTGATAATCTATTCGTCTATTATCTAATGTTGTTATCTTATGTCAACTACTAGATATGGTTTTCAAAAGAAGACTGAAATGTTAAACAAATATTTTGTCGGTAAAACGACAGGCACGTGAGGCTGCCAAATGCTTAAACATACATACGTTTAATGGATGTAGTATTGATCAATATAGAGTACAATAGGATGATCACCTAGAAGTGCTCGTAAGTAATATCGGGCTTACGGACTTAGTTTCGGGTTGTCCCTTTCCAATAAAGAATGAATGCTAGAGGTCTTTGACCGGAGTAAATGTTTTGCTAAATATTGTTAAGATTATAAAACATTTTGAAAGAAAGATGAAATGTAATTTTGTATTATCAATAGTACTTCATAACTATTGTTCAGTTATTGAAGATATACGATTCGTATGTGTCAAGCATGTTGTTATTAAATGGTTATACTTGCTGAGCTAGTTATGCTCACTCTTGCTTGAACCATATGAATGCAGCTAAGACTGAATGTCTCGAAGGATCGAAAAAGGATAAAGGAAAAGCTAAGGCAGCTTGTTAAGCTGTCTTATAATAGTATAGGTCTATTGTTGTAATATAACTGATATTATGACAAAGAACCTTTGTAATAGGTATAGAACCTGAGAAATGTAAATATTACTTTAGATATATGGAAATTATGTTTGTTCTTTGAGACTTTTCAATTGAATGAATGTATGAATGTTGTACAGTATAGCACCATCTGTCGGGTTGGAAGATACCAGGATTTGGGGGCGCTATTGTTCTAGCTTATCCTTGATATTAGTCAGTCGTTCCTCACAATCATAGATCTTGTCGTCTTTCTGTGTCATTGCAGTCTGTTGTTCAGCTACTATGTCCTGCAATTCCTCGACTGTATTCTGAAGTTCCACGTTACGGTCGTAGACTTCATCGTACATACGAGAAGCTATTGAGGTTAGTGGAGTCTCCTCCACCTCGTCCTCTTCCTCGTCATCCTCATCCTCTTGTGTTAACTCAACGGGATCCTCCTCATCCGTCTCCTCGTCATCATCCTCACCTTCAACCACTGTGACCAACGGGGCTGACTCCCGTGGCAGTAGTTGTTCCCAAATAACTTGAATGTCACGAGGCTCCTGTTGGTCGATTTCGCAACCGAAAAACACGCGCAAGTATACGCGGTCTAACAAGTAATACAGTGATAAGAGAGTGTCGAACCCACGAGGACAAAGATTTAACAGGAAACAACTACTAAGGTAAAGTCGTTACTAATCTTATCTAAACAAAAGAAATAGATGGTTGGTTAAACAATTTCTATAGGACAATCAAATTGCGAGAAGAAACAGCTCTAAGAAATGAAGATAGGATTACAACTCCCCTAATGCTTCGCCTAATCTTCTAACTCTCCGTAATATAAACAAATCAAGGAATGGCCAACCGAGATTAAAGTAAGCATAAGCTTCTGTCGAAGGTCAAATGCTAATCCTTGACAAGCTAGAACACAATATGTCTATTTGTGAATCTAATTTGACCAAGGTCATTATGCTCAACTCCAAGGTCACATAAGGCAAGTGAGGATATGTCTATCCTACTAGCACAATAAGCCCACAATTAAACATCAGGACAAAATAGGTGTCATTGTATTTAAAGGAAGACAGTAATATCCATTTATCAATTTCCACTACTATCAGAACCTATTTCTTTATCAAGAAATCAGACATTATAAGCAAAATACAACAACCCATTCCAAAATGCTTCATTATATAAAACGAGAGAGAAAGTCGATTAAGCTATTCAAAAAGTTACATTGCAATCCTAACAATGGAGTTAGTTCATAACTATGGGACTAACACAAAGTTCTAATACACTACCCATTTCAGACAAATACAATAAATAGAAGATTTGAAATAAGAAAAACCCCTAAAGAAAGGAGTACTCTTCAGTCAAACAATCTCTTCACGTGCACGATCTGAAAATATGGAGAGCAATGGATCTCTTTTCTACAAGCTTTTTCTTTTCTTCTTGTATATTCTCTAGCTTTTTCTTATCTCTCCTTCATATTTCTAACAGCCGCCTCCTCCTCCTTTATCCTCCCATTTTGCTAGGTCAAACACTTCCTGTCTGCCTGGGAACCGGAGGTGGCGCCGCGGCGCGGGCCACTAAGCCTTGAGTCGCGCTGCGGCGCTGCCTAAGGAACTGGGACACGAAGCTCGCGCTGCAGCGCGAGCCAGAATAGGATAAGTGGCGCCGCGGCGCGGCTTTCGTCAGCGTGGGTCAGATTGTGGCACTGCGGCGCGGACAATGACTTTGGCATTGGCGCCGCGGCGCGGGAAAGCTCAAAACGATAGTTTTGCCCCTTCAAGGCAGCACAAACACTGCGAAGCTCTGCAATGCAACGATTAAACACAAAAACACTATATTCCCAATAAAACTATATAAATAACTATGAATCCAGGCAAGTAATTAAGGCAGAAAATATCCGATTCGCAGGTTTAAATCCCACTCATCAGCTCCTCCTCTATAGGCATCTGAGGTCCTCCCTCCCTAGCCTGACTAGATTCTCCAACATTAATCATCCTGACAAGAAAAGTTTAAGTTTTAATTATTAATTATTACTACTCTACACTCACGTGCATATAAGTTATAAACACATAAGCACATAAGTGTTTTATTATTTCCTCCTTAAAACTCGATAAGAATTAATCCTCACTATCTTTTCAAAGGTTACTTCCTAAGGCTTTTCCCCGCCTAAGGTTCATAACCTAAGGCTTTGATTCCAACTTGTGACACCCCCAAATCCCGAAACTTCATTATCTCAAAATTTGGTGTTCACGTAATCAAAACATTCATATCTAACTACCCAATCATAATATAATTTAATATTAAAACTTGCCCATACAGGATTACTTTGATAAAAACATTATCTCCCAGGTTATGTAACCTTTAATCATCATATAAGTGCGGAAATAAAATTATTACATCACATCATTATCAAAAGTATATCGTTATAACAATAAAGTAAAATTATAAGTCTTCAGCACTTGTACATTTTTCCCTTTTCTTTGCTAGTTGTAGGTTTATCTACCTTCTCAACCATAGCTTCAATAAGTGTATAAATATGCAAGAGTGAGCAAACAAAGCTCACTAGAAATAAGAATAAATATCTTTACAACATTTGCAAAATAATAGGCTCAATAAAACTGAATGATATGTTCTATTAACATTACAACATTTGCCAATTCGTAGGCTCAATAGAACTGAATGATATGTTCTATTAACATTCTTAAATATACTACTAAGGGTCAAATGACCATGAACCATGTCCACAGTTATAAGTAATCTTTCAACTTTAACTTTAACAGTCATATGACTATAAGGACTCCACGTAGTTAGGGGGATCAATCCTTCGTACAATGTATTGTGCACAACCATTTCAACGCTAAGCGTAAACCCCTAAACATAGGGTTGTTCATCTCAGTATTTAGAGTACAAGTCCGCACCAAAGAAAGTTTGGTTTGGATAAGCTTTCAAGGATAATTGAAGTTTAATAATCATCAACTAAGGAACTAGTTGAATGAACAATGCTTGATAACGCAATAGTTGTTTAATAACAACATAACTTAGAACATTTGAGAATCATACATGAACTGATTATGCAACAACCCGATATTTTCTATACAAATATGTACCAATATAATGTGTATATGTATTTATGTGATAAATAAAAATATGAATAGTTAGAAATAATTTTATTTTAGAATTATTGATCATTATAAATTATATTCTTATCATAATTAATTTTATAGTAGAAATGTTTTTATTAAATATTTTCCATGAAAATATAATCTATATTATTTATATAATTTATGAAATGATTTTTAGAATTATTATAATAATTATATTTTGATTTTTCAGTGCTATAAATATGTACTGTATATGTGGACCGATAAGGGTTGGTTAATTATGGTGTATGTGACAAACCCTTGTATTATTTTGTGAAACCCTACTTACAAATTTTAAGAACTAAGTTTATTTTATTTTAAACCCTAAATGAAAGCTTCGTAACCTAATTATACATTAGGTGAGGCAATTAAATAACCTAAGGGTTATAGTAATAAGGAAATATTAGTATTTAATATGTATACTAACCTAAGTAGATAATCTTGTTATTTCAAGTGACTAATAATTTTAAACCTATTTCTAGTAAACCTAATTAGGTTATGAGCTAAAGTCACATGTATAAGTAATTAAATTTCATAAAATTGGAAATGGAAATCCTAAATAAACAATTTGGGTAACGTATATTAAAATTGTTAGACTATGTTCATTACATGGCCCAAAACAATTAAAGGAGATGCCCAAAAGAAATAAAATGCAAACCAACACTTAGCCCACTTGATTAAGGGTATTTTAGACTTTTGATTAATCAAATTTGTGCATTAAAATAAAAGCAAAATGGAGGATATAATGGGACAAGGGGGACCGGCCACATTAAGCCATTTAAGGCAACCAAATTATGCTAATCAAGTTCTTTAATTAGTAAGTCTTACACACAAGAACAAGTGTGTCATGCTCCCATTGGTAGAAAATCTACTTAGCACCTTTAACCACATGATTAGGCTTAATTGGAAGAGATAAGGTGAAGCCTTTTATCCAAGGGACAATAAAAGTATGGGGGATAATAGTTACTCACCCATTTCATTTGCTAGAACATTTCATTTTCTCTCATTCTTCTTCTTCTAATTTTTCTCCCAAGCTAACAACTTCTAGAGAGAGAAAGGCGAGAGAGGTTCGGCCATATAGAGAGAGAGAGAGAGAGGAGTGCTAGTTTGTTCATACATCCTAAGTTCATCACTTACTTTTGTAAATCAAGGAAGGTTGCCATTAAATCAAGGTATAACATAACCTTCATCTTCTTCTTCTACTTTGTTTTATAGCTTGAGTTTTGTTGGGGTTATGAACAAATACTTAAGATACCCTAGTCCTACATATCATCATGTATGAAACTAAGTATCTTGAGTGTTAGATCAAAGGCTTAGAGGAAGAATATGAGCATATGTTCTCCAAGGGTGAAAACTCTTGTTTTCTTCCAATAAATCTTGTGTAACTCAAGTTTTCCAACTTAGATTTGTGATCCATCGAATGGGGGCGCTAGATACATGAGTTATCTAGTAAACCCAAGTGATAGAACACAAATCCAGCAAGTTTTGAAACTTTTGGAGTTGTTTTCCTAAAAACAGACCACTTGGAATGTTAAGGGTTCAAAAGCCTAAAATAGCTTCTGTCCCATTTTTCTTGGAACTATTTTGGACAGTTTCATGTCTCTTAAAAAAATAGAAATAATCACAGAGGTACACTGAGAGGTTATCTACGTGTAGGAAAAAGAACGGATACATTTCAATTTATAGGTTGTGCGTAATGGCTACTTCCGTAAAGGACTCCTAAATATTAACACTAGAATTTCTCACTGTGTATACACTGGAAAATTCCAAACTTTTTACAGTAGGTGCATATATGTTAGGAGAGTATACCCTGAAAATTATAGATTTTTCTGGGCAAAACTTGATTTATGAAAAATGAAGCAAGATCCGAGTGTTTTGGGCACTTTAAAATTAGTAAATTATTTTCTAAAATTCCAAAAAAAATTGGGGATTATTGTTGGGGCATATACTATTTAAAACCAGAAAAGAAGAATCTTTGGAATCAGTTTGGTATTTTTCCTAAAAATGATTAAGTTATGAATAAAAAAAATAAATAGTTAAGTGATGTCTTAAATAAGAAAAATATGATTTTAATGCTTGAATACTCCTAATATATAATATTATGACTAATTTAGGGCATTTTGGTAATTTATAATAAAAAATATTATTTATGACCTTTTATGAATATTAAATAAGTGGTTTTGTAAATAGTGAACAATTAAAATAAATTGTTTATTGATCTAACAAATTATTAAAATGTTATTATGATATTAATAATATTAGAATATGATATTGATAGGTAAATAAAAATATTAAGATTAAAGCTTCATTAAAATATTATTAAATGATTAATAATATTAGATTAAAGTATTAATCTTAGATTAAAATATTATTAAAAGATTAATAATATTAAATTAAAGTATTATTAGTTGATTAAAATATTATTAAGTAAATAATAATATTCGAGATTAAATAAAATATTATTAAAATTGTAATAAAGGAATAAAATATTATTAAATGATTAATAATATTAGTAAATGAATAAAATATTAATACTATAGGTAAATGAATAAAAGTATTATAAGTAAGATATTATTAAAGTAATAATATTAATGCATGATTAAAATATTATTAAGAGGATTAATAATATTAGTAAAGTATTAAAATATTATTAAGATGTTAATAATATTAATAAACGAATAAAAGTATTATTAGCGAAGTAATAATAATAAAAGGTGAATTAAATAATATCAAGATTAATAATATTAAGTGACTTAAAAAATATTTTATGTTATACTTAATGACTTTTAACATTTTAAGAAATAGTACATTAAGATTTTAATATTAATGGTAATTATTTAAAAATAATTTTAAATGTTTTAAATATCATTTAAGGGTAATATACATAATTTAAAAATATTTGGAGTTATTATAAATAACTTTAATATTTTAGCAATAGTTTCATTAATAGTTTAATAATAATCAAATGTTAATGATAATAGAATTATTTGATATTTGAATCATTTAATAATGATTTCGGTGTTTGAAAATTTATGATAAATTAATAAATATTTATTAAGTTATTTAAAATAGTATGACTAATATTTGCAAATATTGAGTTACAGAATAGAGTCTTAGACTCGATAATTACCCGATAAAGCTATCGGTACACTGACATATTTAAGAAATTGATCTGGAATTAGATATTTTTACTGTATTAATGTTTGTTTGTTATGCAATAACTGTTAAACATGTGTGATAATGTGATTAGGTTATGTGCTGACTGCGAAATGCAGTACTATATGTTATAGTATATGACGCCCCCAAAATAGGTATAAATCACCCATTCTGAGTCGCCAAATACATGCTATAAAAACAAATACAACTTCAGTAATATAATTGTCGCGCAGAATGCGACAACACCTATACTGTAAGTTTGAATACAAATATTGTATACTAGAGAGTATACAAACTCAAAAGGAGTCCTCATTACAATTATTCAAACATTATTTTACAGAAATAGCGAGGACTGCTAAAACATCTTTATAGAACCATCACTCCGTACCCCGAATAGTTCCTGTTATGTTCTCACCTCTTGAGAAAAATGGAACAAAAAAGAAAAGGGTGAGCTCAACTAGCCCAGTACAGAATATTATGACTAAGATAATATACAACAAATTATCGTTAGTCTTCAACAGAAAAAAATCTGATAAAATATAATAGACAATAAGTTTTAGATCAACAGCTGCAGCGAAAATATCAATCCATTAGAAGAGTCAAGTAGAGAATGAGTTCTACTATCTTCTAAGATTTAAAAGTCCATCATCAATATTTTATCCATGTAACAACAATCAATATACATCTTT
Source organism: Panax japonicus (assembly GCA_020205505.1). Lineage (NCBI taxonomy): Eukaryota > Viridiplantae > Streptophyta > Magnoliopsida > Apiales > Araliaceae > Panax > Panax japonicus. Next base: position 49,839,636 of record CM035113.1, read on the forward strand.
AATCAATATTCATCTTTGCACTACAGGCCAAAGATGTTCATTTGTATCACCAGTTGGTCATGTTCATCTCAACACCTGTTTATCTTTGCACTATGGGCCAAAGATATTCATCAGTTAATCATTTATCTTTGCACTACAAGCCAAATATATTTAGTAATATCATCATTTAAAACTAAGGATGATGAAAAATATTTTTAAAAAAACGAATCCAGTGAAACAAAATAATAAATATTAGATATTCGTATTACAGTTTATACAAGATCAATAATACTCCATAATAACCAATTTCGAAGTAAAAATCAAGAATAATGATTAAAACATGGATACAATCAAAGATAGTAACAATAATAGACATCTTGGACAAAAAGAAGAAAATTTTATTTTTTGATGAATAGTGTCGTATTCGTGAATAGTGCCGTATACGTGAATAGTGTTGTATATGTGAATAGTAACCCCGACACAAAAAGTTCCAAATTTGATAAAAAGTTCATACCAACATTTAGGTATAATGATATTGAAGAAAATATCATTTTAAGAAGAATATAACACCACTTACCTCAAAATATCAGTACTTCTGATCGAAATATCGGTATAAGGCTGAAGGAAACTTGCACTGGTGAATAGAAACGAACAAAGTATCTAAATACTCACAAAATACACTCAATAATCTAGAGATAGAAAGAGAGAAAACTTGTTTCTGGTGTGATTTTTAATTCTAACTTAGCCCTCTATTTATAGGAAAATGTTAGCACGTCGAAGCAGACTTAACCTGCAACCTAATGGCTTTACCTGCTACTATTCTGACCCACCACATTTGAAATAAAATTCAACATATTTCTTCACCAAACAAAAGTGGGGCCCACCAATTCTAGAATTTTCCACCAAAATGATAAATTTCAAAAATTCAACAATTTCTGAACCAGTCACCTCTTAAAATTCATAACAAATCATACGTTCATTTTTAATGGTTCAAAATTTGTGGACATATACTCAACTTATATATGTATAACATATCCAAAAATCACAACGATCCAACGGTCGAATTAAAAATTATAATTCACGCAATATATCTCAAAATACTGGTTTAATTTTTAATACCTCCATTCCGAAAAAAATACTAATAAAACACCTCAACATTAACTCCTTCATTTTTAACCACAATAAATATATCCAACATTTATATCCACATAAAATAAATATTTCCTTATCATATGAATCAATAATTAATTATTCACAAATAATATTACAGAATCACATTTATGACAACCAGGCCGTTCCCAGGAAAGAGGGGGTTTTCCAATAAGAATTTCTCCTTACTGGTGCTCAATTAGGTGACCAAACCTCTCCTTGACAGAACTTTCTAGACATTTCCAATAATGCTATCTAATAATATTATTCAAATAATATGAATTATTAATCTGATAATGGGAAATACTGTGCAGTGACAATTATTGAAACACCAATAATATAAAATATCAACGCAGCAATTATTGAATCAATAAAATAAAATATTGAATAGTAACTACTATAACAATTATTGAGTAGTGCCTTATTATGTAAGGATCAATAATTCATCAATACTGTGCATTAACGCGTATTACTGTATTTTAACCACCGGGTATTCCAACAGTGTTAACGGTAACAACTACGTCATTATGTATAAAAATTCAAACTTATCATTTTCTTCATCCGATAATTATTCTATTATGGGGCCCACAAATGACTGCGCCGTCGTACAAATATTCTCCGACAACAAAAATATTCCACGACCAAACGAATATTTCCCGAAAACAATGATTATTTTATAACCACTTGCATATTTTGCAAAATTTTCACATTTCACCAATAACCAGATAATTATATCAAATTAATACCTTATTATTCACAATAATAATTAGAGGAAATTCGATTTTATTTATAATAAGTTGGGGTCTTACATATTATATTGTTCTAATCAAACGAATGATCTGATTAATGATAGGTCTTGATATAAAAGATAAACTAAGTTGCGTATTGTAAGCAGCGCATCAGGCAAGTATCCTACCTTTGCATTTTCTGTATGCAATGGACATGAGTAAGAATGTTTCAGAATTATATTATTACTGTACAGATTATTAACCGTATATTATATACGCTCATTGATTATGAACATGTTAGTATATGGTAATTCAGATATATATTTTGTTCGATAATTTCTATATATGATTATACAAGTGTCCCCACTTGGATAATCATTGCATTTAACCACATGTTGATACACCTTTGTTAAATACCCGTATATATATATATATATATATATATATATATATATATATATATATATATATATATATATCTTGAATTATAGATTATTGTTGAACAAGATAAAACCTTATTATTATACAACCAAATTGCTTTAGTTTGGAATCCCGACAAGTATGAACATCCCTTACACGGGAAACTTTTATTCGTCCAAGGCTGACAAAGTGAACGATCATATCATTCTTGCATGCAGTATTGATCAATACAGGGTATAACGGGCTGATCACCCGCGTGCCCGTAAGTTATGACGGTTTACAGATGAAGTTCTGTTTAACCTTTTCGAAAATGAAAATAATATTCATAGTATGTCCCCTTAACCCTATTTATAGTCTGCACATAGTTTCAAAATTTTGAAAGAGGGTTGTTATGTTGTTATTATTATTGGTTCAGATTCTCCACAACTATTGATTTATTGTAGAAGGGTAGTATAAATAAATCCTTAAAATTCTTTCGGGTTATATATATATATAATTGTTATTACTTGCTGGGCACTCAAATGCTCATCCTTGCTTAATTTAAATATTTTCAGCTATGTGTGAACAACCTGAAGGTTCTGTTAAGAACGAGGGAATGGGAAAGGTTGCTAAATTATTTCAATGTTATCTTATGTAATAGTTTTATATTATGAAGACAACGTTATATATTTATTATCATGTATTGTAAGGAATGATTCAAGGTTACGTGCTAGAGATTTAGACTTTTATAAATATGTAAATTAAGTTGGTATCTATATTATTGTTATTATTATTAGTATTATTCTGCTCATAAAATGGTATCGTGAAGCACCGAGTTCGAGTTTTAAGTACCCAAGTTTGGGGGCTTTACAGATTATACATATCAAACTCATGCTTGAAATAACTATAGAGCATAAGCTAAGTAAAATGGTTAACCTTTGCTTGAACAGTAAAATAAGCTAAGGTTTGAGTCTTATAACATTAGAAATGAAATTCCTGAATGTACATTTAACCGATAGCAAGCTAGAAACTAAAAACTTGCCCAACAAGGTATTAACTCATACAAAGAATTAAAACAATTCAATAATAGAGACAAGAGTTCAAAACTACGTTCCTTATACAATAATAGAACTTAAGAAACATTTGCTTAACTGTAAACAAGAGTTAGAATGAATCAATCAATAAGAATTTCCAATAACATAAGAGTTAGAGTTTGCTCGAATGAATTTTAAGAACAATTGACTTATTTAATAAAAGTTAAGATAAAAAGCTTGCTCAATCAAAAGCATAAAGTTATACAATATAATAATAGAACTAACTCAACGAAAGTGTAGAGTTAGAAAACTTGCCTCGAACGTAAACTAAAATATTAAAACTCACGTTCACCTATACACAGTATTAAAACCACAACATCTATTAGACATACTAATATTAACTTTTCAATATAAAACGCATTACTAGCTAAACTTGTTATTTTAGCACAAGTCTTATGCTACCATTTACGTTTCAGAATTCCCAAGTATTAATCATCACACCACTTAACTAACATTCATTGTATAAACTAAGTTATCACATAACCAGTTATCAATTTACTAATCATTTTTGCAACCTTGAACTTACTAACCACAATTCACTATGTTATGTTAACCTTAACATTACACATTTAACATGCTAACACAATATCAGACCATGTTATGACTCTTTCCCAAATCTACAGAAATAGCAGAAGCCAGAATCTCAAACCAGGGTATGGCGCAGCTGCACCATACAAAGGCTTGGGACTGGCGTAGCTGCGCCGTTTTCTACCTTGGCACCAGCGCAACTGCGCTGGTGTTCAGACAGACGCAGAGAAGGCTAATGAACAATAGTCGACTTTAGCCCAACAAACACAAATTTCACCCAATAGACAGTAATATCAACACGTCAAAAAATAAATATACAATCATCGTAAACATGATTGCTCATATTTACAACCAATTAGAACAATTTAAAACCAACTAAAACTATTTTAATTTCTCAAAATTCATATTTTCATACAAAAACTCAATTTTTGATATTCATTCTAAAAATCATCACTGTGAATTCAATACTTGACCAAATCATCTCATTCAAATTACGTTATGTTCATATCTAAATGAACTATCATATACAAGCGTCAATTTATAGTTTAACATAATAATTGACCATCTAAATTGGAATTTACCTAAGCCATACAAAGAATACATATACTGCTAAATTTTCTTCCTATTGTCAAACGAATTTAGCATCCAATTCTCTTGTTTAAACATAAACTCTATCATTATAGCATGTATAACCACAATAACTAAATTACATAACAAAATTCAGAAGAAATATAATTCACAGAGTATAGCAAAACTTTGTCGTAGTTCACATATGTAGACATACACACACACACACACACACACACACACACACACACACACACACACACACACACATATATATATATATATATATATATATATATATATATATATATATATATATATATTATGGTTGTATAAGAAATACCTTCAAATTGCTTGTAGTCCTTTTTGATAAACACTAAAAAATGCTCTGAAATCCTTCTCTCTCAAATTCTCTCAACTCTCTCTGTAATTCTCTGAACACTCAAACTCTTCTCTTCTCTTTAGCTTAGACTAGACAACTAACAAGTATACGTAAAAATAAAACTGACACCTTAATACGCATACTAATGATATTAACAGTTATAACATAAATGTATATCATATAAATATATTATATTTATTATTTTATTTGTTTTATTTATATTATTTCTTCTCTTTATTTCAAAAACTAGAAATCTCAAAAGCCATAAGTCTTGTTTGGAAAAAACCCTTTAAATATTAAAGAATTAATATATTAAGCCTTATCTGGCAAAAACTAAATTAAACTACTTTAATTTATTTTAATAACTCCTTATAATATAGTTATTTGTCACACTATATTTAATCAATCTTTCGTATTTAATTTTAATTAATTCAAATAATAATTAATTAAATTAATCATTTAATCACATAACTGAATATAACTAATTAACCATTAAATTAAAATATCAATATAATAATCATTTCCTTAATTCATCAACTATTTATTTAACAAATAATTCTCCAAATAAAATTAAATAAATTAAACAAATATTTATTCAACGATAAACACATCCATTAAATATTTATATAATTCAATAAATATTTAATATTAGAATTAAAATTTTGGAATGTTACAGCTACTAATCGAGTTCTTATCAGTTTAACCATGTCTGCCGTTTATTGTACCATCTCAGGTTCCAACATTCGATGTTCACCTACTTCATCCTAGCAAAGTGGTGTTTTTTACTTCCTCTCATACAACGCTTCGTATGGCGGCATGCCTATACTAGCGTGAAAACTATTGTTGTAAGTGAATTCCACCAAAGGTAGATGTTCGTCCCAACTCTCCTTGAAATCCATAACGCAAGATCTGAACATATCTTCTAGCATTTGAATTGTCCGTTCACTTTGTCCATCCGTCTGTGGATGATACGCCGTACTTAATCTCAAATGTGTTCCCATTTGCTCTTGCAAACTCCTCCTAAAGTTCGACGTGAATCGTGGATCACGATCGGACACAATCGAAATAAGTATTCCATGTCTAGAAATAATCTCCTTGACATAAAGCTTAGTTAACTGCTCTAGGTTATACCTAACTACTATTGGTAAAAAGTGATCCGATTTAGTTAATCGATCCACTATTACCCAAATAGCATCATATCATTTTCTCGTTGTTGGAAGTCCCAACACAAAGTCCATGATGATGTGCTCCCATTTCCAATCCGGAATCTCTAGTGGATGCAAAAACCCACTCGGTCTTTGGTGTTCAGCCTTAACTTTCTGACAAGTTAAGCACTTACTAACATATTCTACGATCTCCTTCTTCATGTTCGGCCACCAAAAGTTCTGACGAAGGTCTTGATACATCTTAGTACTACCCGAATGTATCGAGTATCTCGAACTATGAGCCTCATAAATGATCTCTTCTTTCTACTCAACATTATTTGGAACCCAAATTCTTCCTTCAAAATGAAGTAAACCTTCTTTATCAAGGTTATACTTAGTCTTCACGTCATCCTTCATTATCTTTTTCATTCACTCGCATTCTTCAGTACTTATCTGTACTTCCTTAACCTAATCCACTATCGTTAGTCGAGTCTCTATTGAGAATAACATCTCCACCGTTTCGCTTGGTAACTTAACTTCTAACTCCATCATTGCCATCTCTGTTATTAACTCATTCTGAGTCGTTAACTTTGACAGCTTTTCCCTACCCTTTCGACTTAACATGTCGGCTACTACATTCGCCTTTTCTAGATGATATAAGATATCACAGTCATAATCCTTAATCAATTCTAATTACCTTCTCTGCCTCATATTCAACTCCTTCTGTGTGAAGATATATTTCAGACTTTTATGATCTGTGTATATCTCACACTTTCCCCCATATAAATAATGTCTCCCTATTTTTAAGGCAAAGATTGCTGCTGCCAATTCCAGGTCATGAGTAGGATATACATTCTCATAATCCTTTAGCTGGCGTGATGCATACGTAATGACCTTGTCTTGCTGTTTGAGCACGCAACCCAGTCCTCTATGTGAAGCATCGCTATAAACTACAAAATTCCCCGTATCATCTGGGAAGGATAACACATGTGCCTCACTTAACCTCCTTTTTAGTTTTTAAAAACTATTTTCACACTTTCTGTCCACTAATACTTCACCGAATTTCTTGTCAGATTCGTCAATGGAGTAGCTAATCTAGAAAAGTCCTGAATGAACCTTCCATAGTATCTCGCTAACCCCAGAAAACTCCGAACCTCGGTTGGCATTTTCGGTTGCTCCCACTCATTTACTGCTTCCACTTTCGCTGGATCTACGGATATGTCATCTTTATCTATAACATGTCATAGAAACTGCACTCGTTCAAGCCAAAATTCACACTTAGTGAACTTCGCATATAATTTCTCCCTCCGTAGTGTTTCAAACACTATTCTTTAATGTTTAACATGATCTTATGGCGTCTTAGAATAGACTAGAATATCATAAATGAACACTACAATGAACTTGTCTGAATACTGTTTGAAAACTCTGTTCATCATATCCATAAATGCAGCTGGCATCTTTGTCAAACCAAACGACATAACCAGAAACTTGTAATGCCCATAACGAATTCTGAACGCCATCTGAGGTACATCCTCCTTCCTTACTTTCAGTTAATGATACCCCGTATGCAAATCTATTTTAGAAAAATACTTTGCCCCTTTCAATTGATCAAATAGATCATTGATCCTGGGCAACGGGTATTTATTCTTAATCGTTAACTTGTTCAACTATCGATAGTCGATACAAAGTCGTAACCACCCATCCTTCTTCTTTACAAACAATACGTGTGTTCCCCACGGAGACACACTTTGTTGAATGTACTTTCTATCTAACAGTTCGTATAATTAAACCATTAACTCGTTCATCTCCACTGGCACCATCGTATATGGTGCCTTTGAAACTGGTGACGTATCCGGCAACAAATCAATCACAAATTATATATCCCTATCTGGTGGAATACCGGGGAACTCCTTCGAAAACACATCCGCAAACTCTTGAACTACCGCTATCTATTCTAATGATGCTCCCACTCTTTGGGTATCCACAACATGGCACAGGTAACCCTTACACCCCTTCTTCAACATCTTCCTATCCCGTGTCATGGTTAGACAACAAGAACGTCCCGGTGATTTATTACCATAAAACACCACCTCAGGTTTCTTAGAAAGCCTTAGGTTTACACTCTTTCTATGACAGTCTATTATCTTTCTATGGTTAATTAACCAATCCATACCAAGAATCACATCGAATTCTCTTAACCTTATCGGTAAAGGATCTACCGATAATCTGTTACCTCTAATATCTACGAAACAATTTCTATAAATATATTCAATGAGAATTATCTCTTTGTTTGCTACCTTAACGTCTAAAGGTATTTCTAACTTTTCAGAGTTTAGTCCCAGTTGCTTAGCAAATCCACATGCTATAAAGGAACAAGTAGCACCCGAGTCAAATAACACATAATCATTTATTTTGTTGACCGGAATGATACCTGCTGCTACATCCGATGATGCAACCGTATCTTGGACAGTCATATTAAACGTTTAGACTGAGGGTCTACCCAAGGATGGCGTTAGTCCAGTAATGGCTAAATTCCCACTACCAGAACCCTTACTACCTTCCGCCCCCTTCTTCGGGTAATTTCTTGCCATGTGGTCCATAGACCCATAAAACAAAATAGCCATGACTTTTCTTAGGAATAGGACAGTTGGGTGATACGTGACCCTCCTACCCACAATTATAATACACTGTTTTATGTTTTAGACAGACTCCCAGATGAGTCTTGCCGCATATCTTACATGCCTCCATCCTACGTTTAGGATCCCCTTGTTTCACCCCAGTATTCCCAGGGTTAAAATTCTTTCTTTTAGGCATATTGCCACTACCACTGGCAAACTCTGCCTTATTTCCTCCCTCTCCCTTACTCTTATTCTTTCTTTCCTTGTGGTATTGGGTCAACTTCTCACTACCACCCTCCGCTATTATTGCCTTTTCCAGAATGGTCCCATAGGAAGTACTCTGGAAAACCAAAATCCTACTTTAGAGCCAGGGTTTTAGGCCCTGCTCAAACCTATGTGCCTTTCTCTCTTCTGTGTCCACTTGGTGTGGAGCAAACCTTGCCCTTGGCCGCATATTGGGGAACCGTCATGTCCCCTTGCTTAAGTTCTAGAAACTTAATCTCCATTCACCCTTGCATGCTAGTAGGGAAGTAGTTCTTGAAGAATACCTTCTTGAACTGTTCCCATGTAACAACATCAGGTCTAGCCCCACCCTGGTGAGCCTCCCACCAGTAGTTGGCTTCCCCTTCATCATGTACGTCACAAAAGAAGTCTTTTGCGCCTCTGCTACATTTGTAATTACAAACGCCTTTTTATTTCCATGACCCAGGTCTGGGCCTCCATTGGGTCTGTCGTTCCCTTGAACTCAAGTGAACCTACACTTATAAATTCCTTAAAGGTAGTTGTTCGGGCTACCCGAGGTTCTGCGGGTGCTCTACCCCGACTTTGTTAAACGCAACCGTTAATAAATTAACGAATTCTTGCATAGGGTTATTAAGACCCCCTTGGTTATCGTTATGTGATTCCGCCTCTTGGTTACATTGTCTTCTTCTTGGCGGCATTTCTGCTTCAATAAATAAAGTTCCGTTATTACTTATTTGCTTACTTAGTTATTAGTCGCTGAACAACTGAACAATAACTCATACACAACAAATCACATTAAAAGAAAAACTTCCTTTTATTAATATGCCTCTTTATAGTTCAAGACTACTTACAACTTGTTTTCCATAGCCAAAAACTAGTATTATATCCCGCGATTGACTTTCACAAAAATTGGGATTTATAAAAAGAATACCTTTTAATTATACAAAAGAGGGTTTTACGTCACTACACAAAAGTATTTACAATTCTAACGTCTAATACTACCTAACAACATTCTCATGCTTCTCGTTCGCAAGAATCGACACAATATCTCGACTTATAGTATGTCGAGTTTGTCCCTACTCAATAGAATAATAAGCTATTTTAAGCTTGAAATCCTCTTGCGCACTGTCATTAATATATAACATTTGTGCTATCTTCTGGTCTTTCTCAACTACTTTCTTATGAAGTTCTACGAACTCGTTCTTATAGTCTCTGGCCTTATCTGTCATGAGCACCTTCTCATCATACTCTATCTCATAGTCTGACTCTGCAGACTCATTGGCCCCATAGAGATCATTAATCTCTTCTTTCTGGTGCTGCACCATATTGTGCAGTTGCACGCTACGGTCAAACACGGAGAGGTACATTGCCCTCATCATCTCTATAGGTGTTGACTCTAAGGAAGGCATCACCGTATTAATCGATGTTACCTCTATATCATCCTCCACATCTATCATCATATTAAGATATGATGATATTCATATGGTCTCCTCAGAATAGTCCTCCTCTGAATACCAGAATGCTAACCCACTTTCAGACCCTGCCATGATGCTAACTCAAGACTGCAATAATACCAGAAAATCCGAATCTCAAACCAGTGTATGGTGCAGCCGCGACATACAAAGGCTTGGGACCGGCGCAGCTGCGCCTCTTTTTGCCTTGGCACCGGCGCAGTTGCGCTGATGTTCAGACAGACGCAGAGAGGCTGATGAACAGTAGCCAACTTTAGCCCAACAAATACAAATTTTACCCAACAAATAGTGATAATAACACGTAAGATAAATACACAACTATCATAAACATGATTGCTCACATTTACAACCAACTAGAACAATTTAACACCAACTATAGCCTTTCTATTTTCTCAAAATTCAAGTTTTTTATATAAAACTCCATTTTTTGATATTCATCCCCAAAAATCATCACTGTGATTTCATTACTTGACCAAATCATCTCATTCAAACTACGGTATGCTCGTATCTCAATGAACTACTACATACAAACCTCAATTTATAATTTAAGATAATAATTGGCCATCAAAATTGATACTTACTCAAGCTATAGGAAGAACACATAGACTGTCAAAAATTTCTTCTACTGTAATCCAAAATTAGCATGCAATTGTTGTCTCAAAATAATATCTAATCATTACAAGCATGTATAATCACAATTATCAACTATATATGTCCATAATTCATCAATTGGTTTTACAGAATATACAAAAATTATTCCCGTGAAATACCTATACACATATACATTATCACAATTATGAACATACCTTTTGTTGCTTGACAAGAAATTCTTGCTAACCCACTGGAATTGCTTGAAAATCATTAGCTTTCTCTCAAATCTCTCTAAGTTCTTTCAAGTTCTCTGTCAAACTCTCTTCTCTTCTCTCACAACTCAATATGCTAGAATGCGTATAGCTAGGCCAAAAAACATTAAGCGTATTCTAAAAACTGACAAACCCATAATACTAATACTAATTACACTATCAGTTACTAACTTAAATAACATAAATATATTATTTTTATTATTTTTATTTATTTTTATTTATTTTCCAAAAACTAGAAATTCAAAAGCATAAGGCTTGTTTGGCAAATCATTTTAAATTAAAGAGTTAAAATACTTAAGCCTTGTTTGACAAAAACTAATTTAAACCTTTTTTAATTTATTTTAATAAACACTTTAGTTTATAATTATAATCACATACTATTTCATGTCAAACATTAGCCCATTAAATTAATCACATACTATATTTTTAATTAAATATAGCCATTTAGCAAATATCACCAAATTGTAATTTTCATTATAACTTTATTTAATAATTTAATATACTATCTAAATTATTACATCAATACAACCACATAACACTTCATGTTAATAATACAAACCTCTAAATTATAAATTAATTTAATTTAGAAAAATCTTTAATAAATTAAGATTAAGATTCACAACCATCACATCCATAAAAACAATAAACAATTCAAATAATATTTATATAACTCAATAAATATTATAATTACAATAAATTTCGGATCGTTACATCCTTCCGTCCTTACAAGGATTCTGTCCCCAGAATCATAATTCAAATAATCAAATCGTCACATTCTCCCCTACTTACAAAGATTATGTCCCCAAAATCGAAGACACGGATTAAAAAATAACTCAAGGTAATTCTTCATCATATCAGCTTCGAGTTTCCACGTAGCATCTTCGACGTTGTGGTTCCTCCATATCACCTTTACAGAAGGTATAACTTTATTCCTGAGCACTTGTTCTTTCATGTCGACTATCTAGATAGGAATCTCTTTACAAGACAAATCTTTACTGAACTGCAACGGTTCATATTCGATCACATGCTTGTAATCGGGTTTATAAGGTCGTAACACCGACACATGAAAAATATTGTGCACATGCTCTAATTTTGGAGGTAAAGCTACCTCATAAGCCACCTCTCCTACTCTACATAGAATTTCAAAAGGACCAATAAACCTCGTGCTGAGCTTGCCTTTCTTTCCAAAATGAATCTTCCTCTTCCAAGGAGAAACTTTCAGGAACACAAAATTTCCTGCCTCAAATTCGCGATTTTACCTATGTTGATCAGCATACTTTTTTTGTCGATCTTGAACAGCTACCAGTCTTGCTCTGGCGAGCTTGACCAATTCAATGGTCTGCTGAACCAGTTCAGGGCCTAACAGTTGCCATTCCCCAACTTCATCCTAGCATAGTGGAGTTCTGCACTTTCTACCGTATAATGCCTCGTATGGCGGCATACCAATGCTTGTGTTCCCATGCATTCTTGCAGTCTCTTACAAAAATTTGATGTGAACCTCGGATCTCTATCAGATACAATTGATACTAGAACTTCATATCTTGAAACGATCTCCTTAACTTATAGTTTCGCCAGCTGATCAAGATTAAATCTAATCTTTATTGGAAAGAAGTGTGCAGATTTTGTCAATCTATCCACTATCACCTATATCACATCGTATCATTTTTGAGTTGTTGGAAGACCTACCACAAAATCAATTGTAATATGCTCCCATTTCCATTCTGGTATTTCCAACGTTGGAGTAATCCGCTTGGTCGTTGATGTTCAGCTTTCACTTTTTGACACGTCAAACATTTTGCAACGCATTCTGCAACATTTCTTTTCATATTCGGCCACCAAAAATGACGCTGCAAATCTTGATACATCTTTGTACTTCCTGGATGAATCGAATATCTTGTGTTGTGTGCTTCAGTTAAGATCTCGTCTTTAAGATCTGGTACTGCTGGAACCCAAATTCTTTCCTTGAATCGTAGTAGTCCTTCGGTGTCGATCTTGTATTTTACATCGCTTCCCTCAATAACTTTCTCTTTGATCGTTTCATATTCTTTATCTTGTAGTTGAGCACTATTCATTTTGTCCACCAAAGTTGGACTGGCATCTATCTGGAATAGTCGTTTATTGGATTCCTTTAGAAATTTGATTTCCAATTCTAGCTTTTCCATTGCTGAAATAAACTCCTCCTAAGTAGTTATCAGCATCAACTTCTCCCGACCTTTCCTGGTCAAAGTATCTGCAACCACATTTGCTTTGCCTGGGTGATAAAAGATCTCACAATCGTAATCCTTTATCAATTCCATCCATCTCCTTTGTCATATATTTAGGTCCTTCTGTGTGAAAATATACTTCAAACTTTTATGGTCTGTGTAGATTTCACATTTCTCTCCATAGAGATAGTGTCTCCATATCTTGAGAGCAAACACTACTACAACCAATTCCAAATCATGAGTCAGATAACCTTTCTCATAATCCTTCAGTTGTCTTGATGCATACTCAATAACTTTGTCGTTCCGCAGAAGAGCACAGGTGTCATGCTTAATTTCTTCTTCAAATCCTGGAAACTTTCTTCATATTTATCCGTCCAAACAAATTTCACAGCTTTCCTGGTCAGATTTGTTAATGGAGTAGCTATCTTAGAAAAATCTTGAATAAATCGTCTCTAATACCCATCTAGTCCCAAGAAAATCCTCACTTCCGACGGTGTTCTTGGTTGTTCCCAATTTATTACAGCTTCCACTTTTGATGGATCCATGGAAATCCCATCTTTGTCAATTACGTGACCAATAAATTGCACACAATCTAGCCAAATTTCCTACTTAGAGAATTTCGCGTACAACTTTTCTTTTCTTTGTATTTCCAATGTCAAACGTAAGTGTTCCACGTGCTCTTCTTGAGTTTTGGAATACACTAGAATGTCATCGATGAATACCACTACAAACTTGTCTAAGAATGGTTTAAACACTTTTTCATCAAATCCATGAATGCAGCAGGGGCATTAGTTAAACTAAAGAACATCACCAGAAACCAAAAGACATCACCAAAAACTCGTAATGTCCATACCGAGTTCTGAATGTCGTTCGTGGTATATCCTCCTTCCTTACTTTCAATTGATGATACCCACTTCTCAAATCTATTTTCGAAAAGTATTTAGCACCCTTCAACTGATCAAATAAGTCATCTATTCTTGGTAATGGATATTTGCTTTTAATAGTGACTTTATTTAATTCTCTATAATCAATGCAAAGACGCATTGACCCATCCTTCTTCTTCACGAATAACACTGGCACTCCCCATGGTGATACGATTGGTTGAATATATTTCTTGTCCAACAGCTCTTGCAACTGTACCATCAGTTCCTTCATTTCTACAGTAGCCATTCTGTACGGGGCCTTCGATATTGGTGTTGTTCCCGGTGCCAAGTCTATCACGAACTTTATTTCTCTTTCAGGCGGAAGTCCTGGAAAATCCTCTGGAAACACGTCTTCAAATTCCCTCAGCACTGGAATCTCTTCTAGTTTCTCATCATTCTTTTGAGTATCGACAGTGACACGCCCAAATTCGGGTTACCTGACCCCCGAGTTTGGTGTTCACGATCCATAATATAAATAATATTTAACTACCCATAATATATATAGATAGTAATTTTCATAAGTTTTTATCAGTGTTTAATAATAATACAACACCCAGGTTTTTTAACCTTAACTTTACATTCATACCCTTTAGATATACAAAAAGGGTTTACAATACAACATAATAAATATGTTCAACATAACTAATTTATAACTACGCCTTTTCCCTTGTCCTTTGCAGCACCTCCTGCAACTTCGTCCCTAGCTAAAACATTTTATTTAGCAAGGGTGAGCAACTAATTTGCCCCGCAAGTTAAGACATACAATAAATGTATAAGAATTCAAAACAACAGACTATCTGTTTTGATAGAATGAAACCAAAGTTCGGGGAACTTTGAAATAGCTGAACAAATCGTTATTCAATAGCAAGTTTTCTCGTATTCTATACCATAATAATTCAATAATGAAAGAGTACAACGCTTTCAAAGTTTCTACGATATTCTAATGAATAATCAAGAATCAATTCTGCAAAATATCAAAGGGGAATGTTTTCCAGATTTATACTGAGCGATCACACAAGATCTTTGAACTTATTTTCTCAGGTAGATATCAAAGATTTACTTTGATAAATACTCAGGTGTATCAGATAACCATAAAGATTAAATCATACCCCTCTGCAAGTATAACAAGTGGTCAGCTTATTATACCCTATATTATGCATAATACTCAAAACGCGCGCAAAGGTCGAATTCACGACCAACAAAATATTCCCTTTATATAAAAGGTTCTTCTTCTCAGTCTTAGAATCAAAAGTTTGATTTTACAACGAAATACTAGGATTTCAAATTCTATTTGCTTCTCTTCTCAAACCTAACAAGTTTTTACAAATGTTTGTCTAACCAGAATAAATGGCTAAGACATTTCTCAACATAATTTGACAATAAATAGGAATTATCTGTACTGTCAATTCTAACTTCTACAGATATGAATATCCAACAACAGTAATTCTACGAATATATATATTTTAATTCAATAATTTAATTTCAACAATAAATCCTTGGACGTGGCATAATTAGCAATAATTATCCACCAATAATATTTGAATGAAATAACTCAAGGTTGAGTTAGGGAAATTGCCTCTTCCGCTGATTACAGCTACACAAAATACTTATCTGCTATCGAAAGACCTATAACCAATAATATCGGTCTAACAATTAGCACAATATTTCACATAACACACAACACTGTAGGTCACAGTTAAAATTCTCCTAAACACATTACCACATAGCCACAACAGTGTTTATAACCTATATAAACACTTAACAAATCAAACTAGTTCAGTCTAGTTGGACTTCGGTCCATTCTCGGTGTTCTGGTCACCCTACCCGATAATTAACACATTGATTGTCAATTAAACTTGGTCTCTAAGCTTCAATATTAATTTAGATAAGTCAATTATCATTAATAATATTTTTCGAAAGCTTTTAATAATTATCAAACAATTATTATAATTTATAATAATTTTTTAAACACTTAAATCATTTTTAAATGATTTAATTATCAAATAATCTTATCATTATTAATATTTAATAATATCCAAATACAATAACATACATTCCAAAATATTAAAGTTATCATCAATAACTTAAAATATTTTTAAATCATCAATATTCTACTTAAATAATTTTTAAAATAATTAAAATCATTTTTAAATCATCACCATTAATATATAAATATTAATGAAATTATTATCTAAATATTAAAAGTCAAAATTTATAACTTAAAATATTTTTAAATCATTTTTCTCATTTTTAAATGATTTTTAAATAAATAAAACCATTTCTAATTCATTTATTTAATATAATAATTAAATAAATCAAATATCATTAATATTAATTTATCAATGAAAATTCTCCAACAATATTGAAAATTATATTTTATAATTTAAAATATTTTCTAACACTTTATTCTCAATTAAAATGATTTTTAAATCATTTTTATCTTATTTATTTAATTTAATAATCAAATAAATATAATATCATTAATATTAAATTATTAATAAAAATTCTCCAAAAATATTAAAAGTTACATTTTATAACTTAAAATATTTTTAAATACATTATTCTTATTTAAAATGATTTTTCATAATATTAAATCATTTTTCTCTAATTTATTTAATACACTAATTAAATAAATTAAAAACCTTTAATATTTAAATAATTATAAATATTAAAGAAAAATATTCCAATTGGTCAAAAATTATTTTTCATAATTTAAAATAATTTTTAAAACCATTTTTGGTAATTTTTAGAATTTATTTCTAATTTTTAATTAATTTTCAGAATATTCAGAAAATAAAATAAATAAAACCGTCGCTATAGGTCTTTAGCGACAGAAAGCGTCGCTGTTGGTGTTCTTGAGCTCAAGAACACTGACAGCCGGCAGATCAAGGGGTATTGTTTGACCGGATTTAATTTCTAATCTGTTCATGTTCTGGGCTATCTAAAACTTTGATATTGTAGTATTCATGTAACACTACAATACCCAATCAATACTTTTGTAAAAAAACATCACAACAAGGAGATCAAAGCCTCCAAAGTTGCTGTCACACGGTTTCTGGGTTTTCCAGAAACCCAGGCAGTGCGAGCAGGCACTTTCAAGCTTAAATTATTCTATGTTCCCATTCTCAAATGGCTCAATATTTGGTTCATAACTATAGTACTCAGGACAAGGAACAACGAGATAACAATATTTCAGTCCAAAAACTACAGATCCACAATGTAACACTTGGTCAAAGTCTGTCAGAAAAATGTTCATACCGATTCTGGGTTTTTCAGAAAAGTTAAAGAACAGATCTGATGGTCTACTTTGACCATCTTCCACGATTGATCTGAAGACGTTATAAGAGATATAAAGACCTAATGTTATAGTACACATAACCAGCTACAAAAGTGTTACAACAACAACATCAAATCATTTAAAACCAGACAGATCCGAACCTTAGAACTCACTGTCAGACTCTGTGTTTCTATTTCTAGGTTACCCAGAATTCGACCCGGTCATGGCCGGTAAACGGTCTTTGACCGTTTATATCTCCCGATCCAGACATCATTTACCAGTACTACCACTTGCAGAATACAGACAACATACCAGGCTACCATTACAAAACATAAAACAAGAAAACTCAAACACAGGCACCGATCTATGGCACCTGACATTAGCTTGTCAGACCACAGATCGTGTTCTTGACAGATTTTGAAAAACTCGATTTTATCACACTTTGATGCTATAGATCCATGATGGATCATCATAGATCAAATAAAAACATGTTCTAGCAATATTCTAAACATATAAACACAAAAATTTCTCAAGCATCAAAGATCAAAAATAAAAACTTGGTTATACCTTTCTAGCTTTTGATTCTTGATCTATGCTCTCCAATTTGTTTATGATGTTTTAAGGACTGATATTGTGACTGATCTAACTTAGATTTTCGGAGGTTTTTGTGTGAGAGGGAGTTGGTAGGAGCTTGGAGAGAATTAAACAAAATGGGTACACTTTCTCTCTCTAAACTAATATATAGTGCTTGGATTCATTGAATGGCTGAGGTTGCTGTCACAATAGGCTGAAATGGCTGAGATTTTATGTCTCTTAAGTCAACATAGTTGGTGAACCACTAAAGGCATTGTCCATTTTTGCAAGCAAACTTATAAAAATCCCATAAAGGGCAATTTTGTCATTTGCAATTTAAATTAAATGGTAAACATGGAATTTGTACAAATCCTTAGGGTTTGGGGCTTGGATTAGGGTTTAAGATTTGAACCCTTTAGGTATTAAAAATTCCAGTTCCCACAATTTTCAAATTTAGGGTTTAATTAGAAAAATAAATTTTTTAAAATAAAAATTAGGGTTTCTAAAATAAAAATTAGGGTTTCTAAAATAGAAATTTAACATTCAAAAATATAATTAGAGTTTTCTAATCATATTTAAGTTTAACAAACACTTTAGGCATGCTAATAAAAATTAGGGTTGCATAATTAGGGTTTACAATTCCCAATTTTGAAATTAGGGTTTCCCGGCGTACAATTAAGGTTTTTAATTGTACAATTTTTTTTATAAATTTAAGATTAGGGTTTTAAATCCCTTATTATGGTTTATTAATTATAAACCTTATCCGATCAATAATTGATCAACATTTCTAAACAGTACAAACATATAATCAACAATACAATTATTTTAATTGTATTTTCTATCGAATCCCTATCCGAAAATTAGGGTTAGGGTTTTCTAAAGTTGTTAAGCACAACTCTACTCTAAATTTATTAGTCAATACACAAATTGACTTTCTCGAGACTCGTATCACAGATACTTGTCACAAAATTGATAATTAATATTAATATTAATTAAAAAAAATTATTCGCAAATTTTGGATTATTCGAAATCTTGGGTTATTACATTCACCCCTCCTTAAAAGGATTCCGTCCTCGGAATTACCACTTTCTTATTCTCTACAATCTTTTAAAGTTGTATTATCAATTTATTTGATCAACACAATATTACTTTGTGTTTCAAATTCTAACATGTGACTTAAATCTATAAAAGAAAACAGTTCACAGAATTATCTAAATCATAATACTCGCGTAATTAAATTTCTAAACGACATCATTACCTGCTACTACCTCCTGAGTAGCCACTGCATCTAGCGCCGTCATGTTGAATGTACGGGCTGTTGGTCTTCCTGGCTGTGCAGGTCCTCGAATCGCCAAGGTTTCACCACCAGGTCCCTTGTTGGCACTCTCTTTTTCTGCATTCTTCTTTGTACAGTTCCGCACCAGATGATCAGTCGATCCACACGCATAGCAACCTTGAATCTTTTTCGGGCTGGGACAATTTGGCGACATATGCCCCTCTTGTCCGCAGTTGTAACAAACCCCCTTCTTCTTCAAACAAACTCCTGCATGATTCTTACCACAATTTGCACAAGGCCCTCCTCCTTTCTTATTCCTTTCAGTTTTACTACCCGATTGGGTATTTTCGCTCCACTTCCTCTTGTTTGGGTTACTACCACCGCTGCTTCCACCCTCATTGGTCTTCTTCTTCCCCTGATGAAAACGAGATGCAGCCTCGCTTCCTCCTTCAACAATTAATGCTTTCTCCAATAGAGCCGCAAAAGTGTTGATCTGCAGCACAACTACTTTGTTGTAAATTCTCGGCTTCAATCCGTTCTCAAATCTTCTTGCTTTTCTTGCTTCTGTGTCCACCTGATGAGGTGCAAATCGTGCCAATTCGTTGAATTTAGCAGCATACTCTGAAACAGACATATTCTCCTGCTTAAGTTCCAAGAACTTAACTTCCATCCGAGATTGCATACTCGGCGAGAAGTAGTTCTCAAAGAACAACTCCTTAAATCTTGTCCATGCTACTACCGCCGTACCCGCTCTTGCTTGATTCATCTCCCACCAATAATTGGCTTCTCCCTTCATTAAGTATGTTGCAAAAGCCGTCTTTTGCTCTTCCGCCACACGCGCAATCACGAACGCTTTCTCCATCTCCTTCACCCAAGTTTGGGCTTTGATCGGATCCGTAGTCCCCTTGAATTCAGGTGGTCCTACCGCTTTAAAATCCTTAAAATTAGCCAATCTGTCGGCTGGCTGATTCCTTGGTCTTCCCCTGGCTGGAGCCCTATTTTCTATTGCTTGGGCCAGCATATCCACAAAATTCTGCATCGGGTCCACTTGACCTTCTTCGTTACTCATTGATTGTTCTTCTCTTTGGTTTCAATTCTGTCGTCTTGGCGGCATGATCTGATTTAAATGAAAATCTTGTATAAATACTCTTATTCTACACAAATTCTTAACACAATAAGAATTCAACACATAATTCTCAAGTAATTGCATATTTATTCAAATAGCACATATTACCTATAGTACTTAACACATATAACTATCCATTTAAAATAATACTAGGGTTAACACACACAACTTTACAAAAGTTGCAATTCCCCAACTTTACACAAAAAAGTTGACATTCTCCAATTTTACATTATTATTTCCAGTTCATCAAACTTACCACACTTAGGAGTTCAGTAACTTATCATAATTATATGAGTGTATGAACTTATCCTAGTAAGACCTTTGGCGTCCATTCGCTGAGGGGTTCAGGACATTTCATATAATTATGAGTCATGAACATACCATAAATATGAGTTTTAAGAACACACAATTTCATTTTAATCTTATATTCATATAGAAAATAAAGATTTTATTCATACAAACATATATTTAAATATGTTCAAACATCGTTCTTAAAATTACATATCTTAATATCAGAAACTTCTACCAAAAGATATTATTACATATATCTAAGTTGTCTACCGACCACTCCCTTCACCAGTCTTCTTCTTGCTGGGACACTTGTTAAATCCATGCCCCGTTTGCCCACAGGAAAAACACTTCCTCATATTCGGTTTAGGACAATGCAAAGAGATGTCCTTCCTGCTTACAGTTGAAGCACACGTTCTTTCACATCATGCATTCCCCCACGTGAGTTTTGCCACACTTACTGCAAGCTTTCTTTTTCTTCCGGTTCAAATTTCCAGAGTTGTCGCTGTCATTGTTCATCTTTCTTTTCTTCTTGTCCTTTTCGCTGGTTCCTTCAGACGATCCACCACCTTCAGCCTTCATTCGTTCCACTTGCACTTTCAGCTCGTTCCGTTCTTCAGTCATTTCACGTAACGCCCGCTCCGTCTTCCACAACTCCTCCAAAAGAAATACTTTACTCTGGAGTTCCTGAACTTCCACAAATAACTGATCTTGTTCACTAACCTTGATCTTATTCTTTAGTTCCACCCTAGCTTCTTCAGACTCCGCCTCGTCATCACCACTTAAATACATCTCAGGATAATCGTCATGATCACTCCCAAGATTAATCATTGGTTCATCTTTCCCCACTTCTTCAACCGATTCGCTCTGTGCTGGCACCTCGGCTACTGGCATTGTTGCGACAGCCGCTGGCTTCTCCGTACTCATTTCATCTTCTCCCGACATCCTACAATCAGTTTTACACAACTTGATTAGTACTTCACCAGTACAAATTTCTCTCACTACGAATTTACTTATCTTACTATCGATACACTTCAACGATCCCTCACTTAGTACTCTAAATGAGTATTCTCTATCTCGCTATGGTCATAATCCTAGGGTTTTCCCCCACCCCACTTAAGGTTTATAACCTATAGCTCCACTACCAGCTGGTGACACCTTGGTCACTACAGCTCTGATACCAACCTGTAACTTTCATGGTGCTTACAACCATAGCACCTTACAGGGGTACCTATCAGCTTGCCACCGACTAGCTCGGCGTCCCCTACGGAGAGTCTGGCTTCGGTGCATTCCACACAAGGAAGTCATCAGTGAGAGGCTCGGGGCTCTTCGCAAATTCATGCTTATAGCTATGATACCAACCTGTGACACCCCCAAATCCGGGTTACCTGACCCCCGAGTTTGATGTTCACGATCCACAATATAAATAAAATTTAACTACCCATAATATATATAGATAGTAATTTTCATAAGTTTTTATCAGAGTTTAATAATAATACAACACCCAGGTTTTCTAACCTTAACTTTACAAACATACCATTTAGATATACAAAAAGGGTTTACAATACAACATAATAAATATGTTCAACATAACTAATTTATAACTACGCCTTTTCCCTTGTCCTTTGCAGCACCTCCTGCAACTTCGTCCCTAGCTGAAAAATTTTATTTAGCAAGGGTGAGCAACTAATTTGCCCCGCAAGTTAAGACATACAATAAATGTATAAGAATTCAAAACAACAGACTATCTGTTTTGATAGAATGAAACCAAAGTTCGGGGAACTTTGAAATAGCTGAACAAATCGTTATTCAATAACAAGTTTTCTCGTATTCTATACCATAATAATTCAATAATGAAAGAGTACAACGCTTTTAAAGTTTCTATGATATTCTAATGAATAATCAAGAATCAATTCTGCGAAATATCAGAGTGGAATGTTTTCCCGATTTATACTGAGCGATCACACAAGATCTTTGAACTTATTTTCTCAGGTAGATATCAAAGATTTACTTTGATAAATACTCAGGTGTATCAAATAACCATAAAGATTAAATCATACCCCTCTGCAAGTATAACAAGTGATCAGCTTATTATACCCTATATTATGCATAATACTCAAAACGCGCGCAAAGGTCGAATTCGCGACCAACAAAATATTCCCTTTATATAACAGGTTGTTCTTCTCAGTCTTAGAATCAAAAGTTTGATTTTACAACGAAATACTGGGATTTCAAATTCTATTTGCTTCTCTTCTTAAACCTAACAAGTTTTTACAAATGTTTGTCTAACCAGAATAAATGGCTAAGACATTTCTCAACATAATTTGACAATAAACAGGAATTATATGTACTGTCAATTCTAACTTCTACAGATATGAATATTCAACAACAGTAATTCTATGAATATATATATATATATTTTAATTAAATAATTTAATTTCAACAATAAATCCCTAGACGTGGCATAATTAGCAATAATTATCCACCAATAATATTTGAATGAAATAACTCAAGGTTGAGTTAGGGAACACTACTACAAAACAGTAAATAGACAACGCAGAAAAAACGTTGTAGTTTCTGTCAGAAAAACGTAGTGGTTAAGGGTGTTATCTATTTGACACCCTTACACAACGTTTTTAAAACGTTGTACTTAAGCACAATACACAACGTTTTTTAAAAAAAAATGTTGTAGATTTGTTTTAAAAAAATTAGCAAATGCTTAAAAACGTTGTAGAATGTATGATTCCACAACGTTTTTTGGTTAAAAATGTTGTTGTTTAGTATATAAGACAACTTTTTTTAAATGTTGTAGAATAAAAAAAATGTTGATGTTTAGTATACTAGACAACGTTTTTTAAATGTTGTAGATAAAAAAAAGAATGTGATTCACCTATATATTACCAATACACTTGCAATATGTTAATGCCATGATATATAGACAAAATATATCAACCATTCAAAATACATCCCAATAATACCATTCGTTTACAGTTTCAAATTACTACATCCACAAAATATTACATCCAAACGTATGACTACAAAAGGTGCACATCTATCAGACTGATGCACATCTATCCTAACATATGCATCCAAAAGATAAGTATATTCACTTTATGATAACATTGTGTGCCAAACTTAAAAAAGAAACCTCATCGATAACATTGTTGACAGATGTATGTACAGTTCCACCAGTTGCAGCTGCAACTCGATGCAAATCCTCTTCAGAAACCCGACCAGGAGAGGGAAAACCTGATAGGGAACAACATTAAACTATAACATTGTCATTATAGTTGTCATGAAGTCATGTCAAAGCCAGAGATTGTAACTACTTGGGCTTTATTGATTACCAAAATGCAGTAGGTGAGGCTGCGATGACATGCTTGGAAGCTCTTATAGTCTTGATTATATTGCAAACTACCACTTTCTGAAACTAGAGTGTGGTTAGTTTACGGATTTGAAATCATGAATCGACAAGCTCAACCGAATTTGCCATGGTGGTTATTGCATGAATTTGGTTACCAAGTATCACCCTAAAAATTTGGGATGAAGATACTTTAAGAAAACTATTATACTAGCTTATCCAATTCCAGGTTGCTTTTTTCCATTGTGTTCAATGTGCATTGTTCATTCATTTTCTTGAATGTGTGCATGAAAATAAGAAAGATCACCTGCATATTTGCGAGTGTTTGTAGTAAATAGAACGAGAGAGAGATTCAAGATTACACCAGTTAGGACGGCAGGGAAATATTTTTAATCCGCACATACATTTACTATGAAGAGGCAAAGGATATTTAAGCAATTAACATGTCATGAAATCGTAGCTATATAATGTATATACTTTAAGAGGTAAGACATCATAGAGCACAACTTACATATTAAAATAACTATTCATCTCTTCAGAAGGCAAGTTGGCTGAAGCATTTTGAGCAACAAGTTGATATTTCTGGGCCACAACTCCAAGTTGCTTAACCTGGAAGATATAAACTTTGATTAAGGCTCCCGTAGGGCTGATGCATAGCAAATGTAGCACTAAAAAAATGATGCATTCAGTCATGAAAAGAAAGTATGTATTGTTAGTGCTTTCACCTGAGGGATTATGGATCTTTGAGGTATAAAGTGCTCAATACGCCGAGCACAAAACTCCCAAGAATAAATCTAGCATATAAAAATAAAGGAAATATTAGTCCCCGGTGATAGCAGACTACAAATTAGATCCATTACATTTTTGTTGCTCCAACCTTAAGGTCTGGAGTAAAGACTATGCAAAGATGACCATCCCGAACTATACTCAGTTTCTCAAATACAGTTTCTTATACTGCTTTCTCATAGTCAAGAACAATCTCACCAGACGACTTCTGATATTCACGGGGCATATCAACATAAAGAAGCTCTCGTACAATACCCGTCAGGAGGGGGAAAACCTGATAGAAAACAGGCATTTTGGATACTTTGGTTTAGTTTATATTGTTATTTGTTATATGCCAAACCAGCTGTTTTCAGTTTACTCCTACACACAAGTTATAAGCACCTAAAAGACAGACTCGGAGTAATACCAAAGCAGCAAAAATATCATAAAAATGTAATTTGCAGATACCACCAGTGAACTACTCAAATATTTTAAAATTCACATAGATATTATGATGTTCATTACATTTAAAATAAAGTCATGCAAAATGATGACACAACTGGGAATTGAAAGATGTGAGATGCACCAACACAAGGAACAGCAAACAGAACTCTAAACGTTAATCGACATTTGAATTACTCAAGAGAAAGTTAATCAAACAGACTTGCCTTGAACATGAAAAGCTTTGAGTTGATAAAGTTGATGGGTACTCAATTTGAAGCAGAACTTGCAGCACATAAAGCCTGTACATTGCTCTTACTCAAAGAATTGTTACCATCAGTCACTACAGTGTGCTGGTTTCCACGATCTGGAAGGGACCTATCCTCTAAAGTATTCGATAAAGAAACACTGGCGGTCGGACTGTTGTTCGTAGCTTGAAGATGCTCCATGGTTCGTGATACAGTAGCAATGTCTACATTTTCATGCACTGTAAACTGAAATAACTGTACTTGCCTTACCTTGGCGCATAATAGAGCATTTTGTTTCAGTAGGATAGGCTCATATGTAGGACCTTAAGCCTGGGGTTTTGGTCAGCATTTTTTTTCTCATTTTCAATTGATTGCAATTTGAGAGTACCATTAGGTGCATGCAAAAAACTGCAATATATGGTCAACAACATATCAATAAGGCAAGTAACATACATTATCAATAAAACTCGACGTTATTAAGTAGTGGATTGAAAAAGTAAGTAGAGGGCATCTGTAGCAGATGACTGAACCACCAGTATAACTAAGTTTCCTATATGAAACTTGGTGGAAATTGAAGTGAGAATACAAACCTTAATTACTTCTTGTGATATAATTCCACCAATGAAGGCAGCAATAGCGTGGAGCTCTGCAGCACCATATCTGCACATCTCATTGATAAGGTTCTCTGTCAAAGTTGAGGCATTGCAACCCAAGTCGCTGAGTAAGCTAACAGGTGAAGTAGGTGAAAGTGAGAAACATGAATACTAGGTAGAGAAAAAATTTGGCTGCACCATAGAGAAACTGGAAATTAGTAAAAATCAATATTCATTTAAATTTTTTTTATATGGCAGAGCATTAACATGCATAAGATTTTCTTTTTTATTTATTATCCTTCCAATTTTTTACTTTTACTATGATGGGGTATTGAAAGCTATATAGAACAAAGAAACAATTCAAATACTGAGCGTACAAAAGAAAGAGAAGTAGCACTTACCATAGCTGTCTAGGGTTTGATCGTCCTTCAAGATCCGGCCTTTGTAAATCAGCCTCTGTTGATCAGCATAGCTGTCTAGGGTTTGATCGTCACAGTTCTGGGCGAGAACACCTTTGAAGTCAGCCAGAGTGGATCCGAAGGTGGACCGCACAGAGAACTTGGAACCGTTAGAGCATCGAATGTCAATGGGGACCGCCTCTTCACTACCACCAGCGATGGCGACGGCAAGATCTGAAGCAACCAGATGATTTAGGTGGAGAGGTAAAATATTTTGTATGAAAAATGGGAAGGTGGGAATATCAGATCCGGGAAAAATTAGGGAGGGAATGAAAAACGTTTTAAGCTCCGTGTTTCAGTTCGTTGTCTTTTTTTTAGCTCTGTGTTTTTCTTGATACACAACATTTTTTAAAAAAAACATTATCTAAATAAAACAAAAAAAATGTTCTTTTAAATAGATAACGTTTTTGCATATATATCTACAACGTTTTTTTTAAAAACGTTGTAAAAAAATACCACAACGTTTTTATAAAAAACGTTGTCTATTAAGTGTTGTCTATTAGGTACTTTGTACTGGTGAAACTTGCCTCTTCCGCAGATTACAGCTACACAAAATACTTATCTTCTTTTGAAATACCTATAACTAATAATATCGGTCTAACAATTAGCACAATATTTCATATAACACACAACACTGTAGTTTACAGTCAAACTTCTCCTAAACACATTACCACATAGCCACAACAGTGTTTATAACCTATATAAACACTTAACAAATCAAACTAGTTCAGTCTGGTTGGACTTCGGTCCATTCTCGGTGTTCTGGTCACCCTACCCGACAATTAACACATTGATTGTCAATTAAACTTGGTCTCTAAGCTTCAATATTAATTTAGATAAGTCAATTATCATTAATAATATTTTTCGGAAGCTTTTAATAATTATCAAACAATTATTATAATTTATAATAATTTTTCAAACACTTAAATCATTTTTAAATGATTTAATTATCAAATAATCTTATCATTATTAATATTTAATGATAACCAAATACAATAACATACATTCCAAAATATTAAAGTTATCATCAATAACTTAAAATATTTTTAAATCATCAATATTCTACTTAAATGATTTTTAAAATAATTAAAATCATTTTTAAATCATCACCATTAATATATAAATATTAATGAAATTATTATCTAAATATTAAAAGTCAAAATTTATAACTTAAAATATTTTTAAATCATTTTTCTCATTTTTAAATGATTTTTAAATAAATAAAACAATTTCTAATTCATTTATTTAATATAATAATTAAATAAATCAAATATCATTAATATTAATTTATTAATGAAAATTCTCTAAAAATATTGAAAATTATAATTTATAATTTAAAATATTTTCTAACACTTTATTCTCAATTAAAATAATTTTTAAATCATTTAAATCATTTTTATCTTATTTATTTAATTTAATAATCAAATAAATATAATATCATTAATATTAAATTATTAATAAAAATTCTCCAAAAATATTAAAAGTTACATTTTATAACTCAAAAATATTAAAAGTTACATTTTATTTATCTGTCAGGCGGAAGTCCTTGAAAATCCTCTGGAAACACGTTTTCAAATTCCTTCACCACTGGAATCTCTTCTAGTTTCCCATCATTCTTTTGAGTATCGACTATGTAAGCTAAATAGCCCACACAACCTTGACTCAACAATTTCTTGGCCTGCATAGTCGTCAGACATTTCATTTATCTAGGCGACTTGCTACCATAAAATACTACCTTTGACGGAGTCATAAGGTTTACACACTTCTTATGATAATCAATTATCGCTCCATATTTGAACATCCAATCCATTCCTAAAATAACATCAAACTCCCCAAGTCTAATCGGAATCAAATCTACCAACAAGTTATTCTCTTTAATAATCACCCTACAGTTCTTGTATACGAATCTAACAGGGATTACTTCATTATTCGCAATTTTTATATTCAAAGGAAAATTCAGTTCTTCTCTAGGCAATTCTAACCTCTTAGCAAATTCATCAGATATAAACGAACAAGTAGCACCCGAATCGAATAATACATAAGAATTTATATCATTGATTGGGATAATATTTGACACTACATCTTTTGATTGCACAACATCTTGCACAGTTATGTTGAAGGTTCTGGCTGTGGGCTTGTTTGATGTTGCAGGTCCTGCAATGGCCCATTTACCTCCATTGTTACCTCCATTGCTTCTGGTAGTCACTTCATCCTTCTTCTTAGGGCATTCAAGAGCAAAGTGATCCTTGGATCCGCACGTGAAGCACACATTCTTCTTTGGTTTAGTGCAATTTGGGGTGATGTGACCCTCCTGCCCACAATTGAAGCAAACTCGTTTCCCCATCAAGCACTCACCCTTGTGAAATTTCTCGCATGTCGCACATGCTTCAAACTTTTTGTTTTGCCGGTTACCCTGCTGGTTTCCACCACCCATGTTTCCATTCCACTTTGTAATAACCCGATATTTTCTATGTAAATGAATAAGAAATTTTGTATATAATTTTTTTTTATTTTAAGATGGTAATATGTGCCAAGTAATGTGTATGTATATATGTGATAAATAAAATTTATTTATTACATGAATAATTTCAAATAATTTTATTTTAGAATTACTGATCATTATAACGTATATACTTATAATAATTAATTTTATAGTAGAAATGTCCTTATTATTTATTTTCTATAAAAATATGATTTTTATATTATTTAAATAATATATGAAATGATTATTGGAATTATTATAATTACTATTTTATTATATGAATTTTAGTTCAGATTATTATGTTAATTATTTTAACTTAATTAATAATGTTAGATATGAAAAATAAATCAGGTATGGAATCCAAACTCTAAATTTGGATTTTGATCAAGGGATAAGAATAATAATATAATATTAATTATATTTTAATTAATCAGTGCTGTAAATATGTACTGTAAATGTGTAGACTAATAACGGGGGGCCAAATATGGTAAATAATTATGGCATAACCCTCATATCGTGTTATTTAACCATAATAGTTTAACTCGATTATGAGTTCGAGACTGTGTAGTAATTGTGTTATATGAATTTTACTGTGTATTACATAATTTCTGTAATTAGGAGAAACCCTAATTATTATTTGAAAACCCTAACTTGCTAAAATTAGAAACTCTAATTACTGTTTTAGTAAATTATAATGATAATTAGAAAACCCTAATTGTTAACTTGGGAATCGTAATGATGTTAAGGAACCCTAATTATTTAAACCATAATTTTCTATTAAAAACCCTAATTTCTATTAAAAATCCTAATTTAATTAGTGTGTTTAAAATTAAATTTTTATTACACTTTAAATTTTAATTGTCCAAACCATAAAAATTATTTGGGAAACCTTAAGATGTAAAATCTAGTGAATAAATCCTAGATTCAAGCACCTTAGACAAGAATACCCTAGAGATTAAAATAAAATTACAATTTTACCCTTTTATCTTCTTTATTGAATTATTGCTAGCCAAATCTCTACTAGATCTGGCCAGCCACCCCCTAGACCTACCTACGAGCCTACAATCTATAACACATCACATGATCAGCCATCCCATACATTGCATACATGAATTGCTAGATTTAAAATAGAGAAAGTGCTCATTTTTGGCTTAATTTGTTCACAAATACATAGCCATATTCTCTCAAGACCAAACCTCTAAAATTTCCTTGCTAGATCAGTCCCCAATCAAGCCCCACGAACACTAACATCAAATCAAAAGCATAGAAATCAGAATTTGATCATCAAAGAGGTGCAAACCCTAATCTAGAAAGTTGACTTTTGATCTTATAGTAGATGTAAAATTTTTTGTGTTAAATATGTTGTATGGGGTGTTAATCAATGATCTGGGTTGCTAGATGTTAAACCCATAACATCTAGAGGCTCAGATTTGATGATTTACCAAATCTGGAAAT
Organism: Panax japonicus; assembly: GCA_020205505.1. Lineage (NCBI taxonomy): Eukaryota > Viridiplantae > Streptophyta > Magnoliopsida > Apiales > Araliaceae > Panax > Panax japonicus. The sequence goes on from CM035113.1 coordinate 49,870,273, forward strand.
TTTTGAAAATAAAGGTCTGACACAAGATTTGGTGCTCACTGTTCACATATTCATTCTATCTACCCAAATAAAATAATATTTTAATCATAAAACCTCCCCTGAAATAGGGTTTCATCATTAAATTTAAAAGCATCCCAGGTTATCTAACCTTTAAACGTCATTCAAATGCGGAATTAAAATTATAACATTACATTATTAAAATAAGGTCTAGGATCATCATAATAAAAGTCTAACATCATAATCAAAGTCAAAATTACAAGTCTTCATCACTTGTACATTTTTCCCTTTCCTTTGCTTGTTGAAGGTTCACCTACCTTCTTTTCTTTAGCTGCAATGAGTTTATAAATATGCAAGAGTGAGAAAAACAATTGCTCACTGGATATAATAGAGAATGAACAAGGGTATAACAATAATAACTGCCAATAATAGGCTCATCAAGACTGAATAGTACTCTAACAATGATAATCAGAAACTGGAATCCAAAATATAGAATATACATCACTGAGGGTCATAAGACCATGAACTACATCCACAGTTGCAAGTAATCTTTCAACTCCAACTTTAACAGTCATAAGACTATAAGGACCTCGTACTTAGGGGGATCAGCCCTTTCGTACAATGTATTGTGCACAAAGATTTTAATGCTACGCGTAAGTTAACCCCTAATCGTAACAAATAGAGTTGTTCATCTCAGTATTTAGTGTACAAGAACGTACCAAAGAAAGTTTGGTTTGGATAAGCTTTCAAGGGTAATTTGAAGTTCAATGGACATCAACTAGTGGACTAGTTGAATCAATAGTGTTTGATAATACCACAATTGAACATAATATGAAACAATGAACAAAGTGTAAGCGAGCTGACTATGCTTGATCTCATGCTTAGGAACAACTACAAAGCATAAGTAGTTAATGACAATAATAAACCTTGCTTGAACAAAATTAAGCTAGGACTATGAAATTATTGAATACTCATTTAAGTAATATAGAGTTGAAAATAAAGCTTACTTATCAATAGAATGAATTGTGTTAAGCAAATGAACTGCAGCAGTTCAACATTTGAAATAAGAATTTAAGAAAACTGCATTCACAATATCCGAATAACAATAACCAAACTTGTCTAATAATAAACAAATTAGAATGCATCAATAAGTATTGGACTTCAAACTTGTTTGAGTAAAATAATGACATGGCTAGATTGTTCAAATCATGACTGAGAATACGATAGTTCGTTTAAAGTAAGAACTACCTCAACATAAATGTATGGATAAAAGACTTGCTTAATATAAATATAGAGTTAGAAAACTTCCCTTGAGCGTAAGCTATAAAGTTAAACTCACGATCACCTACATATAATTTTAGAACCACAATACCTATTAGATTGGCTAATCATATCATAACATGTTCAATACTATTCACATTTCAGAAACTCTAAGTGTTTTAATTCGAAACACTTGATTAACTCTCATTATGCACACTAGGTTATCACAAAACGCGTTCCCGATTTACTAACCATTTTACTACTTTGAACTTACTAATCTTAATTCACTATTTTATAATAACCTTGACATTACACTTTTAGCATGCTAACACACTTTCAGACCCTGCCATGATGCTAACTCAAGACTGCAGCAATACCAGAAAATCAGAATCTCAAACTAGTGTATGGCTCAGTTGCGCCATACAAAGGCTTGGGACCGACAAAGCTGTGCCGGCGCAGCTGCGCCTCTTTTTGCCTTGGCACCGGCGCAGCTGCGCCGGTGTTCAGACAGACGCATAGAGGCTGATGAACAGTAGCCGACTTTAGCCCAACAAACACAAATTTCAGCCAGTAAATAGTGATAATAACACGTGAGATAAATACACAACTATCATAAACATGATTGCTCACATTTACAACCAACTAGATAATTTTAACACCAACTAAAGCTATTTTAATTTCTCAAAATTCAAGTTTTTCATATAAAACTCCATTTTTTGATATGCATCCCCAAAAATCATCACTGTTATTTCATTACTTGACCAAATCATCTCATTCAAACTACGTTATGCTCGTATCTCAATGAACTACCACATACAAACCTCAATTTATAATTTAACATAAGAATTGGCCATCAAAATTGATACTTACTCATGCTATAAGAAGAACACATATAATGTCAAAAATTTCTTCTACTGTAACCCAAAATTAGCATGCAATTGTTGTCTCAACATAATATCTAATCATTACAAGCATGTATAATCACAATTATCAACTATATATGTTCATAATTCATCAATTGGTTTTACAGAACATACAAAAATTATTGCCGTAAAATACCTATACACATATACATTATCATAGTTATGAACATACCTTTTGTTGCTTGACAGATATTCTTGCTAACCCACTTGAATTGCTTGAAAATCCTAAGCTTTCTCTCAAATCTGTCTAAGTTCTCTCAAGTTCTCTGTCAAACTCTCTTCTCTTCTCTCACAACTCAATATGCTAGAATGCGTATAGCTAGGCCAAATAACATTAAGCGTATTCTAAAAACTGACAAACCCCTAATACTAATATTAATTACACTATCAGTTACTAACGTAAATAACATAAATAAATTATTTTACTTATTTTCCAAAAACTAGAAATTCAAAATCCTAAGGTTTGTTTGGCAAATCATTTAAAATTAAAGAGTTAAAATATTTAAGCATTTTTTGACAAAAACTAATTTAAACCCTTTTTAATTTATTTTAATAAACACTTTAGTTTATAATTATAATCACATACTATTTCATGTCAAATATTAACCCATTAAATTAATCACATACTATATTTTAATTAAATATAGCCATTTAGCAAATATAACCAAATTATAATTTTCATTATAACTTTATTTAATAATTTAATATACCATCTAAATTATTACATCAATACAACCACATAACACTTCATGTTAATAATACAAACCTCTAAAATATAAATTAATTTAATTTATAAAATTCTCTAATAAATTAAGATTAAGATTCACAACCATCACATCCATAAAAACAATAAACACTTCAAATAATATTTATATAACTCAAAAAATATTATAATTACAATAAATTTCGGATCGTTACATACACTATCATGCATACATGCTAGAGGTCTTCACTTAAACATATGGCCATTCTTGAGTCCACTTTTACATGGAATTAAAGCATATCAAGGTCATGTAATCATCGTGCTTTACAACTCTTGCCATATATCTACATAAATCACACAAAGTTGTTAATTCAAATTCTCATATTGTTCATAACATTAATTCATAATTAACATTGTTTAGTACTTTGAAACATGCTTCAAACTCCTGCATTGTTTACTTCTATTATATCAAATGTGACAACCCGAGAATTTGGGCAATTTATTAAAATCTTAAATGATTGATTTAAGGTCAAATATTAGACCTAGACAGAAAATAAGTGTATGCGTTTAATGTTATTGGGATTGAATTTTGAGGATTTCAAAATTCGGTGAAGGATATAGGTGAATTATTCAGGATTAAGGATTTATGTGATTATATTCTGTGTTTATGGTTAATGATGTATTCAGAATGTGGTTAAGGGTCAAGAGTTGACCAGATAAAGAATATCTGTAACAAACCCTAAGTTTATATTAAGAACGACAGCGTTCAGTTAGAAAACCCTAACGTCTGATAAGAAACCCTAGAAATCGGTTCTGGAAACCCTAGTTTCAGTTCCGGGAGTCAGAAACCTTATTTCGGATATTGAAAACCCTAGATTGGGAATGCAATGTTAAGTACAAGGTTAAACGTCATTAATATTGAATTAATTAGGGAAACCCTAATGATTTATATAAAATCTTAATTGATTATTTGAAAACCCTAATACCAGATCTGAAAACCCTAGTTTCAGATTCTAATAATTTGAAGCCCTAATCTGGGAAATTAACGGAGGATTTTAATGCTTTAATGGTATTAATTAAGTACTAATTAGGGTAAAGGTTAATTAATTAACAAACCCTAATTTTCAATTTTTGGAACCCTAATTGTTCCGCCAAAAACCCTAATGCTCAATTGTGGGATTTAGTTGTTAAAATTAGCAATGTTAATTAGAAAACCCTAATCCTAATTATTTCAATTTATGAGTAATTAGAAAACCTTAATCTAATTACGAATATTTAATTTCTAAATTAGAAATTTTAATTTTTCTATTAGAAACCCTAATTCAAGGGTTTTTAACCCTAATGACCATTTTGACCCTAATTGCTTTATTAGCAATTGTAGTTAGGAAATGCTAATCCTAATTAGCAAGAATGAATTTATGATTAAGAAATTTTTATATAATTAGTAAATCCTAATTATAAGTTAAAAATGTTAAATTTCTATTTTTGAAAATATGAATTTGGAAAATGTTAGAAACTAAGTTGCTAAATTTTTAGGGTCAAACCCTAAACTCTCAATGATCCAAATCCTAACCCTAAGGGTTTGCAACACATGGAAAATCCTAGAAATAAATGGAAAAGTCCATAATGCCCTTTTTGTCACATTTTCTTGGATGTGGAGTATAAATCTTGCAAAATCTTTGGGTTGGTGAACAACCCTAGTCTAAACCTAGCATAGCCATGTGACAAAATCCAGCAAAATCAGCAACTCAGCTGGCAATATCAGATCCAGCAGCTCAATTGTCAAAATTAAATAGATTAAAAAGAGAGAGAAAAAGGCCACTTTAACTCTCATTTGCTCCTAACCCTTCTCTCTCTAAAAAAATTCGGGTTTTAGTGTGATATGGAGTTAGGAGATGAATCAATATCAAACCCTAACTCTCCATAGTCAGCAGCAAAGAACCAGAATCAAAATCAAAGCTCAAAAGAGGTATAAACCCTAAATTTCGAAATTTATGATTTTGATGTTTAATGTTGTTGTTTGTTGGTTAAATATGTGTTATAAGGTGTTAATTAGAGATCTGGGTTGTTGGATCATGGATCCATAACATCTAGATGCTCGAATCTAGAAATTTAGAGAATTTGAAAATCTGAAAAATTTTGGCATGACAGTCAAATGTCAGAGGCCTTAGATCTGTGGGTATTTGATGTTTTGTGTAGGTAATGTTATAGATATGTTCTTTGTTGATAGGGCTTTATTCTCCAACTTGAATCAGAGTCATATCAGGTCTAGATCAAAAGTTATGAGCAGTCAAACTGCGTTGACCGATCACGTTTTTTTTTTGGTTTCTGGGCAACCCAGATTTCCAGATCGGTCTGACAAGTTTTTCAAGGCCATGAATCTTGCTTTCGTTTGCTTGTTTGGCCATTTTATTGATTGATCCTTGTAGGTTGACATGTTGTGCACATACTAAAACTTTTACATCACCTAGATCTGTATCAGGATAGTAGAAAATTAAGGTCAAACATGCGTTGACCGTCTGTTTTGACAAATTCTGGAAATTTCCAGATTTTGTGAAAAAGAGTGTCTGACAGTATGTTTGACCGGCCAGATCTTGTTCATGTTATGTTTTTAGGTGGATCTAGTGATAATATATTGTACCCTGTCATGTGTGATACATGTTGGAACTTTTAGATCATACAAACATGCTCTAGAATCAAAGTTACAGAGAATCAAAGGAGGTACCTTGACTGTTCTTCATTTTCTGGGTAACCCAGAAAATGAAGAACACGTCTGTCAGACATTTCGGGAGCCCAGATCTTACTGCTATGTTGTTGTTTGGCCATGAAATGAGTTTGTAGTTGTAGTACTACATGAGTACTACAATATGAAAGTTTTAACCAACCCAGAAAGTAACAAGAACACAGATTAAATTGCGGTCAAACAAGGACCCTCGAACACTGTCAAGAACACTCAAGAACACTCAAGAACATCTATAGCGACAGAAAGTGTCGATACAGGCCTTTAGCGACAGATTATTATTATTTTTCCGGAAATTAATTTAAAATTAGAAAAAAATGGTTTTTAATTATTAAAAATACTAAATAAATTATGAAAAATTATTTTAAAGTCTGAAAAATAGTTTTTAACTATTTTATGTATATTTCAAAAATATTTATTATTTTTGGAATATAAATGGTATTTATTTATTTAATTATAATATTAAATAAATTATTTAAAAATAATTTTAATTCATGAAAAATTATATTATGGTATAAGAAAATATTTTAAGTTACTTTTTATTACTTTTAATATTTTGGGATGAAATTCATTAATTAATCAATATTAATGATAATTAATTTATTTAATAGATATATTAAATAAATTACGGAAAAATGGAATTAATGCTTTATAAATCATATAAAAATAATTTAAGTGTTATAAAAATATTTTAAGTTATAAAATATAAGTTTTGATATTTTGGCATAAAAATATTAATATTTTAATATTAATAGCAATTATTGGATAATGGATTTAAGTGTTTAAAAATCATATAAAAATGATTTTAAGGTATTAAAAATATTTTGTGATATTATAATTATATTATAATATTATGTAAGGATTTTCATTAATATTTTATATTAAATAAATATTAATGATTAAGGTATTATGTGGTATTTAATTTATTTAAATACGGTTTTAAGGATTGAATAATGTTGATAAATGGTAATAATTATCCGAAAATTATTACGAGCCTAGGAAAAATGTTTTGTCTGATTAGAAATTATCTGTGATAATGTCAAGTATTAAGTCAGAGTTTAATTGAACTTAAACTCGATATTCGTCCGACTAGACCGTTGAGATGATAGAATTGTGTCAGTTTCAACTTAGACTGCAATAGTTTGACTTGATGCTATATCTTATGTGCTGTATAGACTGATAGGCTTATGTGGTAATGTGTTTAGGTTATTCTGTGTATAAATATAACAGTATTATACTGTGATGATATTATTCTAATATTGGAGATCTATATTATTAATATTAGGTCTTCGGGGTAAAGCGTTATTAAATTTGCGTTGCGGTAATCAACGGTTCAGGCAAGTTTTCTTGTACTTAACTCTAATAAGAGTATTTTATTCAAGCTAATGGTTAATCATTGCTGATTGACATAAAAATTGTATTCTGTACATCTTGCATGTATAAGTCAGGTATGAAAGGCTTATCACCTTCATTACCAGTTGGTTCAGAAATGTTTGTTCATTTTTAAAACTTGTTCAGTCAAAAGTTTGTTCGTAATAATTCTCAACAATATTGATGAATTATAGTCAGCTTATTATTCATACTCTTCAATCATGATATATTGTTATATTGTTGTATTTAAACTTGCTGGGCAACTTTTATGCTCACCCTTGCTATATCATGATAAACATTGCTGATAAAGCGAATTCGTTCGGATACAGGAAAAGGTTAAAGTCAAGTTTTACTTGGGTTAAATATGCGACTAGTTTGTAATAGTCTATTTTGATAAATGTTGTTGTGTAATAGATATTTTAAGAATTGTGTATAAGTTAAGGTTACTCGACCTTGGAGAATAATGTGTAATGTAATGTATAAACAATTTAAGTTTATATCTTCCGCAAATAGTGATAGAAATAGTATACCAGATCCGAGGTGATTTGGGACCTGGATTCAGGGCTGCTACATCAAACACATAAGACCCATGTTTAGAGACATAATGAACGTAAATGTGATAACCCGGGATTTCGAATAATCCGAATTTTAAGAATTTTTTATTATTATTAATATTAACATTAATTATCATTATTGTGTTGTGTATCGGTGATACGAGCTGTGAGACTTGGTCAATTTGGGTATTGACTAATAAATTAATAGTAGAGTTGTGCTTAACGGAGAACAGAAACCCTAACCCTAGTTACGGATAGGGATTCAATAGAAAATATAATTAAAATAATTATATTAAAATGTAGGTGTTTGTGCGGTATAGAATTTTTTTAACAATGATAGATCGGATAAGGTTTAAAAATTTATAAACCCTAATAAGAGATTAAAAACCCTAATGGGCAGTTACAAACCTTAATCGAAAGCCGACAAACCCTAATTTTAAATTTAGGAATCCTAATTAGGAAACCCTAATCCTAATTAGCTAGTCTAATGTGATTAGAAAATGTTAATATAATTAGAAAACCCTAATTATACTTTAGAAATATTAATTTCTATTTAAAACCCTAATTTTATTTTAGAAATCTAATTTTTTTTAAAACCCTATTTAGAAAATTCTATAATTGATGTTGTAAAACTTAAGGGTTAGAACCTTAGGGTTAAACCCTAAGGGTGTGACAAATTCCATGTATGCCATTAAAAATATTTTGATAATGATAAAAATGCCCTTTTAGTATATTTTATATGATAACTTATAAAAATGCTAGCAATTTTAGTAGGTGAGCAACTAAATTGACTTTGAGACGTACAAATCTCAGCCACTAAGCCGAAAATTTTAGATCTTGCTCTCACCAAGTGTATACATATAGACGTATATATAGATTAAGAGAGAGAAAGTGTACAAACATTACCATTTTGTTCTCTAGCTCTCACCAACTCCCTCTCTCACTAGAAGCTCCAAATTTATCAAGTAAATCAGTAATATAATCAGTTACTAGAACACCAAAAACAACTAAGGAGATCTAAGATCAAAGCATATTCAAGAAAAGGAATAAACCCAAAGTTTCATTTTGATCTTGTATGCTTAGATACTTTTTTGTGTTTATGTGTTTAAATCAGTGCTAGAGGATGTTATTGTTAGGTTTGTAATATTCATGAACGCAATCAAATTGCACAAAAATAATGCGGAAGCGTGTAAAATCAGAGTTTAAAAAAAAATTATAAACCATAAACCCGGATCATCCGTTATGCACAATTATTAATTAAATGAAAAGATAAAGAATAAAATCATACCCTTGAAGATCGAGCTTCGTCAGGTACAAGTTCACCTCCAAATCCTTTCTTGTTCAACTTGAATCAACTGGGTTTGGTCCCTTCCTTTGATCAACGTTAGCCACCCAAGTTTTTGGCCTCTAGAGGTGATCCACCAAGGAAGAAGAAGAATTCAAGAAGATGGGTGGTTTTACAAAACCCTAGTTTTCTATCTCTATAGAAAAGGCGTACTCTCCCAACTATTGGAATTACGTATGTTGTTAAAAAATCAACAACCCCTCCACCCATAATAAGACTCCTCATATTTATAGATGTGGTCAACCCTCCTTAACAATTAAGAAATTGAGTTTTATTTTAATTAATTAAATTCTTTTAATTAATTAAGCTCTCTAATCTTATTAGGGATAATTAATTAAACTCTTTTAATTAATTTGCCTCCTAATCCTATTAGGATATTTGAGAGTACTTTTATTAATTAATTCCCAAACTCCTTTAGGAATTAAATAATAATAATAGTAATAATAATAATAAGACTCCTCTTATTGATTTATATTTAATATTTCTAAAATATTAAATAATAAGTATTAAGCTATTTAATTTATTCTATCACCATAGATTAAATTAAATATACTTAACTTATTATTACGATTATGCCATTAACTTCTTAAATAATTATTCTTCCTTTTATGGTGTGACCCTTTAGGTTCTCCATATTAAACCGGTTGTGAATAAATCAATTAGAACAATTCTAATCTTATTTAAATAAATAAATTAAACTAATAATTTATTTAAATAAATAATATTTATTCTACAATAGGGATAAGCCTCCCTAGCGATCAACGACTTTCCAGATAATATAGATTTCAACATTAATCATAAAAGAACCCTTGAGTTAATAGTTGCCGTACAATTCAATCCTTCCACCATACAATGTCCCAATTAAATATAAACATGGAATTTCTGTCAAGTCTTATTTTATTTAATTATATGTATTTCGACTCTTAAATGCACAACTCCAAATAATGCAAATTAGAAACTCATATCTAATTTCATTCTGCCTTAGCCAAGGACTACTGAGTTGTCATTTATCGAATCACATAGGACATTTCTCTTCTTTTACTAGAAGTGGTAGATTCTTTATTGATCATACATTATCTCCATGTACAACTTATTATACCTAAGCATACCCTTTTATATACCCTAAGGGTCTTAAGGAATAAGTCAAAGTATAACTCATCATACACAAGATACTATGATGATCTAAAGTCCAAGGATCACTTGTACTACTATCACTATAGGAATTCCTATTGACATGCAAGTAAAACTCTATTAGGTATTCCTTAGCGAGTCACGTTTAGTGAACTTATTCTCTAATAAGCATCTACATACTTGCTTTAGTGTCTCCACACAAATGATCATGAAATCAATCATCCTCATCCAATGAGCAAGTAACGTATGTACCAATCTATCCGGATTCACTAATCCCCAATTTAGTAATCCAACGATTGGGAACTATTTTAGTTTTAAGCTTTCTAAGAATTTAGATCTCATTAGAATGATCAACATCATTATTCTAAAAGCATTGCTTAAAACTATGGGTTTATCACATATTATAAAACAGCATCATGTAGATAATTAAAAGCATTTAATAAATTAATACTTTTTATTAATAAATGAATAAGATTGTTTACAAAGTATATGCTTTATCATCAAACATGATTGGCTTGTGTGCATACTACTTTCAATCTCCCACTTGCACTAAAGCCAGTCGCCATGGTATCTCATACCCTTCTTCTCTAAGTGACGATTATCCTGCTGTTGGATAAGCTTTAGTTAATGGATATGTAATATTGTTCTTGAGAGTTCACTATCTCTATAGTGATTTCCCATCTTTCAATGATTCTTATAATCAAATGAAAGTGCCACAACACATGTTTAGATCTAAGATGAGACTTAGGAACTATTCCTAGTTCTGTAATGAACTTTTCATCCAAACAATCAACTTGTAGCTTCATTTATAGCTATATACTTTGTCTTTATCACTAAACTAACAATTCTTTGTTGTTTGGAACCTTTCCAATTCACTACACCGCCGTTCAAGGTAACCGTTTACCTTAAAGTGGATTTTCTGTCGTCTTGCTCTATCTGAAAAACTTGAGTCTGTTAAGCCCTCTAGTTTTAATTCAGACCCGCCATGAATTATATCACATCCTTAGTGCTGGTTAAGTACTTTAAGATGTTTTTCACTGTCTCACAGTGAACTTCTCCAGAATATGACTGATCAACATCATGTCGCGTATATTTCATTGCATACATGATTGTCACTCATGTGATCTCTCTTTTAGGAGTCTATGGGGACTATTAAGAGAGATACACTCCATGGCTTATCAACATGAGACATCCCATGGAGTTTGCCATGCTAAACGACTTTAGCATCAAATGAATATACGTTCATTGGGTTAAGCCGAGCATCCTTTTAAATCTATCTATATAGATTTGCGTCCCCAATTAAGATACTCTTCCCAAATCATTCATGGAGGAATGTTTAGACAACTTTAAATTTATTGATTTTAGCATTGGCATGTCATTCATTATCCGTATTATATCAACATATAATACCATAAATGTCACGACGCTCCCACTGACCCTTTTGTACACACTTGGTTCATTCTTATTTTTGATAAATCAAACTCTTTTGATTGTCTCATCAAAATGAATGTTCCATTATTTGAGAAACTTGCTTCAATCCATTTCTCTGAGTGTCTACAACTCTTACCTCATCGTATATAACTGGATCATCATCTTCTATGATACGTACCTCATCATCATCATCCATGATGAATCCATACCTCCTAGGTATCTTCGGTACTATTCCAGATTTATTATTCGGTTGTGGTACAATAGGTCTATCTATAGGTTCCTCTTATTTGACTTGTAGTGTTTTGTGGTTCTTGAGCTTTTCAAGATGTATTATCCTCCCACTAGCCCCTTTAATGATAAACATCTTTATCTTAGAAGAAAACATGTTTCGCAATAAACACCTTTTGCTAAGTAGGATTATAGAACATATGCCCTAAACTTACTTTAGGATATCCCACAAATTGACACTTGTCAAATCTTGTCCCAAGCTTATACTTTGAAACCGTTTCACATAAGTTGGACAACCCCTTATCTTAACATACTTAAGATTAGGAATCCTCCATGTCCATAACTTTTTTGGAGTCTTGGGGCCGGATTTTGAGGTTACCTTTTCCGTAGATAAGCAGCCATTTCTAGGACATTATCTCAGAAGGATACTTGAATGTCGGTAAAATCATTATGGACCGCACCATGTCCAACAAGGTACGATTTTTCCTTTTAGATACATCAATCAATTATTACGTATCAGGAGGCGTCCATTATGAAAAAATCATTTGAGATGATCTAGAAACTTATTGCACAAGTATTTATTCCTTGATCTAATCAAAGAATCTTAATACTTTGCCAATTTGTTTCACTTCTGAATTCTTTGAACCTTTCAAATAATTCACACTTGTATTTCATCAAATACAAACATTCAACTCTTTGAATGATCATCTCCTTTTCTTATACTAATTTGTTCAATTTGTAAAATAATTTTTCACGTAAGTCAAGTATACAAAATCTATTAAGTAATATTCCAGTTCTATACAAAACATTATTATTATAAATAGAACAACAATTGTTCTTAAATATAATACCAAAAATTTCATTGTCCAACAATAAAATGGAAATAATGTTTCCAACAAGAACTGGGATACAATAACAACTTATTGACTTAATAGATTTGCCCGTAGGCATTGCTAAACTATAAGTTCCTACGGCTAATGCAGCAACCTTTGCTTCATTTACCAGACATAGGATTACTTATCCTTTGTTTAGCTTTCTACTTCTACTTGGTCCTTCATAAATCTATATTTATGATAAACAAAGCTGGTATCCAATACCCAAGTAGAACCTTGACTTAAAGAAAATTTATTTCATATCATGAATAAAATAGTATTTGCAACCGAAACTTCACTAAGCTTCTTCTGGTTAGCCTCTGCAAGATGCTTCTTGCAGTTTTCTTCCAGTGTCCAGGCTTATTGCAGTGGAAGCAAACTCATTTGCTATCCGTATCAGTTTTATTCTTATTATCCTTTGTTTACGCCTTTATATTTACCTTCTTAGAATCGTTCTTCTTTTCAGAAGATCCTTTGGCCCATACCAGTAAGACATGGTATTTCTTGGTTGGAAAGTGACTCTCAACATTTTTCAACATGTTAAGCAAATCAGCGAGGCTGATATATAGCATGTTCATATGAAAAATTCACAACAATTGTGAAATGAGTCCGGGAGGGAGTGCAAGATCAAATCTTGGCTCAACTCTCCATCCATGACAAAACCCGTTGTCCTAATTAATTAATCAAATTGATAATGTTAAGGACTTTTATCTGTACTATAGTGCCATTGTGACGCCCCCAAATTCGTGTAACATCGATTACAGGACATGGTGCTCACGATAACATACATCATCATCTATTTAAGTAACTCTAATAATAATAATAATAATAATATTAACTATTACATACCTATTCAGAATAAAGTCCCAAGTCTTTACAACCTTTAATAAACTAAAACTTAAACTTAGCGTTTATCGCTACATCACATCATATGCGGAAGTATAAGTATTACATAAATAACTCTCATCATTTCATCTTAGACTTTCCTTTGTCCTTGCCCGAGCCCTCAGCGTTGTCAGCCTTAACTGAAAAGTTTAAGCAAGAATGAGCACAAATTGCCCAACAAGTATATAAAGTGGTTTGAGAACATACATCAGAAGTAGAAGCATTAGTATGAATATTTCTCAATAGTTGAAATAAATATCAAGAGATAAACCGGAATATCAAGATAAGAGTTCTGGAATTCTCAATAACATACTAAGGGGTGTTAGATACCGTGAACATTACTTTGTTTCATCAAAAACCATCAGACGGTTTAACAATCAAAATAGATTATAAACAGTCTCTGCAAGTACTCTAGGTGATCAGCCTATCGTACCCTACATTGTGCACAAGTATAAAGTTTAAACGCATAAGCGTAAATGGGACTATATGCCCGACATCAGTTACCCCGTTATCCGGGCTGTTCATCTTAGTATTCATGAGGGACCTCACCAAAGCAATTTGGATTGGTAAACATTCAATAGCTTCAAAGAATTTGAATTGTTCAAACAATATACTATTTTTCCATCAATAACATCTAGCTGAAACGAAAGCTAGAAAGCATGCTTGAATATAGTTCATCAAGGGTATACAAACTTTAAAGTATAGCAGTCACAATAGGAACTGAATCATCAATAACATTTTGCATCACAATTGAAGTTATAGAACTTTACAATAAAGAAGCTTGCACGAATGATTACTTAATCACAAGCCCAAACTTACCCTCGCTGCAATCAACTGAATAAGAGTTGAATAAATTTATAATGAAAAATAGGGTAAGAAACTTGCCTGATGAGCCTGCTACAATACACGCTAGTAATTAACCTTCACGTAACCTAATTACATGTGTCTCGTTAATCACCATTCATACACAATCTAGTTTGAAGTATAAGGGTCTCCTATAGATATACTATAAACATCATAAAAAGATATATTTAGAAAATATATGCCACCCATTTTAGACATCATAGGCAGCCCAAAATAGAAATTAAAAATGCCCAAACATAACAGTTTTTTTTTATATTTTTTTTTCAGCTTTACCATATCTCGCTAAAACAAGCATAACTAATTCGTTTTAAAACATTTTTGAGCGATTCTTGCGCCCACGCGAAGCTAACTTCTGGGGCTACAACTTTCGTTCATGGACCATCTTCAAATTCCAAGCACAAAATTCCAGAAAATCTGTGCAAGAGGACTGCACCGAATTTGCTGGACAGATTTGACACAACTACTTTGAAAAGTCATAACTCCTTGCTCCGAAGTCGGAATTAATCCGTTCCAGAGTCTATGAAAAGCTTATTCAGTGTACTATAATAATCCAAAAGCCCATAATTTTCTAGAAACTGTAGCTAGTACCGAAATTTGTCTTTAGGGTCAGCAGTTCACAGTTTTGTTTTTCTTTTCGGTTTCTAACATGTTTGCTTATGATTTTCATATCTCACTCAAAATAGCTTCGATCCGAACGAAATTTGGACATGTTATACCACATGCTACATACTATTTTACAAAATTATTACATGCCCCAAATGGATTATCTAAGACATGATTTCGAGTGACCAAAAATCCAAAAAAAAATCATGCAAACTAGTTTAACCCAACTTTTGAGAAAATCATGATTTTGATTCTAGCATGCATGGGTTTGATTCCTATTATCTAGACCACTTCTAATAACATATAAATACATGTTACAACCATTCAATTCTCTAACTTTTCATGTTTTCGTCAAATTAGCATCTAGGAGGCATTTTATCAATTAGCTAGCATACATGGCATGATTTCTTGATTCTATACGAATTAGTAACATGTTTATACCAGAATTTTCCTTCCTTAACCGCCACATAGTAGAATCATACCTAAGCATGGCATTACAAACAAGACAAACCAATAACCATACTAATTCATGCATTTTCTCCACCATTTTACTTAGGAACATAGAAAATAGCTTGAATGCTTACCTTATGGACGAATTCCTTTTGTTTTGATCGCTTCTAATGCTTCTTCTTGATTGCTAGACTCTCCCAAAATCTCCAGAACTCGTTGCTCCCAAGCTCTCACTCACAATTCTCTCTTTTCTTTCTCTTTTGCTCTCTTGGTTAGAATATGGATGTGAAAGAGGAGAATGGGTTTAGATGTAATGTACATATATATGGTGTATTCAACTAAACTCTCTAGTCCCTTGTAACTCCCCCATGATTAGATATCATTACACTCCCCATTCATTAGTCTAATTATGGGTATAAGTTACAAAAATGAAAGGTTGTGGTGTTATAAAGAAAATAAACTCCCTCCCTCCTAACTACCATAATATATACGAATATGCTCCTTTTATTATCCCAATTTGATGGTCACGTGGACCCCCCCCCACC
Organism: Panax japonicus; assembly: GCA_020205505.1. Taxonomy (NCBI): domain Eukaryota; kingdom Viridiplantae; phylum Streptophyta; class Magnoliopsida; order Apiales; family Araliaceae; genus Panax; species Panax japonicus. The sequence goes on from CM035113.1 coordinate 49,886,175, forward strand.
AGCTGCTGCACTTGAGTATAAAATATTATAATAATCATTTAATCAATTAACAAGTCATTTTGACCATTTTGCCCTCCGTAGTCGAACGTGTCGATACTCATATCGATTCCTACTAAAGTAGACGTCACGGACGTCATGGAACTATCCGTTTTGTCAAACTCAACTTTAAAATTCGTATTTGACTTTTCCCCCGAAAAAGTCAACCAGTTGACTTTGACCAAAAAGTCAACCGTGACGCATTTTCGTGGTTACAGTCTATCTTGACTAATTTCGACGTTTTGGACTCAAATACGCTATCCGTGTCACTAAATTCCGCTCCAAACTCAAAGTCATGTTTTAAAGTCATCCCACAAAATTAATAGCATTAATTCCATTCTTACCCATTTTAAATAGTTGAATTATACGGAACCAACCATTCAAACACATCTCATCACATAACATATAAGTAAACATAGATACAAGTAGTAAATAATTATCACATAAGAATTTCACATAAGTTCGTTTATTGAAATTGTTAAATTACATAGAAAATCTCGATTATTACATTCACCCTCCCTTATAAGGATTCCGTCCCCGGAATCATTACACATCAAACAAACAGATTAGGGTAGTTTTTCATTATTTTCTCCTCGGGTTCCCACGTAGCCTCCTCGGCGTTGTGGTTCCTCCATAGTACCTTAACAGAAGGTATTATTTTATTTCTTAACACTTGCTCTTTTCTATCAATTATCTGCACTGGAACCTCTTCGTAAGTTAAGTCTTTTTCGAACTGAATTGGTTCATACTCTATGACATGCTTGTAGTCCTGCTTATATGGTCTTAAGACTGAAATGTGGAATACGTTGTGTATATGTTCTAGCTCCGGAGGTAAAGCTATTTCATAAGCTACCTCACTGACTCGTCTCAGAACTTCAAAGGGTCCTATGAATCTGGGACTAAGTTTTCCCTTCTTCCCAAATCTCATTTTCCCTTTCCAAGGTGATACTTTCAAAAACACATAAGTGCCGACGTTGAAGTCTCGTTGTTGCCGGTGTTGATCAGCATATTTCTTCTGTCGATCCTAAGCCGTCACTAGCCTCGCTCGAATAGTTTTGATCACATCCGCAGTCTGCTGTACCAATTCTGGCCCTAGCAGTTGACGTTCTCCTACTTCATCCCAATACAATGGCGTTCTGCATTTCCTTCCATATAAAGCTTTATAAGGTGGCATCCCGATGCTCGCATGGTAGCTATTGTTGTATGCAAATTCCACCAACGGTAGGTGATCATCCCAACTCCCTTTGAAATCCATCACACATGCTCTCAGCATGTCCTCTAACGTTTGAATAGTTCGCTCACTCTGCCCATCTGTTTGTGGATGATATGCGGTGCTCAACCTCAGATGCGTTCCCATGCGTTCTTGAAAACTTCTCCAGAAGTTTACTGTGAACCGCGGATCGCGATCTGAAACAATTGAAACTGGTACACCGTGTCTGGAAACGATCTCTTTGATATAAAGTTTAGCCAACTGATCCAAGGTATATCTGATCTTGATTGGCAAAAAAATGCGCTGACTTGGTCAATCGGTCGACGATCACCCACACTGCATAGTTGCATACCCTTCTGCGTAGTTGGAAGTCCTACGACAAAATCCATCGTGATATGCTCCCACTTCCATCTGGAATTTCTAACGGTTGAAGTAACCCGCTCGGTTTCTGATGTTCTGCCTTGACCCGCTGGCACGTTAAACACTTGCTGACGCACTCTGCGACTTCTCTTTTCATATTGGGCCACCAATAATGTTGACGAAGATCCTGATACATTTTTGTGCTTCCCGGATGGATTGAGTAACTTGAACTATGAGCTTCCTGCAAGATTTCTTCCTTTAACTCAGATAACGCTGGCACCCAAATTCTCTCCTCAAATTTTAACAAACCATCACCACCCATGTTGAATTTAAGCTCCTCTCCGTCGGAAATTCTTTTCTTCATTTTCTCACATTCTTCACTATCGCCTTGTGCTTCCTTGATCTTGTCCAATAGAGTCGGACGAACCTCCACTGCGAATAATTTCCCATCTGGCTCTCTCGGCAACTTTATCTCTAGCTCCAAACTGGCCATCTCCTTTATTAACTCCTCCTGAGCTGTTAGCATTGCCAATCTACCACTGCCTTTTCTGCTTAACGCATCCGCTACCACGTTCGCTTTCCCCGGATGATACAAAATATCGCAATCGTAATCCTTTATTAGCTACAACCATCTCCTCTGCCTCATATTTAACTCCTTTTGCGTGAAAATATACTTCAAACTTTTATGGTCCGTGTATATTTCACACTTCACACCATATAAATAGTGCCTCCAGATCTTGAGGGCAAATACTACCGCTGCCAACTCCAGGTCATGGGTAGGATATCCCTTCTCATAATCTTTCAACTGGCGCGATGCGTACGCAATGACTTTACCATGTTGCATAAGTAACAGCCAAGCCCCTTGTGTGACGCATCACTGAAAATCACGAAGTCACCTGTATCGTCTGGTAATGACAACACCGGTGCCTCACTCAATCTCTTCTTGAGTTCTCGAAAACTCTCTTCACACTTCTCAGTCCAAACAAACTTCACCGACTTCTTCGTTAAATTCGTCAATGTTCCTGCTACCTTCGAAAAATCTTGAATGAACCGCATGTAGTAGCCCGCTAATCCTAAGAAACTTCTTACCTCCGTTGGTGACTTTGGTTGTTCCCAATTCTGAACCGCTTCCACCTTTGATGGATCCACAGAGATTCCGTTCTTGTCGATCACGTGACCCAGAAATTGAACTTTTTCTAACCAGAACTCGCACTTCGAAAATTTTGCGTATAATTTATCCCTTCTCAACGCCTCCAATACCAACCTTAAATGTTCAGCATGATCTTCCTGAGTCCTGGAATAGATTAGGATATCATCTATGAACACAACTACGAATTTATCTAAGTACTGTTTGAATACCCGATTCATCATGTCCATAAATGCTGCTGGCGCGTTTGTTAACCCGAACGACATTACCAGAAACTCATAGTGACCGTAACGAGTTCTGAACGCTGTCTTAGGTACATCCTCCGTTCTCACCTTCAACTGGTGATACCCCATCCTCAAATCGATTTTGGAAAAATATTTCGCTCCCTTCAACTGATCAAACAGGTCATCTATCCTAGGTAACGGGTATTTGTTCTTGATCGTCACCTTGTTTAGCTCTCGAAAATCGATGCACAGTCTCATCGACCCGTCCTTCTTCTTTACAAACAACACTGGTGCTCCCCAAGGAGACACACTCGGTTGAATATACTTCCTATCTAACAATTCCTGCAACTGTACCATCAGCTCCTTCATCTCTGTCGGTGCCATTCTGTACGGGGCTTTCGAGATCGGCGCCATTCCCGGTACTAAATCTATAACGAATTCGACCTCTCTATTCGGCGGAAGACATGGCAATTCTTCCGGGAATACATCTGGAAATTCATTCACTACTGGTATTAGTCCCATTTCTAACCCTACTTTCTGAGTATCGACGATATGGGCCAAATAACCTACACATCCCTTTTTTAGTAACTTCCCCGCTTGCATCATCGTCAGACAACTCGAGAGTCTTGGCGACCTACTCCCATAGAACACTACCTTCGACTGCTCGGGAGTCTTAAGGTTTATACACTTTTTCTGGCAATTTATCATCGCTCCATGGTTAAATAACCAATCCATCCCTAGAATTACATCAAATTCTCCTAATTGAATTGGGATTAAGTCCACAGGTAACTTAAATCCCCTGATATCTACAACGCAATTCCTATGGACATGGTTCACGGGAATGACTTCCTTATTAGCAACTTCTATGTTCATATGATATTCTAATTCTTTCTCTAGCCATCTATTTGTTCAAAATGAACTAAATATTATTATCTCATAACTTACTCTACAGCATATAGAATTTATACGAACTGAACCATCACATCTATACTTAAATAAAAACATATTTATTTATAAACATAATACTCAAAGTATTTCATCGTCTTATGTCATTATGCCATTTACATAACGTGGCATCAATCACTTGGTAAAAATAGAAACCAAGCTTTTTATTACATAGATAAGCATTTTATTTGCTACTAGGAAAAAGTTTATCATAATAACTAAAGACCCCGCCTAATGGCGTCCTTATGCTCCTCATCCGCTATCTCTTTCACCATCTCTCGGCTTATAACCCGGCCAGACCGGCGCTTCTCACGTGGAAAGTGACGCACCCTATGCTGGAACCTTCCATGTGCCAACTTAAATGTAAGTCCGGTATATCTTACGAGCACGTCTATGTGATCAGCCTATAGTACTCTATGTTGATCAACACTACATTCATTAAACGTGTATACGTTTAAGTTGTGGCAACCTCACGTGCCTGTCGTTTGATGACAAAACAATTTGAGCATACACAATCTACTTTTGAAAACCACAACAATATTAGTTCGGTAAATCCTTATCAACACTTGATAGAATAACATAGCATACGTCCAGCCGAAAGGATTGGCTTTGACATTCCTCAAATACTAACTCATACGAAGAATACATGAATCACAAAGACTTACCAAGATCGAACTTGAACAAGGGTTAGAGTACTCGCCTTTAGCGTCTGCTACAATTTATAACACGTGCACTTTACGTCTTTAAGGTATCTACATTAGACGATAACACAACATAGAACATTAGGTCATGAATGATCACACATAGTTCCTAAAGAATCTTACCCTATTTCTCAAACTAATTATGTATTAGATTTGTTATTATAGGTTCCGGCTTTCCGTTAAGTCAATCTTACATTTATTTGCAATTGATTTAATTAAAACCTAAGTGTTCATACTTAAGGCTTAATAATGTCTTAACAATGTTTCATTATAATCCTTATTAAATTACTCTTCATGTTCATTTGTAAACATTCATTAATGTCTTGGTCTTGAGGTTGGCGCTGCGGCGCCAGCTATTGTACTTGGTACCGCACTGCGGTGCTACCTTTTATTGCTCAAAAATCCGAGCTCGGCGCTGCGCCGCGAGTCTCAGTGTTAATGGTCGCGCTGTGACGTGACTCTCCAGAAAGTTATGAATTTGCTCGGCCAAGACCGGCTCTACGGAGTGGGCTAAATGCCCTTGGACTGGCGTAACTTCTTCGTTATAACTCGTAACTTCTTCGTTATAAGTCGGAATTGGCTCGTTCAAGAGCCTACGGGTCACAAATTGCGTACTCTATGTGTTCTTACAAGAATTTTATCTATTTTACTTCATTTACTAAAGTTTCACATATTAGTTCATTTTAATGTAAACAATAAATGTTCGTGAACGTTCAACGCTTGTTTCTTCGTTCTAAGTCGGAATCCGGTCATTTTCGAGTCCGCAACTCTATAATGCCAAATATGATTTGTCTCCATCAAAAACCAAAGTTTCCAATGTCAAAAACAAAATACAACTTCCATTCCAAGATTTCACAAACTCGACGATTATCGTCCAATCATGTGAATTCTGGCGAAACCTCATTACTAATCATTCTAGGTGAATTTTAATTATCATGTAAACATTAAAATTACTTATTACACCAACTTAATATTAAGGTAGGTTTTGACTTATTCTTATAAGTCAATGACTTATTTCACTTATTAACTACCATTCTCATGCTTATGATAACAAAGGCAATTCTTCATAAGTTTATTAACTTATTTAAGTTCAAGTTGCTTATTCAACTTATTCGGCTTAAGTCCATTGCTTATCAACTTCTCCTATGTTCTTAGCATCTAAGTTCATTAGATTACACTTCTCTTATCCTCCTAAAATGATAGAGATGAAGAAGACAAGATCATTTACCTTTGATGAACTAGTACTTCTTTTTTGAAAATCTAGCAAAGGTTGAGATGACTTATAAGTGCTTAATGGCTCTAACAATTAAGTTGTTTGTCTTGAGAGGAGTTGGATGAAAATTAAACAAGCAACAAATGAAATAAAAGCTCTCTATTTATAGGCAACACAAGTTTAGGGTAGTATGGTCATTAAGACCTCCCACCTCCTTAAACTAACCTCCTTACTATTCATTTGCTTAGCCACTACGTAATCTTGCTAGCCACTTCTATTACATGGCCACCACAACACTTGGTCATCACACAAGATGTTTTCCCACCAAGTCTACCCACTTACACTTTTATTGCCCCATGGATCATATACAATTCATTGGGCTTACTACTTAATCTAGCCAATTTTCTTGTTGGGCTTTGCATTATAATAGTTTGGGCTTCACCTTATTAATCACTTGGACTTGTGACAACCCGAAAATTTGGGTAATTTAGTAAAATCTTAAATGATTGAATTAAGGTCAAATATTAGACCTAGATAGAAAATAAGTGTATGCGTTTAATGTTATTGGGAAGGAATTTTGAGGGTTTCAAAATTCTGTAAAGGAAATAGGTGAATTATTCAGGATTAATTGTTTATGTGATTAAGTTCTGTGAATGTGGTTAATGATGTGTTCAGAATGTGGTTAAGGGTCAAGGGTTGACCAGATAAATTATATCTGTAACAAACCCTAAGAATATATTAAGAACGACAATGTTCGGCTAGAAAATCCTAGCGTTTAGCAAGAAACCCTAGAAATCGGTTCTGGAAACCCTAGTTTCAGTTCCGGGAATCCGAAGCCCTAATTCAGTGCATGAAATCCTAAATCGGGGACTTAATGGCATAAGTGTAAATAATTAAAAGATTAATTAGGGTTAATCTTAACAAATTGATTACAAAACCCTAATTCCAAATTTAAAACCCTAATGCCAGATCTGAAAACCCTAGTTTCAGATTCTGTTAAAGTTAAGTCCTAATCTGGGATTATAATGGAGAATTTTAATGCTTATGTGATATTAATTATGTATTAATTAGGGTAAATGTTGATTAATTAGCAAACCCTAATTTTCAAATTAGTGGAACCCTATTTGTTCCGTCGGAAACCCTAATGCTAAATTGTGGAATTAATTGCTAAAATTAGCAAAGTTAATTAGGAAACCCTAATCCTAAAATTTTTAGTTTATGAGTAATTAGAAAACCCTAATCTAATTACGATATTTAATTTCTAAATTAGAAAATTAATTTTTCTATTAGAAACCCTAATTAGCGGTTTATAAACCCTAATGACCATTTTGATCCTAATTGCGTAATTAGCAATTTTAATTAGAAAATACTAATCCTAATTAGTAAGTTTTTAGTATGAGTAAGGAATTTTAATATAATTAGTAAATACTAATTATAAGTTAAAATTGTTAATTTCGTATTTTATATCCGAAATTTGGAAATGCTAGAAATTAATTTTTTTTTCAAAGTTAAGGGTTAAAACCTAAACCCTAAAATATCCAAATCCTAACCCTAAGGGTTTGCAATACATGAGAAATCCTAGAAAAAATGGGAAATGTCCAAAGTACCCTTTTTCACATTCTTTAAATTGGTGGAGTGCAAATCTTGCAAAATATTGGGTTGTTTACCAACCCTAGCTATAACCTAGCATTAGCCTTTGACAAAAAAATCCAGCAATCCAGCAAAAATCAGCCACGTGTATTGAATTGGTATATTAAATAGATTAAAAAGAAAGAAAAATACCACTTTAATTCTCATTTGCTCCCAAGTCCCTCTCTCTCTAGAATTTCGGGAGTTAGAGTGAGATAGAGTAAGAAACAAAACCATGATCAAATTTTAGCAATTCAGAAACAGATCAAGGGATCAGAAATCAAAATCAAGCATAAAAGGTATAAAACCTTCAAATTTCGAAATCTATGATTTTTATGTTAAATGTTTTTATTTGTTGGTTAAATATGTGTAATAGGGTGTCAATTAGAGATCTGGGTTGATGGATCATGGATCCATAACATCTAGATGCTCGAATTTAGCAATTTATAAAAACTGGAAAATGGGAAAAATGAGACCTGACAGTCAAATGTCAGGGCCTCTAGATCTTTGTCTGTTAATGTTTAGTTGTGTTTAATGTTATATATCTGTTCTTTGTTGTTAGCTGTTAGATCTGAGACTTGAATCAAGACCAGATCACGTCTAGATTAAAAGTTACAAGCGGTCAAACCTCGTTGACCACTCACGGAAACTAAAAATCTGGGCAGCCCAGAATTCTATTAACGTCTGACAAGTTTGTTCATGCGTCTGATCTTGCTGTGTGTTAGCAGTTAGGCCAAGTTGTTGTTGTTTAGTTGTAGTCTGGTATGTATACTATACATTAAAACCTTTAGATCACTTAGATCATAACTGAAATAGCAAGAAATCGAGGTCAAACCACCGTTGACCGACTGTTCTTGACGAAATCTGGAAAACCCAGAAATCGTGAAGAACAGTGCTCGACCCGTACTTTGACCGGCTTGGATCGGGTGTATAAGTTGTTGTTAGACTTATGTTTTGCTTTATTAATGTACCTTAACATAATGACTATAGATCTGAACCTTAATATCATATGAAACATTATCGGATCATGTAGTTAATCGAGTTGCAAACTGACCACTCGAACCTGTCTGAGTTTCTGGGTAACCAAGAAAACCCAGCAGGCCTCTGACAGTATTTTTGAAGGCTTGGATCTTGCTGGTTAGTGATGTTATAGTTATAAAACTTGTTCATAATTGTAGTATTACATTTATACTACAACATTAGCACTTTAGAAGGCCCAGAAATCGATCAGAATACAGTTTAAATTCCGGTCAAACTAGCATACTCGTTGTCTGTCAAGAACACTCAAGAACATTGAAGAACACCAATAGCGACAGACAAGTGTCGCTATAGGCCTTTAGCGACGGTTTATTTAATAAATTTTCGGAAATTAATAAAAAAAATTAGAGAAAAATGGTTTTTAATTATTAAAAATACAAAATAAATTATGAAAAATTATTTTAAAGTCTGAAAAATAGTTTTTAACTATTTTGAGTATATTTCAAAAATAATTAATATTTTTGGAATAAAAATGGTATTTATTTATTTAATTACAATATTAAATAAATTATTTAAAAATAGTTTTTAATTCATGAAAAATCATGAAAAATAATATTATGATAAAAGAAAATATTTTAAGTTATTTTTGATAACTTTTGATATTTTGTGAGGAAATTCATTAATTAATCAATATTAATGATAATTAGTTTATTTAATAGCTATATTAAATAAATTAAGGAAAAATAGAATTAATGCTTTATAAATCATATAAAAATGATTTAAGTGTTATAAAAATATTTTAAGTTATAAAATATAACTTTTGATATTTTGACATGAAAATATTAATATTTTAATATTAATAGCAATTATCGGATAATGGATTTAATGGTTTAAAAATCATATAATTATTATTTTAAGGTATTAAAAATACTTTGATATATTATAATATTATGTTATGATTTTCATTAATATTTTATATTAAATGAATATTAATGATTAAGGAATTTTGTGGTATTTAATTTATTTAAATACGGTTTTAAGGATTGAAAAATGTTGATAAATGGTAATAATTATTCGAAAATTATTACGAGCCTAGAAAAAAAATGTTTTGTCTGATAAGGAAATTATCTGTGATATTGTTAAGTATTAAGTCAGAGTTTAATTGAACTTAAACTCGATTTTAGTCCGATTAGACTGTCGGGATGTTAGAATTGTGTCGGTTTCAAGTCAGACTGAAATAGTTTGACTTGATGCTAAGTCTTATGTGTTATATAGACTGATAGGCTTATGTGGTAATGTGTTTAGGTTATTCTGTGTATATAACAGTATTATACTGTGATGATATTATTCTAATTATTGGAGATCTATATTATTAATATTAGGTCTTCGGGTAAAGCGTTATTAATTGCGTGCGGTAATCAACGATTCAGGCAAGTTTTCTTGTACTTAACTCTAATAAGAGTAATTTCTTTAAGCTTATGGTTAATCTTTGCTGATTGCCATGAAAATTGTACTATGTACATCTTGCATGTATAAGTCAGGTATGAAAGGCTGATCACCTTCATTACCAGTTGGTTCAGAAATGTTTGTTCATGTAAAATACTTGTTCGGTCAAAATTTTGTTCCTGCTAGTTCACAATCATATTGTTGAATTATAGCCAACCAATTATTCATACTCTTCAATCATGATATATTGTTATGTTATTGTATATAAACTTGCTGGGCAACTTTTATGCTCACCCTTGCTATATCATGATAAAACATTGCAGGTAAAGCAAATGCGTCGTATACAGGAAACGATTAAAGCTAAGTACAGCTTGGGATATAAAGTGCAGTTAGTTTGTAATTGTGTATATGATCAATATTGTTGTGTAATAGATATTTTAGGAAATGTGTATTAAGTTAAGGTTACTCGATTTTGGGTAATAGTGTGTAATGTATTGTATAAACAACTTATGTTTATATCTTCCTCAAATAGTGAAGGAATTAGTGTACCGAATCCGCGGCGATTCGGGGCCCGGATTCGGGGGTTATTACAGGACTTAGCATAAATCCTACATAGGTTTACACCTTATAGCTAATGGACTTGTATTTTATGCAAAGTTACCTTAATACCTATATTCTCAAACTAAGTCCGCATGCGAATTATTGCGTTTTCCATACATAGATTATTATTACATAATCCATCTCGTCTCGATATTCTAACATTACTTATTTCTCAGAAGTTCAAAAATAATTTTCGAGCGATAATCGGTGAATAGTGTGTTTTCGTAAACTTTCTCGGAAAATATTTATTTTCGTCATGGAAATTCAAACACTTTAATTCATTCATGTGGTTCGAATACTACGATCTTCTGACATTTCTAGGTTATAGAACGACATACATCTTATCAACACATATAATAACAAGTAATATTATTTTATTCAATATTTAATTCTTTCAAATATTTTTACAAAGGATCCTAATTTCTTGGTCGTTACATACAAGATAATCTTTAAAGCTCTTATCATGTATAGTCATGCCATGTTAACATCTTCACAAGATCAAAACATACATCATGTAGTATTCATGTACATTAGCTTTGTTACAACAAGTTTTTCTTTTAAAATATTTTCTAACACAAAGCCTAAAAAGTTGGTCATGAATACAACAACTATAAATCATAACTCATACTCACTTATGTTTGAAATCAGTCATGTGTATAGACTACTAAGTTTAGAACTTGTAGAACATGTATTCATCAAAGTTCGTTTGCAAAACTTTAAGTTTTGTTAGAAAATCTCCCACTAAAATCATGTTGGATACTTCATAACTCATAAAGAAGCTTTGTACCACCTGTTATACTTATTTACAGACATGCTTAAGCCATATCAGTAGGTTGGAATCAACCAGATTGAAAATGGGACGCCCCCAAATTCAGACCACACTTGTCTCAAATTTGGTTGTCACGTACTAACTCTAATAACATAATAAAATCATCATAACAGTATATTAGAATAAATTACATTGTCATAATATAATTATTCTCGTCCTAAGGGTTCGTAACTTAAACATCTCTTACACACCTTAAGCATAATTAGACATATTTTAGATATAACTAGTATATAGTACAACTTATGTCATCTTATGAATATAATAGTCTCCACTAAACATAAACTACTCAGTTGCCTTGCCCTTACCCTTATCAATGCCTGAGGGGTCGCCTTGCTCTGCTTTAACTGAAATGTTTTTAGGGAAAGAAAGAATGAGCAACAAATTTGCCTAGAAAATAATATAACAAAAAGGAAAATCAATGTAACTTTAATATCTCAAGGGTATAACAACAATGATAGTTCGAGATAGCAAGAAGTATCGATGAATATCAATAATAGTCGCTATAGACATAAAATATCAATAATATTCCATGATAAATCAATTTAAGATTTCAAAGTATTGAATACTGAGCAGTTACTAAAGACTAAGAACTTCTCCTAGAATTCACAGTAATAAACTGATAATTCCATAAAACGAGTACAACAGGTGATCATCTTAAAGTACCCTATGTCAATGCATTGCATTTAATATTTCTCAAATGTACACGTCGGTTTCCCGACAATATATAATTCCCCTACCAAGAGGGTTGTTCATCTCAGTTATAAGAGTCTACATTAGGTAAATTTGGTCGGAATAACTTTCGATTAATATCAATAATCTAGCCGAATCAATGGCTTAAACAGTTTTCTTTCACAATACATATATGAACAACTATCGTTCGAAATCGAGGCTTGTAAACAATTTAATTTCTAGATTACAAAGTATTAAACTTTTAAAGTTCTACTTGTACGATCAATAATAGTACAAGTTCAAGTAATGCTCAATAAAGAGTAAGGTTCGAGTACTTGTATTTAATATATGAATCAAATGAATTTCAAGAACATTCACAAATCCAAATTTGTGTAAGTTAGGAAAATTTCCCAATATAAAAGAGAGTTTGTGTAACGACCGAGAAATTCGGATCTTATTGTAAAATGATTTTATTAAATTAAATAATAATGAAATACTATTGTATGTGTTATCAAGATGGTTGTCATTATATAACCTATTGGTGTTAGAATGTTGTAGTATTTGAGTTTCGTGAAGGAATTAAAGTGTTTGAATTTCTAAGATGAAAATAAAAGTTTTTCGAGAGATTTTCTAAAAAACACTATTCATCGATATTTTCTCGGGATATATTTTTGAATTTTCGAGAAATACGTAATGATGGAATAACAAGGTAAGATGGATTATGTAATAAAAATCTAGTTATGGAAAATATAATATTTCGCCTGCGGACTTAATTTATAAACGTTAAGGAAGGTGAAGTGGTAATGAATAAGTGAGAATGGTATGATACCTTGGTATTGTACAAACTAATGAAAACGAGTATAATACGAAGTATTATACGAGTTTGTATGAAGGATGAAATATCGTATATAAATTCTATATGAATTAGAATACGAGAATAATACATAAACTATATGTATTAAGTAATGCTAATGGACTTGAAAAGGTTGATTGAATTAATACAAGTCAAAGTGAATTAAAAGGAGAGGCCCAATTATTAATTAATGAACCAACTAGTGTTTATTAATGCAAAGCCCAAAGGTTGATTTAATGTAAGACCAAACTAGAATCCATGAGTTGTATGACCCATGGGGCAAACCATATCAAAATGGTTAATATATGGTGACCAATTTAATGTAATGATCAAGTATTAGAAGTAATGACCAAGATTTTATTATTCATAACTTATGACAATTAAAGTTCCTTAATCATCATACATATAAGCTCATAAAGAATAATTCAAAAATCCAACAATGAAAATAGGTTGTTGTAATAAGTATGTTGAGATATTCACATGATAAATGGAATTCATTTGTAATGTTGAACAATTCATAAGAATGAAGAATTGCCGGAATTTGCACGATTGGACGATAACCGTCGAATTCGTAAAATTCTCGGAATAGAAGTCAAATTTTGTGTTTGAACTCGGAACCATTGTTTTTTGATGGAGTCAAGTCATATTTGGCATTTAAGAGTTGCGGACTCGAAAATGACCGGATTCCGACTTAGAACGAAGAACGTTTCTCGTTTTTGTTAAAAAAGAACCAATAGGTGAATTTTTAGCAAATGAAGTCAAATAGATAAAATTCTTACATGAACGCATAGATTACGTAATTTGTGAACCGTAGGCTTTTGAATGAGCCAATTCGGACTTATAACGAAGAAGTTATGCGTCCGGGAAGTTCACAAAATTCAAAGACTGAATTTTTTCTGGTGCACAGAGTTGGCGCCGCGGCGCCAACCCTAGGCTAAATGAGTCGCGCCGCAGCGCGTAACAGTGTCCGAGCACACTGCAAGAGTTTGCCACAGCGTGAACCATAGTACAAATTGTGGCGCCGCAGCGCCATGTACAGTACGAAAATCTTCTGGAGTGTGGCGCTGCAGCGCGGCCCATTAAGTAAGGACTCGCGCCACAATACCAGTCTCAGAACAAGGATGGTAATGAATGTTTCTAAGTACAAATAAAGGAAAACTAATTGATTTAAAAGTAAACACAACTTAAGGAATGTAATGTAACATTGTTTAAACTTTGTTAAACCTTAAGGATGTTGTATAAATGTTGAGATAACCTAGTCGAATATAAATGCAAGGATAATGATGAACTAGAACAAATAATAACTGAATCTAATACACAATTAGATTGAGATGAAGGTATGAAATAGTCATATACATACTTGATTATATGTGTAGCGCCCCCAAATCCGGGTATCTTACAACCCGACAGATGGTGTTATACTGTACAAACATTCATATATTCATTCAATTGAAAGTCTCAAAGAACGAACATAACTTATATATATTTAATTCAATATTTACATTTCCCAAGTTCTAAACCCATTACAAAGGTTCTCTTGTCATAATATTCATTACATTACAACAATAGACATATACTATTACATGACAGCTTAACAATCTGCCTTAGCTTTTCCTTTATTCTTATTTGATCCTTAAGGACGTTCAGACTTAGCTGCATTCATATGGTTCAAGCAAGAGTGAGCACGACTAGCTCAGCAAGTATAACAATTTCAATAACAACATGCTTGATACATATGATTCATATATCTTCGATAACTGAACAATAGCTATGAAGTACTATTGATGATTCAAAATAGCAATTCATCTTTCTTTTCAAAATGTTTCACAATGAATAAATTCAGTAAAACATTCACTCCGGTCAAAGACCTTGAGTATTCATTTTTTCTTTGAAAAGGACAACCCGGACCTAAGTCTGTAAGCCCGATATTACTTACTAGCACTTCTAGGTGATCAGCCTATTGTACTCTGTATTGATCAACACTACATCCATTAAACGTATGTACGTTTAATCATTTGGCAACCTCGCATGCCTGTCGTTTTACCGACAAAACATTTGTTTAACAATTCAGTCTTCTTTTGAAAACTATCAGTAGTTGACAAAAGATACTAGCATTTGATAATAGATGAACAGATTATCAATAATCCACTCAATATGTTAAGTCTAGCCAAAGAAACTGGCTTTAACTTCATTATACTTCAATTCATGTGAAAGGATACATGAACATCATAAACTTGTTCAGATTGAACTGAAACAAGAGTTAGAATACTTGCCTTTAGCGTCTGCTACTGTGTATTTTACTTTACGTTTAAGTCTTTCAAGTCTCTATAATACATGATCACATAATGCCTTACATTAGGTCACATATAATCAAGTATGTATCTGACTATATCTTACCCTTCATTTCAATCTAATTATAGATTAGATTTCATTCTTATGTGTTTCGACTTATCGTTCGCTTTACATTCATTCGACTTGGTTATATTAACCATTCTTCATTACTTTTAAGTCTTAACAATGTCCCAACAATGTTACTTTAAGTTGTTTAAGGTAGGTTTAGTTCAATCTCCTACCATCCCCTTCCTTTCCCTTCATTTTTATTCTTTACTGTCCAAGTTCTGTGCCTGGCGCTGCGGCGCGGGCATTACTCTTGCAACTCGCACTGCTGCGCGAATTAGCAGTAGCCGAGTCCCAGATGTCGTGCTGCGACGCGACCAAAAAGCTTAGGGTTGGCACCGCGGCGCCAACTCTGTGCACCAGAAAATTTTTCTAACTTTTAATTTTTGTGAACTTCCCGGACGCATAACTTCTTCGTTTTAAGTCCGAATTGGCTCGTTCAAAAGCCTAAGGTTCACAAATTACGTAATCTACGCGTTCATGCAAGAATTTTATTTATTTGACTTCGTTTGCTAAAAATTCACCTATTGGTTCATTTTTAACGAAAACGATAAACGTTCGTGAACGTTAAACGCTCGTTTCTTCGTTCTAAGTCGGAATTCGTCTATTTTCGAGTCTGCAACTCTTAAATGACAAACATGACTTGTCTCCATTGGAAAATAACATTTTTGAACTCAAACTCAAAATTTGACTTCCATTCCGGGAAATTTACGAATTCGACGATTATCGTCTAATCGTGCGATTTCCGGCAATTCTTCGTTCTTAGAACTTGTTCAACACTACCAATGAATTACATTCATAATGTGAACATCTTAACATCCTTATTCCAAATATTTATACTCATGGTTGGATTTTAACTTATCTCATTGTAAGTTTATACTTGTTAACTTTCAAACTACTTATGAACTTATCATTCATATTTTTTGACAATTAAAGTTTTTAATCATCATCCATACATGATTTCATCATATAACTTTACTTATGTATTCTTGATACATATGTTCTTAAAAGTTGATGTATATACATATATTTTCATTAATAAACCTATCAGAAGTTCATCATGCATTCACATAAGTTTACAACTTATGCTATCTTAAATGACTTATTACCAACTTATGTGGCTTAAGTTCAATACTTATACATACTTTTTTTTTTATCATTCATGTTCCTTAATCCAAGCTTTTCTTATCAACCTATCATGTTAGAGATAGAAGATAATTGGAGAAGGAGTCTTACATTTGAAGTCTTTAGTAAGTAGCTTCTTCTTCTTCTTGACTTATGGAATAACTTACTTGCAACTTAATTCTCCTAACACTTAAGCACTTTGAGAGAGAGTGATTGGATTAATTTGAATAACTAGCAAATGACTTGCCATGCTTCTATATTTATAGAACTTGCAAGGCTTGGGGTAGATTAGTCTTTACACAATCCACCTCCTTACTATTCCTTAATTGACCAACACCACTCATATCCTTTGCTTGGTCCCTACTTTATTTACTTGGTCATTACTTATCTTGAGCACCACCTTTACTTGGTTATCACTTATCTTGGTTATCACTTATCTTGATAACCACACTTTATCCATATCACTATGGTTTGCTCCATGGATCACACAATCCAATGAACTTTAGCTTGGGCTTAGATTAAATAAACATTGGGCTTTGCTTAACAAACCTTCATATGTTTATTACTTCATAAGTTGGGCCTTAACCCTTAATTCACTTGGGCTTGTACAAAATCCTAACCAATCTTTACAAGTCCATTAATATTACATAATACATATACATATAGTTTATGTATTATTCTCGTATTCTAATTCATATAGAATTTATATACGATAATGCATTCTTCTTACAAACTCATATAATACTTTGTATTATACTCGTTTCCATTCCTTGTACAATACTCACGTATCATACCATCATTCCTTAACGCAATAGTTCTTCATTTTCCTTACGTTCTCGATTTAAGTCCGCAAGCGAAATATTACGTTTTTCATAACTAGATTATTATTACATAATCCGTCTTACTTTAATATTCTACCATTACGTATTTCTCGGAAATTCAAAAATAAATCCCGAGCAAATACCGATGAATAGTGTTTTTCAGAAAATTTCTCGGAAAACTTTTATTTTCGTCTTGGAAATTCAAACACCTTAAATCCTTCACATAGCTCAAATACTACGATCTTCCAATATCAATAGGTTACAAAACGACAACCATCTTGATATCCCACATAATATGATTTTATTATTATTTAATCTAATAAAATCATCTTACATTAAAATCCGAATTTCTCGGTCGTTACATTCTTCCCCCCTTATAAAGATTTTGTCCTCAGAATCTCGTTTTTTTTTCAAATAAATGAGGAAAATTTTTCTTCATCTTTTCTTCTAACTCCCACGTTGCTTCTTCAGCATCATGGTTCTTCCATAACACCTTCACTGATGGTATTACTTTGTTCCTCAGAACTTGTTCCTTTCTATCGATGATTTGAACCGGCGATTCTTCATATGTTAAATCCTTCTCGATATGAATCGGCTCATACTCGATTACGTGCTTATAGTCCGGCTTATACGGACGTAATACAGATACGTGAAACATGTTATGTATTCTTTCTAGGTCCGGAGGTAATGCTATCTTATAAGCTACCTTTCCCACCCGGTTTAATATTTCAAAAGGTCCTATAAACCATGGACTTAACATTCCTTTCTTTCCAAAGCGTATCTTTCCTTTCCAGGGAGATACCTTCAGAAACACATACGAACCTACTTCAAACTCTCGATTTAATCGATGTGAGTCCGCAAACTTCGTCTGTCTGTCTTGAGCCGTGACGAGACGCATCCGAATTAACCTTACTGTATCCGCTGTTTGCTGCACCAATTCTGGTCCTAGCATCCGGCGTTCTCCCACCTCATCCCAACACAATGGTGTTCTGCATCTTCTTCCATACAGAGCTTCATAAGGCGGCATACCTATGCTTGCATGATAACTGTTTTTATTAGCAAATTCTACCAGTGGTAGGTGATCATCCCAACTACCCTTGAAATCCATGACGCAAGACCTCAGCATGTCTTCTAACGTCTGAATTGTTCTCTCGCTCTGCCCATCAGTTTGTAGATGATAAGTCGTGCTTAACTTTAACTGTGTTCCCAGCTGTTCTTGCAAACTTCTCTAGAAGTTCAATGTGAATCGTGGATCACGATCTGACACAATCGATATCGGTACTCCATGTCTGGAAATAACTTCCTTGACATAAAGTTTAGCTAACTGGTCTAAGTTATACTTGACCCTAATTGGTAAGAAGTGAGCCGATTTCGTTAATCGGTCGACTATTACCCAAATAGAATCGTACCCTTTTGACGTTGTTGGAAGTCCTACCACGAAATCCATCGAGATATGCTCCCATTTCCATTCTGGAATCTCCAATAACTGTAGCAAGCCACTGGGTCGTTGATGTTCGGCTTTAACTTTTTGACAAGTCAAACACCTACTTACATACTCTGCTATTTCCCTTTTCATGTTTGGCCACCAAAAACTCTGTCGAAGGTCTTGATACATCTTAGTGCTACCAGGATGTATCGAGTACCTTGAACTATGAGCTTCTTGTAATACTTGCTCCTTTAATTCCGTCTCATTCGGAATCCAAATTCTTCCTTCAAATCTTAATAATCCTTCATTATCAAGACTATACTTATCATCTCCTTTATCGGATAACCGCTTCTTCATTTGGTTACACTCATCAGTCTTGAGTTGTACCTCCTTGACCCTCTCTACAATGGTAGATTGTCTCTCCATGGTAAAAAGTATCTGCCCCGATTCACTCGGCATCTTCACTTCTATTTCCATCCTAGCCATCTCTGTTATTAACTCATTTTGAGCCGTTAACATAGACAACTTTTCCCGACCCTTCCTACTTAAGGCGTCGGCAACTACATTGGCTTTCCCAGGGTGATACAGGATTTCACAGTCGTAATCCTTTATCAACTCCAGCCATCTCCTCTGTCTCATATTCAACTCCTTCTGAGTGAAGATATACTTTAGACTCTTATGGTCTGTATATATCTCACATTTCTCCCCATAAAGATAATGCCTCAATATCTTTAGGGCAAATACTACTGCGGCCAGTTCCAGATCATGTGTAGGGTAAACTTTCTCATAATCCTTCAACTGCTGTGATGCATACGCAATGACTTTTCCATGCTGCATGAGCACGCAACCAAGCCCTCTATGCGAAGCATCACTATATACTACAAAATTTCCCGTGTCATCTGGCAATGACAAAATAGGTGCTTTACTTAGTCTTTTCTTTAGTTCTTGAAAATTGTCTTCACATTTATCCGTCCATACGTATTTCACCGTCTTCCTTGTTAAATTAGTCAACGGGGTAGCTATCTTCGAAAAATCTTGGATAAATCTTCGATAGTAACCCGCTAACCCTAGGAAACTCCGCACCTCAGTCGGCGTTTTCGGTTGTTCCCAGTTCATCACTGCTTCTACCTTTGCTGGATCCACTGAAATCCCTTCCTGATCAATGACATGACCTAAAAACTGAACTTTCTCCAGCCAAACTTGTGACAACCCGATATTTTCAATATAAATAAATCTTAAATTTTTCGTATAATTTTTTTTTATTTTAAGGATGAGGATTTGTACAAGATTATGTGTATATGTATTTATGTGGTAAATAAAAATATATTTATTACATGAATATTTACAAGTAAATTTATTCTAGAATTATTGATTTTTATAAAGTATATTTTTATAATAATTAATTTTAAGATAGAAATATTTTTATTAATTATTTTCCATGAATATATAATCATATATTATTTAAATGATATATGAAGTGATTTTTTTTTTAGAATAAATATAATAATTATTTTATTATATGAATGTTTGTACAGATTATTAAGTTAAATATTTTACCTTAATTATTAAGGTTAAATATGAAAGAATAATCAGATATGGAATCCAAACCCTAATTTTGGATTATTGTCAAGGTATGAGAATAATAATATAATATTAATTATATTTTGATTTTTCAGTGCTATGTATATGTACGATATGTCCGTATTGAAAATAATTGGTCAATTACGGTGTATTTTGACCCAAACCCTAGTAATGATGTTAAACCTTAATTTGAGATCCAAATTAGAGTATAAGGTAATTTTACAAGTGTATAATTATGTTGAGTATTAATGTATTAATTAGGTAAACTCTAATTAAATTTTTGGAAACCCTAATTGCCATAATTAGTAACCCTAATTTCAAATTAGAGTTTGAGATTGTTGGTGAGTATCAATAATGTGATTAATTAACAAGTATGGTGTTTATAATAATTAAATTTAGAAACCCTAAATTGTTAAACCCTAATTACTAAACTAAAACCCTAATTTAGTAATTAAAAACCCTAATAGTAATTTGGTAACCCTAATTACCAAAAGAATAAACCCTAATTGTTTTATTAGCAAAGTTAATTGTGATTAAGGGTTTTAAACCCTAATGCCCATGTGTTAGATAATTACAAACTTATTTTAATTAACAAAGTTAATTTTTCAAAATATTAGAAACTAAAATTTAGTTATTATTTTTGTAATAAACCCTAATTGCTAAATCCTAAAATTGGAAATTTTTGAAATCCTAGTTGCTAAATCTTTAAGGGTTAAATGTTAAACCCTAAACACTAAAATATCTAAACCCTAAACCTAAGACAAGGTTCTAGAACAAAAAGGGAAATGGCAAAAATGCCCATTTTAGGCATTTAAGAAGCTAGCTTTTAGGTTTTGACAATTAGGGAAGGTTGTTCACCAAATCCAACAACCCCACATGCACAAAACTCCAGCAACAAGCCAGCAAATCAGAGCATTCATGCATCCATGTGGTCTATATAAGGATTAAGAGAGAGAAAAATTCATTTTTGAAGCTTTATTTTTGCACAAAACTCAACCATTCTCTCTCAAGTCCCCAAACCTTCGAAATTATTTAGCAAATCAGTCTCTTTATCAAGCCCCACCATCACCCATAACAGATCGACAACATATAGGAAGCTAAAAATCAAAAATCGATCAAGAAAGGTATAATTTCTTTAATTTTTGAAATCCTTCAATTCGTAGTTAATTGTTGCAATTGATTGTTGAAAGTAGTGTAATAGGGTGTCAATTGATGTTCTGGGTTGTTACATCCATGACCCATAACATCAAAGTGCACGAATTTAAAATTTTACAAAATCTGGAAATCTGGAAATTTCGTATTTTCAGTCAAATGTCAGACATAATAGATCTGTGTGTGTTACGTGTTTTTGATGTTTAAAAATTTTAACATGTAGCCTGATATGAGGTCTTTAAGTTACAAAAAGAATGAAAGCCATATCTATTATAGATCAAAAGTTATTCACGGTCAAAACCCGTTGACCGAATCTGTCAAGAACACTTTCCCAGAAAAATTTGAGCAAGCGTCCGTGTTCAAGTTTGACCGATTATATCTAGTTAATGGTTTGATGTTTGTGTGTTATTATGCTTTCTAGTTGTAGTACTACATTTTTCTACAACCTAGAGTTGATAGATCACGTAAATAATTGCCAGAACATAGCTAAGATCGAACTTGAAAGTGACCCCTCGGGTCTGTTTCTGATCAGAAACGGTTTGGCATCAACTTTGGAGGCTTTGATCTCCTTGTTGTGATGTTGTTTAACCAAAGTGTTGGTTGGATGTTGTAGTGTGACATATTGTCTACACGTTCAAATTTTTAGATAGCCCAGATCATGCCCAGATCGTGAGATAAAGCCGGTCAAACTAGAGACCTTGCAGCTGCCGAAAAATTCTGGAGTTGCTCAAGAACACCTATAGCGACAGAAAGCGTCGCTATAGGCCTTTAGCGACAGATTTAATTAATATTTTCGGAAATTAATAAAAAAAATAGAAAAAAAGTAGTTTTTAATTATTAAAAAAACAAAATAAATTATTAAAAATTATTTTAAATTCTGAAAATTAGTTTTTAATTATTTTAAATATATTTCATAAATATTTAATATTTTTGGAATATTAAAAGTAATTAATTTATTTAATTATAATATTAAATAAATTATTTAAAAATGATTTTAAGATTTGAAAAATCATTTAAAATTATATTATGGTATAAGAAAATAATTTAAGTTATTTTTGATAACTTTTAATATTATGTGATAATTTTCATTAATAAATTAATATTAATGATAATTAAGTTATTTATTAAATGAATTAAATAAATGAATTAAAAATGATTTTATTATATTAAAAATCATTTTAAATAATAATAAGGTATTTTTAAAAATATTTTAAGTTATAAAATATAACTTTTAATATTTAAAGGTAAATTTCATTAATTAATTATGATTAATGATAATAAAGTTATTTAATAATTATATTAAATAATTTAGTTTGAAAATGATTTTATTATTATAATAATCATTTTAAATAAAAATAAAGTGTTTAAAGATATTTTAAGTTATAAAATATAACTTTTAATATTTAAAGGATAATTTCTTTAATAATTTAATATTAATGATTATTAAATTATTATTAATGATATTAAAGTTATTTAATAATTATATTAAATAAATAGTTTAAAAATGGTTTTATTTATTTAAAAATCATTTAAAAAGGATATTAATGATTTAAAAATATTTTAAGTTATAATTAATGACTTTTAATATTTGGATAAATAGTTCATTAATATTTACATATTAATGGTAATTATTTAATAGTGATTTTAAATGTTTTAAAAATCATTTAAGGGTAATATAAATACTTTAAAAATATTTTGAGTTATTATACATAACTTTAATATTTTGGCAATGGTTTCATTAATAGTTTAATATTAATTAAATATTAATGATAATAGAATTGTTTAATATTTAAATCATTTAATAATGATTCTGATATTTCAAAATTATAATAAATGATAATAATTATTTAATAATTATTATAAGGCCATGAAAAATAGTGCGGCTGATGTTTAAGTTATCCAAATGGATATTGAACTACGGTTTAGAGTCTTAGACTCGATATTTACCCGATAAAGCTGTCAGTAGACCGACATAGATCAGAAATTAATCCGGACTTCGATATTTTAGTTAGTTAACTGTTTATTTGTGATTCAATGGTTTATTTAGGTTGTATGACAATGTGAATAGGAAATGTGCTGACTGCAATAAGCAGTGTTATGTGTACGATATGTTGTACTAATCAGTAAAATGATCTGATTAATGATAGGTTGTGATAGAAAAGGGTAGATCTAAATTACGTAAGTGTAAGCAGCGCATCAGGCAAGTATCCTAACTTTGCATTTTCTTTATGCAATGGATAGAAGTGAGAAATTCAGAATTAATGTTATTATTGTACAGATTGTTAAACTTATATTATATAAGCCCATTGACTATCAACATGCTAGTATATGATAATTCAGTTATATATATTCTGTTCGTTAATTTTTATAAATGATCATACAAGTGTCCCCACTTGGATAATCATTGTATTTAATCGCATGTTGATACCCTTTTGATATATATATATATATATATGTTGAATTATATAAGACCTTTGTTATGAAAACCCGACAGGTATGAACATCCCGATAATGGGAAAATTTTTATGCGCCCAAGGCGGACAGAGTGAACGATAACATCGTTCTTATACATGTAGTATTGATCAATACAGGGTACAACGGGGCTGATCACCCTCTGTGCCCGTAAGTCATGACGGTTTACAGATGAATTTCTGTTCAAACCTTTTCGAAAATGAAAACAATGTTCATAATATGTCACAGAAAACCCATGTATAGTCAATACGTAGTTTCAAAAATTTGAAAGAGGGTTGTTATGTTATTATTATTGGTACAGATTACTTCACAACTACTTACTAGTTGTAGAAGAATATTATAAAGAAAACATTTAAATTCCTTCAGCCTATATATATATAATACTTGCTGGGCACTCCAATGCTCATTCTTGCTTAATTTAAATGTTTTCAGCTAAGTATGAAGGATCAGAAGGAACTGTCAAGAACAAGGGAAAAGGGAAAGTTGCTGAATGACTCTTTATGCTACTGTTTGTAATAGTTTTAGATTATAAAGACTATGATATATATAATTATATATGTTATGACATGTAATGAATGTTTAAAGGTTACGTACTTGGGAGAAAGACTCTGATGAAATTATAAATTTAAGTTTAAGTTTTATATTATTGTTACTATTATTAGTATTATTCCGCTCATAGAAATGGTATCGTGAAGTACCGAGTTCGGGTTTCAAGTATCCGGGTTCGGGGACCTCACAAAAATTCACACTTAGTGAATTTCGCATATAACTTCTCCTTCCTTAGTGTTTCCAACACTAATCTTAAGTGTTCAGCATGATCTTCTGGTGTCTTTGAATAGACTAGAATATTATCAATAAACACAACCACAAACTTGTCCAAATATGATTTGAACACTCTGTTCATCATGTCCATAAATGCAGCTGGTGCATTCGTCAACCCAAATGACATCACCAGAAACTCGTAATGACCATAACGAGTTCTGAATGCTGTATTTGGTATATCATCTTTCCTCACGTTCAACTGGTGATACCCCGTCCGCAAATCTATTTTAGGAAAATACTTTGCCCCTTTCAACTGTTCAAAGAGATCATCAATCCTGGGCAATGGGTATTTATTCTTTATCGTTAATTTGTTCAACTCTCGATAGTCGATACAAAGTCTTAACGATCCATCTTTCTTCTTGACAAACAACACTGGTGCACCCCACGGGGAAACACTTGGTTGAATGTACTTCCTATTCAATAGTTCCTGTAATTGAATCATTAGCTCTTTCATTTCCACCGGCGCCATACGGTACGGTGCCCTTGACACTGGTGCCGCTCCTGGCACAATGTCTATTACAAATTCGATCTCCCTATCCGGTGGTAAACCCGGTAACTCACTTGGAAATACATCCATGAATTCGTTTACTATAGGTATTTGTTCCATGGTTGTTCCCACTCGCTGGGTATCAACAACATGGCACAAGTAACCCACGCATCCCTTTCTTAAGAGTTTTCTAGTTTGTGTCATCGTAAGACAACACGATCTCCCCGGTGATTTATTACCGTAGAATACTACAGGAGGTTGTTTCAACTTCCTGATGCTCACATGTTTCTTTTGGCAATCTATAATTGCTCCATGGTTAATCAACCAATCCATTCTGAGAACTACATCAAATTCTCCCAACCTTATCGGTATTAAATCTGCCGATAACTTACATCCACGTATATCTACGCAACAAATCCTATGAATACTATCCACAGGAATTATCTCTTCATTTGCTACCTTAATGTTCACAGGTATAGGCAACTTTTCGGGAAATAATTCTAATCGTCTAGCAAAATCACATGCTATAAACGAACAAGTAGCACCCGAATCAAATAGCACATAAGCATTAATGTTATTGATTGGGATAATACCTGTAACTACGTCCCCAGATGCCACCGCATCTTGTACTGTCATATTAAAAGTGCGAGCCATTGGTCTACCCGGCTGAGTCGGACCGCTAATAGCTAACTTTCCACTATTAGTGCCCTTATTTCCTTCCATACCCTTCTTCGGGCAATTCTTTGCTATGTGGTCAGTTGATCCACATACAAAACATCAGTGATTTTTCTTCGGATTTGGACAGTTAGGCGAAATATGCCCATCTTGTCCACAATTATAACATACGGCCTTTCCTTTGAGACAGACTCCCAAGTGAGTCTTCCCGCAGGTTTTACCGGCCTCCATCCTCCTTTTTGAATCACCTTTTTTCACTCCGGTATTCCCAGAGTTAAAACCCTTTCTTTTATGACCGTCGCCACTACCACTGGCTCCTTCGGTCTTAATTCCCCCATCAACTCTTCCTTTATTTTTCTTATCTTTGTGGTACTGGCTTAAAGCCTCATTCCTACCTTCGGCTATTATTGCCTTCTCTAATATGGTTCCAAAGGAAGTACTTTGGAACACAGAGATTCGGTTATAGAGCCAGGGTTTTAAGCCCTGCTCAAATCTTCTAGCCTTTCTCACTTCAGTGTCCACTTGATGTGGAGCAAATCGTGCCAGTTCATTAAACTTGGCGGCATACTGGGGAACTGTCATATCCCCTTGTTTCAATTCCAGAAACCTCATTTCAATTCTCCCTTGCATACTCATGGGAAAATAATTCTCGAAGAAAATCTCCTTAAACCTCTCCCACGTTAGGTTTCCTATATCGGCCCTAGCCTGGTTTGCCTCCCACCAGAAGTTGGCCTCTCCTTTCATCAAATAGGTTGCAAAGGCAACCTTTTGACCCTCCTCCACATTTGTAATTACAAATGCTTTCTCAATTTCTTTCACCCAAGTTTGGGCTTCTATAGGGTCCGTAGTTCCCTTGAACTCCGGCGGACCTACACTTTTAAAGTCCTTAAAAGTAGTAGCTCGTACTACTCCAGGAATTACAGGTACATTAGCCCCCGTTCTATTAAATGCAGCCGTTAAAAGATTAACGAACTCTTGCATTGGATTAACCGGACCACCTTCCGGTTGGTTAACATTAGTTTCTTGATTTCGTAGTCCCCTTCTTGGTGGCATTTCGCTGTTAAGAAAACAACACATCATTATTACTTTCTTCTTGTGAGTTAGTTATTATTTGTGATAAAATAATAACTCATACTCATTACTCAATATATTCCATAAAAGAGGCTTATATTGATTAATAACTTGTAGTATAAAACTACATTGTTTACATCATTCAGCCTTAGCTGATTACATTACCATCTTGCAATTACTTTCCAAAAATTGGGATTTACAAAAGACTACCCTTGTTTATACAAAAGAGAGTTTTACGTCACTACTAGATACATAATATTTATATATCTACGCTACTCTAGCTATTGCTAGATTACATCTGCCGTAAGGCATTCTCAAAATCTTTGCTGGCCAGACTGGCAATAACATCCCGACTGATGGTATGTCGTGTCTGTCCCGCCTCTACCGGATACCCAGCCACTTGCTGCTGGAAATCCACATGAGAACTCCTATGTATATAGGACATCCTCTCTAATCTCCTCTGTTTAGTCTTTAGCTCTTGCTTGAGCTCAAAAACTTCACATTTCAGCTCTCGGACCTTGTCCTTAGCTAAAACACGATCATCGTGTTCCTCCTCCTACATTCCCTCCATGTTAAGCTTGTCCTCATGGACAGCTTGGAGTTCCGCTTTCAACTCCTTTACCTCCTGGCCATAATGGACATTCCTATCCAATACCGCCATAAACAATGCTTTCATCGAATCCCCCGTAGACATCTCCTCTGCGGGTGGAACTTGGTCAAAGGACATTACGTCCACCTCCTCCTCTAGCATGCCATCAAAAATAGACATATAGTCTAAATTGTCCGAGTCTCCAGACTCTATCGCTACCACTTCTGGCTCTATCGCTACGGGATTTGGTAGTATCTTTACCCGATTAACCGAATCCTCGCTTACTACATGTATATTCCTATACATATCATTTTCTCCTGACATCTACAATAAAACAATACATTTTGATTAGTACACGTCAGTAACATAAATAAAAACACATAACATACTATAATGCATTTTTATAAGGTTATCTTTCTTCTTTTACTTCTTTATTAAGGTTATGACTTAAGGTTCTAATTCCCTTTAAGTTTTATAACCTAGGCTTTGATACCAACTTGTAGCGCCCCCAAATCCGGGTATCTTACAACCCGACAGATGGTGCTATACTGTACAAACATTCATACATTCATTCAATTGAAAGTCTCAAAGAACGAACATAACTTATATATATTTAATTCAATATTTACATTTCCCAAGTTCTAAACCCATTACAAAGGTTCTCTTGTCATAATATTCATTACATTACAACAATAGACCTATACTATTACATGACAGCTTAATAATCTGCCTTAGCTTTTCCTTTATCCTTATTTGATCCTTCAGGACGTTCAGTCTTAGCTGCATTCATATGGTTCAAGCAAGAGTGAGCATGACTAGCTCAGTAAGTATAACAATTTCAATAACAACATGCTTGATACATATGAATCATATATCTTCGATAACTGAACAATAGCTATGAAGTACTATTGATGATTCAAAATAGCAATTCATCTTTCTTTTCAAAATGTTTCACAATGAATAAATTCAGTAAAACATTCACTCCGGTCAAAGACCTTGAGTATTCATTCATTCTTTGAAAAGGACAACCCGGACCTAAGTCCGTAAGCCCGATATTACTTACGACCACTTCTAGGTGATCAGCCTATTGTACTCTGTATTGATCAACACTACATCCATTAAACGTATGTACGTTTAATCATTTGGCAACCTCGCGTGCCTGTCGTTTTACCGACAAAACATTTGTTTAACAATTCAGTCTTCTTTTGAAAACTATCAGTAGTTGACAAAAGATACTAGCATTTGATAACAGATGAACAGATTATCAATAATCCACTCAATATGTTAAGTCTAGCCAAAGAAACTGGCTTTAACTTCATTATAATTCAATTCATGCGAAAGGATACATGAACATCATAAACTTGTTCAGATTGAACTGAAACAAGAGTTAGAATACTTGCCTTTAGCGTCTGCTACTGTGTATTTTAATTTACGTTCAAGTCTTTCAAGTCTCTACAATACATGATCACATAATGCCTTACATTAGGTCACATATAATCAAGTATGTATCTGACTATATCTTACCCTTCATTTCAATCTAATTATAGATTAGATTTCATTCTTATGCGTTTTGACTTATCGTTCGCTTTACATTCATTCGACTTGGTTATATTAACCATTCTTCATTAGTTTTAAGTCTTAACAATGTCCCAACAATGTTACTTTAAGTTGTTTAAGGTAGGTTTAGTTCAATCTCCTACCATCCCCTTCCTTTCCCTTCATTTTTATTCTTTACTGTACAAGTTCTGTGCCTGGCGCTGCGGTGCGGGCATTACTCTTGCAACTCGCGCTGCGGTGCAACCAAAAGGCTGAGGGTTGGCGCCGCAGCGCCAACTCTGTGCACCAGAAAATTTTTTCTAACTTTTAATTTTTGTGAACTTCCCGGACGCATAACTTCTTCGTTTTAAGTCCCAATTGGCTCGTTCAAAAGCATACGGTTCACAAATTACGTAATCTACGCGTTCATGCAAGAATTTTATCTATTTGACTTCGTTTGCTAAAAATTCACCTATTGGTTCATTTTAAACGAAAACGATAAACGTTCGTGAACGTTAAACGCTCGTTTCTTTGTTCTAAGTCGGAATTCGTCCATTTTCAAGTCCGCAACTCTTAAATGAAAAACATGACTTGTCTCCATTGGAAAATAACATTTCCGAACTCAAACTCAAAATTTGACTTCCATTCCGGGAAATTTACGAATTCGACGATTATCGTCTAATCGTGCGATTTCCGACAATTCTTCGTTCTTAGAACTTGTTCAACACTACCAATGAATTACATTCATAATGTGAACATCTTAACATCCTTATTCCAAATATTTATACTCATGGTTGGATTTTAACTTATCTCATTGTAAGCTTATACTTGATAACTTTCAAACTACTTATGAACTTATCATTCATAACTTATGACAATTAAAGTTCTTAATCATCATCCATACATGATTTCATCATATAACTTTACTTATGTATTCTTGATACATATGTTCTTACAAGTTGATGTATATACATATACTTTCATTAATAAACCTATCACAAGTTCATCATGCATTCACATAAGTTTACAACTTATGCTATCTTAAATGACGTATTACCAACTTATGTGGCTTAAGTTCATTACTTATACATACTTCTTTATTTTTTTATCATTCATGTTCCTTAATCCAAGCTTTTCTTATCAACTTATCATGTTAGAGATAGAAGATAATTGGAGAAGGAGTCTTACATTTGAAGTCTTTAGTAAGTAGCTTCTTCTTCTTCTTGACTTATGGAATAACTTACTTGCAACTTAATTCTCCTAACACTTAAGCACTTTGAGAGAGAGTGATTAGATTAATTTGAATAACTAGCAAATGACTTGCCATGCTTCTATATTTATAGAACTTGCAAGGCTTGGGGTAGATTAGTCTTTACACAATCCACCTCCTTACTATTCCTTAATTGACCAACACCACTCATATCATTTGCTTGGTCCCTACTTTATTTACTTGGTCATTACTTATCTTGAGCACCACCTTTACTTGGTTATCACTTAGCTTGGTTATCATTTATCTTGATAACCATACTTTATCCATATCACTATGGTTTGCTCCATGGATCACACAATCCAATGAACTTTAGCTTGGGCTTAGATTAAATAAACATTGGGCTTTGCTTAACAAACCTTCATATGTTTATTAATTCATAAGTTGGGCCTTAACCCTTAATTCACTTGGGCTTGTACAAAATCCTAACCAATCTTTACAAGTCCATTAATATTACATAATACATATACATATAGTTTATGTATTATTCTCGTATTCTAATTCATATAGAATTTATATACAATAATGCATTCTTCTTACAAACTCATATAATACTTTGTATTATACTCGTTTCCATTCCTTGTACAATACTCACGTATCATATCATCATTCCTTAACGCAATAGTTCTTCATTTTCCTTACGTTCTCGATTTAAGTCCGCAAGCGAAATATTACGTTTTCCATAACTAGATTATTATTACATAATCCGTCTTACTTTAATATTCTACCATTACGTATTTCTCGGAAATTCAAAAATAAATCCCGAGCAAATACCGATGAATAGTGTTTTTCGGAAAATTTCTCGGAAAACTTTTATTTTCGTCTTGGAAATTCAAACACCTTAAATCCTTCACATAGCTCAAATACTACGATATTCCAATATCAATAGGTTACAAAACAACAACCATCTTGATATCCCACATAATATGATTTTATTATTATTTAATCTAATAAAATCATCTTACATTAAAATCCGAATTTCTCGGTCGTTACAGTTCAGATACTTGCCTCAATTGTAGTCTACCAAAATATTGCTTATCAACACTCTTTCGAATCATAACATAATATAGTTACACGTATATGATATCCATTAGTTACATATGCTCATTCATGATATATAAGTTTAAACGCACACATAAATGTCTTACTTAGTCTTATACTCTACGCATACTTCATCGCATACTTATAGCACGAATCAGATTGTTTGACACCACAAACTCAAACAACGCATTTTCAACTCATTACTTTATAGTTTGCAAATACCATTTTGAACTTCACATTGGAAAATTATAATTACTTGTTAAATATTCAACTCTATCATCTAGCATGTTTATTAACACATTAGATAACACACTAGTCATATAAAACAAGTTAAAGAAACCATATAAGCATGCCTTAAACTTTAAACCACAAACAGATTACACAACTGTCTGTAGGATGGCGCAGTTGTGCCCTGGCTAGGCTTAGGGACGGCGCAGCTGCGCTATCCTCTAACCTGGCCAGAGTTGAGCTTCTGTTCTCCTATTTTTAGTCAAAACTTTAACATACTCAGACACTTACACTATCATGCATACATGCTAAAGGTCTTCACTTGAACATATGACCATTCTTGAGTCCACTTTTACATGGAATTAAAGCATAACAAGTTCATGTAATCATCATGATTTACAACTCTTTCCATATATCTACATTGATCACAACAAAGTTGTTAATTCACATGCTTATATTGTTCATATCATTAATTTATAATTAGCATTGTTTAGTACTTTGAAACATGTTTCAAACTCATGCTTGGTTTACTTCTATTATATCAAAAACATAAGACCCATGTTTAGAGACATAATGAACATAAACATGTTATTTTAGATTCTCAGAACTTAACCACTCATAATAATGCAATTAGTTCTAAAATATATTAAAGTTTGCCATTAAAATCATTTTAAGCTTGAACGATGCAATTCAATACATTCAATACAATCTTTAAAGGTCTTATCTTGTATAGTCAAATCATGTTAACATCTTCACAAGATCAGAACATACATCATGTAGCATTCATGTACATTAGCTTTGTTACAACAAGTTTTTCTTTTAAAATATTTTCTAACGCTGTTGATCGATTTCGCAATCAATGAATACGTGCAAGTATACACGGTCAATAAGTAATAAAGTGATAAGAAAAGTATCGTTCCCACGAGGAATTATTTAATAAAAATCACCAAATACTAATTCTTAACCAAACTAATTTTATTTAAATAATCTCAAATCATGATTTTTCTAATTAAGAAAACTAAATTAACAAATTAAAACTAGGTTACTTTATAAATAAATTCAAATAAATAAAGATTAAGACTCCAATATTCGCAATTATGAACTATAAACTAATTATCCAATTATCCCAATTATTATGCCTAATGAATTGTTAACCGGAATTCTCAAGTGCCAAAAGCCCTTTCTCAAGTGATCATTTGCCTTCTATTTAATCCAGATTAATTTTGCTATATCCCTATGCAAAACAATTGAATTAAACTCACTACAATCCCAATTTCTTACGTGTTACATGCGGCAAATAGATATTCTCATTCTATTCACAAACATAATTATTCACTGTGCAAATAACTAAGTCACATTTCACCATGCCCAGTTCTAACCCTAGAATTCCTTTCCCAATTCCTTCTAGAGTAACAAGGTAATTATTGGCCAGATAATTAATCAATAAAAACAAAGCATGATGAACAATTCACTTCAACATAAATAATTAGAATAAATCAAATAATCAATTCATAATCATAAAAGGTTCCATTGGAATCTTAATAAAAGAAATTAGTTCATAATTAATAAATTAAAACCAAGAATCCATAATTGAATAGACATTAAAAGATAAAAGTATGATAAGAGAAGAGAATATAATCTGTTGTCAGCAAATCTGATGCTCCCCTCTTGCTCTTACTCTTGATCTTCAGTGTTCTTCACTTTGCTTCAATCTCCAAAGGCTAATTAAGAACTAGGGTTTATATTCTTATATAATAGAGTGTTTTATCTAAGCTAAGCTATGTAATCTCCCTTTATTTTATGCCTTACATCATTTATTTATAGGTTACAAGTCTAATTTTTAGCTTAGGAACAAACCCAATCCTATATAGAGTCAAAAAGGTGTCAAAATTCGCCCAAAACGCATCCAGGCCGCACCAAGTCCTTCCCCCAGCGCCCCAGCGCTGGGTACGGTGCTGGAAGTCTGCCCCCTAGCACTCCGGTGCTGGGCATAGGCCAAAAATGGGTGCCCCAGTGCTGCCCCAAGTTCTGACATTTTCTGCTCCAACGTCCTTTGGGAAAACGGCCATAACATTTGATCTGAAAGGAGTTACGGGGTCTTCCACCTATCAAATCGAAGATATCAGTGAGATCTACAACTTTCATTCTTTGAGGATTGAGAAATTCTGGGCGGATAAATGCTGGAATTGAGCTAGAAGTAACTGTTATGCAAATGACCACCCAAAACCATGACGTTCGACGTCTGTTGGTACAACAATCATAACTCTTGCTTCCAAACTCTGATTGGAATGATTCAAAATGTTCCGGATAGCTAAGACGATGCTCTTCAATTTAAGCTAAGTTCCAAACCAAGAACATGAAGTAAACATGAAAGATCAAATGATGTCTAGTTTGTTTTTCTTTCGCGTTTTCTTTGCTTTTCCTTACCAATAGTCGCTCACACCGCTCCCAAACGTATAGCCTACAAAATGAACACAAAATGCATGAAAAGTAATTAAGACACATAAATATAAGCAACTAATTCAAGTAAAAGATACTGGATAAGTGTATATAAAATCTACTTATCAAATACCCCCAAACTTAAATTGTTGCTTGTCCCCAAGTAACACAACATAATGCAATGCAATGCAATGCAATGAAATGCAATTCATCTATATGCCTACGAATCCAGTAGTATTTGATAGAATCAAATCTATTCACTCAGCCTTAGAGCAATCAAGCAAACATGACAATATTTCACATCAAAGCCAATCAACAATTTCCTAGTCAATCATCAAGTCTTAAACTGTTATTACTGGTATAGTGCGTGTGTGTGCTCAACAACAATGCTAAGTGATATAAAATCAAATTTAACAAATAACAAGTCTCTTCGAAGGCATCATACAGTGTAAAATCAAGAAATCTCAAAGATAGGCACGATTCAACTAAATTTAAACTCAAACAAATTCAAGGGTACATGCAGAATACTTATACTTTCTATTCTTCTTTCTCTCTTTTTTACACAGGGGCCTTTTGCTCTATTCCCATGATTTATTCATTTTTTTATATATACATAAATGACGGTGCAATGTCTCATCCCATTAGGCTAACAATGTTACCCCTTAGCGAGCTTTCGACCAACGACTCCCACACCATAAAAGACCTTAGGGCGCTAGGTGTAAAGACAATCCCCTCGGGCGTACTTGCTCATGTAACAAAGGCCCCGAAACATGACTAGACACTCTGTATATCTTTTTTTTCCCTTTTCTTTTTCTTTTGATAGATGGTTGGTGAGTGCGTTTTACGCTCCATCTCACGCTTGTGTTTATGGGGAGTGTTTCTCCTCAACCCACCACAAGAGTCAACATGTTTTCTTTTTTTATTTTTTTAAAGCTTATATACCCCACATATATTCCCCCAAACTTAGGTTCTTGTCTAACTTTAGTCATCACTACTTATTTTTGTCATTCTCTCATTCAAACTAGCATTATCCTTTAGAGTACCATTATGTATCAATTTAAACTCAATCAATCAACAAGTCGTTTTTATTGTGCTATCATTATTATACTAGTTTCAAACAGAAAAAGATTCAATTCATAACAAGAAATCACATCAAAGCTCTAATAGTCAGTATTATACTTGTCTACCAAATTCCAATCTCATCATTGGCCGAAATAAACTTAACTATAACAAACCGTTTGACTTATACAAAATGAACATAGTAACTAACTAATATTTTTGAATATATATATATTTTTTTTATAATGAACCTAAAATATATTAACAACATATGCAAAATAACAGAACATAAACATAAAACTAAACATGCAATAACGAACTAAACTAAAATCCCCCAAACCTAGAAATTACAATGTCCTCATTGTAAGAATATATAGCGATAAGTAGAAGAGAACTTCCCTGTAATCAGCTAAGCGTGAGGTGTTGGTGGCGATGGTAGCGACGATCATTTTCCTATCCATTGAACCTCCAATACCTGCAATGAAGAGAGACAACATGTATTAGATTATAATAGAACTTACTAAGCAAATTAATTCCTATCTACTAAATAAACTAGTAAAGCTTATAAATATAAAAATTCCTGGGTTGCCTCCCAGTCAGCGCTTGATTTATAGTCTTTCAGCCTGACTTTGTCTGGTCAATGCTATCCAATTCCTCTTCAAATGTTGAGAACCCCTCTATCTATCAGAAATAATATAGCTTTTGGTAAGTTCCCATTTATGATAGCCATTGTATTAAAGTCACCTAGCATACTTTGTTTAGATAAGATCACCTTAAAGAACGTCCAACATTTAGGTGTTTTTTCCATTGTGTCTGCGAATAGATTCTTGCATTGAGGATTGTTAGACACAACAATCTCTCATTCTATCTTCTCCAACTAATTGAACCATGGCTTCGAAGTTGTACTCGCTTTTACGTCACAAGGAGTATTGCCGACGACATGACTACCTAGTGGACATGGTTTTGTAAATCTAATCGGATTCTTGACCTTTCGTGGAGAAGGAACTTGGGGCACTAATAACATCTGCTCCTCCTCGTTGGTAATCAAAGTTAGATCTTCGTCGATCTCCTTTTCTTGGTTCCCAATTGTTTCCTCTCTTTCAACATCTTGTGGCTCATCTAGTTGTAGATTTTGTTCGGGCTCTCCATCAGTCTCGGAATCCATGTCATAGGGCCAGGTGTATTGAGGACGATTGTTCAATGCATGTGCTATCTGTTCCACTTGATTTTCCAGATTCTTGATCAACGCCCCATGGCTTTGCAAATTTAGCTCTACTTGATTCATTTTCTTGTCTTGTTCCTCATTCCTTTTTTCAGTAGCTTTAATAAATTTTTCCAAGGCTTCCTCCCAATTTGAATGTTCTTCCTGTTGTAGTGGAGGTGGACACGAGAAATCCTATAGGTATGTTGGACTTGGAGCATAAAATTGATCTTGATTGTTACTCCATGAAAAATTCGGGTGATACCCCCAATCCTGATGATAGTTGTTGGGATAGACATAATTATTGGGGTAATCACCACTATACTGTACCGGCTCAAAACTGATGGCGCATTGATGATTCATATGATTTCCAGCACAATAATCACAAGTAACCGCCATACTTTGACGACATTGAGCTTCAAAAGCTTCAAACATCCTCGAAAGTGTCTCAATCTGTGCTGACAATGCAGAAAGTTTCTCGAGTCTGTCAATCTCCGCTCCCCTTGGTTGAGTCATGTTCGTGTATGGCCATTGATACACAAAGTCATCCATTGTACCTGAAAAGAGAGAAATATAGAAAGAGAATTAAAAATAAAAATAAAAATGTTTAAATTAAGACTAATTTGATTGAAATTAAAATTGGTAAATAATTATTAAATTAATTCCTCGGCAACGGTGCCAAAAACTTGTTGATCGATTTCGCAATCAATGAATACGTGTAAGTATACACGGTCAACAAGTAATAAAGTGATAAGAAAAGTATCGTTTCCACGAGGAATTATTTAATAAAAATCACCAAATACTAATTCTTAACCAAACTAATTCTATTTAAACAATCTCAAATCATGATTTTTCTAATTAAGAAAACTAAATTAACCAATTAAAACTAGGTTACTTATAAATAAATTCAAATAAATAAAGATTAAGACTCCAATATTCCCAATTATGAACTATAAACCAATTATCCCAATTATTATGCCTACTGAATTATTAACCGAAATTCTCAAGTGCCAAAAGCCCTTTCTTAAGTGATCATTTGCCTTCTATTTAATCCAGATTAATTTTGCTATATCCCTATGCAAAACAATTGAATTAAACTCACTACAATCCAAATTCCTTATGTGTTACATAATGGATATGAATCCATGATTATAAAATTGTGTAGGAATACACGCAGTGCAGATAAGCTTTAAGCAGTTAAGTCGTAATTGATAAACTACGAATAAGGCACGTCTTTCAGTTCCTATTTGTTATATAAATTCGACAACTGTTAGTTGAGCTATATTCTGCTATTTAGATGTAGATGTATATATATGAAATGCATATGAGATATGTCTGAAATGTGAAAGTCGATCTTTGATGATATGCTTGTGATGAAAATCTCTTTGCCTGTTATGTGTGAAGTAACATGCGTAGTAAATATTAAATTGATTATGAATGCATGAACTGAGTATGTGATTATATGCTATGTGTTGCATGAAAACTGTTAGAATTGTTGGGCTGTCGAGCTCACCCTTACAAATAACCACTTTTGCAGGTTAAAGATACACGGTAAAGGTTACGTGCTACTTGATTGATAAAGTTCAATCACATCAAAGGAGATTGATTTGTTTAATTAAATATATGTTCTTGAATCATGGTTAGGTTCTAGGAGATGTACTTGATAGTAGTTTACAATGTGTAATATCTGTTGAGTTGTTAAGTTGTACTAGGTGATACATAGAGGAATTCGAATCGATATGTAAATATTTATACATTAAATCGAATAGACTGAATCATAACATAATTTGATTCAGGGCTTTGTAATTGATTCAAGTTAAGAAATCAATAAGAGAATTATTTTCAAAGGAGTTTGAAAAAGTTTAAATTATTCTGCATATTTATATAATATCGAATGTGATGTAAAAATAGGAATAGTAATTGACCAAGTTGTGAAACTTATAAAAGTTTTATGTCATTACATAGATCTTGGAATTGAAGAGAAATTATATTCTAGATTGTAATAAGAAAAGTTATATTAATTAAGTTATGAATAGTATATATAAATAGTTTTAGGATAGTAGTATCGTGGCGGACCGGATCCGAGGTTCCAAGGGACCTGAATTTGGGGCCGTCATAGGTTGTTATCAAAGCTGTAGGTTATAAATTTAGGTAAGTGTACCTTAGGCTATAACCCAAGAGAGAGAGAAAAAGATAAAGATTAAAATATATAAGTGAAGATTCAAAGAAGAATCTTAAAGTATATAAGAGAATGAGAATTTAGGAGTTTCCTAACTCCGGTAATAAAATTTTTAAGATTGTGTCTATATGACAAAGATAATCAGAATGAACTCGAGTGGAGTTTAGTTGATAA
Source organism: Panax japonicus (assembly GCA_020205505.1). NCBI lineage: Eukaryota > Viridiplantae > Streptophyta > Magnoliopsida > Apiales > Araliaceae > Panax > Panax japonicus. Next base: position 49,924,757 of record CM035113.1, read on the forward strand.
TGAGAAAGAACCCTAAGGTAAATTGATGATCATGATGTGATCGGATTAAGCTATGAAGTGATAAATAGTCTGTAATGTCTAAATGTGTATAGCTTGATGCTATAAGTGAATGTACTGTGAAATGGTACGGTGTGAACTCGTGAGGAGTTGTATTTGATGAGATACGAAGAATTCGTATAGAGCAAAGAACAAGTTAAGTCTAAGATAGAGTAAAGTGGGATTTCAGTCGAGGACTCATGTGAGAGCTGAGTTGTACAAACCTTTGTATGGGCGGAGGCTTTGTGCCCATGCTAGGTTCTTCACATTGATAATCAATGGAATGTCGGTGTCGCGCTATCGATGTGCTTATGGTGAGAAGGTGATTCTTTTCTCATATCATATTTGATAGATAGAGACTATTAAGAGTAAGATAGAGAATATTAAGATTAGGCGCGAGTTCTTAAAACTCATGCACATGGTACGTTCGTGACTCATAATTATATGAAATGTTTTTGAACCCCTCAGCGAATGGACGCCTATAGTCAGACTAGGATAAGTTCTTAAACTCATATAATTGTGGCAAGTTCTTGAATTTCCAAAGTGTGGTAAGTTTGATGAACTATATCGGGTATATGTATGTTGTGAAGTTAGAAATTTTAGTATGGTAAACATTGATGGTGTTAGAGATTGATAGAGTGAAGCAATAGAGTGAAGATTGAAGTTAATGGAGAAACATGGATTTTCTAAATCTTCTAGCTCTGCTAGATTTTCAAAGATTATTGACTTCGTGCTGAGGATTCACACTTCTGTTTTCTTGAAAAACATTGGATCTTGTGATTGAACCAATGATGTTTAAAACAATACCTTTATTCTTATGTCTATGCCAGTTGTTTCGGCTAAGACAAAAATGATTTGAAAATTTTCAAAATGTATTTCTAACCATGCGCATCATTGATATGGTGAATGGTAAACGATGGAGTCATCCATACAGTTGTACCTAGTGTTTGTTGTGATCGAAAGATCGTCAGCCAATTTTAGTACGGTGTAGTATGACAAAGTCACATAATGGTGGAATCCTCAACGTACTATTAATCTAGTACTGTATCATGATGTCATAAAAGAATTTTTGGTTTTCTTTTAAATTATGAAGAAGGTCAATTAAGTTAGCTAAATTATTTTAATTGAAGTCCGAGTTGTTGATAAAAGTCTAAGCTATTTGATTCGGCTAGACGGTTGTTGAAAAATATTTATGGAATTCAAGCGTTCTTGAGTAATTATGACAAACCAGATTGCTCTGGTGCGGATTCAGTTATTGAAAAGCTGAGGTGAACAACCCTATAAGGGAACATATTTTCAGGGACAATGGTTCCGAGCGTAACGCATATAGTCGTTATAAAACACTACGTTGTGGCCCAACGTAGTGGTATAATAGGTTGGCCACCTAGTGTACGTGTGGAGGGTGTTTCCAGTCTTTGTGATTGACAAACACTCTGGTTTACAGTGTGAAGGATTTTGTTGAAGTATTTGTAAACCTAGAGAAGAGTTCACGGTCTTGTGACCCCTCAGCATAATTTAGAATCTAAGATTATTCATACTACTTCCAGATTATTGAAAAATTGTGAAAGATTCGTATTCTTCTGAAGGATGAATGTAGTGAGTAGAATGTTCCTTAGAAAGAGGTATGTGGTAGAATGCAAGTGAGAAAGTTATTATAAACCTTCCGAAAAGAGAATGAATATAATTATGCAAAAGAATATGTAATATTTAGAATAGCACCGAGTAGATGAGGTTTCGGTGATTCCGAGGACGGAATCCTTATAAGGGTGAGAGGATGTAAGAACCCGAATTTTTCAGAAATTATTAAATAAGAATTTAATGAATAAAATTCTTAAGTGTGAAATGGGTTTGAATAAAAACATTTATGTGATACGAAGTATGTAGGAATATGTTACATAGGGTAATATGAACTATGTAATATGTGATTTTTGTGATTAATAAATATATTATTATTATATATTGTTATTGATCGCAGAGATAATTCAGTTGAGATAAAAGAAGTGGATACAATTTCCTATCGATAGTAAATAGTTTATAAGATTATTTTATCATAGTAAGTGGGTGACATTAATATATAATCGTCATTTTCTTGTGTATGTGTACTAATAACTAGTATTGATAGTACATAAGTTATCCGCGAATTGGTTTGGATAGTGAAACATGAGTTAGTTGAGAGAATTAACTAATAAGAATAAATATTGGTTAATTGATAGTTGAGAGTTATGTTATGGATAATATAATGTGTATGTTAAACCTTAGATATAGTACAAGGTTTAATTTACTTAAGTAAAGGAGTGAATTAATATGTGTGTTGAATATGCGATACTTTATATATGTTACTCAGAATGGTAATATGTGAGAAAGTCTAATGTACGAATAACGTTAAATATATATATGTTATTAAAGGGAGACATAAATCATTATATCTTTAAATGGATATTTAATATTTGAAGAAATTATCTTGGGAACAATTTATAGAGGGAGAGAGAAATAATAATTATATATTTCTAATAGAGGATATTAAAATAATTTTTATTATTGTGTTATTTTAATAAAAGGAGGAAATGTTATTTTTGAATAATAATATTACCTTATATATTTTTATATGAGGTATGTTTAATAATATAATAAATATATTAAAACGTATTTGCTATATATAAATAAATTGATGGAAACAATTTATGATAATAGAAAATAAACTTATTATCTATTTTCTATATATAATATATGTACATGTGTCGTACATATAGTTAATTGATATTATATTAAGAATAATATCTTGAGACAATAAGCAAATTAATTTCTAATTGTAAATGTCTTTATTCGGAGAAAACATAATATTTATGTTTGACGAAATACATAATTTCTAATGTATTTTCAAGGGAGTTAATTAATGAAAGAAAACTAAGTTATTTTAATATATTAAATAACTTAAGTTATTATTTTATCGTGGTTGTTCTCATTTAAATAATTAATAGAGTAAATATTAATTATTCTAAGTGTAAAGGTTATACATATTACAAGTGTAAGGTAAGGTAAATAAATTAGCATTGAGGTAAAGTATGTCACACAATCTTTATACTAAATAATGTGTAATATGGGAAAAACATGTGAGTAGTAGTATATAATGCATATGGCTTAAGATTACATGAAGTGTGACATTTAATTGGGACTAATGTTATACATATGGTAAAAGTGATTAAATCATAAAGTTGATTTAAATCAGTTTTGTTATCTCATCCCAGGTGATGAGACAAGTATATGTGTACCCTAAAAGATGGGAGTAAATAAATATGTTATTAGTAAAAAGAGTTATTAAGATATTAGTGAGCAATTAATTTAAGTCCACACATGCTATAAATATTAAATTATGTTGACTAATGTAGATGGATTATATGATATGTGTATATGTTAAATCCCTAATTTTCCACATTGTACTAAGAATTGTACCCTAATATTACATTATGGGAATTAAAAAACCAAACCAAGTCTTAGAATAACAAGTTGTTGTGATTTATTTGCTCTTGTCCCAAATTGAATTGCACAAAAGTACATGAACAGTGGAGTAAAACTAAGTTACATGAACAGTTGCCTCAAATATTTCTTCACCCAAAAGGAACTCAACATGCGGCAACGACGTTGGCTCGAGCTGCTGAAAGATTACGATCATACCATCCAATATCATCCTGGAAAAGCGAACGTAGTAGCTGACGCATTGAGTAGAAGATCATATGCGGGTACGAGTGCAATGTTGTTAACACAAAAGTCCATTTTGTATGACTTGCAAAGGATGGAGATAGAGATGAAGGATCCAAGTACCCATGCGATGATATCAAACATACGAATAAAACCGACTTTAATCGATAAAGTTAAAACTGCTCAAGCTACGGAGCTGGAGCTGATACGTATGAAGAAGAAAGTGCAAGAAGGAGCTATTCCAGAAGCGAGAATCGATGAAGAAGGAATACTTAGATTCAACTCCAGACTTTGTGTTCCTAACGACTCTGATTTGAAGCATATAATCATGATGGAGGCACAAAACACACCATTTGTAATCCATCCTGGGAGTACCAAAATGTATCATGATATTCGACATACATTTTGGTGGAACAATATGAAGAGAGAGATCGCAGAGTTTATCTCGAGGTGTTTAACTTGTCAACGTGTAAAGGCGGAGCATCAATTGCCAAAGGGTCCATTACAACCACTTTAGATTCAGAAATGGAAGTGGGAACACATTACTATGGATTTCGTTACAGGTCTTGTGAGACCCCGAATTTTATTAAATAAAAGTATTCAAATTTTCTATTTTGGTAAATAGTTAAATTGATAAAAGTTTTAAGTTAAGGGTCATATTTGAAAATTTTTAAAAGTAGACAAGTTGTCATAAAATACTCGGTTACTATTCACGAGTTACTATTCATGGGTTACTATTCACCCAAATTAAATATTTTATAAAAATAAGGACGGAGGTTTTACCTTTAAAACTGTTGAACTACTCGGTAGTAAAAGTACAGTAATACGCGTGGTTGCATAGTAACACACGGTATTGATTATTGATATTTATGTGAGAAGTAACTCGGTTTGATTCAATTATTGTTGATTAATAATATGAATTATTATAGTGATAATGACGTTTTGTTTTATTCGTATTATTAAGAAACATCTTTTTATATAAAATAGAAAGTGATAATGACGTTTTGTTTTATTCGTATTATTAAGAAACATCTTTTTATATAAAACAAAATACTTTTATAAAGTTGTTTGTTTTATTAGGCAATAATTAGAATATATTATATTTTATTTAAAAGATTTTGCTTTAAATATGGACCGTCCGATTTAAAATAAATTAATCGGGACCGGCTTATTTGTTTGGAATAATTAGTAATTACCAGTACTCCTAATGAGCTATGCTATAAACCGTGTGGACCTCAATACCAATTAGCCTGGGGTTATAATTTGCGTAAATTACGTACAAATTGCTAAAACGTGTTTCAATCAACTGTTATTAAGGTAGCACGCGATTGACAATTTAAGTCACGGGTGGATTAATAAAGGAGGAAAGGAAATAAATTATTTTTATGAATTGCCCATGAGGGCGGCTGAATTGTGGGATTTTTTATTATTATTGCATTGCTAGATTTTTTTGGTTTCTCTCTCTCTCTAAAAATTGGACGGTCTATATAACAAAGGGAGAGAGGTCGGTTTCAAGGGGGATGCATTCATTCATTGATAAGTTATTTGCATGGGAAGGTTTTTTTGTGATTCTTTCTCTCTCCTCTACGTACCAACCGGACTCACTAGCTAGCCACTTCTCGATGGCAGCTATGTCTGCCTCAACTATATACTTCCCTCTCCTACACCATCTGCAACTGCGATGAGGGCGGCTACAAAGGTTGCTAGTACCGGCGTTATTAACCATGGCTTCCGAGGTTTTTCCGGCTGTTCCTACCGCCGAACATCCCTTCACTTCGACTGCTTGCAAAGCCACTCGCCAGGTCACCTCGATCTGTTCGTCCTCCGACACAAGCATCGCTGCTTCCGTGCTAGTGTAAAAGCCTAGTTGGGAGATCGACGATTGGGAAATTACCGGCCGGAAAGTTATTCTTTCTATGGAATAATTCTGGAGCATTCTGGTTTAAGGATGGTACCTCAAGACGGTCTCTGTTCACTCTCTTGCCGCCGGTAAGAAGGTAGTCCTCTCTGGTGTTTCCGGTTCGTTCACCCCATTTGCAGTGTGAAGCATGTACCCGGATTCCGATCGGTATAGACTATAGCAGAGCTGGCAGTTTCAAAAGTTTTCACTTGAAGGCTTTAAAGCTAATGATCATTTGTTACCAAATGGAGTCATGGTAGAGATGGGTTTTGTTACAAACTATTCCTTTCTCATGGTTGGTTTTGATCTGCTGTATTCTACTTCATCATTTCAAGCAACAAAGCTAGACCATGAAGTTCTAGCTAAAACTAGGAACGCATTGTTCTTTTCGCTGTTGGCCGGTGGAGGGGATACGACATGTTCTCTAAAAATGGAATTCCCAATTCCAAGCGTTGCATGGTTGTACAAGGCAACAAACAGTGAGTTCATACTTGGTTTATCTCAAATATGGTGAATCACCGTACGGTAAGTATTATATTATATACGGTTACGCAGGTTGTATGAGTTATCAGGAGGATTCAGGGAGATAATCGTAGGAGGAAACAAGAGGATTTAATGATTACTTATTATATATATTATATATGATAAGTTATATTATATATATATTATTGCTATATATTCTAGGACAGACAAGTGAATAGGATTAACTATATAGATACATGATTAAGCATGTTATCTTATTCACAGAAATCAAGGACGTAAAGGAAGCAGGAATATATACATATATATCATATATCAATTTCTTCTGAGGTAAGGGAGGTAATTATTGTGGTAAGAAGATATTATTTATATGGTATAAAGAATAATCTGTTTATGCGAAATAATGCAGACATGGTGAAATTCTTTTATTATTCTGCATTTACGATTCTGTCGGAATATCCTGTCTGTGCTATACGCCAGACCTGGTTCCATTTTATTATTCCGCATTTACGATTCTGTTGGAACATCCTGTCTGTGTGTTTTACACATGACCTGGTTCCGTCTTTATTATTCCGCATTTATTATTCTGTTGAGAATAACTAGTCTGTGCGGTTTCTATCGCATGCATGGTGAATGATCCTTTATATTCATTCCTTATTAAATTTTGGAAATAATCTCTAAGTGGATTACCGCATGGCGGTGAAAATCCATTTGCAGCTTCATATATTCTTTATTATACTGTTGGTTATTGGTTTTACAGTTGTATGTCTTTGGCCTGTAGTGCAAAGATAATATGTTGTTGAATATCTTTGGCCTGTAGTGCAAAGATGATCAGTTATTTGATAGCCTTGACCCGTAGTGCGAAGATGGACATGTGTACGACATGATCAGGACCGTTGATGAAAACACGATTATCTTTGGTCGTAGTGCATGGATAATTCGTGGTCGTGATACTAAAGAATATCCTTGGCCTGTAGTGCGGGGATGATTCGATGATGTGGATTATTTATTTTGGTTTTATAGTTGAATATCTTTGGCACGTAGTGCAAAGGTAGACAACTGATTGGTATGATCATTGTTATTACACTTGAATATCTTCAGCCTTTGGGGTAAGGATATTGAGTAAATGTTCTATTAAGCATTGTGGCAAGAAAGAATTGTTAATTCATATTATTATAAATAATATAATCTTTAGTGGTTCCGGTGAATACAGGTGATAAAAGTTGATGAAAATACGATTATCTTTGGCCCGTAGTGCATGGATAATTCTTGGTCGTGATACTAAAGAATATCCTTGGCTTGTAGTGCAGGGATGATTTAATGATGTGGATTATTTATTGAGCTGAGTCTCAATGATTAAGTTGTTGAAAACATTTTTAAATCATAAAAGATAGTAGACTCTATTCTCTACTTGACTCTTTTAATGGATTGCTTGTTCCGCTGCAGTTAAACTGGTTGTCTATTATATTTTATCAGTTTAACATTGTTGAAGACTATTGATAATTTATTCTTCATTATCTTAGTCATAATATTTCTTACTGGGCTAGTTGAGCTCACCCTTTCTTTCACTGTTCTCTTCAGGAAATGAGAACATAGCCGGGACTAGTCAGGGAATGGAGTGACGGTCCAGAGGATAGCATTAGTAGCCCTCACTATTCTGTAAAATAGTATGACAATAAATGTAATGAAGATTTATTCTGATAATGGATATTGTCTAGAAGATAATATTTGTATCTAAACTCACAGCATATGTTTTGTCGTATTATACACGACTGCTGTATTATTAGGTTGTGTTTGAATTTATGTGCCATGTAAGTGGCGACCCAAGATGGGTGACGTATACCTAATTTTGGGGGCGTCACAGGTCTTTCCAAAGTTTCTCAAGGCATAAATGCTATTTGGGTTATTGTTGATAGATTAACCAAGTCTACCCATTTCTTGTCGATACGTGAGACTTATTCCCTTGAACGTCTTGCTCGTATGTACATGAATGAGATTGTGAGATTGCATGGCATGCCAGTATCCATAGTTTTGGTTCGTGACCCAAGTTTCACTTCACGATTTTGGGTTAGCTTGCAGAAAGCTATGGGCACTGATTTATGATTCAGTTCAGTATACCATCCTCAAACGGACGGACAATCAGAGAGGACTATTCAAACTCTTGTAGATCTATTAAGACTATGTGTCCTAGATCTCAAAAGGAGTTGGGATAAGTACCTACAATTGATGGAATTCTTCTACAACAATAGTTATCAGGCGAGCATAGGTGTGGCTCCATTTGAGGCGTTGTATGGATGAAAGTGTCGTTCACCAATATGCTGGGACGAGGTGGGAGAAGCAACATTGTTGGGACCAGAATTAGTACGCTTGACTACAGATAAGATCCAAATGATTCGACAACGTATTCAAACCTCATAAGATCAACAAAAGAGTTATGCTGATCTTCATATAAAGGATATGAAATTTAATATCGGAGATCATGTATTGTTACGTATTGCTCCATGGAAGGGATTTACAAGATTTGGGAAGAGAGAAAAGCTCAATCCAAGATTTGTTGGTCCATTTGAGATTCTTGACCGAATAGAAAATGTGGCCTATAGACTCGCATTACCTCCAAGTATGTCTCGTGTTAATAATGTTTTTCACAAATCTATGCTTTGTAAATATTTGAAAGACCCGAACCATATTATTTCTTTAGAACCAGACGAGATAGCTGAAGTTTAACGTACGAAGAATTACCTATTAAGATCTTGGATAGGAAAGAGCATATCCTACGCACAAAGGTTATACCACAAGTTAAGGTTTTCTGGAGAAACCATACTATTGAAGAAATGACCTGGGAGTTTGTGATAGCCCCAAATCCGGGCCCCAAATCACCTCGGATCCGGTTCACTATTTCTATAACTGTTTGCGGAAGATATAAACATAAATTATTTATACATTAAACTTTACACACATTTCCCCAAGGTCGAGTAACCTTAACTTAAATACAATTCATAAACTTTCTATCACATACCAATATTTATCAAAATATACTATTACAAAATAGCCGCACATTTTATCCCAAGCTGAACTTGGCATTAGGCTTTTTCTGTATCCGAACGTATTCGCCTTATCTGCAATGTTTTATCATGATATAGCTAGGGTGAGGATGAAAGTTGCCCAGCAAGTTTATATACAACAATATAACGATATATCATGATTGAAGAGTATGAATAATGAGCTTGCTATAATTCATCAATATAATTGAGAACTAGCACGAACAAATTTTGACTGAACAAGTTTTAAACATGAACAAACATTTCTGAACCAACTGGTAATGAATGTGATCAGCCTTTCATACCTGACTTATACATGCAAGATGTACAGAGTACAATTTTCATGGCAATCAGCAATGATTAACCATAAGCTTGAATAAAACACTCTTATTAGAGTTAAGTACAAAGAAACTTGCCTGAACCGTTGATTACCGCAACGTAATTTTTAACGCTTTACTCGAAGACCTAATATTAATAATATAGATCTTCAATAATTAGAATAATATCATCACAATATAATACTGTTATATTTATATCCACAGAATAATCTAAACACATTACCACATAACCATATCAGTCTATAATTCACATTAGACTTAGTATCAGTTAGACTATTAAGTTTGAGTTGAAACTGACACAATTTTAACATCCCGACGGTCTAATCGGTCAACACTCGAGTTTAAGTTCAGTTAAACTCTGCTTAAGCACTTAACCATGCCATAGAATCTCATTTATATGATTTAACACTCGCTTTTTCATTTCATAAGTTATTCGTTAACACCTAGTAAGTTAAATACTAATCCAGCAACCTGGATTCTAAATCTAGCAACTAAATTACCAACTCAGCAACCTGGATTCCAAATCCAGCAACCTAAACTGCAATCTAGTAAACTAGATTCAACAAATTTTCAATTCATCAAACTGTATTTCACTCCAGCAAACTGGAATCACAATTTACCTAATCCAGCAAGCTGTATTTTATATTCGTATAACGAAAATACCAAATCAGTGTATTATTCTCCTATCCTTTGGTCAAACACATATACATGTATTTCATGCACAAAAATTATTTTTCCACAATTTTCCAACTTCCTTTGGTATTTTTCAAAAATTAATTTCTAGTGCGTAGCTTAAGAAATTAGCTACCTCGTGCTTAACTCCAAACACTCCCATATCTTGGGATAACCTTATCTATGTTAACGTGATGCTCCATTTTAAATTTCGTGGCAATCGGAGTTGTAGAACTCCGTTTATAGCGATTTCCATCGGAAAATCACAAAAATTAGAACGGTCATAACTTGGTTGTTTTAACTCAGAATCAGATCATTTTTGGACACGAGCTACATAATACCATATATTTTCATTTCCCAAAAGGATAGAATTTTTCTCATTAAATAAATGTCTGAAACAGCACCCGGAAAATTTTGGGCAGCAACTTTTTGTCATTTGGCAGTTTTGGAGTCCTTCACCAAAACTTAAATAAAATGAAATCTACAACTCTGATTAATGATCCATCAATTTTTTTGGATTCCTATCTTTCCGAACTACAGTTTTAATCTATCACAATCCATATTTGGACATTTTAAGCTCCCGAAATTTAGCCCGGAAGTGGCTGTTACAAAACTGTCCTTTTAACAGTTTTCTTATCTTTGTGTAGTTTGGGAGAAATCCCATAACTTGTTCAATATTCAACTTATTTGAGTAATTCCAAAGGGATTTTACCCTTAACACATATATCTAGCATCCTAAGAACATAAATCACAAATATCCATCATAGATTTCAAAGATCTAAAATCTTGATCACACTTTTTAAAAGTTTAACTTTTCCAGAAAATTCCATTTTTCTATTCTTTTTAATTCTAACCAAATCAACACCCAATATGGGTAATACCAAACAAAAAATACTCATTAACATGTATATACATGGTTTTTGAGTTTAGAAACAAAGTTTCTTATTTTATCAAACAAGCTTCAAACACAATCAAAGCTAAGAAAATTTTAGGTTTTCTATGTTTTGAAAAACCTATTCTCTATTTCATGTTATAGATCTAACTTTTGATCTTCAAAAAGATTATATTTAAACATGTAACACTTATATACACATATATCTAAGGTATTAAAACTCAAGATCACAATTTCAAGTTGTAAAAAAATCATATCAAACTACCAAGGAAATTTAGCCTACACAAATAGAAATTTTTGTTATACCTTAGCTTGATTTCCTTTCTCCTTCTAAGATATGGAATGGATCTTGGTTTTATGAAAGTCCAAATCTCCCCTCCTTCTTCTCTTGAAGTGGCCGAACTCCTCCCTCTCTCCCTCTCTCTCTTTTCTTCTTAGCAACTTGGAAAGATAAAAGAGATGAAAGAAAGAAAAATATAAGCTAGACTTTTATTATGTGTAGTTTTTTATCAATTGACCACACTCACTCTCCTTATTCTCTAGCAATAACCGGCCATGCCTTTTCTTCTTGATCCCACTCACTCTCTCATTCTCCCTTTAATTTCTAGGTGGTTACTTCCAAGTTTGAGCATAAGTATTGGACAATTAAAAATGTTGACACATGGAGAGTTGGTAGGAGTGGTTCAACAACTAAAGTGAATCATTAATAAATTCATCTCCCCTTTTTGCTAGCTCCTCATGGCCGGCCACTTGGCCTTATCTCATCAAATTTGGCTCTTTGATTTAATGCTTATTTGATTTAACAAATGTCCAAAAATTCCTCTCCCACTTGGGCTAAAAATTGAGCCATTCCTTTAATGTATTTCTTGGTCTCTAACTAACTTCTTTGGCCACACCTGAGCTATACATAGTCCAATACCTATAATTCTTATCCAACCCAATTCATTTAATTAGGGTTTTCATTCCCTCAATTATAACACAAATCCTTGCTCATGCACACTTATTTCCTTAACCCAATTAAACTTGCTATAATTAGGTTATAAAATTAATCATTTGAGATATATATAAAATAAATCTCCTAGAATTAATAAGTATTCTAAATACCATAATTCTCTTTTTCCATAACCCTTAAGTTATTAAATCCTTCATTCCTAATATATAATTAGGGTTACGCTAGTTTCTTTTGTTTGTTTATATAATAAACAAAGATAAACCATCACATAATGTTCATATTCCTTACACACAACTTTTTAACCCTTAGGGTTTAATACTTTGCATTTAGGATTCCCAAATTAGGGTTTAAATTCTCGAAACTAAAATTAGAGTTTCTGAATACATCGTTTGGGTTTTCTAACTTAATCACTATATTCATATCATGAATTTAGGGTTTCGGGTTCCCGGAACTAAAATTAAAGTTTCTGAGCGTACCGTTAGGGTTTCTAACAATTCATTAGATTTTTCTAACTTAATAAACGTATGATTAACATAACTTTAGGGTTTTCTAAATTATAACTTATCTGATCAATCCTTGATCTCAAATCATTACGATTCACATATGTAACCAAATATACCGACTAGTATTCACTTCGATACTTATCACTGATAATTCTTCAAAAAAAAATTTAAATATACCATAATCTTATACCTCATTACTAGATCATCACTTACAGTCTATCACATAATTCAAGTCTTGTCCAAAACTTTTGAAATTCTTGGAATTTCATTACATAACTGCCAATTCCATACACTTATTTCCTGTCTAGATCCTAATATTGAACCTTAAATCAATCAATTATGATTTTCATAAATTGTCTAATTTCTCGGGTTGTCACAGAGTTGGAATCAGAAATGAAAGCTAGGTATCCTCACATTTTCGAAACACCAGGTACGTACGTCAATTTCGAGGATAAAATTTCATAACGAGTGGAGGTTGTAAGACCCCAACTTTTTAATGAATAAAATCAAATTTTCTTTATTTATTATTGTGAATAATAAGGTATTAATTTGATATAATACTTTAGTTATGGGTGAAATGTGCAGATTTTCAAAATAAACAAGTGGTTATATAATATTCATTGTTGTCGGGGAATATTCGTTTGGAAGTGGAATATTCTTATTGTCGGGAAATATTCATACGACGGTGCAGTCATTTGTGGGCCCCATAACAGAATAACTGTCGGATAAAGAAAACGACAAGTTTGAGTTTTTATAAATAACGGCGTAGTTGTTACCGTTAACACTGTTGGAATACCCGGTGGTTAAAATATAATAATAGGCGTGGATACACAGTATTGATGAATTATTGATCCTTACGTAAGAAGGCACTACTCAATAATTGTTACATTAGTTACTGTTCAATATTTTATTTTATTGATTCAATAAATATTGCGTTGATATTTTATATTATTGTTGTTTCAATAATTGTCACTGCACATTATTTTCCATTATCATATCAATAATTCATATTAGTTGAATAATATTATTAGATAACATTATTGGCAATGTCTAGATGGTTCTGTCAAGGAGAGGTTTGGTCACCTAATTGCGCGCCAGTAAGGAGAAATTATTATTGGAAAGCCCCCTCTTTCCTGGGAACGGCCTGGTTGTCATAAATGTGATTTTGTAATATTATTTGTGAATAATTAGTTATTGATTCATATGATAAGGAAATATTTATTTTATGTGGATATAAATGTTGGATATATTTATTGTGGTTAAAAATGAAAGAGTTAATGTTGAGCTGTTTTATCAGTATTTTTGTCGGAATTGAGGTATTAAAAATTAAACCAGTATTTTTGAGATATATTGCGTGAGTTATAATTCGATCGTTGGATCCTTGTGATTTTTGGATATGTTATAAATATATAAGTTGAGTATACATCCACAAATTTTGAACCGTTAAAAATGAACGTATGATTTGTTATTAATTTTAAGAGGTGACTGATTTAGAAATTAGGTTTATAAATGATTTTGGTGGAAAATTCTAGAATTGAGTGGGCCCCACTTATAATAACCGCAAATTTTATGATTTAATATTAATATTTATATAATTAGAGCCTGTGATTATTTATTTTATAAATACTTGCATAGCATGAGGTGAGTAATTTTTGAATTAATTGAACTTTTAATAATTGATAAGATGTGGAGAATTACGATAAGTTATGAAATGTCTTGTGTGAGACAATAATGAAATTAGTAAGGAATAAATTAATGAAGGGATGCATTACTAAGTAAAAGATGTCAATAAGAGTGGTGGTGTATAATTAAATTATTTAATTATACCAGAATAATAATAAATCATTGAATTGGTTGAAAGCTTATCTAGAAAGAATAAATCATTTTTGTGAGTAACTTAAATTATGAGAAATAACCCAACTTATTAATAATTATTAAGGTGGTGTTATTTGGGTAAATTAAATTAATTAGTCTACTGCCATAATAATTAAGTATTTACATGATAGAACCTAGCCATGTGAATTATTTTACCCACCCATTTAATTTTCGGCAACCTCATGTTATTATTCACCATTTAAATTTTTGCAAGCCATGTGACATTTTGTCTACCCATTATTTTTGGCAGCCTCATGAGATTTTTACTCATTATTTCGGCAGCCTCATGTCATTTCCATACCCAATTGATTTTTTTAAGCCATGTTAAGTCTTATTTCGGTAGCTATGTGTGTTATCACCCAATTGATTTTTTCAAGCCATGTAATTCGGCAGCCTTAGAATTTTATCACTCACTTTTGGCAGCCAAGTATTGGTGGTAACTAAGTTGTTGGTAGGTGATTAGCCTTAGAAATTTTTCCATTTTCGGAAATTGCATGGTGACTAAAAGCTATTAGTCTTGGGAAATAATTCCAGCAAGCTTAGTTCTAGTGAATGGGGTACAAGAAAAAGGGGTTGGCGTGTCTTACATGTATGGGTGGTTGGTAGCACTTGTCATATGTGATGGATATATTGAGTACTAGGTAGCTATAAAGTTATTATAGGTAATGGCCATGCATGCTTTTAGTTAATGCAAACATTTTTCTCTTTAGTATATATATATACCCCATACTCTAGTGATCCTTTACAAAAAAAAGAAGAAACAAGAACCAAGTGAGAAGGGTGGTCGGCAGCAGTAGACTTTTTTTTTTCTCTTTTGGCAACCAATTTGTTTGCTTCAAGCTAAGGTATGGAGATTAATTAGTTAAATAAAATTCTTCTATTTAAATTCTAGTACACCTTTTTCTTTTTCTTTTTTGTAGTAATATGGATATATTGTGTTGCTTGTAAATTAGTATGCTAAATTAAATGTGTGCATGCTAAATTAATATTTACCATGTGTTTCAAAATAAATAAATTATATTGCATGAATGCATAATTAATTTCGTAGGAAAAAAAAAGAGGATTAGAAAAAGTGTCGCCAAAGATGGAAAATATATTCCTACTTGTAATAATTATTCTATTATTTACGTTGATTGGGTTTTAGCTCTCTAGTTTTGTTGACTATTTGATTGAAGAGTTGTATAACTAATATAATTGCTTGAATGGAAATTGGTGGGTCTTATTTTGCGCGTGTCTTTTTGGTGCTCCTTGTTACTCTTGTTTTTTTTCATTAGGATCTTGCTAAGCATGTATAAAAAAAAAAGGCAATCATGCTTAAATAAAGTTGGTAGGGACGGGTAGGTGTATATATTAAGATGATATTTGTGACTTTTACTTGTGCATAGAGGTACTACTAAGTATAAAAAAAACAAGCAACAAGCATGTATTGGAGTGATGGTGGGGCCGGTTGGTGTATCAAATAAAAGGGTTATATAAGTAATTTTGTTTGGGTTATAAAGTGCTACTTATTTTTGCTAATTTCGGCTGCAATTGTGCATGAAAAAAAATTTGGTACATACTCGATACTTTGGTGAGCTGCTATGTAAAAATAATAATAATAATAATAATAATAATAATAAAATGAAATAAAATAAATTGTTACTCCATAATGGTCATGGAGGATAATTAGAATAATATTAAATGCACTAAGAAGAGTGATTCCATAAAATGGGATGTTTATTTGTGTATTGTCATTTGAACGCCAAATTTTTAAAAAAACAAAATAAAAAAAAAATGTTCAGATAACTAATTGAGCAACGGTTTAATAAATAAAGGTTATGTGCTTAGTTTTCTTATTTGTGAGCATAAATGTGTAGCAAGTAAGAAATGTAGTATTTTCATTTTTGAGAGACTTGTACCATAAACTAGGATGACATGTGATTTATAGCTAAGTAAGTCAGTTTTCAACAACCACTAATTTGTACGGCTATATTATTATGTTATAGGCAGTATACGTGACAAGGTGTCAAAGGTAACATAATCGACGAACGAGGCAAGTTCCTACTTCTTACACTGTATACCTTCGAATTGTTGTCTCAAGCAAATATTTGTTCTTACTCGAAAATCATTTATATGCCTTGACATTGTTGCAAGCATTGGACTCATCGTTCTAAGGTGCATTATAAAAAAATTGGTCTAAGCCTTTGATTCGACTAGACTATTACCTTGTGTTAAAAGCTATCCAAACTAATTGACTTGGTGCGGACTATCGTAAATCTACTGAGATGAACAACCCTCATTGAAGGGGAAATTATATATTGTCGGGAAACCGACGTGCGCACCCAAGTATGATTAAATGTTTATGCATAACGTAGGGTACTTAGGCTGATCACCTGTTGTACTCGTTTATATTGGATTACAGTGTAATATTGTTAATTCTAGTAAGAGTTCTTAGTCCTAAATGACTACTCAGTACTCATTCATGTTGAACCTCGAAATGAATAAATCCTAAAATTTTTTATATACTTCAGTCTATAACGACACCTATTGAATACTCTTGATATTTCTTGATATCCTTGAACTACTTATTTTTATTATACCTTTGAAAGATTTAAATGATATAACTGCTTGTCCTTCTGTCTATATTACTTGCTGGGCAAACTTGTTGCTCATTCTTGCTTCCTAAAACATTACAGTTAAGACAGAGCAAGGCGGTACTTCAGGACAGGACAAGGGAAAGGGCAAGGCGACAGAATAACTTAGTCCTTAAGACTATAAGTATTATTATTATTGTTATGCTTGTTATGATGTATTCAAGAATGATTAAGTTATGTTTAAGTTAATCACTAAATTGTCGTAGTAATGGTTACGGTACCTTGGGACGCAAATATTTATATTATATCAATGTAAATTATTCTATTATTTCCGTTGTTAATGATTTAGTAAGATATTCGTAGTTGCACGTGATGCACTGAATTCGAGTTATGGGTGTCTAAATTTTGGGGCATCACAGGTTGGTATCAAAGCTATAGTTATAAACCCTAGGAACGAGAGCCCTTAGATTATAACTTAGGAGAACTTAGAAGATAGAAAGGGATGAAACTCATATAGAGTTTTCGTAGAGAGAGACTTAGCATCATATAGAATATAACTTCATTCTATACAATGAACTTATGTTATTTAACATTCTAATGGAGTTGTTGTTTGTTTTGTCTTGTGTTGGTGATTGTAGGATGACTGACATGGGAGGACCTAGCCGAGTGGTAGAAGAGGAGCCGCGTGACATACATGTGGTATATGAGGCACCATTGATAGCGGAGCCTATATCAACTGTAGTCCCTATCGATGATGATGAGGAAGAGGAGATGGAGCCAATAACCGAGGAGTCTGATCCTGAGGAAGAGCCTATGGGGGAGTGTATGGTGGACGAGCCCTTGGAGGACTCCGACGAGGCTACTTTCGAAGATAGGATGTTGGGGGAGTATGAGGAGTAGATTTTAGAGTTAGGGTGCAAAGTTGAGGAGTTAGAGGCTGAGGCTAGGAACAGGGAGTCCGAGTTCCAAAAGCTGAGGGACGAAGACCACCAGAGAAAGTTAGTGATGCAGGAGATAGAGGTGGAGATTGCTCACCGTAAGGAGGCAGGGATCCAGATGGGGGCTTTGTTTCACAGGGCAGTGGCTAGGAATGTAGAACTGGCCGGGAAATTAGAAGAAATAGAGCAGAGGGAGTTGAGCGAGAGGATAGAGAAAGAAGCTATCCGTACTCAGTTAGAGATGGAGGTAATGGATAGGATCCATTTCGAAGAGAAGTGGGAAGGGGCCAATGATAGGGCTAACGATCTAGAAGATGAAGTGAGGTACAAAAGGAGGAAGATGAACAGGATGGGCTATGCAGTGCGCACGGCCATGGGGAGACTGATTGATGGGGTGAATCACTACCCGGCAGAGCAGGGACAGACTCAGCACACCATAAGCCGAGATTTGGTGGTGCACATGACTCAGAGGGAGTACCAGAGCGCTGTGAATCGCGGGATGATGGATTAAGACTAGTCGTTAAAGGTTATTAGTTGTAGTTCGTTATGTGGTGTATTACCTGTTGTTGTAAATTCAGTCTTTTATGAAGAATGTGAAATAGTTGTAAGCCCCAAACTTTTGAGTTATATTAGAGGGGTAGTATGTTAATGGTTGTCCCCATCTTTTGTGATATTAGGGGATAAGTTGTGTCATTTATAGAAGTATGCTAGAGATAAACATGTAATGTAACAATTTGGCATATGAATATAAGTGACCTTGTTCTGAAATGTATTCTGAAATCTTATTCCTTTTATGGAAATTTGTTTAAGTAATATAATTAGATAATAAAAATGGAAGTTTTGTGATGCAGAAAAATTCTGCCCAGACGTAGACTAACGGCACCAGAAGAATCGGTTAATGATGAGAGAGGACAAGTAGATCCCATTCAGAGGCTTGTAGATTTGTTAGGGGAGGCTCTTAGGGGAAGAAATGAACAAGTACCACCCGTTCCCCAAGTAGCTCCGGTCGTAAACTTCAAAGACTTTAAGAGTGCAGGACCTCCGGAATTCATGGGTACTACCGACCCTATCGTAGCGCAAATGTGGATCAAGGAAATGGAGAAAGCCTTCGCCATTGCTCGTGTGGGTGAAGACCAGAAAACCGTGTTCGCCACATACATGATGAGGGGTGAAGCAAACTACTGCTGGGAAGCAAATCAGCAGAGAGAGGGAGAAGGGACTATAACCTGGGAAAGGTTTAAGACTTTGTTCTTCGAGAATTACTTCCCGAAGAGCACGAAGAATAGGATGGAGGTAAAGTTTCTAGAACTAAAACAAGGGGAGATGACAGTGGCACAGTATGCGGCCAAGTTCAATGAACTCGCACGATTCGCAACACATCAAGTAGACACTGAAGAAAGGAAATCTCGACGCTTCGAACTTGGACTAAAACCTTGGTTGTTCAACAAGGTGTCGGTCTTTCAAATCGACTCGTTCGCCACATTATTGGAGAAGACGATAACTGCTGAGGGAGGTAGCGAGGCATTGAGCCAATACAACAAAGAGAAGAAGAACAAGAATGCTGGGGGAGAAACTCGTGGAGGTAGTAGCAGTGGTGGAAGTTATCTGGGAAAGAGGAAATGGGATAATCGCAACAACAGCAACAACAACAACACCAACCACCGAAACATCAACCAATCAGAAAGTTATCAAGGAGGGTTTAAGAAAAGAAGTGAAGCTTGCTCGAAATGTGGGAAAAACCATCAAGGGGAATGCTGGAAGGAGCGCAGCGTCTGCTATAACTGCGGCCAAGAAGGGCACATTTCACCCAACTGTCCAAAGCCGAAAAAGATCAAGGGATGTTTCTCGTGTGGCTCAACTGACCATCAAACCAGGGATTGCCCAAACAAGGGAAGCAACGGAGGAAGCGACCAACAGGGAGGGGGCAGCAAGCTGATGATCGACGGACCAACGCAATCCAACCGACCGACTGCCCGAACCTTTAACATGATTGTCCAAGACGCAGTGACTGCAAGGGACGTGGTGTCAGGTATTCTCCCAATTAATAATATAAATGCTTATGTATTATTTGATTCGGGTGCTACCTATTCCTTTGTGTCTGAAGAATTTGTTAATCGACTAAACATACCTCCTAAACGTTTAGAAAATTCATTAAACTTAGAGATTGCGAATAAGGAAGTAATTCCCATTAAGTTTGTTTACCGAAACTGTTGTGTAAAAATTAGGGGTCACGAACTAAACGTAGACTTAATTCCGATTAAACTGGGAGAGTTTGATGTGATATTAGGAATGGATTGGTTATCCGGCCACGCCGCGATAATCGATTGTCGGAAGAAGAGTGTGAGCCTTCAAACCTCAAATCGGTCTAAGGTAGTATTTTATGGTAGCTCATCGCTCAATCAATCGTGCAACCTTACGATAATGCAGGCCAGGAAATTGTTAAAGAAAGGATGTGTAGGTTATTTAACCTATATAGTGGACACTCGGCAAAAGGGAATGAAAATGAAGGATATATCAGTGGTAAGAGATTTCCAAGACGTGTTTCCAGACAATCTGTCTGGTCTTCCACCAGACAGAGAAATTGAATTCATAATAGACTTAGCACCGGGAACCCACCAATTTCGAAATCCCCATATCGAATGGCGCCAGTAGAAATGAAAGAATTGATGATTCAATTGCAAGAGTTACTAGATAAGGGTTACATTCGGCCAAGTGTGTCTCCTTGGGGAGCACCAGTGTTGTTTGTAAAGAAAAAGGATGGATCGATGAGGCTCTTTATCGATTATCGGGAGTTGAACCGAGTGACAATTAAGAATAGATATCCATTGCCAAGGATAAACGACCTTTTCGATCAACTGAAGGGAGCAAAGTTTTTTTCCAAGATAGATTTACGAACGGGTTATCATCAGTTGAAAGTGCGAGAGGAGGACATACCAAAGACGGCGTTTCGAACTCGCTACGGACATTACGAATTTCTAGTGATGTCATTTGGGTTAACCAATGCTCCGGCAGCATTCATGGACTTGATGAACCGGATTTTCAAGCCATACTTAGATAAGTTCATAGTAGTATTTATCAATGACATTTTGATTTATTCAAAGACGAAAGAAGAGCACGCCGAACACCTGAAGATGGTATTGGAAGCATTAAGAAGGGAAAAGATGTACGCTAAATTTTCAAAATGTGAATTTTGGATGGAAAGGGTTCAATTTCTAGGACACGTGATAGATCAAAATGGAATTTCCGTGGATCCTGTAAACGTGGAAGCGGTAAGTAACTGGGAACAGCCAAAGACGCCAACAGAAGTTAGGAGTTTATTAGGTTTAGCCTTTAGTGACCTGGGTTGTAAAATCCCAGATCCATAACATCAAATTACACGAAAATGAAGTTTTAGAAAATTTGGAAAAATTGCAAAAATTAGGCCTAACAGCCTAATGTCAGGGCCTCTAGATCTTTTCTTGTTAATTGTTTTTGTGTTGTAAGAGTTTGTACTTGTAATATGTTGTATTGTCTTTAATCTGGAATTTGTATCAAGTTTATAACCTGTGTATAGTGAGAGATATATGTGGTCAAACAGCGTTGACCAAGCACATTTTCTGGAATTCTGGGCAAACCCAGAAACCCAGATTTCTGACAACGACTTTTGAGGTCTTTGATCTTGCTAGTTTTTATGTTTTTGGTCGATTTGTTGATTTATACTTGTGGCCTGGTATAAGAACTACCATATCAAACCTTTAGATCACCCAGATCTGTAACAGGATCGTAGTAAATAAAGGTCAAACCACTGTTGACCACCAGCCTTAGAACGAAATCTGGGAAAACCCAGATTTCTCAAGAACAGTGCTCGACCTTACCGGTCATATCTTGTTCATGCTGTGATGTTTTAGTGTTATTATGCTTTATAGTTGTAGTACTTAATGTTGTCTACAAACCGGAGTTGATAGATCACATAAAAGTTACACGATCATCAAGTTATAAGGACTCAAAGTAGGCCACTCAAATCTGTTAAACTCTGACAAGCCAAATAACAGCGTTGTCAGAGATTTTGGAGACTTAAATCTCTCTGATCTGAAGTTATTTAGCCACGAAACTTGTTATGTAGTTGTAGTATTACATAAATACTACAACATGAAATCAATTTCAAGTCCAAAAAACATTTAGATCATAGATCTATAGTCGGTCAAACCTACCCACCCGAACTCTGACTATGAAGCTCAAGAACACTCAAGAACACCTATAGCGACAGAAAGTGTCGCTATAGCCCTTTAGCGACAGTTTTATTATTATTTTCCGGAAATTAATTAAAAAAAAGGGGTTAAGATTAGGTGAGGATTTCAATGAGAACTTACGTCGGCAGCTGAGTTGTATGATTCCTTGTATGGGCGGGGAATTTGTATTTGGTTTTAGAATCACTTAGCTTCCTGGTCGATGAAGTGGTTAGATTGACCAATTCTTTGTATGGGCGGAGAATTGTTCACTTAGCTTCCTATATTGATTAGTGGTCGAGTTTGGTTTGACAACCACTTAGTTTCTGGCATTGATAATCATTGAAATGTTTGTGTCGCGCTATTTGCTATATGCGTGTTAAGAGGGTGATTCCTTTCTCATGTGTATAACAGATAGATAGGTCATAGGTAGAAAATATAGGTTTAAGTACGAGTTCTTAAAACTCATACTTATGTGACATTCTTGATGCATAGTTATATGAAATGTTTATGAATCCCTCAGCGAATGGACGCCAAAGGTCTTTCTAGGAAAGTTCTTAAACTCAGATGATTGTGGTAATTTATGGACTCATAAGTGTGGTTTTACGAACTGGGTATAGTTGTGTGTGAATGGAGTGTTAAGGATTATAGGAACATATAGAATGTTTAAGCAAATGATCATTAGTGGAGACTTAGGTTTTCCTAAACTCCTAGCTATGCTAAACCTCAAATTTTGACTTCAAGCTAAGTACGCACTATGTGCCTGTTAAAAAAAATTGTTTTTATTTATCACTTATGTTCCATGTAACCTGGTGCAGAGATGATAAAAATGATGGAGTCATCAATGCAGTATTACTTAGTGTGAATTTGACTTAAAGTCACTATTCCACTATGGTATGATGTAGCATGATAAAATCATCAAATGACGGAATCCTCAACGAATTGTAAATACAGTACGGCATCATGACGTCATTCTCGAAAATGTTTTCAAAAAGTTAATTTACCAAATTGCTTTGGAACGGAATCCTATGATAAGACTGAGGTGAACTATGTTGTTTGGATAAATAATCCAATCTAATAGCGTAAATATTCGCTAAAAAAAATATGTTATGCATGACGTAACTGTACGATGGGCTAATCACCTAAAGTACTAGCAATGGTAGTTTACCTTCTTTATGATTGTAAACATACCAAGTAATGTTTTGTTTTGCGGTATAAATACCGTCAAATCTATGTGTTCATGGTCTATATGACCCCTCAGCACAATTTTAAACCTTTCACTCTTGTGAGTGGTGTATTGGGTAGCATGTGATATGTGTGCACGGTGTAAGGTGTAAGGTGAATTTCGAGGACGAAATTCTTATAAGGAGGGGTGAATGTGATAACCCGAGAATTTAGACAATTTATTAAAATCTTAAATGATTTATTTAAGGTCAAATATTAGACCTAGACAGAAAATAAGTGTATGCGTTTGATGTTATTGGGATTGAATTTTGAGGATTTCAAAATTCGGTAAAGGAAATAAGTGAATTATTCAGGATTAAGGATTTATGTGACTATGTGCTGTGAATATGGTTATGTATGTGTACTAAATGTGGTTAAGGGTCAAGGGTTGACCAGATTAGTTATATATGTGTCAAACCCTAATCGTATATTAAGAACGACAACATTCAGTTAGAAAACCCTAATGTCTAATAAGAAACCCTAGAAATCGGTTCTGGAAACCCTAGTTTCAGTTCCGGGAGTACGAAATCTTAAATCAGATATTGAAAACCCTAGATTGGGAATGCAATGTATGTACAAGGTTAAACGCCAATAATTTTAATTAATTAGGGAAAACCCTAATGAATTACTGGAAATTCTAGTTGATTATTAGAAAACCCTAATACCAGATCTGAAAATCCTAGTTTCAGATTCTGATAAAGTGAAACCCTAATCTGGGAATATAAAGGAGAATTTTAATGTTTTAGTGCTAATAATTAGGTATTAATAAGGGTAAAGGTTAAGTAACTAACAAACCCTAATTTCTAATTTTTGGAACCCTAATTGTTCCGTCAAAAACCCTAATGCTCAGTTGTGGATTTAATTGCTATACTAGCAATGTTAATTAGGAAATATATATCCTAATTGTCAAGTTATTAGAAACCCTAATCTAATTAGGAAATCTAATTTTTAAAATTGAAATATTATTTTCCTATTTAAAACCTTAAAATGTGGTTTTGAAACCTAATGTACAATTTTGACCCTAAGTGCTTAATTAGCAATTTTAATTAGGATAAATTAGTCCTAATTAGAAAGATTGATTTATGATTAGGAAATTAAGATATAATTAGGAAGCCCTAATTATAATATAGAAAGCATGATTTTCTATTTTAAATTTAACTAGAAAATCTTAGAAATCCAAGTTACTATATATTTGAGGGTTAAAACCTAAACCCTAAAGTTTTTTTCCAAACCCTAAACCCTAAGGGTTATAAGAAATGACCATGCTAGAATTAAAATTTGTGTGGAAATGACATTAATACCCTTTAGCATTCTTTAATAAGTTGGAGTGCAAATTTGCCTTGATCTTGGGTGGGTGAACAACCCTAACCCTAACCTAGCCCTAGCATGTGACTATATCAATTAGATAAGCCATGTTATTAGCCAAGGTGCATTGTATTCATTAAATATATAAGACTAAAAGAGAGAGAAAAGTTCATTCTCTATTCATTTTTTCCAACCTCTTCTCTCTCAAAAATTTCGTGTATGAGGGTAAGAGTGGGTAAGAAACAAAGAAATTATCAGCTTTTGACATGTGCAAGATCAGATCAAAGGACCAAATTCAAGAATTAAAGCTCAAAAGGTATAAAACCCTAAAATTTCGAAATCTGTGATTTGATGTTGTTTAATGTTAGTTGTTGGTTAAAGATGTGTAATAGGGTGTCATTTAGTGATCTGGGTTGTGAAATCCCAGATCCATAATATCAAAGTACACGAAAATGAAGTTTTAGAAAATCTGGAAAAATTGCAAAAATTAGGCCTGACAGCCTAATGTCTGGGCCTCTAGATCTTTTCTTGTTAATTGTTTTTGTGTTGTAAGAGTTTGTACTTGTAGTATGTTGTATGGTCTTTAATCTGGAATTTGTATCAAGTTCAGAACCTGTGTATAGTGAGAGATATATGTGGTCAAACAGCGTTGACCAAGCACATTTTCTGGAATTCTGGGCAAACCCAGAAACCCAGATTTCTGACAACGACTTTTGAGGTCTTTGATCTTGCTAGTTTTTATGTTTTTGGTCGATTTGTTGATTTATACTTGTGGCCTGGTATAAGAACTACCATATCAAACCTTTAGATCACCCAGATCTGTAACAGGATCGTAGTAAATAAAGGTCAAACCACCGTTGACCACCAGTCTGAGAACGAAATCTGGGAAAACCCAGATTTCTCAAGAACAGTACTCGACCTTAAGTTTGACCGGCCATATCTTGTTCATGCTGTGATGTTTTAGTGTTATTATGCTTTATAGTTGTAGTACTTAATGTTGTCTACAAACCGGAGTTGATAGATCACATAAAAGTTACACGATCATCAAGTTATAAGGACTCAAAGTAGGCCACTCAAATCTGTTAAACTCTGACAAGCCAAAGAACATCGTTGTCAGAGATTTTGGAGACTTAAATCTCTCTGATCTGAAGTTATTTAGCCACGAAACTTGTTATGTAGTTGTAGTATTACATAAATACTACAACATGAAATCAATTTCAAGTCCAGAAAACATTTAGATCATAGATCTATAGCCGGTCAAACCTACCCACCCGAACTCTGACTATGAAGCTCAAGAAACTCAAGAACACCTATAGCGACAGAAAGTGTCGCTATAGCCCTTTAGCGACAGTTTTATTATTATTTTTTGGAAATTAATTAAAAATTAGAAAAAATTAGTTTTTAATTATTAAAAATACATAATAAATTATGAAAATTTATTTTAAAGTCTGAAAAAAAGTTTTTAGTTATTTTAAGTATATTTCGAAAATATTTAATATTTTTGGAATATAAATGGTATTTATTTATTTAATTATAATATTAAATAAATGATTTAAAAATAGTTTTAATTCATGAAAAATTATTTTTATGATAAAAGAAAATATTTTAAGTTATTTTTGATAACTTTTGATATTTTGTGATTAATTTCATTAATAATTCAATATTAATGATAATTAGTTTATTTAATAGATATATTAAATAAATTATGGAAAAATAGTATTAATGATTTAAAAATCATATAAAAATGATTTAAGTGTTATAAAAATATTTAAAGTTAGAAAATTAAAATTTTGATATTTTGGCATGAAAATATTAATATCAATTATCGGATAATGGATTAAAGTGTTGGAAAATCATATAAAAATGATTTTTAAGTATTAAAAATACTTTGATATATTGTAATTATATTATAATATTATGTAATGATTTTCATTAATATTTTATAATAAATAAATATTAATGATTAAGTAATTATGTGGTATTTAATTTATTTAAATACGATTTTAATGATTGAAAATGTTAGTAAATGGTAATAATTATCCGAAAATTATTACGAGCTTAGGAAAAATGTTTCGACTGATAAGAAATTATCTATGATAATTATTAAGTGTTTAGGCAGAGTTTGATTGAACTTAAATTCGATAAAAGTCCGACTAGACCGTCGGGATGTTAGAATTGTGTTGGGTTCAACTCAGACTGCAATAGTTTGACTTGATACCTAGTCTTATGTGTGTTATAGACTGATAGGCTTATGTGTTATGTGTTTAGGTTATTCTGTGTGTACAAATATAACAGTATTATACTGTGATGATATTATTCTAATTATTAGAGATCTATATTACTAATATTAGGTCTTCGGGGTAAAACGTTATTAAATTGCGTTGCGGTAATCAACGGTTCAGGCAAGTTTTCTTTTACTTAACTCTAATAAGAGTAGTTTCTTCAAGCTTATGGTTAATCATTGCTGATTGCCATGAAATTTGTACTCTGTACATCTTGCATGTATAAGTCAGGTATGAAAGGTTGATCACCTTCATTAACAGTTGGTTCAGAAATGTTTGTTCGTGTATAAAACTTGTTCAGTCAATAATTTGTTTGTGCTAGTTCTCAATTATATTGATGAATTATAACAAACTCATTATTCATACTCTTCAATCATGATATATCGTTATATTGTTGTATATAAACTTGTTGGGCAACTTTCATGCTCACCCTTGCTATATCATGATAAAACATTGCAGATAAGGCGAATGCGTTCGGATACAGGAAAAAGACAATGCCAAGTTTAGCTTAGGATATAAAGTGCAGCTAGTTTGTAATAGCGTATTTTGATAAATATTGTTGTGTAATAGATACTTTATGAATTGTGTATTAAGTTAAGGTTACTCGACCTTGGGGAATAGTGTGTAATGCAATGTATAAACAATTTATGTTTATATCTTCCACAAATAGTTATAGAAATGGTATACCAGATTCGAGGGGATTTGGGACCTTGATTCGGGGCTGCTACAGTATTTCGTTGTTAAATCAAAATCTTGATTCTGAGACCGAGAATAACAATCTTTTATATAAAGGGAACATTTTAGGTCGTATATTCGGCCATTGCGCACTGTTAAATATTATGCATAATATAGGGTATAATAAAGTTGATCACTTGTTATACTTGCAGAGAGGTATGATTTAATTTTTATGGTTATCTGATACTCCTGCGTATGTATCAAAGTAAATCTTTGATAGATACCTGATAAAGTAGAAGTTATAGATTCAATGGATCGCTCAGCATAAATCTGGAAAACATTTCCACTTTGTTATTGCGTAGAATTGATTCTTGTTTATTCAATAGAATATCGTAAAAATTTTGAAAGCGTTGTACTATTTCATTATTAGATTATTGTGGTGTCTAGAATACGAGAAGACTTGTTATTGATTAACGATTTGTTCAGCTATTTCAAAGTTCCCTGAACTTTGGTGTCATTCTATCAAAATAGATAGTCTATTATTCTGATACTTATACATTCATTGTATATCTTAACTTGTGTGAAAATTTTGTTGCTCACCCTTGCTATAAATAAAACTTTTCAGCTAGGAACGAAGTGGCAGGAGGTGCTATGAAGAATAGAGGAAAAATGTTGGAGTAGTTATAATAAACTTATTATTATGTTATGTTTGTAACCCTTTTTGTATATCTAAGGGGTATGTTTGTAATGTTATGGTTAGCAGACCTGGGACTAATGTATTAACAACATATGTTAATGTGATATGTATTACTATTTCTATATAAATGGGTAGTTAGATATTATTATATTGTTGACCGTGAACACCAAACTCAGGGGTCAGGTAACCCGGATTTGGGGGTGTCACAACTATCCCAGTAAGAAATATTATGACTAAGATAATGCAAAATAAATTATCATTAGCCTTCAACAGTGTTAAACTGATAAAATATAACAAACATCAAGTTTAACTGCAGCGGAACACACATTCATTAGAAGAGTCAAGTAGAGAATAAAATATACTATCTTCTATGGTTTAAAAGGTTTTTCATCACTTTTATAGCTGAGACTCAGATTAATAAATAATCAACATCATCCCAACGCTACGACCAAGGATATTCATTAGTATCACGACCATAAATTATCCATGCACTATGGGCCAAGGATATTTGTGTATATCCATGCCAATAGCTGTCCATCAATGCACTACGGCCAATGAGGATTTTTAACACATCATTTGTAATATTACGGTCATGATTATACCGAATAATCCATGGTCATAATCATACCAAGTCCATCTATGCACTACAGGCTACAGATGACTTTTAACATAATATAAGCATGAGGATGATGACAATTCAATAAAACAAGTTCAAGAAGAAATTTTAAAGATTTATAAGTTAATTTATCCTGAACTCAATAACGTCTAAATTGTCAACATGATACTGCTTTGTGGAGTAAAATTCAAGAATGCTCAGAAGAATATTTCCATGAAAAGATATTGGATGAAGCACAAATATCAAGGATATTCCACCAATTTCATGGAGTATAGAAGCCAAAGCTTTAATCAACTGTGTCGACGTCGGGATTTTTGGATGTCCCTTTCCGTTACTTGTTCTTTGGTGTTCTCATTTTAGGTGAGATTTGTTTGAAAAAAACAAGTGAAAAAAGTCCGACATGTATAATGTCGACGATGGACTGTTAAGAGTCGCCAATTGGTTTTTAAATGGTTGTACTAACACAACTGAGAAAAGGTTTGCACATTGACCCAGTGATGTGACACTGCTAAATGGGTCGGTGAAACTGAGATTCATTAGGGTCCGGGGACTTGGTTATGCGGAGGGAACGTGTTAGGCACCCCCCGACATCCGTGTTACCACGGACTCCGTTTATAGCGATTTCCGTCGGAAAATCACAAAAATTCGAACGGTCATAACTTGGTTGTTTTAACTCGGAATCAGCTCATTTTTGGACACGAGCTACATATTACCATATATTTTCATTTCCCAAAAGCCTGGAATTTTTCTCATTAACTAAATGTCCGAAACAGCCCTTGGAAAATTCTTCGCAGCTTGTTTTTGTCATTTGGCAGTTTTGGAGTCCTTTGCTAAAACTTATATAAATCGAATTCTGTAACTCCGATTAATGATCCGTCAATTTTGTTGGGTTCGTATCTTTCCGAACTACAATTTTCATATATCACAATCAATATTTGGACATGTTTAGCTCCCAGAACATAGCCCGGAAGTGACTGTTCAAATCTGTCCTTTTAACAGTTTTTCTTGGTTTTGTGTAGTTTGGGAGAAATCCCATAACTCTCTCCTCCGATGTCGGTTTTAGTCCGTTTCAGAGTCTATGGAAAGCTTATTGAGCGTACTACAACATATTACAAGTCCAGAATTTTTAGAGCACACTAACAAATCCAAAATTTTCTGTTTAGGGCAGCAGTCCACTAATTCCAACAAACTGATTTGCTTATCTTGTTTGATTAAACTTTTAACACACAAAATAGTTAGATCTAAACATAACATACCATTTAACAAGTAGATATATAGTTCTCATGTTCAAGATCATGAACTTCATGGTTCAAAATAACCAAAATCAAATACAAGATTAAACACACTCAAGAGTAAGAAAAATAAGATTTTCTATACTTTAAAAACCTAGCTTCCAATTCATGCTATAAATCCAACTTTTGATCTATAAAATAGATAGATCCATACATAGAACTCCTTTAAACACCAAGATCTAGGGTTATAACCTCAAGATCACAATTTCAAATTGTTAAAAATCAAATCAAGTTACCAAGGAAACTTAGCCTACATAAGAAGAAATTTTTTATACCTTAGCTTACTTGCTCTCCTTCTTCTCCTTCTCCATAGCTTGATCATGGTTCTTGATTGAATGAAGATCCAAATCTCCTCTCCCTCTTCTTCTTAAGTTGGCCGAACATGGCCTTCCTTCTCTCTCCCTTTCTCTAGTTTCTTAGCAAATTTGGGAGGATATAAGAGATGAAAGAAAGAAAATAAACTAGACTTTACTTTATAAACTTGACACAAGCTCCTTCCTTTTCTTCCTCTCAATATGGCCGGCCAAGTCCTATTAATTCCCTCTCTTTCTCTCCTTCTCCCTTTAGCAATAAACAAGTGATTGCTTGCCAAAGAAAAAAAAAAGTGTTGGACAATTAAGCAAATGACACATTTCTAGGCTAATGCTAGACTAGGCTTAGGGTTGTTCACCAAATAAAGGTAACCATTAAATGCACATTCATTCCCCCTTTCTAGTGCTCCTCATGTGGCCGGCCATGTGCCTTAAAATTGCTTCAATTTTGCTTTCTAATTTACCTCTTATTTGAGTTAACAAATGTCCAAAAATTCTTCTCCCACTTGGCTAAAAATTTGAGTCATTCCTTTAATGTTTTGCTTGATCCTCTAATCAATTTCATTCACCAATACTTGAGCTATAAAATATCCATAGTCCATTGTCTTAAATTCTTATCCAACCCAATCCATTTAATTAGGGTTTTCACTCCTCCAATAAAACACCAATCCTTGCTCATGAACATTATTTCCTTAACCCAATTAGACTTGCTATAATTAGGTTATAAAAGTAATTAACCGAGATGTATAAAATAAATCTCTTAGAATTAGTATATATCTTATATACTAAAATTCTCCCGTACCATAACCCTTAAGTTATTAAATCCTTCATTCCTAATATATAATTAGGGTTACACTAGTTTCTTTTGTTTGTTTATATAATAAACAAATATAAATCATCACATAATGATCATATTCATTACACACAACTTTTTAACCCTTAGGGTTTAATACATCGCATTTAGAATTCCCAAATTAGGGTTTCCGATTATCAGAATCTGAAACTAGGATTTTCAGATCTGGTATTAGGGTCTTCAAATAATCAATTAAGATTCTATATAACTCAATTAGGGTTTTCCCCAATTAATTTAACATTGATGATGTTTAACCTTGCACATAACATTACATTCCCCATCTAGGGTTTTCAATATCCGAATTAGGGTTTCGGATTTCCCAGAACTGAAACTAGGGTTTACAAAACCGATTGTTAGGGTTTCTAACAGTTCGTTAGATTTTTCTAACTTAATAAACATATGATTAACATAACTTTAGGGTTTTGGCTAAAGTTATAACTTATCTGATCAATCCTTGATCTCAAATCATTACGGTTCACTTATGTAACCAAATATACCGACTAGTATCCGCTTCGATACTTATCCCTGATAATTCTTCAAAAGAATTTTAAATCTACCATAATCTTATACCTCATTACTAGACTATCACTCACAGTCTATCATATAATTCAAGTTTTGTTCAAAACTTTTGAAATTCTTGGAATTTCATTACATAACTGTCAATTCCATACACTTATTTCCTGTCTAGGTCTATTATTTGACCTTAAATCAATCATTTATGATTTTAATAAATTGTCTAAATTTTCGGGTTGTCACATTCACCCCTCCTTCTAAGAATTTCGTCCCCGAAATTCACCTTACCCCTTACACCTTTGCACCTTACACCTTACATACAGAGCGATCACACAAGATCTTAAACTTATTTTCTCGGGTACCTATCAAAGATACTCAAACTTCTCGGGTATCTATCAAAGATACGCAAATTCTCGGGTATCTATTAAAGATACGCAAATTCTCGGGTATCTATTAAAGATACGCAAATTCTCGGGTATCTATTAAAGATACTCAAACGCGTGCAAAGGTCAAATTTCACACCCAATAAATATTCCCTTTTTATATAAAAGGTTGTTCTTCTTAATCTTGTAATCAATATTTTGATTTTACAACGAAATACTATGATTTCAACTTCTATTTGCTTCTCTTCCTTTTTTTTTTCCAACCTATCAAGTTTTCATTCTCGATCTAGCCGAAATAACTGGCAATGATCTATTAATAATTCTCTTCTCTTTTCTCTCCATCTATTTCTATAATTCTCAATTCTCCATTCACAACTATACCCAGTTCATAAAACCACACTTATGAGTTCATAACCTGGCCATAATTATATGAGTTTACGAACTTACCCTAGTCTGACCTTTGGCGTCCGTTCGCTGAGGGGCTCATAAACATTTCATATAACTATGAGTCAAGAATGTCACATAAGTATAAGTTCTAAGAACTCGTACTTAATTCGATATTCTCTACCTATGACCTGTTATCTATATATAATAACTAGCGTGACACAACATTTCAATTCTTACCAATGCCACCAACCAAGTAGTTTTTACACCAAGTATAATTTCCCTCCCATACGAGAAATCATACAACTCTGTTACTGGCACGAGTCCTCATTGAAATCCCCACCTAATACTAACTCCACACTTACTCCATACGAATTTTATTTAATCCGTATTTACAATTCATAACTCTTTTATGAGTTTTCATAGTACAATTTCATAGTACAACATAGACACAGCATCTTGCTATAAACTTTTCAATCATCAGATTGATTCTTATCCCATATCATAACCTTATTAGATCACAGGGTGATCTTATCGTATATATTACGATTCATTTCTATACACTATGATCGTTTTAAATCATCAGATTGATCCTTGCTAGCTGTCATAACCTCTATCAGATCACGGGGTGATCTTATCGTATATAATACGATTCAATTCTATGACTTGATCGTTTTATTTTACGATCTTCTATCCCTAGACTTTCAGTATTTTAGACTCAATCTATTCACCATTACTGTTCAACTTTATTATCAGAGTTAGGGAACTCTGTGCTTTACACTCACCGAGATTCGTCTTTGAATCTTACTGACCAACTAACTCTATTTGAGTTAGTCTTATACTAATCACTGCGGTTATTGGTCTCAGGTATTCCTACCTAAGCTTCATAACCAACAGCTCTGATACCAACTGTAGCAACCCCGAATCCGAGCCCCGAATCGCCGCGGATCCGGTTCACTAATTCTATAACTGTTCGCGGAAGATATAAACATAAATTGTTTATACATTAAATTTTACACACTTATCCCCAAGGTCGAGTAACCTTAACTTATTACACAATTCATAAGTTATCTAACTCATAACATTATTAATATCATACAATACAAATTTAATTGCACACATCTACTAAAGATGGAACTGTCTTGGACATTTCCTTGTTTTCGACGCATTCGCCTTAATCTGCAATATTTTATCATGATATAGCAAGGGTGAGCATAAAAATTGCCCAGCAAGTTTATATACAATAACATAACGATATATCATGATTGATGAATATGAATAATTGGCTAGCTATAATTCAACAATATAATTGTGAACTAGCAGGAACAAACTTTTGACTGAACAAGTATTAAACATGAACAAACATTTCTGAACCAACTGGTAATGAAGGTGATCAGCCTTTCATACCTGACTTATACATGCAGGATGTACAGAATATAATTTTCTTGGCAATCAGTAATGATTAACCATAAGCTTGAAGAAACTACTCTTATTAGAGTTAAGTAATAGAAAACTTGCCTGAACCGTTGATTACCGCAACGCAATTTAATTAAATCTCTCACGAAAGACCTATCAGTTATAAGATTGATCTTTTAATCAGTATAACATACTTTATTCTATAATACTATCTAATACTTAATCAAATATTAGATAACAACCCTAACACATCAATATTAATATCCAATCACGATATCCTATCCCTTATGATTTATCACCATTTTAAAACCGTATTTAAATAAATTAAATACCACATAATTCCTTAATCATTAATATTCATTTAATATAACATATTAATGAAAATTATTACATAAATATTATAATATAATTATAATATATCAAAGTATTTTTAATACCTTAAAATTATTTTTATATGATTTTCCAACACTTAAATCCATTATCCGATAATTAATATTAATATTAAAATATTAATATTTTCATGCCAAAATATCAAAAGTTATCTTTTATAACTTAAAATATTTTTATAATACTTAAATCATTTTTATATGATTTTTAAAAAATTAAAACTATTTTATTCCATAATTATTTAACTTCCTTTGATAATTTATCAAAAATTAATTCTAGTGCGTAGCTTAAGAAATTAGCTACCTCGTGCTTAACTCCGGTAATGCCCATCTTTTGGCATAACCTTATATATGTTAACGTGATGTTTCATTTTAAATTTCGTGGCAATCGGAGTTGTAGAACTCCGTTTATAGCGATTTCCGTCGGAAAATCACAAAAATTCGAACGGTCATAACTTGGTTGTTTTAACTCGGAATCAGCTCATTTTTGGACACGAGCTACATATTACCATATATTTTCATTTTCCAAAAGCCTAGAATTTTTCTCATTAACTAAATGTCCGAAACAGCCCTTGGAAAATTCTTCGCAGCTTGTTTTTGTCATTTGGCAGTTTTGGAGTCCTTTGCTAAAACTTATATAAATCGAATTCTGTAACTCCGATTAATGATCCGTCAATTTTGTTGGGTTCGTATCTTTCCGAACTACAATTTTCATATATCACAATCAATATTTGGACATGTTTAGCTCCCGGAACATAGCCCGGAAGTGACTGTTCAAATCTGTCCTTTTAACAGTTTTTCTTGGTTTTGTGTAGTTTGGGAGAAATCCCATAACTCTCTCCTCCGATGTCGGTTTTAGTCCGTTTCAGAGTCTATGGAAAGCTTATTGAGCGTACTACAACATATTACAAGTCCAGAATTTTTAGAGCACACTAACAAATCCAAAATTTTCTGTTTAGGGCAGCAGTCCACTAATTCCAACAAACTGATTTGCTTATCTTGTTTGATTAAACTTTTAACACACAAAATAGTTAGATCTAAACATAACATACCATTTAACAAGTAGATATATAGTTCTCATGTTCAAGATCATGAACTTCATGGTTCAAAATAACCAAAATCAAATACAAGATTAAACACACTCAAGAGTAAGAAAAATAAGATTTTCTATACTTTAAAAACCTAGCTTCCAATTCATGCTATAAATCCAACTTTTGATCTATAAAATAGATAGATCCATACATAGAACTCCTTTAAACACCAAGATCTAGGGTTATAACCTCAAGATCACAATTTCAAATTGTTAAAAATCAAATCAAGTTACCAAGGAAACTTAGCCTACATAAGAAGAAATTTTTTATACCTTAGCTTACTTGCTCTCCTTCTTCTCCTTCTCCATAGCTTGATCATGGTTCTTGATTGAATGAAGATCCAAATCTCCTCTCCCTCTTCTTCTTAAGTTGGCCGAACATGGCCTTCCTTCTCTCTCCCTTTCTCTAGTTTCTTAGCAAATTTGGGAGGATATAAGAGATGAAAGAAAGAAAATAAACTAGACTTTACTTTATAAACTTGACACAAGCTCCTTCCTTTTCTTCCTCTCAATATGGCCGGCCAAGTCCTATTAATTCCCTCTCTTTCTCTCCTTCTCCCTTTAGCAATAAACAAGTGATTGCTTGCCAAAGAAAAAAAAAAGTGTTGGACAATTAAGCAAATGACACATTTCTAGGCTAATGCTAGACTAGGCTTAGGGTTGTTCACCAAATAAAGGTAACCATTAAATGCACATTCATTCCCCCTTTCTAGTGCTCCTCATGTGGCCGGCCATGTGCCTTAAAATTGCTTCAATTTTGCTTTCTAATTTACCTCTTATTTGAGTTAACAAATGTCCAAAAATTCTTCTCCCACTTGGCTAAAAATTTGAGTCATTCCTTTAATGTTTTGCTTGATCCTCTAATCAATTTCATTCACCAATACTTGAGCTATAAAATATCCATAGTCCATTGTCTTAAATTCTTATCCAACCCAATCCATTTAATTAGGGTTTTCACTCCTCCAATAAAACACCAATCCTTGCTCATGAACATTATTTCCTTAACCCAATTAGACTTGCTATAATTAGGTTATAAAAGTAATTAACCGAGATGTATAAAATAAATCTCTTAGAATTAGTATATATCTTATATACTAAAATTCTCCCGTACCATAACCCTTAAGTTATTAAATCCTTCATTCCTAATATATAATTAGGGTTACACTAGTTTCTTTTGTTTGTTTATATAATAAACAAATATAAATCATCACATAATGATCATATTCATTACACACAACTTTTTAACCCTTAGGGTTTAATACATCGCATTTAGAATTCCCAAATTAGGGTTTCCGATTATCAGAATCTGAAACTAGGATTTTCAGATCTGGTATTAGGGTCTTCAAATAATCAATTAAGATTCTATATAACTCAATTAGGGTTTTCCCCAATTAATTTAACATTGATGATGTTTAACCTTGCACATAACATTACATTCCCCATCTAGGGTTTTCAATATCCGAATTAGGGTTTCGGATTTCCCAGAACTGAAACTAGGGTTTACAAAACCGATTGTTAGGGTTTCTAACAGTTCGTTAGATTTTTCTAACTTAATAAACATATGATTAACATAACTTTAGGGTTTTGGCTAAAGTTATAACTTATCTGATCAATCCTTGATCTCAAATCATTACGGTTCACTTATGTAACCAAATATACCGACTAGTATCCGCTTCGATACTTATCCCTGATAATTCTTCAAAAGAATTTTAAATCTACCATAATCTTATACCTCATTACTAGACTATCACTCACAGTCTATCATATAATTCAAGTTTTGTTCAAAACTTTTGAAATTCTTGGAATTTCATTACATAACTGTCAATTCCATACACTTATTTCCTGTCTAGGTCTATTATTTGACCTTAAATCAATCATTTATGATTTTAATAAATTGTCTAAATTTTCGGGTTGTCACATTCACCCCTCCTTCTAAGAATTTCGTCCCCGAAATTCACCTTACCCCTTACACCTTTGCACCTTACACCTTACATACAGAGCGATCACACAAGATCTTAAACTTATTTTCTCGGGTACCTATCAAAGATACTCAAACTTCTCGGGTATCTATCAAAGATACGCAAATTCTCGGGTATCTATTAAAGATACGCAAATTCTCGGGTATCTATTAAAGATACGCAAATTCTCGGGTATCTATTAAAGATACTCAAACGCGTGCAAAGGTCAAATTTCACACCCAATAAATATTCCCTTTTTATATAAAAGGTTGTTCTTCTTAATCTTGTAATCAATATTTTGATTTTACAACGAAATACTATGATTTCAACTTCTATTTGCTTCTCTTCCTTTTTTTTTTCCAACCTATCAAGTTTTCATTCTCGATCTAGCCGAAATAACTGGCAATGATCTATTAATAATTCTCTTCTCTTTTCTCTCCATCTATTTCTATAATTCTCAATTCTCCATTCACAACTATACCCAGTTCATAAAACCACACTTATGAGTTCATAACCTGGCCATAATTATATGAGTTTACGAACTTACCCTAGTCTGACCTTTGGCGTCCGTTCGCTGAGGGGCTCATAAACATTTCATATAACTATGAGTCAAGAATGTCACATAAGTATAAGTTCTAAGAACTCGTACTTAATTCGATATTCTCTACCTATGACCTGTTATCTATATATAATAACTAGCGTGACACAACATTTCAATTCTTACCAATGCCACCAACCAAGTAGTTTTTACACCAAGTATAATTTCCCTCCCATACGAGAAATCATACAACTCTGTTACTGGCACGAGTCCTCATTGAAATCCCCACCTAATACTAACTCCACACTTACTCTATACGAATTTTATTTAATCCGTATTTACAATTCATAACTCTTTTATGAGTTTTCATAGTACAATTTCATAGTACAACATAGACACAGCATCATGCTATAAACTTTTCAATCATCAGATTGATTCTTATCCCATATCATAACCTTATTAGATCACGGGGTGATCTTATCGTATATATTACGATTCATTTCTATACA
This sequence comes from Panax japonicus, assembly GCA_020205505.1. Lineage (NCBI taxonomy): Eukaryota > Viridiplantae > Streptophyta > Magnoliopsida > Apiales > Araliaceae > Panax > Panax japonicus. The sequence goes on from CM035113.1 coordinate 49,963,287, forward strand.
CTATGATCGTTTTAAATGATCAGATTGATCCTTGCTAGCTGTCATAACCTCTATCAGATCACGGGGTGATCTTATCGTATATAATACGATTCAATTCTATGACTTGATCGTTTTATTTTACGATCTTCTATCCCTAGACTTTCAGTATTTTAGACTCAATCTATTCACCATTACTGTTCAACTTTATTATCAGAGTTAGGGAACTCTGTGCTTTACACTCACCGAGATTCGTCTTTGAATCTTACTGACCAACTAACTCTATTTGAGTTAGTCTTATACTAATCACTGCGGTTATTGGTCTCAGGTATTCCTACCTAAGCTTCATAACCAACAGCTCTGATACCAACTGTAGCAACCCCGAATCCGAGCCCCGAATCGCCGCGGATCCGGTTCACCAATTCTATAACTGTTCGCGGAAGATATAAACATAAATTGTTTATACATTAAATTTTACACACTTATCCCCAAGGTCGAGTAACCTTAACTTATTACACAATTCATAAGTTATCTAACTCATAACATTATTAATATCATACAATACAAATTTAATTGCACACATCTACTAAAGCTGGAACTGTCTTGGACATTTCCTTGTTTTCGACGCATTCGCCTTAATCTGCAATATTTTATCATGATATAGCAAGGGTGAGCATAAAAATTGCCCAGCAAGTTTATATACAATAACATAACGATATATCATGATTGATGAATATGAATAATTGGCTAGCTATAATTCAACAATATAATTGTGAACTAGCAGGAACAAACTTTTGACTGAACAAGTATTAAACATGAACAAACATTTCTGAACCAACTGGTAATGAAGGTGATCAGCCTTTCATACCTGACTTATACATGCAGGATGTACAGAATATAATTTTCTTGGCAATCAGTAATGATTAACCATAAGCTTGAAGAAACTACTCTTATTAGAGTTAAGTAATAGAAAACTTGCCTGAACCGTTGATTACCGCAACGCAATTTAATTAAATCTCTCACGAAAGACCTATCAGTTATAAGATTGATCTTTTAATCAGTATAACATACTTTATTCCATAATACTATCTAATACTTAATCAAATATTAGATAACAACCCTAACACATCAATATTAATATCCAATCACGATATCCTATCCCTTATGATTTATCACCATTTTAAAACCGTATTTAAATAAATTAAATACCACATAATTCCTTAATCATTAATATTCATTTAATATAACATATTAATGAAAATTATTACATAAATATTATAATATAATTATAATATATCAAAGTATTTTTAATACCTTAAAAATTATTTTTATATGATTTTCCAACACTTAAATCCATTATCCGATAATTAATATTAATATTAAAATATTAATATTTTCATGCCAAAATATTAAAAGTTATCTTTTATAACTTAAAATATTTTTATAATACTTAAATCATTTTTATATGATTTTTAAAAAATTAAAACTATTTTATTCCATAATTATTTAACTTCCTTTGATAATTTATCAAAAATTAATTCTAGTGCGTAGCTTAAGAAATTAGCTACCTCGTGCTTAACTCCGGTAATGCCCATCTTTTGGCATAACCTTATATATGTTAACGTGATGTTTCATTTTAAATTTCGTGGCAATCGGAGTTGTAGAACTCCGTTTATAGCGATTTCCGTCGGAAAATCACAAAAATTCGAACGGTCATAACTTGGTTGTTTTAACTCGGAATCAGCTCATTTTTGGACACGAGCTACATATTACCATATATTTTCATTTCCCAAAAGCCTGGAATTTTTCTCATTAACTAAATGTCCGAAACAGCCCTTGGAAAATTCTTCGCAGCTTGTTTTTGTCATTTGGCAGTTTTGGAGTCCTTTGCTAAAACTTATATAAATCGAATTCTGTAACTCCGATTAATGATCCGTCAATTTTGTTGGGTTCGTATCTTTCCGAACTACAATTTTCATATATCACAATCAATATTTGGACATGTTTAGCTCCCAGAACATAGCCCGGAAGTGACTGTTCAAATCTGTCCTTTTAACAGTTTTTCTTGGTTTTGTGTAGTTTGGGAGAAATCCCATAACTCTCTCCTCCGATGTCGGTTTTAGTCCGTTTCAGAGTCTATGGAAAGCTTATTGAGCGTACTACAACATATTACAAGTCCAGAATTTTTAGAGCACACTAACAAATCCAAAATTTTCTGTTTAGGGCAGCAGTCCACTAATTCCAACAAACTGATTTGCTTATCTTGTTTGATTAAACTTTTAACACACAAAATAGTTAGATCTAAACATAACATACCATTTAACAAGTAGATATATAGTTCTCATGTTCAAGATCATGAACTTCATGGTTCAAAATAACCAAAATCAAATACAAGATTAAACACACTCAAGAGTAAGAAAAATAAGATTTTCTATACTTTAAAAACCTAGCTTCCAATTCATGCTATAAATCCAACTTTTGATCTATAAAATAGATAGATCCATACATAGAACTCCTTTAAACACCAAGATCTAGGGTTATAACCTCAAGATCACAATTTCAAATTGTTAAAAATCAAATCAAGTTACCAAGGAAACTTAGCCTACATAAGAAGAAATTTTTTATACCTTAGCTTACTTGCTCTCCTTCTTCTCCTTCTCCATAGCTTGATCATGGTTCTTGATTGAATGAAGATCCAAATCTCCTCTCCCTCTTCTTCTTAAGTTGGCCGAACATGGCCTTCCTTCTCTCTCCCTTTCTCTAGTTTCTTAGCAAATTTGGGAGGATATAAGAGATGAAAGAAAGAAAATAAACTAGACTTTACTTTATAAACTTGACACAAGCTCCTTCCTTTTCTTCCTCTCAATATGGCCGGCCAAGTCCTATTAATTCCCTCTCTTTCTCTCCTTCTCCCTTTAGCAATAAACAAGTGATTGCTTGCCAAAGAAAAAAAAAAGTGTTGGACAATTAAGCAAATGACACATTTCTAGGCTAATGCTAGACTAGGCTTAGGGTTGTTCACCAAATAAAGGTAACCATTAAATGCACATTCATTCCCCCTTTCTAGTGCTCCTCATGTGGCCGGCCATGTGCCTTAAAATTGCTTCAATTTTGCTTTCTAATTTACCTCTTATTTGAGTTAACAAATGTCCAAAAATTCTTCTCCCACTTGGCTAAAAATTTGAGTCATTCCTTTAATGTTTTGCTTGATCCTCTAATCAATTTCATTCACCAATACTTGAGCTATAAAATATCCATAGTCCATTGTCTTAAATTCTTATCCAACCCAATCCATTTAATTAGGGTTTTCACTCCTCCAATAAAACACCAATCCTTGCTCATGAACATTATTTCCTTAACCCAATTAGACTTGCTATAATTAGGTTATAAAAGTAATTAACCGAGATGTATAAAATAAATCTCTTAGAATTAGTATATATCTTATATACTAAAATTCTCCCGTACCATAACCCTTAAGTTATTAAATCCTTCATTCCTAATATATAATTAGGGTTACACTAGTTTCTTTTGTTTGTTTATATAATAAACAAATATAAATCATCACATAATGATCATATTCATTACACACAACTTTTTAACCCTTAGGGTTTAATACTTCGCATTTAGAATTCCCAAATTAGGGTTTCCGATTATCAGAATCTGAAACTAGGATTTTCAGATTTGGTATTAGGGTCTTCAAATAATCAATTAAGATTCTATATAACTCAATTAGGGTTTTCCCCAATTAATTTAACATTGATGATGTTTAACCTTGCACATAACATTACATTCCCCATCTAGGGTTTTCAATATCCGAATTAGGGTTTCGGATTTCCCAGAACTGAAACTAGGGTTTACAAAACCGATTGTTAGGGTTTCTAACAGTTCGTTAGATTTTTCTAACTTAATAAACATATGATTAACATAACTTTAGGGTTTTGGCTAAAGTTATAACTTATCTGATCAATCCTTAATCTCAAATCATTACGGTTCACTTATGTAACCAAATATACCGACTAGTATCCGCTTCGATACTTATCCCTGATAATTCTTCAAAAGAATTTTAAATCTACCATAATCTTATACCTCATTACTAGACTATCACTCACAGTCTATCATATAATTCAAGTTTTGTTCAAAACTTTTGAAATTCTTGGAATTTCATTACATAACTGTCAATTCCATACACTTATTTCCTGTCTATGTCTATTATTTGACCTTAAATCAATCATTTATGATTTTAATAAATTGTCTAAATTTTCGGGTTGTCACATTCACCCCTCCTTCTAAGAATTTCGCCCCCGAAATTCACCTTACCCCTTACACCTTTGCACCTTACACCTTACATACAGAGCGATCACACAAGATCTTAAACTTATTTTCTCGGGTACCTATCAAAGATACTCAAACTTCTCGGGTATCTATCAAAGATACGCAAATTCTCGGGTATCTATTAAAGATACGCAAATTCTCGGGTATCTATTAAAGATACGCAAATTCTCGGGTATCTATTAAAGATACGCAAATTCTCGGGTATCTATTAAAGATACGCAAATTCTCGGGTATCTATTAAAGATACTCAAACGCGTGCAAAGGTCAAATTTCACACCCAATAAATATTCCCTTTTTATATAAAAGGTTGTTCTTCTTAATCTTGTAATCAATATTTTGATTTTACAACGAAATACTATGATTTCAACTTCTATTTGCTTCTCTTCCTTTTTTTTTCCAACCTATCAAGTTTTCATTCTCGATCTAGCCGAAATAACTGGCAATGATCTATTAATAATTCTCTTCTCTTTTCTCTCCATCTATTTCTATAATTCTCAATTCTCCATTCACAACTATACCCAGTTCATAAAACCACACTTATGAGTTCATAACCTGACCATAATTATATGAGTTTACGAACTTACCCTAGTCTGACCTTTGGCGTCCGTTCGCTGAGGGGCTCATAAACATTTCATATAACTATGAGTCAAGAATGTCACATAAGTATGAGTTCTAAGAACTCGTACTTAATTCGATATTCTCTACCTATGACCTGTTATCTATATATAATAACTAGCGTGACACAACATTTCAATTCTTACCAATGCCACCAACCAAGTAGTTTTTACACCAAGTATAATTTCCCTCCCATACGAGAAATCATACAACTCTGTTACTGGCACGAGTCCTCATTGAAATCCCCAACAAATACTAACTCCACACTTACTCCATACGAATTTTATTTAATCCGTATTTATAATTCATAACTCTTTTATGAGTTTTCATAGTACAATTTCATAGTACAACATAGACACAGCATCTTGCTATAAACTTTTCAATCATCAGATTGATTCTTATCCCATATCATAACCTTATTAGATCACGGGGTGATCTTATTGTATATATTACGATTCATTTCTATACACTATGATCGTTTTAAATCATCAGATTGATCCTTGCTAGCTGTCATAACCTCTATCAGATCACGGGGTGATCTTATCGTATATAATACGATTCAATTCTATGACTTGATCGTTTTATTTTACGATCTTCTATCCCTAGACTTTCAGTATTTTAGACTCAATCTATTCACCATTACTGTTCAACTTTATTATCAGAGTTAGGGAACTCTGTGCTTTACACTCACCGAGATTCGTCTTTGAATCTTACTGACCAACTAACTCTATTTGAGTTAGTCTTATACTAATCACTGCGGTTATTGGTCTCAGGTATTCCTACCTAAGCTTCATAACCAACAGCTCTGATACCAACTGTAGCAACCCCGAATCCGAGCCCCGAATCGCCGCGGATCCGGTTCACCAATTCTATAACTGTTCGCGGAAGATATAAACATAAATTGTTTATACATTAAATTTTACACACTTATCCCCAAGGTCGAGTAACCTTAACTTATTACACAATTCATAAGTTATCTAACTCATAACATTATTAATATCATACAATACAAATTTAATTGCACACATCTACTAAAGCTGGAACTGTCTTGGACATTTCCTTGTTTTCGACGCATTCGCCTTAATCTGCAATATTTTATCATGATATAGCAAGGGTGAGCATAAAAATTGCCCAGCAAGTTTATATACAATAACATAACGATATATCATGATTGATGAATATGAATAATTGGCTAGCTATAATTCAACAATATAATTGTGAACTAGCAGGAACAAACTTTTGACTGAATAAGTATTAAACATGAACAAACATTTCTGAACCAACTGGTAATGAAGGTGATCAGCCTTTCATACCTGACTTATACATGCAGGATGTACAGAATATAATTTTCTTGGCAATCAGTAATGATTAACCATAAGCTTGAAGAAACTACTCTTATTAGAGTTAAGTAATAGAAAACTTGCCTGAACCGTTGATTACCGCAACGCAATTTAATTAAATCTCTCACGAAAGACCTATCAGTTATAAGATTGATCTTTTAATCAGTATAACATACTTTATTCCATAATACTATTTAATACTTAATCAAATATTAGATAACAACCCTAACACATCAATATTAATATCCAATCACGATATCCTATCCCTTATGATTTATCACCATTTTAAAACCGTATTTAAATAAATTAAATACCACATAATTCCTTAATCATTAATATTCATTTAATATAACATATTAATGAAAATTATTACATAAATATTATAATATAATTATAATATATCAAAGTATTTTTAATACCTTAAAAATTATTTTTATATGATTTTCCAACACTTAAATCCATTATCCGATAATTAATATTAATATTAAAATATTAATATTTTCATGCCAAAATATCAAAAGTTATCTTTTATAACTTAAAATATTTTTATAATACTTAAATCATTTTTATATGATTTTTAAAAAATTAAAACTATTTTATTCCATAATTATTTAACTTCCTTTGATAATTTATCAAAAATTAATTCTAGTGCGTAGCTTAAGAAATTAGCTACCTCGTGCTTAACTCCGGTAATGCCCATCTTTTGGCATAACCTTATATATGTTAACGTGATGTTTCATTTTAAATTTCGTGGCAATCGGAGTTGTAGAACTCCGTTTATAGCGATTTCCGTCGGAAAATCACAAAAATTCGAACGGTCATAACTTGGTTGTTTTAACTCGGAATCAGCTCATTTTTGGACACGAGCTACATATTACCATATATTTTCATTTCCCAAAATCCTGGAATTTTTCTCATTAACTAAATGTCCGAAACAGCCCTTGGAAAATTCTTCGCAGCTTGTTTTTGTCATTTGGCAGTTTTGGAGTCCTTTGCTAAAACTTATATAAATCGAATTCTGTAACTCCGATTAATGATCCGTCAATTTTGTTGGGTTCGTATCTTTCCGAACTACAATTTTCATATATCACAATCAATATTTGGACATGTTTAGCTCTCGGAACATAGCCCGGAAGTGACTGTTCAAATCTGTCCTTTTAACAGTTTTTCTTAGTTTTGTGTAGTTTGGGAGAAATCCCATAACTCTCTCCTCCGATGTCGGTTTTAGTCCGTTTCAGAGTCTATGGAAAGCTTATTGAGCGTACTACAACATATTACAAGTCCAGAATTTTTAGAGCACACTAACAAATCCAAAATTTTCTGTTTAGGGCAGCAGTCCACTAATTCCAACAAACTGATTTGCTTATCTTGTTTGATTAAACTTTTAACACACAAAATAGTTAGATCTAAACATAACATACCATTTAACAAGTAGATCTATAGTTCTCATGTTCAAGATCATGAACTTCATGGTTCAAAATAACCAAAATCAAATACAAGATTAAACACACTCAAGAGTAAGAAAAATAAGATTTTCTATACTTTAAAAACCTAGCTTCCAATTCATGCTATAAATCCAACTTTTGATCTATAAAATAGATAGATCCATACATAGAACTCCTTTAAACACCAATATCTAGGGTTATAACCTCAAGATCACAATTTCAAATTGTTAAAAATCAAATCAAGTTACCAAGGAAACTTAGCCTACATAAGAAGAAATTTTTTATACCTTAGCTTACTTGCTCTCCTTCTTCTCCTTCTCCATAGCTTGATCATGGTTCTTGATTGAATGAAGATCCAAATCTCCTCTCCCTCTTCTTCTTAAGTTGGCCGAACATGGCCTTCCTTCTCTCTCCCTTTCTCTAGTTTCTTAGCAAATTTGGGAGGATATAAGAGATGAAAGAAAGAAAATAAACTAGACTTTACTTTATAAACTTGACACAAGCTCCTTCCTTTTCTTCCTCTCAATATGGCCGGCCAAGTCCTATTAATTCCCTCTCTTTCTCTCCTTCTCCCTTTAGCAATAAACAAGTGATTGCTTGCCAAAGAAAAAAAAAAGTGTTGGACAATTAAGCAAATGACACATTTCTAGGCTAATGCTAGACTAGGCTTAGGGTTGTTCACCAAATAAAGGTAACCATTAAATGCACATTCATTCCCCCTTTCTAGTGCTCCTCATGTGGCCGGCCATGTGCCTTAAAATTGCTTCAATTTTGCTTTCTAATTTACCTCTTATTTGAGTTAACAAATGTCCAAAAATTCTTCTCCCACTTGGCTAAAAATTTGAGTCATTCCTTTAATGTTTTGCTTGATCCTCTAATCAATTTCATTCACCAATACTTGAGCTATAAAATATCCATAGTCCATTGTCTTAAATTCTTATCCAACCCAATCCATTTAATTAGGGTTTTCACTCCTCCAATAAAACACCAATCCTTGCTCATGAACATTATTTCCTTAACCCAATTAGACTTGCTATAATTAGGTTATAAAAGTAATTAACCGAGATGTATAAAATAAATCTCTTAGAATTAGTATATATCTTATATACTAAAATTCTCCCGTACCATAACCCTTAAGTTATTAAATCCTTCGTTCCTAATATATAATTAGGGTTACACTAGTTTCTTTTGTTTGTTTATATAATAAACAAATATAAATCATCACATAATGATCATATTCATTACACACAACTTTTTAACCCTTAGGGTTTAATACTTCGCATTTAGAATTCCCAAATTAGGGTTTCCGATTATCAGAATCTGAAACTATGATTTTCAGATCTGGTATTAGGGTCTTCAAATAATCAATTAAGATTCTATATAACTCAATTAGGGTTTTCCCCAATTAATTTAACATTGATGATGTTTAACCTTGCACATAACATTACATTCCCCATCTAGGGTTTTCAATATCCGAATTAGGGTTTCGGATTTCCCAGAACTGAAACTAGGGTTTACAAAACCGATTGTTAGGGTTTCTAACAGTTCGTTAGATTTTTCTAACTTAATAAACATATGATTAACATAACTTTAGGGTTTTGGCTAAAGTTATAACTTATCTGATCAATCCTTGATCTCAAATCATTACGGTTCACTTATGTAACCAAATATACCGACTAGTATCCGCTTCGATACTTATCCCTGATAATTCTTCAAAAGAATTTTAAATCTACCATAATCTTATACCTCATTACTAGACTATCACTCACAGTCTATCATATAATTCAAGTTTTATTCAAAACTTTTGAAATTCTTGGAATTTCATTACATAACTGTCAATTCCATACACTTATTTCCTGTCTAGGTCTATTATTTGACCTTAAATCAATCATTTATGATTTTAATAAATTGTCTAAATTTTCGGGTTGTCACAGAGGAAACTCCAGGAGGGACAAAAACGTAAATAAAGTTGTAAATACGGTCAACAGCCACGAAGGAAACTTCAGGCAGGAGAGAATGTAAATAGAGATGTAAAAGCGATCAACTGCCATGAAGAAAACTCTAAGTAGGACGAAATATATATATATATATATATATATATATATGTAAAAGTGAATAAACGCACCGGATGTAAAATCCAGGCTCATCGAACAAAGTTCGACCACAGTTCATATATATAAGTATATATATATATATATATATATATATATATATATATATATATGCGAATAAACGCACCGGATGTGAAATCAAGGCTCATCGAACAGAGTCCGACAAACAGTTAATATATAAAAATGTATATATATATATATTAAAGCAGTAAACGCACCAGACTGAAGTCTAGGCTCATCAAACAAAGTTCGACACATAGTTAATATATATAAAGGTAGATATATATATATATATATATATATATATATATATATATATATATATATATATATATATATATATATACGGGTCGGTTCAAAAGCATTCTCGTTAAAGAGTATTACTCCTTTAAAGAGCATTCTTTTTTAAAAACCCGTATTTTTTATCTCTCTCTCCTCGCTCACTTCACTCAACTCTCAAACTGGAAGCAAGCGATTTCCTCCTCACTGCTAAATATGTTCCATTGAAATCCAGTTCTGCAAAATCGACTGAGGGAACGAGTTCCTCCTCCATCATGATTGCTGCAAGAGAGAAAGCCTAGCCAAGCCAAGCCCTAGAAACGCGATTGCTGCGATTTGAGAAAGCCGAGCCCTAGAATCGCGATATCCGTTCGATTCGGTAAGGGCTTGCGATTTTATCTATCCTCGTCTCTCTTTTTTCTCCTTTTCAGAGTTGGACTTTCTCTACATGTGTAATTTGGAATATTTCAAACCCAAAAAAATGAATATGATATTGGCTGGTGTCTATAATGGTGGTTGTGTACCGTGGGCTATGTTCATTATAGCTTTTTTTTTCAATTGTTGCCTAAAACCCCATGATAAACCCATAATAATGGCTGGTGTCAATACTGTTTGGGTTTTACCTTTTCATCCTGTCTTCTGCTGTTAATTTTGATGGTAACATGACAATGAACAGTTTAAGAAATGGGTCGCCTTTTCAGTCAATTTTATGAAGAAGAAATTATATAGTTACTTTTATACCTAAATTGAATTCATTTGCTTGACTAACTGAAAATTTTCACATTAAGGTGGAGTGTAAAAAATGTAGTTATTGTTATCTGTAATATATAGTATTATTTAATAATGCATATAAATATAATAATAATAAATTATGCAAATATAAATCCGAGTCCTTTGAATTCACAAAGTCTCCTTAAAGCAAATTTATTCCCTCACAGATGCTAAGTGTTAATTGAATAATTGCTTCCCAAGATAAAACGGATTTCAATTCTTAATTAGTAGCATTACAAAATTAAGAATTCATCGAACGCAAATTCTATGTTATGTACTCGAACTTTACTATTAATAATAATGATGCATGAAAGTGGTGCATGAATACACTTACCCAGAAAACGGGAAAAGATTTGCAGAACGGGAAAATACTGCAGAACGGTGGGAAGGAACAGAATCTGTAAAAACGGGATTCTTGCAGAAACAGAACGGGACTCTGTTTTCAGAACGGAACGGACAGATTGTGGAACGGGAACGGGATCTGTTTTAGAGAACAGAACGGAAAACGGGAATTCTAGAACGGGTTTTTCAGAACGGGACGGAACAGAAAAAATTTCTAGAAATGGAAGGGAAATTTTTGTATATATGAAATGCTTTCCCCACACCATTTATTTATAGAAAAAGTTTGCATGTAACCGTCATCAAAACGACGTAGTTTCACAAACCCGCCCGTCACGACCACGACCCGACCCGAGTCCATGATCCGACCCGAGTCAATTTTCTCATTCAAATCCCATTTCCAACAATCCCCCACATGAATGTAAAATTGGCTTTACAATATGCAAAATATGTTATGAATATGCAGACACTAGTTCGAGTACATAAGAAAAGATATTTCATCAGGTTAAGTAGCCTAGTGGCTTTGAACTTGCCCTAGTAAAATCTATCGGATTTACTTGGCTAATCAGTAGACTTGATGTCTTTGAACTGTCAGCTTTTTGTGTAAACCAAGACAATAGAATTCACAAAATATCTCTTCAGACATAATTGGTTCTCACGTTTGTGTTCATTTTGGCCTTGAAACACCTCTTGGTTCCGTAAGTATTTTAGAGAATTCAGCCGTCATAATTCTCACAGAAGTGGCCCCCTTCTTACTCACGTAGGTGACTTCTATCACAAGAGTATCCTGTAATACCCCACTTGAACGCATTTCAAGATATAAAAGTCATTAAAAGCGTAACTTATCCTGATTCTCGCGGCAGATGTGCACTGTCTCATTTTAGGAATGGTTAGGAGTAAATATCTCCTCAGTGCTTTACTGAGTACTACATAGTTCGGTTTGCCCATTGAACCTAGATCTTGGGATCTCCAGTCAGCTAGGTTGGGTTGCCACTATGACGACTCTTATTTAAACAGTAGGCTTTAAACCCATTCCCTTCGATGATTTTTCCACTTGCTCTCTTGTTAAACCTTTCGTAAGCGGATCCGCAATATTATCTTTTGACTTTACATAGTCAATTGAGATAATTCCATTTGAGAGCAATTGTCTAACGGTATTATGTCTTCGTCGTATATGACGTGACTTACCGTTATATAAATGACTCTGTGCTCTTCCAATTGCTGATTGGCTATCACAGTGTATACATATAGCTGGCACAGGTCTTGACCAATTTGGAATATCCTCTAAGAAATTACGAAGCCACTCAGCTTCTTCTCCAGCTTTGTCTAACGCAATGAATTCTGATTCCATTGTAGACCTAGCAATACACGTTTGTTTTGAGGATTTCTAAGATACTGCTGCACCTCCAAGGGTAAAGACATATCCACTTGTGGATTTCGAGTCTTTATTATCAGATATCCAATTAGCATCACTATATCCTTCTAATACTGCTGGATATCTAGTATAGTGCAGTCCATATTTTTTAGTATGTTTTAGGTATCCTAAAACTCTCAAAATTGCTTTCCAGTGATCTTTACCTGGATTACTCGTATACCTACTTAGCTTACTTACCGAATAAGCTATATCTGGTCTAGTACAGTTCATGACGTACATTAAACTGCCTATTATACGAGAATATTCTAGTTGTGATATGCCATCACCTTCATTTTTAGCTAGATGAAGATTTATATCAATTGGGGTCTTATTTAGAATTATATTATACTTGTTAAATTTTTCAAGTATTTTCTCAATGTAATGAGATTGAGATAATATAATTCCATCAGAGGTTCTAGAAATCTTGATTCCTAAAATTATATTAGCAATCCCCAAGTCTTTCATGTCAAACCTATTTGACAACATACGTTTAGTAGAGTTGATAACTTCATTGTTGCAACCCATGATTAACATATCATCCACATAAAGACAAACAATGACATATTCCTTTTGAGTGCTTTTGACATAAACACATTTGTCACACTCATTGATTTTAAATCCATTTGATAACATAGCATTATCAAATTTCTCATGCCATTGTTTTGGTGCTTGTTTTAATCCATACAAGGATTTAACAAGTTTACATACTTTCCTCTCTTGTCCAGGAGCTATGAAACCTTCAGGTTGTTTCATATATATTTCTTCATCTAATTCACCATTTAAGAATGCAGTTTTTACATCCATTTGATGTATTTCAGGTCTATTTAAAGATGCTACTACTATTAGCATTCGAATAGATGTAATTCTTGTAACAGGTGAGTAAGTGTCGAAATAATCCAATCCTTCCTTTTGTCTATAGCCTTTAACTACAAGCCTTGCTTTGTATTTATCAATTGAGCCGTCAGCTTTCATCTTCTTTTTGAAGATCCATTTATACCCTAAAGGTTTTGAACCAGGTGGAAGATCCACCAGTTCCCATGTATGATTTTGCATAATGGACTCAATTTCGCTATTTATTGCTTCTTTCCAATGAGAAGCATCTGGAGAGGATACTGCTTCCTTGTAGGTTCGAGGATCGTTTTCTAACAAAAATGTTAGAAAATCCGGACCAAAAGACGTTGAAGTCCTTAACCTTTTGCTACGTCTAGGTTCATCCACTACAGACTCTTTGTCTATATTTTCAGGATTATCACTAGTAACATCCAAAGGTCTTTTGTTTGAATTTGACTCATTATTTCCATTATATGGAAAAATATTCTCAAAAAATGATGCATCTCTTGATTCAATAAATGTATTAACATGAATATCGTTAATTTCAGATTTATGAACAAGAAAGCGATAAGCACTGCTGTTATTTGCATAACCAATGAAAACACAGTCAATTGTTTTTGGTCCTATCTTAACCTTTTTAGGTTTAGGAACCATTACCTTTGCTAGACACCCCCACACTCTTAAGTATTTGTAGCAAGGTCTATGACCTTTCCATAATTCATAAGGTGTTTTGTGAGTTTTCTTATGAGGCACTTTGTTAAGAATATAATTGGCAGAAAGCAAAGCTTCCCCCCATAAATTCTGTGGTGCTCCAGAACTGTTCAACATAGCATTCAACATTTCTTTTAATGTTCGGTTCTTGCGTTCAGCAATACCGTTAGATTGAGGTGAATAAGGAGTTGTAGTTTGGTGAATAATACCATGAGTAGAGCAAATCTCTTCAAATGGTGATTCATATTCACCACCTCTATCGCTTCTTATTGCTTTAATCTTTTTGCTAAGTTGATTTTCAACTTCATTTTTATAAAGTTGAAACATTTCTACGGCCTCATCTTTGCTTCTTAGCAAATATACATAACAATATCTTGTGCAATCATCAATAAAGGTTATGAAATATTTTTTCCCACCTCTAGTTTGCACAAACTTTAAGTCACATATGTCAGTGTGAATTAAATCTAGAGGTTCAGTTTTCCTTTCAACTGAGTGAAAGGGTAATCTTGTCATTTTTGATTCCACACAAATTTCACATTTATGTTTTAGATTAATATCAAATTTAGGCAAGAATTCTAAATTAATTAATCTACGCAAAGTATTATAATTAACATGTCCTAATCTAGCATGTCATATGTTTGAAGACTCTAACAAGTAAGCAGAAGAATTAACTTTATTATTATCAATAGATTTCGGTACAACAGTCATAACATTCATCTTAAAGAGCCCATCATTCATGTAGCCCTTTCCTACAAACATATCATTCTTAGTAAGTACAAACTTATCAGACAGAAACACCAACTTAAAGCCATTCTTTCTCAGTAGTGACCCAGAAACTAGATTCTTGCGAATATCTGGCACATGAAGCACTTCATTCAAAGTCAGTTCTTTGCCAGATGTCATTTTCAGTACAATCTTTCCACGTCCTTGAACCTTTGAACTTGAGGAGTTTCCCATAAAGAGTTGATCATCATTTTCTACTGGTTTATAAGTAGAAAACATCGATTTGTTGGAACATATGTGGCGAGTAGCCCCAGTGTCCACGTACCACTCTTTAGGGTTTCCTACCAAATTGCATTCAGATACAACTGCAGAAAGATTAATATCTGAAACATTTTCAGACAACTTTTCCAGTTCTGTCACATTTGTTTTAGGCTTCTGTTCTATCTTGAACTTCTTTGGCTTTTCTCCATAAAACATACTCACGGCAGAAATGGTACTTGTAGATGCCATTTTGTACAATTTTATATATAAAAAAAAAATTTATAGCACAAATTCAAAAATAATTTGTATTCTGAAGTTGGACAACTTTTGTTAAAAATCCAACACAAAAATTATTCTACAATAAAACTTAGGATAATAGCAGAATTACCAAATGTTAATATTCTGTTATTATATTTATTAGTAAATCAAATGAATTAACATGTATAGACAATAACATAATACTTATTATCATGCAATAAACTGTTAACATACAAAAGAACATAACATGCAATTAAACTTACTACACTTTATTGCAGGAAATCAGAACATGCAATATTAAATTTATTGTAGAATTAACTCAAAGCATGCAAGCGAGTGAGTTGAAATTATTGATGTTAACCTTTGTCTGAAGCAATTAACTAAAGAATTCATCAAGTAACTAATGTAAATGATAGCAATTAAGTCTTGCAATCATTTGTTTTCATTTTTTTTTTCCAAGGAAACCAATAAATTATTATATATATATATAATACACATATATATAATTAAACAATATAAACATGTAATTTATATATAATATATAAATCAGTCAACAATAAATTTATTTACAAAATCTGTTAAACCACAAAATCTGTTAACAATTTATTTTGCAAAAAATAATAATTCTATATATGCAAAATACATGTAACAGAGTATGCAAACAATTAATATAATATGCCTGCAATATATATAATAACAGAATAATATCTATTATCATGTAAACAATTTTTTTAGAACATTAACAGATTGAATATTATTACAATTACTGCACTACAACGGAAACTATTTAATTTAACCATGAAAGCAACACTTTTGAGATAAGACATAACATGCAGAACATTATTACATCATGCAATCATTGTAATATGCATGCAGTATGTAATATACAACATATACAGATCATTTCACTTAAACACTTAAAATTATTATTGTTTCCAGAAATACAGTTTCATAAAATAATTTGCATAAAACAATTTTCTGTACCATAATTTATCCGTAATAGATGCAAACACTTACTGCAATCATTGATACAATCATGCAGGTAATTAATATACAAACCATTTATGCGCACAAAATAAAAATGTTGTGAGACCAGTTACTATACCATCCCAACTTGGTAATAAAAATCTCACCGAAAATATGCAGTTTCAATATATCTTTTATAACCACTTACATAACCTTTATTTATTTAATATCCTTTTTTGATTTTAGACATGAACACAACACTTTGTGATGAGGTGCAGTATTTTGCAGAACATGCCGAACATGCAATTTGTTAACATGAAATTTATATATAATAACAGAATATATATAAAACAATTAACATGTAATATAAAATAACAGAATATTATATATTAACATGCAACAAATATTCTGTTAAAATATTATTTCTATAAAATGCTATATCTACAGAAAAGTTATTTTAGAAATTGATTTCTGCACAAATAAAACAATACTATAATTACAGAAAAAATAAATTTGCTTTAAGATTGTTATCTGTAATATATAGTATTATTTAATAATGCATATAAATATAATAATAATAAATTATGCAAATATAAATCCGAGTCCTTTGAATTCACAAAGTCTCCTTAAAGCAAATTTATTCCCTCACAGATGCTAAGGGTTAATTGAATAATTGCTTCCCAAGATAAAACGGATTTCAATTCTTAATTAGTAGCATTACAAAATTAAGAATTCATCGAACGCAAATTCTATGTTATGTACTCGAACTTTACTATTAATAATAATGATGCATGAAAGTGGTGCATGAATACACTTACCCAGAAAACGGGAAAAGATTTGCAGAACGGGAAAACACTGCAGAACGGTGGGAAGGAACAGAATCTGCAGAAACGGGATTCTTGCAGAAACAGAACGGGACTCTGTTTTCAGAACGGAACGGACAGATTGTGGAACGGGAACGGGATCTGTTTTAGAGAACAGAACGGAAAACGGGAATTCTAGAACGGGTTTTCAGAACGGGACGGGACAGAAAAAATTTCTAGAAATGGAAGGGAAATTTTTGTATATATGAAATGCTTTCCCCACACCATTTATTTATAGAAAAAGTTTGCATGTAACCGTCGTCAAAACGACGTAGTTTCACAAACTCGCCCGTCACGACCACGACCCGACCCGAGTCCATGATCCGACCCGAGTCAATTTTCTCATTCAAATCCCATTTCCAACAGTTATCTGCTTAACAACTGTTTTTCTCATTTGGAAAGCTAATTCAACTGATTATGTTCCCTCTTATATTTTTCAATGATGAAAGTTTATCATTATATTTGGAATCTTAATTTTGTCACAACCAAAAGATAGTGTCATTATAACAAGGTATCCTAGTAAAGAGGCCAAAAACTTTGCAATGGAGTGGATAGGATATAGTCTAAACATGACAACTGTTGCTATTAATATGACAACTGATGCTATTAATATAGTCTAAACACTTGAAATATACATTACAATTTAATAGCAACACAGTTGTCATGTTTAGACTATATCATATCTACTCCATTGCAAAGTTTAATACATGTGTTTGGTTATTACATTATCTATCATCTAATTTGGAAGACAAGATGGGGACAGATTGTTAGATGTGTGCATCCTGTTATTGTCCATCAATCTGGATTGAATGTGCTGTAATTTAAATTGATGTATTGATGTAAGCCACTTGCCTAATTTTTTTTATTACAAATTTTAGGAAAAGAACGCACTCCCACAGCAGAAGGATGATCAGCAAGCTGTTGATTCTGTACTGTTAAAATCAATTGAAGGAGTTCCAGACTTAAAAACTTACCTGAGTGCAAGATTTTCCCTTTCGGCAGGCATGGAACCTCATGAGCTTGTCTTCTAGGAGATGTTCTCAGCTAGTTTTATTATGTTTTATATTTGGGACTTGTGACCAAAACAAAATCTGAATGTTGTAATTTCAATTTTACATTTTGTGCAAATGAATAGGTGCGACACCATGCTCTTTTTGATGAAAGATGTGTTTTATGTTATTAAGATTGTTGTTGACTTTCTGGTGAATATTTCACACTTTTCTTTATTCCACTTGACTTAATTTGTGTGTGATGTTTTTGTATATGCTCTGTTGGATGCATACGGTGGAACGAGAATGGTAGTGTGCTAGTTGTTAGTCACGGTCTTTAACCTTTTTCTTCATTGTGCAGCCCCCCTTCCCCCTAAATTAAGGGTTACCCAGTTGAAGCTAGTCTGCTTGATGTAAACAGTTTAATGGATAATGTACACATGCCTAAAGAGTTTAATGTACACATGCCAAGTTCCACTGTAAACTATAACAACGTACAATATCTTTGCTTCATTACAATTCTAAAGGAGTAAAGGAATTCTGATTTCCTTATATTTGGATACTTCATTTCTTACAACATACTAAAACAATGACATAAATATTACTCTATCCCTTTTCAAAAGGAGTGAAGGATCAGTTATTAGCAAAACTGCTTACATCAAACAGCCAGAAAATAACCGCTGTACCATAAACTATTTACATCAAGCAGCCATAAACTGCTTACATATGGCAAAACTGTTTACATCAAGCAGCCATAAAATTCCAGCTAAACGGATAATTTGAGCATTTTGATATACAAGCCTTCTATTATTTAAAGTCACCAAGTTCAATTAGCAAGTAACCAAGTCCACATTCTTGCCTGCAGCTTTCAAGAAGACAGAGGTTGAACCAGCTTTCAAGAAATATGATGCATTCAAAGCCAAAATTCGTGCCTGCAAATATAGCAATCAAAGAACTGTTTACACATTTTTTTATATAAAAAAATGTTTGAACCATGAAAACAAAATTCCAGTAAAGGATGAAATCTTGCAGATGGCACAGTTCTCATTCACAAATGAGGACAGAGTCAAAAAGATACATAAAAGCAAATCCTCCATTTCCTACATACTTCCACTAAATATATTCCTTCCATTTAAAGGATATATTCCTTCCATTTCCTGCATACTTCCACTAAATATAAATACTTCCACTTCAACTTCAACTTCAACATTTTTTTTAAGAAAAAAAACAGAAAGATAATATTTTGGACAGTAACCATATTCATACTAGCCTCATCCCTTGCAGTTTCAGCAGAACAATGTGGGAAACAAGCTGAATGCATAACTAAACCCTCACCACTAAAATGGACCTAATGTATTACCAGCCTGCCTCCCTGCTAGAAAGTATCCAAAAATTCAAAAGCTCAAGAACAACCAATCATGGTAAATCTCATTTTCAGCTTAATCATAGTTATACATTGATGACAGATTGACCGGGTCAGAATTTTTCGTCAATTTATTTCAAATAATTGGGCTGAAGAAAATCCAAAGAGGAGGCTAATGGGCATGAGAAATAAATTTGGGTCAATTTAATACAAGCCCAAATTAAAGTCCAATCTCACAATTGAGGACGATATCATATTAGCATGTGGGCCAAAAATTTCGTTTACACAACATTGGAAGGATTTTTAGATTTTTATAATCCTATTACAATTAGGATTTCTTTTAATTAGATTTCTTTTCCAAATTGATTTTTATTTCCTTATAGAAATTAGGGTTATAGTTTATAAATTCCTATTAGGATTTGGATTGTTTTAATTAGATTTCTTTTCCAAATTGATTTTTATTTCCTTATAGAAATTAGGATTATAGTTTATAAATTCCTATTAGGATTTGGATTGTTTTGAGTAGTATAAATAGAGGTTCAAGTTATGTAATCAAATACATTATTCATTATTCAATATATTTGTGAGGTTATTCTCTTCTTTTGGTTCTTTAAAGAATTCCTAAGTATTTTTCTTAGTTTTTTTCTTTGAGATTCAATTTTGACTTATCATACAACAATTCATAGTTGTGTGTGGCGTCTTCTACCGCATCAATCGTCGATTGTACCGAGATTACCGCTTCAATATAAGCGAGGGGTCAAGGTGTCGTTGGTGTCCATTCAACGCAGAATTCCGAACGCGAGCAATTGTACCAAGATTACCGTCTACATATAGGCGAGGGGTTAAGGTGTTGCAAGCAATTCACCCAACAACTGTGCTAGAAACGATCGGGGCGGCGACCACCTCACGCAAGCGTGCCGTGGAGTCTATCATACATTGGCAGAACCTACTCTCTCTTGAACATCCTCCTATACACACCAAAGTAATATCAATGCCATTTAATTTCCAACGTCATAAATACTCTAAGCAATCATTACACAAAATAACTTAACAATTATAGAGTGTTTATAATGTATAATCAACACAGAAACCACATATGCGAAGGTATACATGTAATCAATGCTCCATATCCAATTGAACAATATAATACTACTACTAAAAGAGTATTCAACTCTCTTGCAGCAATCGCGATTCTAGGGCACGACACGGCTTCCGAATTGAACTCGTGGTTTCAATGAATCGCGATTCTAGGGCAATCGAGTTTCTATGGCTTGGGTTGGCTTTCTCTCTTTCCACAATCGCGATGGCTTCGATTTCTAGGGCAAAGGAGCTATGGCAAAATTCTCTCTCTTCGATTTTGCAGCAATGGATTTCAAAGGGAATGGAATTCTGAGAGAATCGATTTCTATATTTGCTTTCTCTCTCTTCATTTTTTGTCTATGTAATATAACAGAGTGAGGAGAGAGATATATAAAAAGCCGGGTTTTTAAAACAGAATGCTATTTACGGGTAGATGACTTTTTAAGGAGAATGCTCCTGATCGGGGTTGTCATTAAACATACACGCGACGCTTTAAAAAAATCAATTCAAGAAACAAATCTTAAAATGTTCGTTTTGATCATTGAGAGATTACTTTAGAACTGGTTGTCGATGGTCAGAAACCATGATAGAGTTGTATGGCTATGTTTGTTTACAAAAATTATATTTAGGATATGACTATTAATCCCAAATTGTCTTGTTTGTTTTTAAATTTAGACTTGAGATTAATAATCTCAGAATTATAAAATGGCTTAATAGTCTTGACATTATGGCTATGTCTGTTTGCAAGGATTATAATTCATGAGATTATAATCCTAAGCCATTTCATAATTCCTAAACTAATACTCCAAAGTCTAAATTTGAAAACAAACAAGACATTTGAGATTAATAGTCATATATCAAGTGTAATCCTTTCAAACAAGCATAACTTATAATTATAATATCGGAATTATAATATTAGAATTAATAGTCTTGAGATTATAATATTTACAAACAAACATAGCATATGATAATGATTATTTTTATTGTTCTCCCTTAATAATATATAATCCTAATGACATGCGTTGCTTATGCAATTATTACAAGGATATAATAAGAGTTTTATTAATTCTTGGTGATAAAATAAAGAAAAAAAATTAAAAAAAATAAGAGGACAAAATTATTATAAAATAAAACTTATAAGTAGAAGGGAAAAAATATTTGTGACAGTTTCAAAAGAAGGGTTAAAATTCTTCTTCCCTCTATAACAAAAATTATTTTATGTTTACAATAAAAATATAATATATTCATACGCACAAATGAGCAATAATTGAAATTGCACTGTCACATCCACATCTGCATTGGTAATTATGCAATTTTTTAAGATTACGATTGAAAATATGGCTACTTGCACTTTTGTAGCAAGTCCCAAAAGACTTCATATCAATCAAGCGATAGGCAACAAATATTCCTTTTTAAAGAGATACGGTGAATGGTCTTTTAGACTTCTTTTTAACTCGAAAAACTAGTAAATCTATTAAATTATTGGAGCATTCACAATAATTTCTCTGATAAAATCTCTATCTTCAACTTTAAAAAATACATCAGTAAATTATTATTCAACAATTTCTTTATTTTATTTAATTCTCTATTTCAATCTCTATATAAAATTTTACTCCTCATGATCTATGTATGTAAAATGACATTTCACATCCTCATTTAAGTAGACAACTCATCAATCATTATCCAACTAATTATCATTTTTAAATTATAAAATTAATATTGACTTAGTTTTTTTTAAATTAATTTCAAACGTATTCAAATTTAAAATTGATATAAATTTATTTAATTCATGTCAATATAATTATAAAAATTATAAAAGTACTATTAATTATAAATTTTAATATTTTCAAATTTTAAATGAAGCATATTAAATTTAAATTTAAAATTAAAAATATCACAAATTAACTTTTTAAAAGTTAATATTGATCTTATGTACATTTGCATTTACAATCCATTTAATATCCACTCCATAAATTACTTAAAATTTAAAATAAAATAAAAGTTATTTTACAGTGGAATACAATTGATAAATTATACTCTTTTATAAATTACAAGATTATTATTAATTTTTATAAGTCACTTTGATGCATTCTCAAACTTAATAATTTTGCTAAGAATTATAAAAATAATAAATTTTATAAGTAGTATTATTTTTTTTCTAAATAAGTTATAATATGTATTGATTAAATTTATATTAATTTTAAATTTAAAAATATCACATACTTACTTTAAAAAAAGATTAATAAATTAATAGCTATTTTATAATTAAAAACAAGATATTGTAGTTACAACAATCAAAATATGATTTGACTATTAAAACTTTCAAATTTTAACTTTTAAATTTTAAATTTTAAATTTCAATATTTAAAGAATAAATATAAGGAACCTGTTGAATACATAGTAAAAAAAATTGAATCTCTATCTTGCAGAATGAGTCAATATCATTATAGAATCTATTATATATACTAAATCACAGTACATGACACAATAAATTGACATATGTCATTCTACAAAAGTGACACATGTCCATCTTAATTAATGCTTTTTATTGCCCTTGACAAAAATACCATTGATAATTACTTTGATATATATATATATATGCCGATCACCTTATTTTATGGATATTATCAACAATCACGTTATTTTAGGATCCATTAATTAATAACTCTCTTAGGCAACAACTAGAGTGAATCAATTTAAACACGATAGGGTCAACTTGCTTTTTATGAAAAATTAGTTTTAATTATTTGAAAAGTAAATTTCCTTTAATATTAGACTTTTATTTATTTTACCTACTTTTCATAGTTCCATGCAATTAAAAATTATTTCCATATTCATTTTAAAACTTCAATCTATTAGCTTCCAAAAATTCTTCCAATTATTTGAACCATGCTAATTGATTCTAAAGATATGAAAATTTATTTGCTTAACCAATTTATGGAAAACTCAATCAATTTATAATTCATGTGAATATTTATTTTTATCTTTAAAATAATAATTTTGTAGTAACTGATATTTTTTAAAATAGTTCAAGAAATCAACTATTACATTATCAAATTAATTTACATGAATTGAGATTGTAATTTTCACTAATCGATTAATAAAAGAATCTAAACTAGGTTTTTTTTATGGGATACTAGAAGTATAATTAATTTTGTCTTGAAACTTGAAATTGGTTTAATTATTTTATTAAAATGGAATGAACAATTTATGTGAGTTCATATGAGACTGTGCAGATGTGGTAAGATTTTGAATGGAATCTATCTATTATTTATTATTTATTACATGTGCCTTTCCCACATTGTAACACATGTTCTATATAATTAATGTGCATCCCACACTAATTTAATTATATTACAACATAATATTATACCATTTATAATTATATTACAACATAATATTATATTATTTAAAACATTTAAAATAATTATATCCTAAAATTACTACTTTTTTAATATTATACCATTCATAATTATACCATACATTATATCATACATGTATGGTATAATATTATAATACACGTATATAACAAAATAACTACATATCTAAACTGTGCGGATATTATCATTACTAATTTAATTATATTATAGCATAATATTATACCATTTATAATTATATTACAACATAATATTATACAGTTTAAAACATTTAAAATAATATTAAAATAACAAATAATATCAATCATAACTTACTATATTTATTTTATAATCTCATAAATCACTATTTTCTCAATCTAAACGGTTTTTATATTATTATTATTTTGATTTTGTAATCTCCTAAATCACTACAAAATCTAAATTGTTCTGATAATGTTAACTATTCTAATATTATCATTACTAAATTAATTATTAACTTTTAAAATCACAACTTTTTTAATTCCAAAATAATATTTTAAATTTATAATCCACTAAAAATCACTACAAATCTAAATTATTTTGGTAATGTCAACTGTTCTGATATTATCACTTCTAATTTAATTATTATCTCCTAAAAACACTATTTTTTAATCCCAAATTAATATTTTGATTTTATAATCTCTTAAATTACTACAAATCTAAATTATTCTGATAATGTTAATTGTTCTAATATTAGCATTACTAAATTAATTATTATCTCCTACAATCGCTACTTTTTTAAGCCCAAATTAATATTTTGAATTTATAATCCACTAAATCACTACAAATTTAAATTTTTTTAGTAATGACAACTATTTTGATATTATCCTTTTTAATTTAATTATTATATCCTAAAATCACTATTTTTTAATCCCAAATTAATATTTATTTTTTATAATCCCCTAAAATCCACTACTTTTCTAAACTGTTACTAATTTAATTATGTTAAAACATAATTATTGTATCCTAAAATAATTACTTTTCTAATATTATAACATTTATAATTATATCATTCATTATATCATACGTATATGGTATAATATTATAATACACGTATATAATAAAATCACTAAACTGTACAGATATTATCATTACTAATTTAATTATATTACAACATAATATTATACCATTTATAATTATATTACAAAATAATATTATACAATTAAAACATTTAAAACAAAATTAAAATAACAAATAATATAAATCATAAGTTACTATGTTGATTTTATAATCCACTAAATCTCTACTTTTTCAATCTAAACGATTTTTATATTATCATAACGTAATTATTATCTTCTAAAATCATTACTTTTTAATCCTACATTATTATTTTAATTTTATAATCCCCTCAATCAATATACATCTAAACTGTTCTAATAATGTTAACTGTTCTAATATTATCATTACTAAATTAATTATTATCTACTAAAATCACTACTTTTTTTAATCCCAAATTAATATATTAAATGTATAACCCTCTAAATCACTACAAATCTAAACTATTTTGGTAATGTAAACTGTTCTGATAATATACTTTCTAATTTAATTATTATCTCCAAAAATCTCTACTTTATGATATTATCATTACTGAGCTATTATCATTACTCTCCGTTATTTATTCAAATTTTCTTATCAAATATGCGATCAATCCCTTTGCAGCAATTGTTGATATCACATATCCTAATTTATTGAAAAAATTTGATAATGGCTTTTATTTCAAAGACTAAGTCATTATTGCTCCTACACTTGATGCTATAAATAAGGTGAACGAATATGTGATGTATTTATGATCAGGTGATGAAATACCATATCTAAGATGTCCTATGTAAGGTTGATGAAAACTCAAACAGCTATGAAGGCATTTACACCCTATAATTTTTTAATAGCATTACATCTTCTGGAATGTCAAACCACAAGATAACGTTGAAGATTGGGGTTCCTATAATGTTGCTCTGAAATATATATCAGTGATTTGGTTTGTGCAATGTCACGAGATTAATAGTAACTCAATTGCGAAAACATCTGATAGAAGCAAAAGTAATTTCAGTTAGCAATTTTGGACACAAAGTTTTCATACCTCGCTTGGTCTTAACACCGTCAATCATTAGATTACTTTTTAAATTCCAACAAAGACAATTTCCTTTGGTTGTTTTCTTTTTCATGACAATTAATAAGAGTCAGAGGAAATCTCTCTCACATGTTGGACTGTATCTGTCACGTCCAATTTTTAGCCATGATCAATTGTATGTAGTAGTATCAAGAGTTACAAACAAGAGTGGAGTAAAAATACTAATCTGTGACAAAGATGGAAAAACATACAATACTACAAAGAATGTAGTTTTTCAGAAAGTTTTTCACAATTTAATGTATAAAGGTTTGACTGTTTCCGGCTATTATCTTTTTGCTGCTCATTATTAGTGTAAACCCTGATTATTTTATTATTATATCTCATGAAATTTTTACTATAATCTATTTTGAATCTTTTTAGGTAAATCTATGATTTGCATTTACAAAGCCATCTCGATCGAGGTTTGTCTTTTACTTTTTGGATGATAGTATTTAAAATTCTATTCAAGTCCATTTCATGTGTGTTTTACTCTAATTCTTTTCATTTTTATTTAATATAGGAGCTTTTTATGTTCTGTTAGTTTTCAATCCGACAAACACATGAATTTTTAGCTAAGTGTGAGACTTTTTTTTTTATCTTGGGCAATACTATTTCCTATAAAAGAGTTGTGGAAAGATAATTATTTATTTGGTTGATAGTTTATGCAATGTTGAAATCAACTATTAAGTATGTCTAAATTCTTATATTTCACTATTGTCCAGATTCCTGTCGCAAATATTTATAAGATTGCAACGACTGTTAAAAAGAACATTTAAGTGCTAATTTTTGTTTGTGTGAATATATTGCACATTCAACAAATATAACTGGATTGAAGACCTAAATTGGAAGAAGCTTAACTGTGATAATTCTGGTACCTATGGTTCAATGGTAATGTGGCAATGAATTTGGTGTATGCAGTTCTTGGCAGAGTTAAATTTTTGTTGGCATGCTTCTTGCATTATTTCAGGTGCATCATGGATTTTATTCTGCTTAGCACAACAAAATTTTGCGCCCTACAATTCTAAATACTGTTTAAAGTGCAAAGGAGCTATATGAATAAGTACCTTCAGATTATGGGACAGTGCATTCAATGGGAGGGGCTATGGCTTCATTTTGTGGACTATATCCCACGATGTTTATATTTATGGCTTCTTCATTTATTGCATTCTATTATATGGATTGTGGCTTTGCATGATTTGTTAAGTACTAGCATTCGGTAAATCATTTTCATCATCATTAATATATTTTTTTGTATTATGGTAATACTGTGAGTGCCTATACAATTGTCAAAAATTGATAAAAAAAAACTAATGAGGTAATGTATTCGTTCTTTAACTATAACATTGTGTTGTGTATGACACGGTGCTATATTGTTATATTTTTGGACATGGTGTTTGTTTGACATGAAGATTCAACATAATTATTAATTCTCGTGTTTTTCAGTTTTCACATGTAACATGTGCTTTCCCTTCATGTCTGAGGACCGAAACTGAGACATTCTTTCGCTGTTTTCCCTTTCGTTTGGATGTTTGAATTCTAGTGCAAGTAAGCGTATACGAGACATGGACTCTTCAAAATGTATCAAGTACACGTGTCAGATATTTGAGGCTTGGTGAGGTTTGTGTAATGTGTAACAGACTTAAAATATACCACTAGCAATCATATCAATATAACAATTCGATGACATTGTGCATGACACTTTCAAAATATTTGTTAGTGCTTTAGAATGAAAGAGTTACCCATTTTTAACCATATTGGTTACATTATAAATATTTTTATCAAGACATTAATATATATATATATATATATATATACACACACACACACACACACACACACACGAAACTGTTATGTAATGTTCTGGGGTTTAGTGATTAGATTAATTATATATTTGGATATGTATTTGCACATAAAATTTTTATGCAACACTATATAACATATGCTATTAAAATCTGATAATCGCACAACAATCAACCATCTTCTTATTATATTTTAATTTATTAATTGCATGTATAAATTTATTATTAACAAAATGAATAATCCAGCCGCAAAGTGCGAGTTTGTATATAGTATAGATAGAAATAAGAAACTATCATGAATACTCGTAGAATGAGTCAATATTTATCCTGTATAATGAATCAATATCATTATAGAATATAGATAAAAATAAGGAAACTATTGTGAATACTCGTAGAATGAGTCAATATCTCTATCCTGCATAATGAGTCAATATCTCTATCTTGCATAATGAGTCAATATCACTACAGAGTAAGGATAAGGATAAGGATAAAGATAAAGATAAAGACACTATTGTATGCTCTTACATGGAATATTATTAATCTTTTTTACAAAAGGAATTTATTTTTGGGATATAAAATTAAAAAACATAATATTTTAAACTTCACATTATAATTTATTATCATGCCATCTTATTAAAATTAATAATTTATTATTTTAATGGTGTGCATAAAAGAAAAATATGTCTTCATATTTATATTTTTTACATCTTGACAACATAAATGTTACTCTGTCCCAAAATTTTAGCTTATGTTATTGAGTTTTACGTCTAAATCCGTCTAATTGTGACGAGAAAAAACTTATTTTATTTTCTATTTGTTAAAAAGTTCATAACAATAGAATTTTAAATAAAAAATTACTTTCTCATGAATAAAGTATAATTTGCACACATATTAAAAAAAGTAAAAATAGAAGAAATAGAGTAAAAAAAATTCAAATTTATCCTTAATGTTCAGATTATATAAAATGATAAATATTTTTATTTTTTTTATATTAATGCACATATTTATTTATTATTTTATATATTTTATCTCATCTTTTGAGAATAAAAAAATTTATATATTTAATTATTATTTTGAAATCATTTTGAAGATGGAGGGCTTTATGTCTTATTTTTCGTCCTTTATAAAACCAACACGGTAACTTCTGTAACATAGTGAAGAAACCCACTCCTCTCTTTCTGAAGAAACCAACTCCTCTCCTGGCTACTGCCACTAAATAATCGAAAATATCGAAGGATTATTTAATTCAATAAACTAATTTATCATTTAATTTTAGAAAACAAATCAAACATGGTAAGTGCAAAGATTTGTGCAAAGATTTGTGACTCAGAAAGGAAACGTTACCATTTTTGTAGCCTGTTCATAAGATATAAGAATTTCCACAACCATATTACATCACCATAATCCCTAACAAGCTTTTGATCTCTGCTCAGAAAATCCGAAAAACATGATCGGCAAAGGAGTTAGGAGGAAGAGATCAAGAAAAAAGGCGCCACCAATTGAAAGAGAATCATCAGATCTTCCGGGCGAGGTTGTTTATCAAATTCTGTCAAAATTACCGGTGAAATCGTTATTGCGATTCAGGTCTGTTTCGAAACCATGGCGTGATGTGATCTCCGAACTCAATTTTGGTAAATTTCATCTCACTGAAACCGCTAATTTTGATCGTCAAAAGCTTTTTATTTCGATCAGTTCTTGTTCTTTTTACTCGATTGATTATGAATCTGATTCTTGTGAAATTGAGAGGTTGTGTTTTCCAGTGAAGAAATATCGAGATGCTTGTGTTTTTGGTTCATGTAATGGTTTGGTGTTACTGGGTCATCAGGGTGATAATATGTTGGTATTGTGGAATCCCTCAATTAGAGTTCACAAGAAATTTCCCTGCCCTAATTTTGAAGATGCTGGAATACTCACTGGGCTTTGTTATGATTGTTTTACGGATGATTACAAGGTGGTGTTTAGTATGTCCGAAGACAATAATAGAATTGGGGTTTTTTCTATTAGAACTGATGAGTATGTGGAAATTGAAGATTTTCCTTATTTGATTAAGAGTGATCTGAATGGTGTAGCTCTGAATGGTGTAACTTTGAATGGTGTTCTACATTGGGTTGGGATACTAAAGGACGATCCTTTTGCACGTCAAATCGTATACCTTGATATGAGGGAAATGAAGATCAAAGAGGTACTGTTACCAAAGTATTGGAGCCATGACTTTAGTTTGTTTGCAATGGGAGGATGCCTTTGTGCGTACTACCATAGCCATAACACAAACACTGTGATAGTTTGGAAGATGAAGGAATATGGTGTGAAGGAATCTTGGACATGGTTTAGTATCTATTTTCCAGTTGAATTTCCGGAGGCAGAATTCTTCAATTCCAACTCCAAATTATGGTTTACAAAGGAAGGTGAATTCATCACCGCGATCGGGAAAAATCAAGTAGTCATTTACAACAATAAGGAAAATAACTTTATAACCTTCCCCATCTCAAGAAATTTTAGATCCCAAGAGGGTTTCATTGCGATGACATTTCAAGATAGTTTAGTTTTACCAGTTCGTGAAAACACAAGGGCAAGGAGGCACTTTGCACAGTCTTGATGAGGTAAATTTGTTAACTTGTATGTCTAATTGTCTATAAGTTCTGGTCTGAACTCCTTCAACTTCATCTTCTTTGATATTGTTTCAGTGTAGGTGTATGCTCATTTTAGGCTGATATGCATGTGAATCTATTTTTGGCCTGGAGAAGCTTTTTCTTTTTGTAGCATACTAATGCAGGACAGAATTAATGGAAAAAAAACTTGGATTTAAACTCCACGTTTAAATAACTAGGATCTTTAAGTGTATCAACTACACGTATCAACACTAAGATGGATAAAATATCTCTACGGTAGGATATCTCTACGATATAAAACAATCAACTTCAATATCAATAATATATGTAGTCTATATGACTTGTTTGGATTATATTACTATTTAAAGAGACACATAACCCTAATATTATTTGGGGAATAATAAAAGTACTAAACAACTAAAATACATTTATTAATAATTCATAATCATTAATTAATGTCTTAAATCCCCACTAATAAATAAAGTACATAAATCACATCGACTATTTTTATATTAAACATTATAAAATCTCCAAATAATAAATATAAAAAATCTCTTTTTTGTTCTTGACTTGAAATCACCATCACTCTCTTTTTGTTGGAGAAAACTCGACCTTGAGTTTTATAATATGATGATAGAATAAGCCATGAACTCCTATGCAACGGAAGAATATTTTGGAATACCTTTGACAACATCATCACGCGATAAGGCTAAACAATTTTTGAAAAGAAAATTGATGAGAGTATCGCTTTTGTATTCAAAGGTATTGAAAAGAAGCTTTCTGGAACAACGAAGTCAACAATGTCAACTTGGATTGGATCAACTTCTTGAATTGTCCTTTATTCGATAAGGAACAACTCAAAAGCAACTTTAGAGTTTTTTACAATTTGTTGCTCATACACAATCTATAGTTCAACTTTTGGAACTTCAAGAATTTCCATGGATACGTCACAACTGTCTGTAGCCCTAAAATTAGAAATATTCTCTTTTTCTTTCTCTTGCTCTGCTTGAATATGTGCCCGCAAGACAATAAGACCTTTTATAGAAGAGATGTATCTTTTATAAAAGAG
Source organism: Panax japonicus (assembly GCA_020205505.1). NCBI lineage: Eukaryota > Viridiplantae > Streptophyta > Magnoliopsida > Apiales > Araliaceae > Panax > Panax japonicus. Next base: position 49,994,933 of record CM035113.1, read on the forward strand.
ATGTTATCTTTTATAGAAGAACATATATAAACCGCTTCATGTGTAGGCTTGTAGCCTTTTGAAGTTATTTTGCTTTAACTCGTTGACATTTCCTTGCTTCAGCTTTTCTTTGTTCATTTTGATATCGACGTTGTAATTTTCCAAGGTAATCTTGTGCATGAACCATATCCTATCTAAGTTCTTCCTGTGTGGGTTTCAAATATTTATGGCCACATGTATTAATAAGGTAGTGTATTCGATCACTTCCACCGTTGAGAAACCAAATATACTCATTTACTTCCGCAAGCAATTCTTTAGTGGCTTGAGACATTGGGTGTTTGGGACAATGAGTTATAAAATAAATAAAATAAAACTTTTTTTTGTTGATAACTTAAGGGCCTAACTGAAAAGAGAATTGAAAACAGGGGCTAAAGTATGAATGCAAAACGTGAAGGGGCTAATTTAAAATGGTAAAAGGGTATAAGTGAAAAGTATATAAACTATGGGCTAAAACTGAAATATTAGATGAAACTATAGGGGAGCAAACTATAATTTTGGTAAAATATTTATAAGTTAGATGTTAGGGTTACCCTTCAATCATATCAGCAACCAAGAGAAAAGAAATGGGGATGCCCAAAGGGAGCAGAAATAGATGAAGACGGTGGTGGCAAGGAGGAGGATGATAAAACACAACAATTTCACTCTTTTACATCTCTTCTTCTTTTTTCTGGTTTCTTTTTTTAGCTGCAGTCATGTCTCTTCCAATGAACAATAACTCAAAAACAGTGAACAATAGTCGCGATGCGGGATGAACAGTAACTACGACGAATGAACAGTGTTTTTAGCGATCTCTCAAGTGTATCAACTTCACGTATCAACACCAAGATAGATAAAATACCTTTGCCGTAAGATACCTCTACGGTATAAAATAATCAATTTCAATATCAATAGTATGTAGTCTAACTATTTAAAAAGACACAACACCCTAATATTACTTGGGGAATAATAAAAGTACTAAACGATTAAAATACCATTATTAATAATTCTTAATAACAAATTAATGTCCTAAATTTCCACTAATAAATAAAATATATAAATTATATCAACTACTTTTATATTAAACATAATAACAACTCCAAATAATAAATATAAAAATTTCTTCTTTGTTCTTAACTTGGAGTCCCCATCACATACAATGCACTTGCTACAAAAAATTGAACTACCACATTTTTGTGTCTAAAAGTTGCATTTTGATAAAATTTATTGAGATGCTTGGGTTAATATCATCAGGTAGGCCAGATTGAGTATTTTCCGGGATCTCAATCTAATTAATTAATAAATATGGGGTATAAATAAAATAAGACAAAAGAAGAGAAACTAATATGATGGCTTCAAAGGGATTGGCCTTCAAAAGCCTTGCGACCAAAGTATTCTATTTTGATTGATTTTATAACTTAAAAAGATACAAGACATTTACATTGTTATACAATTGATTTAATATTTTTAGACATTTAAGATTTTAACATTTAAAATCATCGAAAAGGAAACTCAATAGTTATAGCTGAAAATAAAATAAAATATTGAAATAGGAGATACTCTATGCTTTTCCCACCCTTACAATCATTGTCATTAAGGTTGGGAAGCAAGAAACGCTATTCCTCTTAGGAAAAACTTGATATAAAAAATATATCCTATATTAGACTCCTCATTTAAAAATGATTCAATCTCAAGTTTACTTATTGATCTTTAACTTGTCTTAACTTCTTCGTGTATGTTTTTTCTTGGATAGGTTCTTCAACAACATTCTCTATATCAATTTTATGATAAATTTCTCATTTGAAAACTTGTAGCTTGACAATTTTGTATTTTTCTTGAACTGCTTGGCTGACAATACCTTTCTCTTCAGCTGTTCCAAATGGAAAATTATTGGGAGCCATCTTTGAGTGGTGATATTCTTCACTGACTATTGGGAGCCATCTTTGAGTGCAAGGCGAAAGAAATAGCAGTCTTCATTGTGTTTTGTCTGTACACAAGCAATCAACTAAACGTAGGAAGATATCATTATCGGCAGATAAAAAGGCAACTGAACTATTTTCTAGAATTACTACTCATGTTGGGAATCCAAGGTCTTACGTATCTAATTACTATAGTTTCTTGAGATTCATTTACATTAATGATTTCTAATAACACCTTTGGATCTTTTCTGTTATATATGCTTAATACATTGGAATATTATACTTTTACTATATTGCAATTAATATTCAAATGTGTTTCAGCAGGCCCGCAAGTTAATGCCACATACACTAAAAAAAGTGTTGCAAACAATGTGGGATGGAGGGAGTATGCCATTCTATTTATCTTTTGATCTTGAGCTGTGTGTATATATATGCATGTTAAGGTAATTATTGGCCATCTGCTTTTATAGTTGAATGAGTTGCTTTGGCAATATTTGAAGCAAACTACATGCATTTCCTAAACTTTCTTGTTGCCTTCGAGTCTTTTTACTCGCAATTGTCTTGGGGATTTAAAATTTTAACTGTAGAGGTGCAAGAAAAGAATTTGGGTTGAGAGATTTCTTAATGCTGGTTAATGGTTATATTGAAGGCAGCTATTTGTTGTCATAACCTTTCAGTATAGTTCCGCTGTTGAGATTCCCCTTGCATACAAGCTATATAGTTCTCCCTCTTTCTCAAATTAAATGTTAAGTTTTGACTTCATTTTTATGGTGAAATAGGCTATTTTTAGAATTAATTATTAAGCATATGTAAAAATATTTTAAAATTTAGAAAAAGAATTAAATTTTCATGCATTGTTAGTGTATATACAAGCAGTGTAGGGACATGACACCTCATTAATGAAGTAATTGTGCTGGACATGATTATCTTTATTTTATTGACGTGGTATGATTTTAACACAGTTTTAAATTTGAACTCTTATAAAAATTGGGGTTAATTGTAGTTGAACTCCTTTTGTCCTATAAAGACCGACTCAATTGATTTGAAAAAGTCAAATTAACCACTTTTAGAATTAATAACTAAATATATTTATTTAAAATTTAAAACTCATGAACAATTGGAGTTAATACTTGTACTATATTCTTTGTAAATTTCTTATGATCATAGTTGCTTCCTTTATATATTAGTAAGAAGTGGTAATTTTGATTTTAAAAATGATCAATTTGACCTAAAAAATCAAACTTAAGCCAGCTTTTATGGGATTGAGTATATATATTTTTTTGATTATAATTTTTTCATCTATATTTTAACTTAAATTATACAAAAAATTAACTTAAAAAATGATCAATGTAACTCAAAAAAGTTAAAATTTAATATTTAATTTAGAATGGAGGGAGTAGGAAAATGGATAAATATATGGGTACTCTATTCTCCACCCTGCTTGTCGAAACACAACTCCTGCTATGGTTTAACATTTTTTTTAATTCTTTGGCCTTCCCTGCACGCCCAGTACACACTCCCACCCCCCTACACCACCAACCGGCGTCTTTCTTTTCTTCTTCTAGCACTCAAAATCTAAAAATCTCCAGTGTACAAAGCTTCTACCTTTGCAAGAGAGATATTTTATCTGCTCTCGCCCTTGAATTAATTTGAGAGAGGCCCATTGTAGAAGACAAGCTCAGCCGTCATTGTACAAGAAAACAAGCTCAGCCCTCACTGAGAAAGCACCCACTACGTCTTCTCTCTCCCTTTTTGAGGCGATTTCATGTCAATTTTCTTGAGAAATTGTTCATGAATTGTGTTGGACAATGAATTGAAGAAGAGTTTGATTAATGTGTTTAAGTGGGTTTTTGTTCATCTATGCTTATTTCTTCTGATTCTTCACTTGTATGATTAGACTATTTATTGATGATATTGTCTTCTTGTTGAAATGGGATTGATGATTCTGTTGGGTCTTTATGAAGACTATTTATTGGGTTTTTCTCTGATTTCTTGTCTAATTATGGAGTTGTGTTGTGTTTATTTTCTATATATTAGTATTCATTCTAGAGAAGGTTGGAGGAAATTTGGTGGATTTTTAAGGTTAGATTTGACTATTTCCATTGAAATTGTACACTATCTGTTTGATGGAATGACACAAAGAGGTCTTACATAGTTTAATTAGACAAATTAACATATCTTTGAATTATCCACCCTCTCCGATTTTATTGACCACACTAAAATCATCAGTAGCAAGTTTTAGCTCCTTGTAGGAGTAGACCTTAGCACTGTGGACGCCTGAAAGCTCTGCATTAGCAATAAAAACGATGCACAGTTAGCTTTACAAGCCTAATGAGTCCATTTAACAAAGAAACAGAGAGTACAAGTAAAATATACAATCTATTCCAAAAAATTCAAATATTTTTTCATTATTAGCAATTAGTCAACTTTACCTTCCTCAAGTTCACCAAATCATTTAGTTGGGTCCAATTTCTTACTCCTTACAAATGGAAAACAAGTCATAACGTTATGATACACTGATGCACAGATCTTCAATAACCCCCTTGGAACAGCTACTTCAGATGGGAACTGATTGAAAGCCTCTCAAACTGATACATTGACACTATATGTTATTCAACAGAATTTGAAATTAGATTTCAGAATTTCATTTACATTTCCGTAGTCCGAAGTAGGATTGTTACCGAGCATTAGAACCAATGAAAAATAGGTTAGATAGTGATAAAGAAAAGGTAGAAAAAGAGTTTGAGATGGTGTGGACACATTAAACTAACTTGATAATTGAATGTCACTGACCCAAGGAGATATTTTATGAGTATCTTTTAGTAGTTCATCTTATTAATTGGTATCTTTTATGAGTGTAATCTAATATTGAGCTCATGTTCCTGATTTTGAAATATAGGTTATATATTCTATAACATAGTTTTATTTCTTCATTCAGAAATTTTGAAACTGCAATATTCCACTATTTTCTTACTTGGTAATGTGCATATTTGCTTAACTATGAAGTATGAAATGAAATGTGTATGGCAGAAACTCGTATCTACATTGAAACCTATAATAGAGAAGGAAGACGAAGAAAACAAGAGAAGGAAATGTTCGTGTTATAACAACCAATAGATAAAGTGCAGATAACTTATTTTTCAAACATATCAATTCAAAATGACTATTCGACAGTCCAGGTACACTTTGGCAGCAAGGGAGCTTACGCCTGACAGTGTCACACGGTGCAGTGAAGCTACATAGAAAAACTCTAATGTTCTCTTATTTGTAGTTGCTTGAGCTATTAAGTTTTTGTATCATCATTTTTTAGTTACTTGGGGTATGCCCCTTGTAAACATGTAAATCTTGATTATTGTGTTTATGAAATGAAATCCAATTATTATGTTCATCAATTTAGCTTGACATATATTGTGTTTGTTTGGTAAATATTTAGTGTCTATTGAGAGAAACTACTAAAGATGAAAACAGATTATCAGAATTAGAATACATCCATAAATTTTAGCTGTTTCAGCCCAATACAAAATGCATCTATAATATTGTATTCATCCCAATACACAAATTGATACCATATTTATCCCAATACACAAATTAAGTCTACAATGACAAATCTCTACGATCGTAGAATCATTACTCTACGATGAGTCTACGATCGTAGAGTAATGACTTTAGTCAACATTGGAAGTGCCTTCACCTATAGATCCAAAATTCCACACTGCGCCTAGATTCAAAAGTTCATCTCCCCATACGGATTCCTACAAGTTACAGGATGAACCATCGATGTCAAGAAAGTTCATACATCTGAAAAATGTTCATCAATAAAATAAAAATAATAACAATAAGAATATGAAAGAAAAAAAAGAATCATTACTCACATTCAAGTTAATATTTCCAAAACGACTCTCTTGTGTCTCATGAAAAATAGGCGGTTGATTAATAGTCGTATCAAGCTCAAATTCCTGAAACAAAAGAAGCATAATTCATCATTTTATAAGACAATATTAATCACAAAAAAAGTTATAATATACAGATTGTGTGTGTGTGTGTGTGTATATATATATATATATATATATATATATATATATATATATATATATATATATATATATAACAAAAAGAAAAATCATACCTTCTTCATATTATGTTTCTACCTTTTTTTGTCCCTTCTGTTTAAATTTCTTCGAAACTTGTTCCATCTTATGTAATAACCCAATATTTTCAATAAGAAATTTTGCGAATAATTTTTTATATATATAAAAGTGGGAATATGTGCAAAGTAAAATATATGTATATATGTGATAAATAAAATTATTTATTTGATGAATAATTATAAATAAATTCTTTTAAGAATTATTGATCATTATAGATGATATTCTTCTAATAAATTAATTTTGTAATAAACTATTTATTATTTAATTTCCATGAAAATATAATTATTGTATATATGATATGATTATTATAATATGTATTTTATTATATTAGTTAAGTTAATTATTTTAAATTAATAATGGTATATGTGAAGGTTATGTCAGATATAAATTCAAAACCCTAAGTTTGGATTTTTTAAGGAATGAGAATATTAATATAATATTATTTATATTTCAGTAATATAAACATGCCTGATATGTTTGTAATGTAATTTGTGGGACAGTTATAGAGAAACAGTACAAAGTCCTAGCATTACTGATAAACTATAAGTCAACTATGACTGTAAGATTTGTTAAGTTATGTGTTATGTAGTTAATGACCATTATTATATTTAATGTTAATTAGGTAAATCCTAATTAATATTTAGAAACCCTAATTACTAAATTAGAACCCTAATTGTTAAGTTGTAAACCCTAATTATTAATTTAGCAAGCTTAATGGTAATTAGTAAAGTATGAAGTCTAATTTACAAGTTCTAAGTGATTAGGAAACCTAATTTAATTAGGGAACCCTAATTCACATTTCTAGAAACTAAGATTCCCATTTTGCCCTTATTACACAAATCTAGATTATGAGTAGTAACTTAAGGTTAAAACCCAGGGTTAGAAAAAGGATTGCCACCTTTGCACTAAAAGTAAATACTAAGTGACCAACTTGCCCTTCTTTATTATTTAATAGAGAACTTGTAAAACTTTGCCATTAAATGGTAGTTGGTGTGGTTGTAAACAAACTCAAACTAGCCATGTGCATATAATCAAAATTCTCAGCCATCTTGCTATCCAAGTACATTAGATTCAAAGTATTATATAAGATCAAGGAGAGGAAGTGTGCATAAATGAGCATTTTACTACAAAACTCAACCAAGTCCTCTCAAATTCAAACATCCGAAATTATTCTTGCTAGGACCAGTCCAAATCAAGTCCAAGGCCCCATAAACAGATAAGAAGTCAGATTAAAGGATTTTTTTCATAAGAGGTTTATAAACCTACCCTATAAATTTGATCTTTGAAAAGTACATGTCTATATTTTGATGTTTTGAAGTTTAATATGGGGTATAAGTTGTGAATCAATGATTAGGTGTATTTGGTTAGATCCATAACATCTATAGAGGCTTAGATTGAAGATGTCCGAATCTGGAATTTTTTTTTAGTGTTTGACACGAATGTCAGAGGCTGGTAGATTCATTATGTTGGGTTTTGCTTTTTAAAAGTTAACATGTAGTTGTGTAGTCATCTTCATCTGGAAACTTGATTTCAAAGCAAAGGGAGATTAGTTAGAGATTGAAACGTTTATCATGGTCAACATCGTGACTGAGCTTGAACGATGATTTTCTGGAACCCCAGAAAATCAAATACCAGCGGTCTGAAAACATATTATGCTCTTGATCTGTCAGTGTTTTATTGTTTTGAGATGTATTTGTATCCAACTTTGTGTTGCTAGAGGCTATAGATTCGGGCCTTAAAATACCTTAAATTCATCAATTTATAGAATGTAGTGGATGGTCAAACTTGACCATCCGGTCTGCAATTATGAGAATTTCCAGAAAACATGAAGAACAACTTTCTGAGATAGGTTGACCGGATTGGATCTTTTAATTGTGATGTTGATATATTGATATAATGTTATAGTAATGTTCCTTGTCATGTATACTATAAGTATGAACCATAAAACCACCAAAATAATGCATAAAACTGATATTTTATTAAGCTAGAAAGAGGCACCTCGAACTTCTGGGTTTCTGGGAAAACCCAGAAACGTTATGACAAGAAGTTTGCAAACCCCTATTGTTATATATGTTATATCCGATCATTGATTATCAATATGGTACTATATTATAATTCAGATATATATATTCTGTCCGTTAATTTCTAAATATGGTTATTCAAGTGTCCCCACTTGGATAATTATTGTATTTAATCACATGTTGATATATATATATATATATATATATATATATATATATATACATACATATATATACACACACCTATTGATACCAGTATGTATACGATACTAAAGAGTCGTCTAAGCTATTTGACCAGCTTAGACACAGATTTAGAAATATCGTTGAATATGATAAAACCTTTTTGTATCCAATCAAATTGTTTTGATTTGGATTCCAGACTAAGTATGAATATCCCGATTAAGGAAAAACTTTTATGCGCCCAAGGCGAACAGAGTGAACGATAATATCGTTCTTACATGTAGTATTGATCAATACATGGCCCATGGGATGTACACCCTCGCGCCCGTAAGTTATTACGGTTTGCGGATGAAGTTATGCTAAACCTATTCAAAAATTGAGAACAATGTTCATAGTATGCCACCTTAACCCTATTTATAGTCAGTACGTAGTTTCAAAAATTTGATAGAGAGATGTTATGTTATTATTATCGGTTCAGATTACTTCACAACCATTGATTTATTGTAGAAGGGAAGTGCAAAGAAAACATTTAATCATTTCAGCTAATATTTATAATTGTTATTGCTTGCTGGGCACTCAAATGCTCATCCTTGCTTAAATTAAATGTTTTCAGTTAAGTATGACCAACCAGAGGGCTCTGCCAGGAACAAAGGGAAAGGAAAGCTGTCAGAATAAGTTGTGTTATCTTATGTAATAGCTAGACTTAAATAAGATGATGGTATTATTATCTATCATGTTATGAAATGTTTTAAGGTCGCGTACCTGGGATTTAGACAACTCTGATATGTAAATTAAGTTTGATATTTATGACAATATTATTATTATTCCGCTCAAAGAAATGGTATCGTGAAGCACTAAATTCGGGTTTCATGTACCTGAATTTGGGGGTGTCACATCTTACCTACGTTCATTTTACTAGGAGGACTCCCTTTGCATCAGTTCTTTTTTGGTGTAAGTAATTTTTGACTTTCACTTGGGTCGTCATTTTCATATTCACTCGCGTTTGACTTTTGGGTAGGTTGACTTTTTCACAAACTCCATCCTCCGTATTCCATTCCACCTTTAGTTCAAGAAGTCGATCTACAAGTTGATCACATCTTTGTTTAGTGTCATACGCAATGTCCGCAACGTCGAAAAAAATATTGCACACCTTCTCATATCTCTGCCCCGATTTCGTGTCTTTCCCTAGGTATAAGTGACTTAGCTTTTAGTATATGAGTCGCTTTATGTCTTGCCACATCCTCAAAAATGTATTTCGTGTGGAACGGTAATAAAACCTTCAAAATGCAAGTACCTGAATATAGCTTAAATTAAAATCCCAAAATTCGAAATTATTTAACAGTTACACTTCACATCAAATTCAGAAGAGTCATTTTCCCCTTCACTGACAGCAAACTTTGAGTCCACAATTTTTGGCGATCTTTTTTTTTCCCCCAAAGAAACAAAAGTTGTTTCACTTTGTAATGAAAATTTTATCAGCGATTTGACAACTTTGTGTGGCAAACAGTCCCATCCGCCACATCTGTTTTGCAACTCTTTAAATGGGAATAGTTATAAACCTCGTGGAATGTTTTTCAGGGCATACATGGTAATCCCCAAGGTACATGTGAAGTCAAGAATGAGAGTCGCTGCTATTTCTTTTTCCACTTTACTCCTTAACGCATTATCATAGTGGTCCACAAATTCTTTCAGGGAAGTTTTACCGTTGACAAATCCATCAAAAAAAGCATTCATTTCACTTCTTTGTGTTGTAGACATTCCCGCCAAAAATAATCTTTCACAAAACAAGGAACCCACCGATGCCTTTCATTATACAATCCTTCCAACTAGTCATTGTTCTCAAGATCATAATTTTCTATCATTGCATTCCATTCACATTCAAAATCATCTACACTCAAAGAATCATACGCAACGTTATGTAATGTAAATTTAATTGATTCATAATGCTCATACCCTTTTAAATTTTCAGGAACCTTCTTCATTATATGCCACAAACACCATCGGTGGCGAGTATTGGGAAAAACTATCTCAACTGCATTTTGCATCGCTTTGTCTTGATCAGTGATAATGGCGTGTGGAGCTTTTCTAGACATGGAAGAAAGCCACGTATCAAACAACCAAACAAAAGTATTAGTATCTCCATTCGATATAAAGCCACAACCAAGTAGTATGGATTGTCCATGGTGATTAACTCCAACAAAAGGAGCAAACGACATATCATATTTATTAGTCAAATAGGTGGTGTAAAATGTGATGACATCACCAAACTCCTCATACACAGCTCTAGACCTCGAATCTGCCCAAAATAAATTTTTGATCTGACTTTCCTCATCTGGGTCCATCACATAGAAAAAGTTAGAATCCACTGCTTGAACTTTAGCAAAATAAATTTGAAGTGCACTAGCATCACCCTCAGCAAGCCTTAGCTTTTTAAATTTTCCCATATAATTTTCACTTTTTTTCTTTAAAAAAGGCATTCCATTTTCTTCATACTCAATTCTAAGTAAATTATAACTTTTATTCATTGGTATCCCAGCATTATTGTTTAGCTCTAGTCTCCTCTTTATAAAAGGGGTCACATGCCGATTAAACCTGTGAAAACGAGACTTACTTAGACTTAAACCATGATTATGTGCAAGCTCCAAAGTGGTTATACCCCATTTTTCATCATTCAATAACTTGGCACAAATCTTAGCATTATAACCTGCTTTAAATCGGATGCGGTTTCAGCGTAAATTTTTGAGGTTCTTCTTGGCTCTCCATATTTGATGAACATACAACTGTAACTATTAAAGCACTCCATTTAATTTTTAATATTCCTTTAGTCACTCCAAATCCTGGTGGCCACACTATTTCCTATAGTTATTGTAAAACGTCATCAACATTGTCTAACACCATATGTAATATTGGGCTCTTCACTATTTGATTATTTTGTTTTCCATCTATTCTCTTTCATCATCCCTTTCATTGTTAGACGGGTATCTATGCCAATATCCATATTTTGTAGAGTTTAATATCTATTTCGATTAACAACAATGGTAAAACTGCACACCACTATAAAAACTTGAAAATGAACATTTGTTACAATGTACTTAAGAAAAAGCAGCAATAACAAAGGCTATATGAAAAGATTATCTGTACTTAAGAAAGCAGGGCTCCAAAACTTTTTGTTTTGATAATTAGGAAAAGTTGTGTGACACAATCCACATTGGACGAAAAAATTAAAGAAACAAAACACCAGCGTATAATTTCACATTACATTATACATAGAGGCTATGAAATACTAGATTTTGTAAGGAGAAGGATAGAAACATGTAACCTAGAAACTTGTAACGAGCATCAATTATAAAAAGACTGAATTTTTACCTTTGCCGTTGTCAATCTGAGGATTTGAAGCTGGTATGTTGAGGGCGGCCGGAACTAAACCCTAGAATTGGCCCTTGCCTTTCTTGCAATTTAGTGCGAGAAATAATTCAAAACTTCAATTTTCCAATTCAAAGATACCCATAAAAGGATATGCCAATGAAGGGTTAGAAGAAGAAAAGAAAGGCGGTGGGAGTGGTGTGGTAGGGGGTGGGGAGTAGGAAGGTTGTAGGCCAAAGAATTAAAATAAAATAAAATGTTAAACAAAAGCAGGAGCTGCATTTCGACAAGCAAGGTGGAGAATAGAGGTACCCATAGATTTATCCGTAGGAAAATTGAGCCACTTTATACTTCGGGAAAAAAAGGATTTGGTAAACTGTCGCAATTCTTGAATTTGATTTGCCCAAAGATGACAAACATTGAATTTTTTTGTGATTCTATAATCTTTTCTTTTGTTACGAATATATCACGTGGATAATTTTTACTAATGAATTCATACCATGAATATAAAACCTTTTCTTTCTTTTCTTTTTCTTTTTCTTATTTTTCATTAACGCATGAGCATACGCCATGCGTCATAGTAATGAACTTGAATTTTCAAACTAACCAAGTATAATCCAATTTATAAGAAGTAGGATTGAGTAAGTAACCAAATTGGAACCGAAATCGCACCAAAAATCGCACAAATCGCAACAATTAAAATCGCACCAATTAAAACTGCACCAACGGTTCCGGAGTATGTGACGGTTTTAGGTGGGTTGAAAAACCAAATTTACGGTTTCGGTTTGGTTACTAGTCAAAACCGCACGCATAAAACCGAAACCGCACCAAATAATCATCATGTTTTCTCAAATTTGCTACAGTATAAATTTAATTTCTCTGTATATCAAAAATATTCTCTCATTTTATTTTAGAAAGACATATATAAGTGTTTAATGGAAAAATAAATAGTATCAATTATGTTGCAAATCAAGAGTGGGGATATGTCTAAACAAATGTGATCAACATAGTCATAAGTTAACCATTATTGTGCTGTCTAGATCTATTTTGCTAAATTAGTTCTGCTTGTGTTCACTAATAATACGTTGCGTAAATGATTTTGTCTAACATTTAGGGTTTATTATTTCTATTTGTTTGGGAAACGAAAACAAAACCCAAATGCAAAACCAAACCACCACAAATTTCAAAATCGACTGCACCAATCACACAATGGCTTTCATTGTGCTGGTTTTGTTTTTTAAACCGCACCTAATCGATTTTGTGTGCGGTTTGAGTTTCAAACTGCACCAAACCGCACTATACTCACCCTTAATAATAAGAGTAACACTACATTGGTCAAAACGTTTATTACGTGGTAAAATATGATATGTTATAGTCCCTCCGTCACTGAATGACTAACATATAAAATACATAAAATGAAAGTTAAATATGTTATTTAGTGGGGTCTATTAATATAAAAAAATAAAAGTACTTATAACTTTCACTACAAGAAAAAGGTCTATCAGCGACCAATTATATTAGCGACCGGATATCCGGTCGCTGATATTCCTACTAGCGACCGACATCAGCGACTAATATATAATCCAGTCGCTAAGTTATATCAGCGACCGCTTGTGGTCGCTGATCGGTCGCTAGAACAAATTTCCCACCTAAAATTTGGCAGGAAATGTTGGCGCGTAGGTTTTTTGCGACCACTTATAATCAGCAACCGCATGCGGTCGCTGATAAGTCCATGTCATTAAATGTTAGCGACCGCATGCGGTCGCGAATAGCGATCGCTGATCAAACTAAATGAAATCAGTATCAGTTATTCGCTCGACATAGAACAGAGAAGGAAAAAGAAAAGAGAGAGGTCCGAAATAGAGAGAAGAGGGAGAAAGGGGGGATAGGAGAAGGAGAAGAAGGAGGCTAACGCCACCGGTCGCCACTAGCTGCCTCCAGCCGCCACTAGCCACCACCAGCCGCCAACGCCTTGTCCACTCCACCACTGCCTCGCTATCGGAGCTACTCCTCTCCCTTTTTTTTAGGTTAATTGCAGTAGTAGTTTTATCTTAAAGGGTATTGGGTGATTTGAATTATTTTACACTGAATTTATGTACAAGGGTTTTTGAGTTGTGTTTAGATAGGAAATGTCGTCACAGAGAAACAACAGTTGAGTTGTAGTTCAGGAAAAATGTAGTTCACCTTGTTATATGATATATGCCTCCAAAGCTAGAGTTAGATGATTACACAACTCAAAATCATTGAGATATCTCAGCTTAAATTTTCAATTTGTACATTCCCCAACACAACCAACCAAAAAATTAGAGAAATCGACAACCTTAAAACTGAATATAGGGAATGCAAGTCCACATATTTTATACAAACTCAAGCACAAATAGGGAATTCATCTATATGGGTTTAGATAGTAGAAAATTGAAAGTGCTAAAATCATAATTTTAAGCTGGTTTATAAATTGAATATTTAAATTATTCATCTTGATCGGAATTGAAGAAGTATCAATTTAAATGCTTCAAAAAGTCTACCTCAAATTATGCACTCTGTGCAAGCAAAAGACAATATTAGAGAAATTTGGGTACCTTGAAATTGAATCAGGGGAAGCCAAATCTCGACCCACACCAGTTGTTTTCCGATGCAGTCAAAACAGTAGGTAGAGGCGAAGACAAAACCACAAAACCCCCATACGTGCCAATAATAATTTGGCTAAAAACTTTTTAGCTGACATATTTTGCTAAAAACGTTTTAGCTACATGACATATACACATACATCTTTAATTATTATACGGAGTCTATATTCTTACTCAATGGCAAAGGACCACCTCCTTTATAATATGGAGACTATAATATTTTTCTAATTTTCACTAAGCAATGCAATGAAAGGCTATCTCTATATTTCAAGTAGTTGTTTCCCTATGTTTTACATACTATTTGAAATAACAAATCATGTAAAATATTGATCAAATTGACGGGGGTATATATTTGTAGGCTCGTAATGTGTTATATAGGGAATTTGTATATTTGTAGTCTCTTCAATATTTGTATATAGGGAATTTATATATTTCTCTTTGTTTGTGTCCTGGGTGCCTAGAAATGACCATATATACAAGTCGTCGTGCATGTGGCTAGTCCATATTATAGGGGAGACTCTGGAGAATTTTTTTTGTTGGTCGGGTAGTTGCGAATATTTATAATATTAACGAGCTAATCATATGCTTACAAGTATGCTCAAGGAGTATTCTTACAAGTATGCTTAAATGTTAATCATATGCATGCTTACAAGTATGCTCAAGTCATATGGTTGCAAGTATGCTTAAGTCATATGTTAACATTTATAATCATGTCTGTAATAGGTACCGTGGAATCATGGACCTCTATTCAGACCGTAGTTGGATGGCACGACGAAAGTCATGTGCCTAGATAGGTGCTACAGCTGAATTTAGAACTGGTTGCCAAGTGTTTTTGGAGTATGCGTATAGTCACCCAGAATGTATGAATGGTAAGTCACAGATACGATGTCCATGTTTGAAGTGTAAGAATGTAAATTATATGGACATAGACATGGTAAACTATCATTTACTTGTTTCTAGGTTCATGAAAAATTACGAAGAATGCTGGTGGGCACATGGGCAGAGAAGAGATGGTGGCATCACAGAAGTACACAATTCGGGCAGTAGTACTCATCGAATGAATGAAATGGTTCATGATATTGTAGGGCCAGATTTTGATTGGGAACAAGGCAGAGAGCAACCTATTAATTCTGATGCCAAAGACTTCTTTAAGTTGTTAGACGAGGGTAGCGAGCCATTGTGGCATGGTTGTACCAAACACAGTACATTGTTTGCAGTGGCGACATTACTTAACATCAAGGATGCATCACCAAACATGAGCCACGAGTGTTTTGAGCGCCTTGAAGGCCAAAGAGTATGTTGGCTTGATGGTGAGAAATTACCTAGTAACTATTACTTTTGTAAGAAACATAGTGAAGAAGTTGGGTCTTTGGATACAAAAAGAGGGCATGTCAAACAATTGCATGTATTTTGTTAGAAAAATGAACAGATGACAAGGTGCACGTGTTGCCAGTCAGATCGAGATTCCTCTTCATATTGATTAGGGAATTGTATATTTTCTCTTTGTTTGTGTTCCTTGGGAGCCTAGAAATGACCATACTATGACATGATGTCGTGATGTGGCTATTTAGTCCATAGTATAGGGGGAGACTTTGGAGAATTTTTTTGTTGGTCGAGTGTTGCGAATATTTATAATATTAACGAGTAATCATTATGTTACAAGTCTGTCAAGGAGCATTTCTACAAAGTATGCTTAAATGTTCATCATATGCATTGCTTACAAGTGCTCAGTCATATGGTTGCAAGTATGCTTAAGTCATATGTTAACATTTATAATCATGTCTGTAATAGGTACCGTGGAATCATGGACCTCTATTCAGACCGTAGTTGTATGGCACGACGAAAGTCATGTGCCTAGATAGGTGCTACAACTGAATTTAGAACTGGTTGCCAAGTGTTTTTGGAGTATGCGTATAGTCACCCAGAATGTATGAATGGTAAGTCGCAGATACGATGTCCATGTTTGAAGTGTAAGAATGTAAATTATATGGACATAGACATGGTAAACTATCATTTACTTATTTATGGGTTCATGAAAAATTACGAAGAATGCTGGTGGGCACATGGGCAGAGAAGAGATGGTGGCATCACAGAAGTACACAATTCGGGCAGTAGTACTCATCGAATGAATGAAATGGTTCAAGATATTGCAGGGCCAGATTTTGATTGGGAACAAGGCAGAGAACAACCTATTAATTCTGATGCCAAAGAATTTTTTAAGTTGTTAGACGAGGGTAGCGAGCCATTGTGGCATGGTTGTACCAAACACAGTACATTGTCTGCAGTGGCGACATTACTTAACATCAAGGCTGATCACAACATGAGTCATGAGTGTTTTGAGTCGCTCTTGAAGGACATTAAGAGTATGTTGCCTGATGGTGAGAAATTACCTAGTAACTATTACTTTTGTAAGAAAATGGTGAAGAAGTTGGGTCTTGAATACCAAAAGATCGATGCATGTCCCAACAATTGCATGTTATTTTATAAGGAAAATGAACAGATAACAAGGTGCACGTTGTGCAGTCATGATCGGTTTAGGCCTAATAAAGAGGGTGTGACTACAAAAAAAATTAAGTATACCGTTTAAGATTCTAAGGTATTTTCCAATAACACATCGGCTAAAAAGATTATACATGTCTTCAAGAATAACTGAACATATGAGTTGGAATGCGAAATCTCCAGCTAAAGATGGAGAACTAAATCATTCCGCAGATAGGCAGGCTTGGAAATATTTCAACTTAGCACATCCTGGGTTTGCATTGGAACCTAGAAATGCGAGGCTTGGATTATCCACCTATGGTTTCAATCCGTTTGGCCACTCAGCTGTTCCGTATTCATGTTGGCCTGTGATTGTTACTTCGTACAACTTCCTCCTTGAAAGTTTATGAAACAGCCATACTTGTTTCTTTCACTCGTGGTTCCTGGTCTTAAGAGTCCTGGAAAGAACTTAGATGTTTACTTGATACCTCTTATAGACGAGTTGAAGGTATTGTGGGAGGATGGAGTACAGACTTGGGATGTTGCAACGAAAACAAATTTCAACCTTAGGGCAGCGGTTATGTGGACTATACGTGACTTCCAAGCTTATGGTATGTTAGCTGGATGGAGTACACATGGGAAGTTGACTTGTCCGTATTGTATGGAGCATACAAAGTCGTTTAATCTATCAAAAGGTCAAAAGCCTAGTTGGTTTAATTGTCATCGTCGGTTCTTGCTGGTAGATCACCCATTTCGAACAAATAGAGAACACTTTAGGAAAGGGAAAGTAGACAATGATATGCCTGCACCGCGATTGTCGGGAATGGAGATGTGAGATCCTGTGATGAGATTGCCGGTTATCCTATTTGGTAAGATTGATACCACAAACATAATCAATGGGTTTGGCAAATCTTATAACTGGGTTCGGAGAAGCATCTTTTGGGAACTGCCTTATTAGTCTACAAATTTGATTCATCATAATCTAGATGTGATGCATATTGAGAAGAATGTGTTTGACAATGTGTTTAACACCGTGATGAATGTTACGGGGAAAACAAAAGATAACGATAATGCATGTTTGGACATGAAAGATATTTGTAAGCATCCTGGATTAGAAATTTATGAATCTCCTAATGGTAAGATTGTCAAACCGCATGCAAGGTACACATTGTCCAAAAAGTAAGTTGAAGATATGTGCACATGGGTTAAGTCTCTGAAACTACCAGATGGATATGCGTCAAACATTGCAAGGTGTGTTACGGGTGGGAAATTACAAGGGATGAAGAGTCATGACTGTCATGTGTTCATGGAGAGACTCATGCCTATAGCATTTCAGGATCTGCTTGATAAACCAATATAGGATGCTTTGACGTATCTTAGTCGTTTCTTCAAAGACTTATGTTTAAAATCATTAAATGAGAAGGACATATCTATACTTGAGAAGAACATCATAGAGATCACGTATAAACTGGAAAAATATTCCCACCTGGTTTTTTTGACTCCATGGAGCATTTGCAAATCCATCTTCCCTATGAAGCTCGTGTTGGGGGTCCAGTTCAATATAGATGGATGTACCCTTTTGAGAGGGTGATGGGAAACCTTAAGAGGAACGTGAAGAATAGAGCTTATGTCGAGGGGTCGATATGTGAGGCATACAGTTTCGATGAGATATCTACGTTTATCTTATACTATTTTCTGGACGAAGTCTTGACAAAGGCCAATCTAGTATCGAGACATGATGATGGGGGAAATGTTGAACAAAATGGTCGGCTCTCTGTACTTGGTCTATCGGGCTGCGCTTATGGAAAAGGGAATCTCATATTCGTCTCTGAGCAAGAGTTACAAGCTGCACATACTTACATTCTTCTCAATTGTGAGGAGATTGATGAATTTGTGAGGTACACATGTAAACTTGATAATTTATCTTTTAAGTTGAAAATTAATTATTCCAATATGTTAATGTTTATAACATGGTATAGAATGTACGATGACGAGTTAAAAGTGAAGCATCCCTGCATAATTGATAAAGAAATTCAAATCAATCGTGATAAAAAATTTGCACTTTGTCTAAAGGACAAAGTAAGTTCAATTTCTTAAGCACGACATATATATATATATATATATATATATATATATATATATATATATACACTCCATGTTAACTATGATTTTATTTAATAAGATGGAGTTTTTGTAGGCTTTGTGTGATAGCCCCGAATCCGGGCCCAGAATCACCGCGGACTCGGTACGCTATTTCTATAACTATTTGCGGAAGATATAAACATAAATTGTTTATACAATACATTACACACTATTCCCCAAGGTCGAGTAACCTTAACTTATACACAATTCATAAACTTTCTAACATATAACACATTTATCAAACTATACTATTACAAGATAGCCGCACTTTATATCCCAAGCTGAACTTGGCCTTAACATTTTCCTGTATCTGAACGCATTCGCCTTATCTGCAATGTTTTATCATGATATAGCAAGGGTGAGCATGAAAGTTGCCCATCAAGTTTATATACAACAGTATAACGATATATCATGATTGAAGAGTATGAATAATGAGCTTGCTATAATTCATCAATATAATTTAGAAGTAGCACAGACAAATTTTTGACTGAACAAGTTTTAAACATGAACAAACATTTCTGAACCAACTGGTAATGAAGGTGATCAGCCTTTCATACCTGACTTATACATGCAAGATGTACAGAGTACAATTTTCACGGCAATCAGCAATGATTAACCATAAGCTTGAATAAAATACTCTTATTAGAGTTAAGTACAAAGAAACTTGCCTAAACCGTTGATTACCGCAACACAATTTATATCGCTTTACCCGAAAACCTAATATTAGTAATATAGATCTCCAATATTAGAATAATATCATCACAATATAATACTGTTATATATATATATATATATATATATATATATATATATATATATATATATATATATATATATACATGATAACCTAAACACATAACACATAATCTTATAAGTCTATACAGCACGTAAAACTTCGTATCGGGTTAAACTATTATGTTTGAGTTGAAACCGACACAATTTTAACATCACGACAGTCTAGTCGGAATAAATATCGAGTTTAAGTTCAATTAAACTCTTCCTAAGCACTTAACAATTACTTAGAATCATATTTATATGATTTAACACTCGCCTTTTTCATTTCATAAGTTATTCGCTAACACTTAGTAAGTTAAATACTAATCCAGCAACCTGGATTCTAAATCTAGCAACCAAATTTCTAATTCAGCAATCTGGATTCACCAATCCATCAATTAACTCAACCTGTTTTCAATCCAGCAAGCTGTATTCATCAAATTTTTTAATCCAGCAAACTGGATTCACAAATTACACAATCCAACAAGCTGAATTCTATATCCATTTTACAAAAATACCAAATCAGTTTATTATTTTCCAATCCTTTGGCCAAACATATATACATGTAATTCATACACAAAAAGTATTTTTTCATAATTTTATAACTTCCTTTAGTATTTTTTCAAAAATCATTTCTAGTGTGTAGCTTAAAAAATTAGCTACCTCGTGCTTAACTCCAAACATTCCCATCTCTTGGCATAACATTATATATGTTAACGTGATGCTCCATTTTAAATTTCGTGGTAATCGAAGTTGTAGAACTCCGTTTATAGCGATTTCCGTTGAAAAATCACAAAAATTAGAACGGTCATAACTTGGTCGTTTTAACTCGGAATTAGCTCATTTTTGCACACGAGCTACATAATACCTTATATTTTCATTTCCCTAAAGGTCAGATTTTATTTCACAATTTAAGTTGCCGAAACAGCCCTCGTAAAAATATGAGCAGGAACTTTTTGGCTATTTGCAGTTTTGGAGTCCTTTACTAAATCTTAAATAAAATGAAATCTATAACTCCGATTAATGATCCGTCAATTTTTTTGGATTCTTATCTTTCCGATATACAATTTTCATCTATCCCAATCCATATTTGGACATGTTAAGCTCCCATAAATTAGCCCGGAAGTGGCTGTTACAAACTGTCATTCTAACAGTTTTTATTACCTTTGTGTAGTTTGGGAGAAATCCCATAACTTGTTCAATATTCAACCTAATTGAGTAATTCCAAAGGGATTTTATCCTTAACACATATATATAGCTCCACAAATTGACCATACTCAAAAATTCAAAGTAGAATGAGAGATAAGGTCATTTCCACATCAAGTTTGGTTTCTCAAAAAAATTTGTTTTCGCAGTTTTGATTATGCTTCTTCCGAACATCATAACTACTTCATCCGGAGTCGGAATTAGTCCGTTCTGGAGTCTATGGAAAGCTTATACAATGTACTACAACATATCACAAGTCCAGAATTTTTAGAGCACCCTAACAAATCCGGAATTTTCTGTTTAGGGCAGCAGTCCACTAATTCATTTTTAAAAAACTGTTTTGGTTCTTCTTCTTTGTTCAAGCTCATCAACCCTAAAAATGGCAAGATCTAACCATAAAATATCATATATCATGTATACTGTAAGACCCCGATAATTTTTAAATAAAAAGGAATTTCCTTTATTTATTTTTTTGAAATAGTAAGGGTGAATTTGATTAATGTGGTTTGCTATGGGTAAAATGCGCAAATATTTTAAATAAGCAGGTGGTTATAAAATATTCATTGTTGTCGGGGAATATTCGTTTGGTCGTAGAATATTCTTGCTGTCAGAGAATATTCGTACGACGGCGCAGCCTTTTGTGGGCCCCATAACGGAAAGCGATTGGATGAAGAAAACGACAAGTATAAGTTGTTTATAAAAAACGGCATAGTTGTTACCGTTAATACTGTTGGAATACCCGGTGGTTAAAACACAGTAATACGCGTTGTTGCACAGTAGCACACAGTATTGCACCAATTATTGATTCTTACGTAAGAAGGCACTACTCAATAATTGTTACAGTAATTACTGTTCAGTATTTTATGTTATTGATTCAATAATTGCTGCATTGATATTTTATATTACGGTTGTTTCAATAATTGTCACTACACAGTATTTTTCATTATCGAAGCAATAATTCATATTATCTGAATAATATTATTAGATAACATTATTGGCAATGTCTAGAAAATTCTGTCTAAGGAGAGGTTTGGTCACCTAATTGCGCGCCAGTAAGGAGAAATCTTTATTGGAAAGCCCCCTCTATCCTGGGAACGGCCTGGTTGTCAGTATTGTGATTCTGTAATATTATTTGTGAATAATTAATTATTAATTTATATGATAAGAACAATACTGATTTTATGTGGATATTGATGGAGACAATTTTTAATGTGACAATTGTTGAAAATTAATATTTTATCTTGTTCTGATAAAATAATTCATTTAAATATTATTATATTTTAATAATATAATAATGGTGATATTTTTACAATGAATGTGGGATATATGAGTTTATGAGGAGAAAGAGTATTTTTGTTGCAATAAATATTAAAAACAGATTTTGTGTGTCGGTAGACCTATTTCTTGACTGAAAATTTGATTATAGCTTGTAAAATCGTCCGTTTATGGATTTCGGTCAATTTTTGTTTGGAATTTGGAAAAAATTTCTTGTTCAAAGTTGTAGAGAATTGAATTTCCTATAAAAACACGCGAGATTCGAATTTTCTGATAAAAGGGCTATTTATTATGAATTATTGAAGTTCCGAAGCTCCGAAATAATTGATTTTTGGAAGTTTAAAATGGTTTTAATAACAAAAATGTTTTTGTCATTTATGGTAGGTCTTGCATGTGATGTTAATGACTGATTTCAGTTCTTCAAATGTTGGCGTTGGAATATTAATTAATATATTATTAATTTATTAAATTTTCTCCTTTGGTGTTCTAAGCAATTTTCTATAAATAGGGTGCTTAGGTTAGAATTGAAAATCACACCAGAAACTGAAGTTTTCTCTCTCTATATTATCGAGCGTATTATTGTGAGTATTTTGAGTATACTTTGAGTATTGCTATACGGTGCAAGTTCAAGTCATAGCCTATATCCGGTGTTTCAACTAGAAGTACTGTCTTTCGTGGTAAGGGATGTTATTTTCTTCTCAAATGATATTATTTCTTCAATATCATTATGCTGAAATATTGGTTGGAACTTTTTATCAAATTTGGAACTTTTTCATGTCGAGGTTACTATTCATGAGTTACTATTCACAAGTTACTATTCATGAGTTACTATTTACGAGTTACTATTCATGAGTTACTATACACGAGTTATTATTCACGAGTACTATTCACGAAGCGTGATGATGTTTTTTTGTGAAATTTCTATCTTTTGGTGTCGAAGTTACTATTCACGTATACGGCACTATTCACGTATACGTCACTATTCACGAATACGACACTATTCACCAAAAAAATGAAATTTCTTCTTTTTGTCCAAAATATCTATTCTGGATACTAGCTTTGATTGTATCAATGTTTTGATCATTCTTGAATTTTACTTCAGTATGATTATTTATGAAGTATTTTTGAACTCGGATTGTTTAGAGTACGAATCCTTAATACTTGTTATTTTGTTTCACTGGATTCGTTTCCTTTAAAATATTTTTCATCATCCTCAGTCCTAAATGATGGTGTTACTGAATATCTTTGGCCTGTAGTGCAAAGATGGTTGATTTTATTATGAATATCTTTGGCTCGTAGTGCAAAGATATACAGGTGTTGAGATGATCATGAACAATTGATGAATATCTTTGGCCCGTAGTGCAAAGATGAACAGGTGTTTAGATGAACATGACCAACTGATGAATATCTTTGGCCTGTAGTGCAAAGATGAATATTTGATTTGATTTGAGATATATATTTATTGATGTTACAGGGATAAAATATTGATGATGGACTTTTAAATTCATAGATGTTAGTAGATTTTATTCTCTACTTAACTCTTCTAATGAATTGTTATTTCCGCTGCAGTTGTTGATCTAAAACTTGTTGTCTATTGTATTCTATCAAATTTTTCCCTGTTGAAGACTAAGGATAATTTGTTGTACATTATCTTAGTCATAATATTCTTTACTGGGCTAGTTGAGCTCACCCTTTTTCTTGTTGTTCTATTTTTTCTTCTCAGGAGACGAGAATGTAGCGAGTACGATTTGGGGGATGTAATGATGGTTCTAGAGAGAGTTGTTTAGTAGTCCTCACCATTTTTGTAAAATAATGTATCAATAATTATGATGGGAATTTATTTGTATGTGGATATTGTCTAGACGGCAATTGTTTATATGTTGTAATAATAAAGTTGTAGTTATTTCTGTACCATGTATTTGGTAACTCAGAATGGGTTGGATGGAATGGACCTATTTTGGGGGCGTCACATATACCTACCGTCATATGATTCAAAATCATAAGTTCAACACTTGGTCTAAAACAACCATCACAAAACACATAAACTAACTAGAGTTTTTGAGTTTAGGAAATTTTATACCTTTGATTTCTTGCTAGACCTTCTTCTTCTTCTTAGCTTGATTATATAGCTTTGATATATCACCAAAAACTCCCCTTCATCTTCTCATTCTAGCTGCCGAACATGCCTCTCTCCTCTCTCTTTCGCTCTATTTAGTTTTTGCTAGCTAACTAGGAAGTGAGATGAAAGAGAAAAAAATAAGTTATACTTTTTATTAGATGTGGATTATCTCATTATCTATATCCACTCTCCTTCTCTTCTTGTTCATCCGGCCAAGCCTTATTCTCTCTTTCTCTTGTACATGATTGCTTGCAAGAAAAACATAAGTGTTGGACAAACTAAAAAATGACACATAAGAGAAGTTGGGGAGAGTTGTTTACCAACTAAAGCAAATCACCATCATATTCATCTCCCCCTCCTTTTTCCTTATCATGGCCGGCCACTTGGCCATTTACTTGCCCAAAAATTAATCTCCTTTAATGCTTTATTTTAATGCTTATTTGATTTACTAAATGTCCAAAAAGTCCTCTCCCACTTGGGACAAAAGTTGGGCCATTCCTTTAATGTTTTGGGCTTTCCAAAATTAACCCATTGAACATAAAAATTTAATTCTTTGGGCCATGTAAATCAATCATAGTCCAACACTATTAATATAACCAAATGTCCATTATGCCCTTCCTTCAATTGGGCTCCAAATTTGGGCCACTTCTTAAATCTTTTGGACTTAACAATAAAAATATTTGAGCCACTCAATTAATGTATTGCTTGGGCCTCTAAAATATACATAATCCAATACCTTAAATTCTTATCCAACCCAATTCATTTAATTAGGGTTTTTACTTCTTCAATTAAAACACAAATCCTTACTCATGCCCACTTATTTCCTTAACCCAATTAGACTTGCTATAATTAGGTTATAAAATTAATCATTTGAGATATATAAAATAAATCTCTTAAAATTAGTATATATTCTAAATACCACAATTCTCTTTTTCCATAACCCTTAAGTTATTAAATCCTTCATTCCTAATATATATTTAGGGTTTCACTAGTTTCTTTTGTTTGTTTATATAATAAACAAAGATAAACCATCACATAATGTTCATATTCATTACTCACATAACTATTAATCCTTAGGATTTTATATATAGCATTAGAGTTTCTAATTTACCAATTAGGGTTATCTCTAATATATTATCAAAATACATAAGCCATTATATTTAGCCTTTGATTTCCCAAATTAGGGTTTCTGAAAATATCGTTAGGGTTTTCTAACTTAATCACCATATTCATATCATGATTTTAGTGTTTCGGATTCCCGGAACTGAAACTAGGGTTTCCAGAACCGATTCTAGGGTTTCTCATCAGACCTTAGAGTTTTCTAACAGAACATTGACGTTCTTAATATATACTTAGGGTTTGACACATATATAATTAATCTGGTCAACCCTTGACCCTTAACCACATTCTGAACACATACATAACCATAAACACAAAACATATTCTCATAAATCCTTAATCCTGAATAATTCACCTATTTCCTTTACCGAATTTTGAAATCCTCAAAATTCAATCCCAATAACACCAAACGCATACACTTATCTTCTGTCTAGGTCTATTATTTGACCTTAAATCAATCATTTAAGATTTTCATAAATTGTCCAACTTCTTGGGTTGTCACATTCACCCCTCCTTATAAGAATTTCGTCCTCGAAATTCACCTTACACCTTACACCATACAGCTTACATCATTCACACATATCACATGCTACCCAATACACCACTCACAAGGGTAAAAATTTTAAAACTGTGCTGAGGAATAGTATAGACTATTTGTTTGTCATTTTCGCAAAGGTTTTATGAAAATTCATCTGCAAACCGTCATAACTTACGGACAAAAAGGGTGATTAGCCCGTTATGCCCTATACCGGCCAAGTACTGCTGGTCGGAACAATTTGTTCCTCTTATCCGCCTTAGGCGCACAAAATTTCTTACCTCAGTCTTATTTGATTCCGCAGCAAAACAATTTGGTTCGAGAAATTTCTTTCAATAAACACTTGGAGTTTTTGAAAACATTTTTTTTAGAATGACGTCATGATGCCACACTGTATTTAACAGTCCGTTGAGGATTTCGTCATTTTGTGACTTTGTTATACTACATCATACTGTAGTGGGCTGACGATCCTTAGATCACATCCAGCACCAAGTAATTCTGCATTGATAACTCCATCATTTTTATCATCTCTGCACCAGGTTACATGGTACATAAGTGATAAATAAAAACAAATTTTTTTTAAAAGGCACATAGTGCGTATTTAGCTTGATGTCAAAAATTTGAAGTTTAGCATAGCTAGGGTTTAGGAAAACCTAAGTCTCCACTAATGATCATTTGCTTAACAATCTCTCTGTTCCTATAATCCTTAAAACTCCATTCACACACAACTATACCCAATTCATAAAACCACACTTATGAGTTCATAACCTGACCACAATTATATGAGTTTAAGAACTTTCCTAGACAGACCTTTGGCGTCCATTCGCTGAGGGGTCCATAAATATTTCATATAACTATGAGTCAAGAATGTCACATAAGTATGAATTTTAAGAACTCATACTTAATCTTATATCCTCTACCTATGACCTATCTATTTGTTATATACATGAGAAAGGAATCACCCTCTTAACCTGCATATAAGAAATAGCGCGACACAGACATTTCAATGATTATCAGTGCCAGAAACTAAGTGGTTGTCAAACCAAACTCGACCACTAATCAATATAGGAAGCTAAGTGAACAATTCCCCGCCCATACAAAGAATTGGTCAACCTAACCACTACATCGACCAGGAAGCTAAGTGATTCTAAAACCAAGTACAAATTCCCCGCCCATACAAGGAATCATACAACTCAGCTGCCGACATGAGTCCTCAATTGAATCCCCACCTAATACTTAACCCCCTTTTCAACACGAATTTCATTTAATCCGTATTCATAAACCATAACTCTTTCATGAATTTTCATAGTACAATTTCATAGTACAACTTACACACAACATCTTGCTGTAACTTTCCAATCATCAGATTGATTCTTTTCCCATATCATAACCTTATTAGATCACGGGGTGATCTTATCGTATATATTACGATTTATTTCTATGCCTTGATCGTTTTGTTTTACGATCTTCTATCCCTGCACTTTCAGTCCTTTAGACTCGATCTATTCACCATTACTGTTCAACTTATTATCAGAGTTAGGGAACTCTGTGTCTTTACACTCGCCGAGATTCATCTTTGAATCTTACCGACCAACTAACTCCATGTGAGTTAGATCTTATCCTAATCACTGCGGTTATTTGTCTCAGGTATTACTACCTAAGCTTCATAACCAACAACTTTGATACCAACTGTGATATCCCCGAATCCGGGCCCCGAATCGCCGCGGACTCGGTACGCTATTTCTATAACTATTTGCGGAAGATATAAACATAAATTGTTTATACAATACATTACACACTATTCCCCAAGGTCGAGTAACCTTAACTTATACAAAATCATAAACTTTCTAACATATAACACATTTATCAAACTATACTATTACAAGATAGCCGCACTTTATATCCCAAGCTGAACTTGGCCTTAACATTTTCCTGTATTTGAACGCATTCGCCTTATCTGCAATGTTTTATCATGATATAGCAAGGGTGGGCATGAAAGTTGCCCAACAAGTTTATATACAACAATATAACGATATATCATGATTGAAGAGTATGAATAACGAGCTTGCTATAATTCATCAATATAATTGAGAACTAGCACGAACAAATTTTTGACTGAACAAGTTTTAAACATGAACAAACATTTCTGAACCAACTGGTAATGAAGGTGATCAGCCTTTCATACCTGACTTATACATGCAAGATGTACATAGTACAACTTTCACGGCAATCAGCAATGATTAACCATAAGCTTGAATAAATTACTCTTATTAGAGTTAAGTACAAAGAAACTTGCCTGAACCGTTGAATACCGCAACACAATTTATATCGCTTTACCCGAAGACCTAATATTAGTAATATAGTTCTCCAATATTAGAATAATATCATCACAATATAATACTGTTATATATATATACAGGATAACCTAAACACATAACACATAATCTTATAAGTCTATACAACACATAAAACTTCGTATCGGGTTAGACTATTATGTTTGAGTTGAAACCGACACAATTTTAACATCACGACAGTCTAGTCGGAATAAATATCGAGTTTAAGTTCAATTAAACTCTGCCTAAGCACTTAACAATTACTTAGAATCACATTTATATGATTTAACACTCGCCTTTTTCATTTCATAAGTTATTCGCTAACACTTAGTAAGTTAAATATTAATCCAGCAACCTGGATTCTAAATCTAGCAAACAAATTTCTAATTCAGCAATCTGGATTCACCAATCCATCAATTCAGTCAACTTCTTTTCAATCCAGCAAGTTGTATTCATCAGATTTTCTAATCCAGCAAACTGGATTCACAAATTACACAATCCAACAAGCTGAATTCTATATCCGTTTTACAAAAATACCAAATCAGTTTATTATTTTCCAATCCGTTGGCCAAACATATATACATGTATTTCATACACAAAAAGTATTTTTTCATAATTTTATAACTTCCTTTAGTATTTTTTCAAAAATCATTTCTAGTGTGTAGCTTAAAAAATTAGCTACCTCGTGCTTAACTCCAAACATTCCCATCTCTTGGCATAACATTATATATGTTAACGTGATGCTCCATTTTAAATTTCGTGGTAATCGAAGTTGTAGAACTCCGTTTATAGCGATTTTTGTCGGAAAATCACAAAAATTAGAACGGTCATAACTTGGTCGTTTTAACTCGGATTCAGCTTATTTTTGCACACGAGCTACATAATGCCTTATATTTTCATTTCCCTAAAGGCCGGATTTTATTTCACAATTTAAGTTGCCGAAACAGCCCTCGTAAAAATATGGGCAGCAACTTTTTGGCTATTTGCAGTTTTGGAGTCCTTTACTAAATCTTAAATAAAATGAAATCTATAACTCCGATTAATGATCCGTCAATTTTGTTGGATTCTTTTCTTTCCGATCTACAATTTTCATCTATCCCAATCCATATTTGGACATGTTAAGCTCCCAGAAATTAGCCCGGAAGTGGCTGTTACAAACTGTCATTCTAACAGTTTTTATTACCTTTGTGTAGTTTGGGAGAAATCCCATAACTTGTTCAATATTCAACCTAATTGAGTAATTCCAAAGGGATTTTATCCTTAACACATATATCTAGCTCCACAAATTGACCATACTCAAAAATTCAAAGTAGAATGAAAGATAAGGTCATTTCGACATCATGTTTGGTTTCTCAAAAAAATTTGTTTTCACAGTTTTGATTATGCTTCTTCCGAACATCATAACTACTTCATCCAGAGTCGGAATTAGTCCGTTCTGGAGTCTATGGAAAGCTTATACAGTGTACTACAACATATCACAAGTCCAGAATTTTTAGAGCACCCTAACAAATCCGGAATTTTCTGTTTAGGGCAGTAGTCCACTAATTCATTTTTTAAAAACTGTTTTGGTTCTTCTTTGTTCAAGCTCATCAACCCTAAAAATGGCAAGATCTAACCATAAAATATCATATATCATGTATACCTATCCTCATATGATTCAAAATCATAAGTTCAACACTTGGTCTAAAACAACCATCCCAAAACACATAAACTAACTAGAGTTTTTGAGTTTAGGAAATTTTATACCTTTGATTTCTTGCTAGACCTTCTTCTTCTTCTTAGCTTGATTATATAGCTTTGATATCTCACCAAAAACTCCCCTCCATCTTCTCATTTTGGCTGCCGAACATGCCTCTCTTCTCTCTCTTTCTCTCTATTTAGTTTTTGCTAGCTAACTAGGAAGTGAGATGAAAGAGAAAAAAATAAGTTATACTTTTTATTAGATGTGGATTATCTCATTATCTATATCCACTCTCCTTATCTTCTTGTTCATCCGGCCAAGCCTTACTCTCTCTTTCTCTTGTACATTATTGCTAAGGATTGCTTGCAAGAAAAACATAAGTGTTGGACAAACTAAAAAATGACAAATAAGAGAAGTTGGTGAGAGTTGTTTACCAACTAAAGCAAATCATCATCATATTCATCTCCCCCTCCTTTTTCCTTATCATGACCGGCCACTTGGCCATTTACTTGCCCAAAAATTAATCTCCTTTAATGCTTTCTTTTAATGCTTATTTGATTTACTAAATGTCCAAAAAGTCCTCTCCCACTCGGGACAAAAGTTAGGCCATTCCTTTAATGTTTTGGGCTTTCCAAAATTAACCCATTGAACATAAAAATTTAATTCTCTGGGCCATGTAAATCAATCATAGTCCAACACTATTAATATAACCAAATGTCCATTATGCCCTTTCTTTAATTGAGCTCCAAATTTGGGCCACTTCTTAAATCTTTTGGGCTTAACAATAAAAATATTTGAGCCACTCAATTAATGTATTGCTTGGGCCTCTAAAATATACATAATCCAATACCTTAAATTCTTATCCAACCCAATTCATTTAATTAGGGTTTTTACTTCCTCAATTAAAACACAAATCCTTACTCATGCCCACTTATTTCCTTAACCCAATTAGACTTGCTATAATTAGGTTATAAAATTAATCATTTAAGATATATAAAATAAATCTCTTAAAATTAGTATATATTCTAAATACCACAATTCTCTTTTTCCATAACCCTTAAGTTATTAAATTCTTCATTCCTAATATATATTTAGGGTTTCACTAGTTTCTTTTGTTTGTTTATATAATAAACAAAAATAAACCATCACATAATGTTCATATTCATTACTCACATAACTATTAATCCTTAGGATTTTATACATAGCATTAGAGTTTCTAATTTACCAATTAGTGTTATCTCTAATATATTATCAAAATACATAAGCCATTATATTTAGCCTTTGATTTTCCAAATTAGGGTTTCTGAACATATCGTTAGGGTTTTCTAACTTAATCACCATATTCATATCATGATTTTAGTGTTTCGGATTCCCGAAACTGAAACTAGGGTTTCTAGAACCGATTCTAGGGTTTCTCATCAGACGTTAGGGTTCTCTAACAGAACATTGACGTTCTTAATATATACTTAGGGTTTGACATATATATAATTAATTTGGTCAACCCTTGACCCTTAACCACATTCTGAACACATACATAACCATAAACACAAAACATATTCTCATAAATCCTTAATCCTGAATAATTCACCTATTTCCTTTACCGAATTTTGAAATCCTCAAAATTCAATCCCAATAACACCAAACGCATACACTTATCTTCTGTCTAGGTCTATTATTTGACCTTAAATCAATCATTTAAGATTTTTATAAATTGTCCAACTTCTTGGGTTGTCACACTTTGACTGTGGGAACAACGATTCCAGCTAATGTACAGGTCCTAGATATGGGACCAGACAGGGACCAAGTCAGCCGCAATGGTTATAAAATAAATGGTTGTGAATTTCATACAAAGGCATATGGGCGCGATAAAAGAACAATGAACTCTAGAGTGTGTGTCCAAGGAGATTGTTACAATGAGCTTGGTCGTGCCTTTTATGGGGAGTTGGAGGAAATCGTAGAGTTGTCGTACAAGGGCACGTACGGGGGTCATATTCACTTGTTCAAGTGCCGTTGGTTTGATTCAGAAAAAGGGATACGTGTTGACAGACATGGAATCGTCGATATTGACCTCCATAGGTTTGCGTACTCCAACGAACCATTTTTTTTACCAACTCAAACAGTACAAGTATACTACATTCCAAGTCCTGTTAGGAAAAGGGATAGACCACCTACAGATTGGCAAGTTGTAATTCTTACTCCCACGCGTAGTCATGTAGAAGTAGTTGATGGGGAGATTTACCAAGAGCAGATGCTTCATAGTCAAACTATAATAAATGTGGAGGACGACAATGAAGTAATCTAGTTAGATAGTGGAGATGAACCACATGAATTAGATCCTGAGTCAATACTTATGTCAGATGACATTGATACTGAGGAGGAAGAGTTATTGACTAAATCTGACACTGAATCTGAAGCAGATGATGGTTATGAACCTGCAACACATATACAAGATGATTCTGAATCAGACATTGACACTTGAACAAATGAAATGTATGTTTAGCATTACATGTTTTTTTATATCATTGTCATGTTTATGTACTAAACTATTTAAATGCAACTTTTGTTTATTGTCATTTTATATTCATATATATTCATGTTTATATCACTATCATGTTTATTGTCATATATACATGTAATCAAATATGACTCATAATAACATCTTGAAATTTGTAATATAAAGATGGCTTCTGAAGTAGCGCAGAAAAAGCGCGGCTTGGGTAGGGGGCCTAATCACGTGCCCAAGGCCCCTACTAATCCGGATGATCAGATTCTTATTCAGATTTGCCCTCCTCTGAATAGCACATACGTCCCGCATATATCATTTTGTTGGGAGAATGAATATTATGATTTAATGTTTTAATGTATATGCTCATGATTATTTGTAAAGTCCTTCAATGAATATTTGTACAAGGACTTAGTAATAGATCAAATCTGTTAGGTTGATCTAAGATCTTAACGTGTATCATTCTGTAATGGAATGTATAGATAGAAAGATCAAAGCTGTTAGGTTGATCTTGAGATGTAATAGATATGATTCGAAGAAATCATTGTGTATCATCTGATCAACATTGCAGAAGTCAAGGCAAAAACGTAGAGCTTCGAAGATTGTAATGTGCCTGCCTTAAAGGGACTCTTAAGAAATCGTAGAGTGATCCCAATGTTTTCTAAGCAAACTCCACGATAGTAGTGTGATGAAGGAAACATGGAGTTTACAAGTTAAAGATCGTAGTGTGCTCTCGGGATCGTAGAATCAACAACACGAGCAAGTGAAGATCGTAGTGTGAAAAGGTCTAAGGGAAATCGTAGTTCTCTCGACTGATAACATCGTAGTGTGCAAAGAAGTCAAGACGCTACGATCTGAATCGTAGAGTACCACGATCCAAAATTGTAGAGCATCATCTGTCTCATGTCAGAAAACGTCGAGCCTCATGATTTGTGTAAAGGTATATTTCATCATATGAGGAATGGATTTTAGATGCTGCAGTACTCATCAGTCCCAAAGTATATGAAATATCCTTAGTATGCAACAAAGAAGCGTATTGAAGAAGCTAAGGATAGTAATATGGGTAAGAGGGACAAAACACCTTTTCAGGTGGTAGGTGAGAAAGCAGTCTGCAGTGTCAGTGGGCCAAAATGCAGAATTCAGAATTTAGAATTCAGAATATGTGCAGAAATGTCTCTATCACAGTACAGAAAGTTTAGACGCATTCAATGCCTCAACGGATGGATCCAACAGATAGTTTTCAAGATCACATATATGCAGATCAGACAAATGAGAAAGAACTAAGAAAGCATTAAACAAACAACTTGAATATCTCTCTCAAGCTCAACTTTAAGATCTGAGATATTGCAAAGCTTGCTCAGCTACTCAGTTCTTTAGAACAAGTTCTTACACAACAACTGAGTATCAACCATCAAGAGCTCAACATTATCAACCAACTGAAGAAGTGTACCGAGTCTGCTGGACTTGAAGAGTTCATAGTGAACTATAAGAAAGCCAAGTCTGCTGGACTTGAAGAGTTTAGGAGTGAACTAAGAAGTTCCTAGACTACTGGTCTAGAAAGAATCAGTGTGATTCAGAAGTTGTAACAGACATCCTTAGTGGATATCCTACTCGTTGAGTAGAAGAGTGGACTAGGAGCTTTAAGTGCTCTGAACCACTTAAAAATGACTGTGTCTTTTACGTTCATGCCATAACTGCCATATCTGTTATATCTGCCATAACTGCTTCACTCTCATAACTCCACTGCATGGTAAAGAATATTAAAACAAATATTAATTTTGCGAAGTTTTAATCATTTTCAAAGAACTAGTTTAAAACGAAAATATTTTTTAAAATATCTATTCAACCACCCTTCTAGATAACTATTGTGCTAACTAGGAACTAATAATTGGTATCAAAACAGGTTCTATTTTATAGCTTACAAGCTTTAGTAGATCCAATGGCACTCGTACCAAGCGAATCCAGGACCTAGGGAGACAGCAAGCCACCAATGTGAAACAAGGATAAATTTGCTAACTGGAAAGTCAGGATGCAAGCGTACATGGACTCAATAGATGAAGATCTATTTGAGACTGTTCAAAATGGGCCCTACATTCCAACCAAGCTTGCACTAACCACTGACGATCCAAAACGTATACATATCAAAGTTAAAGAAGAGTGGACAGATAACGAGAAAAGAGCTGTCCAACTTGATAAGAAGGCTAAGAACATTCTGTTCCAATCCTTAGAGGACGATCTGTTTGAAAATGTTGTAAACAACAAAACAACTAAGGAAGTTTGGGAAGCTCTACTGATCATGCACGAAGGAACTGAAGAAGTTAGAGAGAACAAACAGTCTCTTCTAACACAGCAGTACGAAATGTTCGCTCATGTGCAAGGGGAAAATGTAATTGCCACCTATGAAAGATTCAATGTTCTGCTCAACTATCTACGAGCATATGGAAAGGTCTATCCTAACAAAGATCTGATCATAAAGTTCATGAGAGCCCTACCAAGCAGGTGGGATGCCAAGACCACTGCAATAAGAGAGTCAAAGAATCTCAACGATATGATAGTTCAACAACTATATGGAAATCTCCTGACATACGAACTGGAGCTGACCCAACGTGCTGAAACCTTATCAGAAGGAAGAAGGAAGGATAAGGGTGTTGTTCTCAAGGCAACTGAAAGTGCATCAAAGGTCAACACTGAGATTGACTCTAATGATGATGAAGACGATGATGATGACTTTGCTATGCTTGTCAAGAGACTAAGAAGGTTCATGCAACAAGGCAGAATCAGCAAGCCCAAAAGGGTCAGCAATTACAACAGCCAGGAGCAAATGAATGATTTATGATATAACTGCAAAAAGCCTGGCCACTTCATTGCAAAAAAGGCTTCAGAAGAGAGACAAAGGCCTAGTAGATGGAGGATCGTGGAGTGATTCAGATAATGAGTCAAATGCTGATTCCAGAGATGAAGAAGAACCACAAATAGCTAATCTGTGCTTAATGGCCAAACATGCAAATGACAAACAAAGCCTCAACATACATGATGTAAGTCTCGACGAGGTATTTTATTTCAACTCACCCGATGTAGATATGAATGACTTAAGAACTGCACTGCATGGCATAACCACTGATCTACATCAATATATGAAGTGGTTCAGAGTATTGTCTAAAGATCATTCACTTCTTCAAGAGGAGAAGAAGAAAGTTCAAGAAGAGCTTGAAACAGTCCTTCTAAGTACTAATCTTCTTTCCATGCTTGAGGTTGAGAATGAAACTTTAAAATAGACAAACACACTCAATGCTCAAAGAGAATCTAATCTAACCTCTAAAATTGAGGATCTAGAGAAGACTATCTCTACATGGAACAAATCCTCATCATCCATGGACTGCCTGCTCTCTAATCAGAGAAGCACATTCGACAAAACAGGTCTAGGCTTTAGGGAATCCATCTCAGAGCCTTGTATGGAAAAGACAAAGGAAACTAGCACTAGTAATGCCTCAAGTTTTAGTAGAGGCATTGCCTTTGTGAAATCCTCATAGTTAGAAGAACCAGTTAAACCTTGTCCTACTGTCTCTATTCTTACTCATAGAAGTAAAGGATCTTATGCTGGTCTGGGGTTCATAAAAGAGAAGATTATCCTAACCTCTACTCACCAACCTCGAAGAATCGTAGAGTCAAGCAAGACCAACTCTACGAATCAACCGGGAAGGTACAGTAGAGGGAAGACAAACTCACACTATTTATAAAATCCAAGGACACGTGGAAAAATGAGAATCAGTTTAACAAAAGGATATCTAAGGAACCACACAAGTCCAAGTGGAGGATGAATCATCATACACATACATGCATGCATCATAATAAATGTTTCATATGCAATAAATATGGTCATAGGGCTGCCAAGTGTTATTATATTTCCATGCATTTGAGACCCAAGATTAGACAGATTTGGGTCCCCAAAGATAATAACAAAGAAGGACCCATGCAAATATGGGTACCAAAATGAAGTTTCAAATGTTTTGACAGGAAAAGAGCTCCACGACCTCAACATGTTATCTAGACAGTGGATGCTCAAGGCATATAATAGGGAACAAAGCTCTACTATCTAACTACATAGAAAAGGAGGGTCCCTCAGTCATCTTTGGAGATAACGGCTCAGGCAAGACAAGAGGATATGACTTTGCTAGTAATGGTGCAGTATCTTTCAGGAAAGTAGCCTATGTGGAAGGTCTTAAACACAACCTTCTAAATATCAACCAACTCTGCGATAAGGGTCATCAAGTGACATTCCTCAACAACCAATGTCAAGTCAGAGATTTGAAGACATCTGCTGTAAAGCTAACCGGGACAAGAGAAGGAAATGTCTACACAGTAGATCTTGGTCAACTAAGCTCAGACGAGATAATATATTTTCTGGCAAAAGCATCTGAAGAAATGAGCTGGCTATGGCATAGACGGCTGTCTCACTTAAACTTCAAAAGCATGTCCAAATTGGCATCAAAAGACCTAGTAGCTAGCCCAAGTTCAACTTCGTGAAGGAAAGGCCATGCAATGCCTGTCAGCTTGGAAAGCAAACCAGAAGCTCATTCAAAAGCAAGACTGCCAACTCTATTGACAAGCTCCTGCAGTTACTCCACATGGATCTCTTTGGGCCAATCCCAACAACTAGTCTTGGAGGAAAAAGACACTTTCTAGTTATAGTTGACAACTACACCAGATTTACATGGGTATTCTTCCTAACTTCAAAGGATGAAACAAGCTCCGAATTGATCAAGATGTTCAGACTAGTGATGAACGAGAAAGGAGAGAAAATCATGGCCATAAGGAGTGATCATGGCAGAGAATTAGATTTCTCAGAAATGGATTAGTTCTGCACAGACAATGGGATCAGTCACAACTTCTCAGCTCCAAGAACTCCTTAACAAAATGGAGTAGCTGAAAGAAAGAACAGAACCTTAATAGAGGCTGGAAGAACTCTACTAGCTGCAGCCCATCTACTGAATACTTCTGGGCAGAAGCTATCAACACTGCATGCTACACACAGAACAGATCACTCATACACTCTACGATCAAGAAAACACCCTACGAACAGTGGAAAGGAAGAAAGCCAAGTGTCAGCTACTTCCATGTCTTTGGCTGTGCATGCTACATTCTCAATAATGAAAAACAGTATCTGAAAAAATTCCAGCCCAAGTCAGACGAAGGGATCTTTCTTGGATATGCCACAGACAGCAAGGCTTACAAGGTGTTCAACAAGAAGACACTGAATGTTGAAGTCTCAATACACATCATCTTTGATGAAACTGACTTAGACAAAACAGTGCCTCAAGACACTACGACCGATAGTGCAGACACTACGAATGAAGTCGTCGAGCTCAACACTACGATCGTAGTGCCAGATAGTGAAATTGTAGAGCATGAGAATGTGATGATAGAGAGGTCCATGCAAGACAGCGAGCCTCTACTCCAAGAAGAAGAGATAGACCTTGAAGAATTAAGACAGGAAGGCATTAGGACAGATGTCCCAATTAGCAACAGATGGGAAAAAGATCACACTCATGATCTAATCATTGGAGATCCGAGTGCTAGAGTCAAAATAAGAGCTGCTACTCAAAATGAATATTTTTATCTATGCTTTCTATCACAAATAGAGCCAAAGAAGATGAGGATGCTATGGAAGACTCCAGTTGGATAGAAGCCATGCAGGAAGAAATCAACCAATTTGAGTGAAACAAAGTATGGAGATTGGTACCAAGACCAAAGAGTCATCCTGTGATAGGAACTAAGTGGGTCTTCAGAAACAAAATGGATGAAGATGGGGTCATAACCAGAAACATGGCAAGATTAGTGGCAAAGGGCTATTATCAAGAAGAAAGTATCGACTACGATGAGACATTTGCACCTATTGCCAGACTGGAAGCCATCAGAATCTTTCTTACATTTGCTGCCCATATGAAGTTCAAAGTCTTCCAGATGGATGTCAGGAGTGCATTTCTTAATGGAGAACTCCAAGAAGAAGTCTATGTAGAGCAAACTCCAGGTTTCATCAATCTATCTCTTTCCAATTATGTCTATAGATTAGATAAAGCCTTATATGGTCTTAAACAAGCACCTAGAGCATGGTATGAAACACTGACTAACTTCTAAATCAAAAATGGGTTCACTAGAGGTAGAGTAGATATCACACTGTTTCTTAGAAAGCATAAATACAAAGTCTTACTAGTTCAAATCTATGTTGATGACATTATCTTTGGTTCTACTGACAAAAAGTTATGCAAGAGATTCTCTAAGCTAATGCAGAGCAGGTTTGAAATGAGCATGATGGGTGAGCTGAATTTCTTCCTTGGACTGCAAGTAAATTAGACTGAAGAAGGAATTTTCATAAACCAAGCCATGTACATCAAAGACTTACTGAAGAAGTGTAATACCCGTGAATTTTAAATAAATTATAATATTGAGAATAAAGATTTGTTGGCATATTTATTTGAATATAAATATATATGGTATCAACTTATATTATGATAAGTGGTTTAATTGATTAAGCCAAGTGATAATTAAACAATGAAGCAAAAGTAATGAGGAGCTTAGTTTAAACTTGTGGAGTTATGCCTAGTGTGGCAAGATGATGAATTGAGAAATTACTAATTTAACTAATGATGGAATTAATTAGTATTACTAATAAATAAATAATTTCATAATGAGGTTGATATATTTGTTATTCGTTAATTATCATGAATAATAGTGTGTGAAGAGAAATCATATATAATAAGGTTTTTCATTTAATATAAAGTGAGGTGTGACATTGTAATGAAAATAATTATTTTATAACACTATGTGATAAAAGTAAGCTTGACTTAGGTAATTGACCAAGTTGTATAAAAAGTCTTATGTGACATATTGATGTGTGTGGAAATAATTAAATGGGTATTTTAAACCTATGAGAGAAAGTAACTTGATTAAATAAATAAATTAATAATAAGTAGCATTGGTACACAATTAAATTATATCCTAGTCTAGAATAATTATTACTTGAAATAAACCAATGTACTTGGATTATATGATTTTATGTGTAATATATGAGTGGGTGTATTTGTATGCTCTAGTGTGAACAAAGGGCAAAATGGACCTAAGTGTGCTACTAAGTGCTGAGAATTGGCTGGTGTCCCAAAATGAGAGTCACTTCTTTTCTTCATGTTATAGGCCATTGGCCTAGTCCCTCAACACCAACTCAATAGCTAGCAAATCATGGAGAAGGGAGTGGGCTAAATTGTACTCTTCTACCAAATCCTTCATAACCATTAACATCTTCTACATTCCAATGGTTTGATTCATTGCACAAAACCAAATTGGTCACAAGCTTGCCTATAAATAAAGCCCCTCTCATTCATAAGCATGTTGCTAATTTCTCTGAGATTTCTAGTAGGAATGTGAACATTGTGAGCTTATATAATCTGCAAATTGAAGCTAGAGTAGCAATTCAACTTCAGAAAAGGTATCCTTTCCTCTAGATGTTCATACACTCAAGCTTTCCAAAGTTCACGAGTATGAAAACACTTGTTTAAGTTGAAATGGTTATGGTTGAAACATGCTAGAATATGTAAATTTATGTTAGATATTGTTAATGTGGTCAAAAACGAATTCAATGAAAGTTAAGCGAAGTAAAATGATCAAGTAATGGATTCGTAAGGAAGAAAATTGCTATGTGGGTTAAACTTTGGAAAAATGGCAAAAACCTTGAATTGATCTTTGAAACTTATTGTTTGCATGTGTGGGAATGTTGGAAGCATGCTAGGATTGTTATGTAGCAAGTTTATAGTAATTATACATCATTACTTTGTTGCTTGGATGAGAATTGGGTCAAAAATTCCACAAAAATCCGAACATGGGCGAACAGGGGAATGCCTGTTCGTGTTTTAGCAGGGGGCATGCCCGCCCCGGCGAGGGGTTCTGAAGAGGAAATGCCCACCCCGACGGGGGGTACTGTATTTGGAAAAGAAATTTTGTTTGCTTATTTGATGCAAGAAGTCTTACACTCCACTTAATTTCAAGAACATACACACTCCCTAAACATATATCAATGTATTTTACAAGGTGTTTAGTAGATTTGGAATTGAACCATAACCTTTTAAAAGAAAAGTTAAAAGACGAAAAACATGTTTATAAAACCTTACGCCTTGTTGAATCTAGCCTTGTGAGCATATGTTTATAGCTTAATTGGTTTGATAAATACATATGAAGTGTGGACTCAATGTACCTTGCATGTATAGATTTATAGTCATGACATCTTAGTGATTGAAAAACAATTGAGATGACAAACTCTATGAATTATATTGTGAACTTAGGAACAATTAGAATAGGATGCATATGCCTCTAGAGATATACG
Organism: Panax japonicus; assembly: GCA_020205505.1. Lineage (NCBI taxonomy): Eukaryota > Viridiplantae > Streptophyta > Magnoliopsida > Apiales > Araliaceae > Panax > Panax japonicus. Next base: position 50,035,742 of record CM035113.1, read on the forward strand.
ACATGTTCACGCATCTAGTTAAACATTGTGATAAATTATGCAAGCATGTGTAGAAAGAAGTTGTTTGACGATATTATGTAGTATAATGAATACTATGGCTAGTTGATCTATGTAATGAACTCTTTTAACTTTGAAAGATGGAAATATATGAATAACTTTAATAAAGGGTTAAAACTAGCTTAAAGGTTCTTTAATACGTGAAACAACTTAAAAATATGTAGAGTAAGAGATATTTTGCAAATACAAAGGATGAACATATGGTACAAAAGACTTTAAAGGAAAAATCAATGTCAGTTTCGCATCTATGAGTTTGAATGTATGTAGCCTACATGAATTTAGGTATGTGTGATGGAAGTATGTGAAAATGCATATCAAGTATATATGACTAATGAATACATATAGATATATATATATATATATAGGATAACGTAGTTCGTTGAAGTGATATTACACTTTAAGTGGTAATCAACGCTAAAGGCAAGTCTCCTAACTCTCACAACTTTGGATTTTGTGCGAGCTCTCTAACTTCCATTGATTCACATATCGAATACAAGTTATCTAAATTCCTACATTGTATATTGTATGAATCCGAATTATTGATATACTTATATTGAGCAAATGACTATTACTATTCGAAAATCAATTACTTTGACTTTATTGCGAGCATTAGACTTATTGTTCTTAAAGTACATTATAAAAGTTGTCTAAACCTTTGATTCGGTTAGATTGTTATCATATATTAGAAAGCTATCCAAACCAATTGGCTTAATGCGGACTCTTGAAAATCTACTGAGATGAACAACCCTCTTAAAAAGGGGGAAATTCTATATTGTCGGGGAACCGACGTGCGCACACAAGTATGATTAAATGTTATGCATAACGTAGGGTACCTTAGGCTGATCACCTGTTGTACTCGTTTATCTTGGATTGCAGTATAATACTGTTAATTCTAGTAAGAGTTCATAGTCTTTAACGACTGCTCAGTGTTCATTCTTATTGAACCTCAAAATAATTAAACATTGAAATATTATTGATATCCTTCAATCTTTAGTGACATTTATCAAACACTTTTGATATTTCTTGATATCCTTGAACTACCATTTACTGTTATACCCTTAAAGATTCAAATGCTATAACTGTTCATTCTCTTTGCTATATTACTTGCTAGGCAAACTTGTTTCTCATTCTTGCTTCCCTAAAAATATTATAGTTAAGGCAGAGCAAGGCGGTACCTCGGGAAAGGACAAGGGGAAGGGCAAGGCTTTGGAGTAGCTTAGTTCTTTAAGAGTATTAGTATTATTATTTCTATGCGTATTATGATGTACTAAGGATGATTAATTATGTTTAAGTTAAATCACTGGATTGTTGTAGCAATGGTTACGGAACCTTGGGACGCGAATATTTATATTATATCAATGTAAATTATTCTATTATTTCCGTTGTTAATGATTTTAGTGTGATGTTAGAATTAGTACGCGCCGAACCAAATTCGAGATACGAGTGTCTGAATTTGGGGGCGTCACAAGAAGTATGGCATGGAATCAGCCTCTCCCAGGAAAACACCAATTGCTCCTGCAACCAAGCTTGACAAAGATGAGAAAGGTAAAAGTATTGATATCACTCAATACAGAGGTATGATAGGCTCTCTTTTATACCTAACTGCCAGTAGACCATACATAATGTTTGCAACATGCATATATGCTAGATTTTAGGCTAACCCTAAAGAGTCACATTTGTCTAATGTAAAGAGGATCTTCAGGTATCTTAAGGGTACACGTTACTTGGGATTGTGGTACCCCAAGGAATCCTTATTTGAACTAATAGGATACACAAATGCTGATTTTGCAGGATGCAAAATAGATAGAAAGCGTACCAATGACACTTGTCAACTTCTAGGAAATAGACTTGTGTCCTAGTTTAGCATAAAGCAAAACTCAGTGTCTACCTCAAATGCAAAAGCTGAATATATTGCTGCTGGCAGCTACTGTGCTCAGATCCTATGGATGAGAAATCAGCTAGTTGACTATGGGTTCGACTTCAAATCCATTCCCATACATTGTGATAACACAAGTGCCATAGCAATAACTCATAATCATGTCATGCATTCTAGGACTAAGCATATAGAAATAAGGTATCACTTCATTAGGGATCATGTGCAAAATAGAACTATATCTTTACAATATATCCCTACTGAAAATCAACTTGCTGATGTTTTACAAAACCACTAGATGAATCCAGATTTAATAAGTTAATAAGTGAGCTAGGTATGGTAAATCTACAACCATGAAATATATACTCTAGATTGTGCTAACCATGACAGATACAAAGGTTGAATTCAAAATCATAGACATGATCAAGGAAAGCTCACGACCGTAGAGCTAAAAAGAAAACTACCTCAATGATCATAACAAAGACTTAACTATCGTAGTGCAGACTCAACGATGACACAAGCCCATCCACAAAGAAAAAATGTATCATGTGATGACAAGCTTCATAACATAGCAATCTCTCTAAGAGGTGCCTCAGGAACAAACCTAACCCTTAAATCTCTCCAAGAGGTTGGCCCTTCCTGAGCTACCTTAAAAGAATGCTTTATCAAAAACTCATCACAAGGAATGCTGATCAGACTCGATGATCATAGGACAGACTCGATGATCGTAGGACAGACTCAACGAACATAAGACTACCTCAACGATCGTAGTCTTCCTAAAGACACCTAAGCTCTGAAGAAGCCAAGGGCAAATCAGTACATTCTTGCACAGTCAAAATCGTTAAGCCAAGCAAAAATTGACACCTGTCCCACTAAGCAAAAAAGAGGAGAGGGAAGTTACAAGTACAAGTTAAAATCATAGTTTTGAAATCTGAAGTCCAAAAGATTATCTCTCCCTCTCAAAGCAAAAACCCTAAATCAGCAGAAAGCTCAGACGTATCTCACCTCCAACTACAGAATCAATGGCTGCTTCAAATGTGGTATCCGGCTACAGACTCTGTTTTGAAGAGTTCAAAATAGCTCCACCAAAATTTCATAAGACCCTAGCACTGCTGAAAAAGGCGGGTCTCGAGGAGGATTTGAGCACATATACCCTCATCTATCCCAAGCTAGTGAAAGAGTTCTACAAAAATGGTGTGTTTGAAAACGACACCATCACTACAAGAGTAAGGGAAGTAGAAATTAGACTAAAGGCAGAATACTTCAATCTGGTCCTAGGTTTCAAGAATGAAGGGCACCCATTCTTAGACAGAATAGACTTTCAAGAGGGACTAAGAAAAATGCATCACAAGAAAAACCCCTCCGTGAAAGGATAAAAATAGAAGGAGTTCCCACAAAGGTACAAATTTTTGGCTGACATTATTGGGAAATGCATCTGCTACAAGAGCTCAGGACATGACTCAGTGAATGAAGCTCAACTAAGGCTCATGACTGCCATGTATTATGATATACAACTCAACTATGGAGCTATATTACTCGAGTGGATTGGGAAGTGGATAGTAAACTCAAAGAAATCAAAAAGCCCTCAGAAGATGCTATATGGGATTTTCTTGAGTATCATTCTGCTATCTATACTGGGTGACAAAATTAGCGATGAAGAGGGAGAAGCCATTAACCCAAATCGAAGAATGACTCAGCAGTTGTTTGAAAACTGGAAAAGAAACCCCGCTGAGCATGTACGAATGATGACTAAGTCCAGTGGAAGAACTGGGGATCTAAAGAACTCATGCTTTCCAGGAAACATGTCTGTTGTCAGGGAAGAAGAAGAAGAAATCAACAAAGAAGAGCCCTCTATTCTTACCAGAAAAAGCAAGGGCAAAAGAAAGCTAAGAGCTAGACAGGTGGAAGAGCCTTAAGGATCTACTACTGATATTCCTGTAGAGTCCTCTGATATAGAGACTCTGAGGATGCTAAGAAGGAAGCAACAGCAAGATGAAGCTGATGAGGATCAAGCCGCCATATCACAGATCCTAAAGAAGAACAAAGCTGGCCATAAGTCCAAAAGGCCATCAACCACCTCAATCGTAGAGTCTCTACTGTTAGTGGAGACCAGACCAAACATGGAAGATAAGGAGGTAGCTGCTTCAAGCATAGTGGCTATTGAACAGGACAAACCTGAGATTTTAGAGAGTCCTAAAGTTGTGAATAAACCCGGCAAAGCAAGGAAAAAACTGGTCAAGAAGTACATTCATGAAAATGAAAAGGTACTAAAGAAGGAAGCAAAGAGCATGGCTGCTAAGAAGGAACTGTCCAGAGCAAGTCAAGAAAAAAGTGCTCCAGCTGAGGGGGAAATCCCTGAAATTCTCATGATAGAGAATACACCAGCTGAGGGGGAGATGTCTACAGCTCAAGAAGATGTTCCAGCTGAGGGGGAGTTTCTGAACTCTCAAGAAGATAATCATGTTGAGGGGGAGCCTCATGATATCCACATGGCAGAAGAAGAGGTCCCTGCACAAAATAAAGATGAACCAGTGCAAGACCATCGAGAGAAAATTGAGATAATGGAATCCTCAGAAGAGAACAAAGAATAAGAACAAGATGATGATGAACTCAAAATCACTGGTATAGGTAAAGGTGGATATAGAAGCTATCTGTACAATCAAATGTTTTCTTACCTACCCATGATGACATACCATCAAGCTCAAATCCTGAACTCATAGGATCACATGTTCTAGAGCTTTAAAGAGTATCCAACTTTGCCAAGAAGATGCTTACTGACCATTCTGGCTCATGGGATCACATGTTCCTGAACTTAGTCAACTTTGCCAAGAAGCTGCTTACTGACCATTCTTTATCCAAGAATAAACTTGAGGTATTGACTATCCCTGATCTCTTCAAAGTTAATCACTTGCCATCATCTTCATTCAGTCAATTCTATGAATTTCCTCGGTGGTTGGAAGTGATTCTTCACCCACTCAATCAATTTTCAGTTGCAGAATCCCAAAATTCTGTGACTAAAGAACCAAATGAAGTCAACCTTACTTTGCTCCCAGAAACCACCATCTCTACGATCTCTGACTTTAGCCCAGTCGTAGAGTCCCAAATAGATATCGTAGAGCCCTATAGTCCAAACACTGAACCTCAGGCCCCTCCATTCGGTATACTATCCTCCTCATCAAATGACTACTTTAGTCTTGATCTTGCTCTTTACAACCTGCAAGATCAATCCCAGCAAATAACCCCTCCAACCAACAATCCTCAAACCAATGATACTCTCCCAAACCTGCCCACCAAGGATGACTTGAAGGAAGCAACCAAGAATATGTTCAAGAATATAGAAGACAGTCTGGAATCTCACTCCTATCTCATCCATATCCGGCTGAATCAAATGATTACAGCAGCAAATAATTTTCCTGGCACTATGAACACTGAGCTTACAAAGAAGCTGAGGGAAATTATCCAAGAAAATCTTAAGAGTATGAAGGACAGAGATGAGATTCACTTCCAGATAGCTGCCAAACAAAGAGAAGCTGTTCTTGAAATGCAAAAACATCAAGACACTCAACATAAACTTATGCTGGAGAATATCATCAACTTGAAAGCTTCTGTCTACGACTTCCAGAAATCTTATGTCAATCAAGAAAAACAGAATGACATGGTTCTAATAGCCCTCCAAAACAAAAAAGCAAGATCTGACAAACAGATCAAGGAAAGTAGAGAGGACATTGCTCAGACTCAAAGCCAACTGAATGAGCTTATCCAAAGTGTTGATCGACTGTCTACAGATATTTGAACCCTTGATGCTGACATAAAGGGGGAGAATAAAGGGAAAGGAGTTAAGGGAGGACATGGAGATCAAGGCAGAGGCAGATGAGGTCATGGAACTCAAGAAAGGGGAAGAGGATAATTTCATGCTAAAGCATCTCGAAGCCCCCCTGCAAGATAATTCCACCATCAGACTCAACGATCTGATCAACATGGAATTTTAACGGCTATACCTTTAAGTCATCAGGAGTCAACTCCCAGCTCACAAGATGTGTCTACTGTACGCATAAGAATGCCAATTGGAGATCCTGCATTCATGTACAGACATGAGGAAAATCCAAGACTAAGTCCAAGCGAGCTGGAAGAGTTAGTCAGAAACGAGGAAGCTTGCAGAAAAAGAAGGGCTGAGGAGTATGCCAACCCACCTCCACCAAAGAGGTCAAAGAAATAGAGATAAGTTGAAACTTAAATTTCCTATTGATGTAATGCCAAACTGAAATATCTCCTGATCATCAATAAATTTATGCTTATTCTCTAGAAATTTTAGCTGCTCACTGAAATACTAAGTCATGTTTAAATTTCCTGCAAATGCATCTAGTCACTACTAATCATGACAACAAACCTCCTTGGTTATGTCAACATCAAATAGGAAGAGATTATTGGGAGAATGCATATTATGATTTGATGTTTTAATGTATATGCTCATGATTATTTGTAAAGTCCTTCAATGAATATATGTACAAGGACTTAGTGATAGATCAAATCTGTTAGGTTAATCTAAGATCTTAACGTGTATCATTCTGTAATGGAATGTATAGATAGAAAGATCAAAGCTGTTAGGTTGATCTTGTGATGTAATAGATAGGCTTCGAAGAAATCGTAGTGTATCATCTGATCAACACTGCAGAAGTCAAGGTAGAAACGTAGAGCTTCGAAGATCGTAATGTGTCTGCCTTGAAGGGACTCTTAAGAAAATGTAGAGTGATCCCAACGTTTGCCAAGCAAACTCCACGATCGTAGTGTGATGAAGGTAAAATGGAGTTTATAAGTCAACGATCATAGTGTGCTCTCGGGATCGTAGAATCAACAACACGAGCAAGCGAAGATCGTAGTGTGCAAAGGTCTAAGGGAAATCGTAGTGCTCTTGACTGATGGCATTATAGTGTGCAAAGAAGTTAAGATGCTATGATCTGAATCGTAGAGTACCACGATCCAAAATCGTAGAGCATCATTTGTCTCATGTCAGAAAACGTCGAGCCTCATGATTTGTGTAAAGGTATATTTCATCATATGAGGAATGGATTTTAGATTCTGCAGTACTCATCAGTCCCAGAGTATATGAAATATCCTTAGTATGCAATAAAGAAGCGTATTGAAGAAGCTAAGGATAGTACCATGGGTAAGAGGGACAAAACACCTTTTCAGGTGGTAGGTGAGAAAGCAGTCTGCAGTGTCAGTGGGCCAGAATGCAGAATTCAGAATTCAGAATATGTGCAGAAATGTCTCTATCACAGTACAGAAAGTTTAGACGCATTCAATGCCTCAACGGATGGATCCAACGGATAGTTTTCAAGATCATATATATGCAGATCAGACAAATGAGAAAGAACTAAGCAAGCATTAAACAAACAACATGAACATCTCTCTCAAGCTCAACTTTACGATCTGAGATATTGCAAAGCTTGCTCAGCTACTCAGTTCTTTAGAACAAGTTCTTACACAGCAACTGAGTATCAACCAACTGAAGAAGTGTACCGAGTCTGCTAGACTTGAAGAGTTCATAGTGAACTATAAGAAAGCCAAGTCTGCTGGACTTGAAGAGTTCAAGAGTGAACTAATAAGTTCTTAGACTGCTGGTCTAGAAGGAATCTGTGTGATTCAGAAGTTGTAACAGACATCCTTAGTGGATATCCTACTCGTTGAGTAGAAGAGTGGACTAGGAGCTTTAAGTGCTCTGAACCACTTAAAAATGACTGTGTCTTTTACGTTCATGCCATAACTACCATATTTGTTATATCTGCCATAACTGCTTCACTCTCATAACTCCACTACTTGGTAAAGAAGATTAAAAAAAATTAATTTCGCTAAGTTTTAATCATTATCAAAGAACTAGTTTAAAACGAAAAGATTTTTTAAAATATCTATTCAACCCCCCTTCTAGATAACTATTGTGCCAAGTAGGAACTAACACATTTATATATAAGCATTTAAGATTCCATTTATACAAGATATATAGAACTTAGATGTGAATTGCTTTAATATATCTACTTATCGTTGATGTAAATTGTTGTATATTATAGTGATTTTTCAGATAATAAGATCATCAAGCTCAACAAAACCATGGACATGAGTGTGACATAAAACATAACTAGGAATTAAGTTTATCCATAATTCAATCAAGAAGAAGGTTCAAAGAAGTTTATGTATAATTTTATATTGGTAATGTTTTGATTGATATTATATTGGTAATGTATATGGGTCTGAATTTTTTAATGCTTTAATTTGCATTCAATCGTTATTGTTTTGGTCTTATTGTATTGAAAATTTGTATATTTCTCTTGGTTTATGTCTTGGGTGCCTAGAAATGTCTATATATGCATGCCGTCGTGCATGTGGCTAGTATATATTGCAGGGGAGACTCTGGCGATTTTTTTTAAGTATTATAAGTATAAGTTTGAAAAATGTTCATAAGTATTATAACTTAGATGTAAATTGCTTTAATATATCTACTTATAGTTGATGTAAATTGTTGTATATTATAGTGATTTTTCAGATAATAAGATCGTCAAGTGCATATCACAGTTGTGTTTATAGAATTGGCCTACACCTGTGATTACGTGGACGATCACACTTATCGCCCACAAGGATGCTGTTTGGGCTGAATTTCAGGTATTTCTTTTTTAATTATGACAGATAATATAATATTCAAAGGATAATTGTTTAGTAATGTTATTATTGTTGTTTTATTTGCAGAAATGGTATAGATGGGAGGACGCGCAGGCTTTAGTGATACAGACATTATTCTGGAAGAAGTGCACAGTTCGCACCAAAGACAACTTAAACAAAGAAAGACAAAAAGCCCTTCACAATGCTGAGATCAACCATCCAGGCCAGGGAGAGGATTACATACACGAGCATAGCCCCTGGTGGTGCACCCAGTCCATATGGACTGAGATGTGTCCCTAATGGAGAGCTGAGAGCTGGGTGAAAAGACGAAAGACTGCCACCACCAACAGATCCTCATGTGTACCCAATGGCGAAAAGGCTAAAGGGACATACAAGGGCGGCAATATTTCACAGTTACAACATATCACTACCATGGTACGTATTTACAAGTTTTAATATGTTTACAATCATGAATTATAGAAAATATATCACATTTTTACTTAGTAATATTGTGTTATTTTTTGTATAGGAGTCTCAGTCTAAAGGGTCAGCCTATCCATTGGCTGGATGTGTACGTGGCCACCCGTGATGGTCAGCCTGATGCTATCTAGATAGCGGTAATAAATTTTAACAACTTGATCTTGTTTATCAATGCTTACATAATTAATTTATTTTTAACTATTTAATTGTTAACATGATGACATGATACTTATAAGCGTTTATTGAATGAGAGCTATCTTGAAGGCACCCCACGTCCGCCTATTGATCAAGAGTTGTGGGAGAGGGCGTTTGTTGTGAAAAAGAACTACATTAAAGGTCAAGGACAACGACGACGCCCAACCTTCAGTGGCTCAGGCTGCTCTTCTACCCAGTCTACACAGTCATCGAGCCATCAAGCTGTTCATACTCTAGCTGACTGTGTGAGAGCTATATGTCGAGATCGAGATCTTCTGAAGATACTGGGCGGGCATCTGGGGGCTCTGAGTCCTGAGGATTTAGCTAAAGCAGTAGCGGCGGCAGCAACATCACAGCATGGGGATGTCGACGAGGTATAAAATCAATTTGTTGTATATATTGTCGTAATATACCAATATTAACATAGTTAGTATATATTTGTAACTTGTTTTATTATTTTATAATTACAGGGTGATCAAGGAGGCGATGATGCTTGACGTACCTGCTTTAGATCAGTTTTATAGTTATAGTATAAGCTTGTACTTGTATATTCATTATTTGGATGTCTGTATGTTACTTAAACAAGTTTTGAAATGTTATTATATTTATTCAAATCATATTGGGTTTTAAAGGTTTATATACTAGTTTGGTGTATTTGTTGGTGGACAATGGATGTTTATATTGTTGTGTATTCTGTTTATCTTTTTGTGTATGTGTGTTGGGATAAAGCAGGTACAAAATAGGTATAGGTTTTTGGGAATTCTGCAGAACAGCAAAAATGTGGTTTTCAATTTTTTCATATCTGCGACTGCATGCGGTCGCTAATTGTTATTAGCGACGGCTAAACAATTGAGGATATCAGCGACCGCATGCGGTCGCTGATAGTGGTCGCTGACACGTGGACCACGTCAGCTTTGGCCCTGGACCATGCTGACTCAGCTTAGCGACCAAATTTGTCATTTTGGTCGCAGATATGTCGGTCGCTAATAGTGGTCACTGATGCGCATCCCAGCAACCTGATTTTATGCTACGACTATCAGCGACCGCATTCGGTCGCTGATAGCCATCTGCGACCGTCTGCGATCGTTGATATGCGGTCGCTGATAAACCTTTTTCTTGTAGTGTTTATATAATTTTGTGGGACTACCACTAAAAGAAATCTGGCTATTTCAGATGGACTTATCCTCGATGGAGTGGATTCCGTCGATATTACTCTATTTCTGACGGAATATTCCGTCGATTATAATTCCCTCAAAAATAGTATAATTCATAAGCAATATTCCCTCAGTGGCGCCAACTTTTCCGCCAGCACGAAACCTAAAGTCGACAAAATAAGACTTATTTCTGAGGGAATTTCCGTCGAAATTAACTTATTTCTGAGGGATTAATTTCGACAGAAATTCCGTCAAAAATAATTCTTAAAACCTAAATTAGTAATTTTTCTCCAGCGCCTCCCACTTCCTCCCTCACACACTCTCTCTCTCGCCTCACTCACCCCTTCCCCCCTCTCGCCTCTCGCCTCTCGCCTTCCGCCATCGCTCCCTCCACCCCTTCCCCCCGCCACCGGCCCCCCTTCCCCCCAGCACCCGAACCCACACCCCTGCCCCATCCCCCTGCCGTTACCATACACCCCTCTGCTAGCACCGCCCCCGCAGATCGACGCCCCCTATGGTCTGTTCTCACTCATCCACCTCCACCTCCTTAGAAACCAGGGTTCATTTGTTCCTTTACAAGGTATGTTCAATTTAATTTGTTAACTTATATATATATATATATATATATATATATATATATATATATATATATATATATATATATATATATATATAACTGGAGAGAGCGAACTAAGAACGAATCGGCTATAACGATGATTTTTTCCGCGCTATAGCATAGAAAGCCGGTTTTCTATGCTATAGCGACGGAAAAAACTGTCGCTATAGCCGGTTCATTTTTAGTTCATTCCCTCCAGTTTGCTGGAGAAAGCTGACCTATATATATATTCTCTAATTTTAGGGTTTAGTTTTAATTTGGGTTTGAAATTCAGATTAAAATATAAAATATGATTATGTTGGGATCTAAAATTGAGATTTTTCTAACATTATTGGTCTGAAATTGGGTTTGATATATTAATGTTGAAATTGATATTATATGTTACTGAAATTGGAATTATATATATGCATGCCATGAAATGTTGATATGTGTTTGTTTATTATATCATTCTAAAATTGTGAAAATTTTGGTGAAATTGGAAATATTAGTTGCAATAGTATCCTGTTGATGCTTCATGAATTGCAAAATTTCTTATTATATTTTTTACTTTTGACAGAATTCCCAATTAACTTTCTGTCAAAATTATTCAATCACAAAATCAGTGGGCCCTGAAACAAAATAAAAATTAATAAAAAATTAGAATAATATAAATAAATAGAATAAAACTAAATAGAATAACTTAAATCATATCTAATAAATAAAATAAATAAAATAAAATAAATTATATTTAATTAAGTAATATAATATAATATAATAAAAAATAAAAATTAATAATAAATTAGAATAAAATAATTAAATTGAATAAATTAAATTAAATTAAATTAAATAAATTTAAAAATTTAGATAATATAATATTGTGACACCCCCAAAATAGGTATACAACACCTATTCTGAGTCGTCAAAATACATGGTATAGAAACAACTACAACTTTATTAATACAACATAAAAATTGTGAGTTTAAATACAAATATTGTCATCTAGACAATATCCACACTCAAATAAGTCCTCATTACAATTATTGATACACTATTTTATAGAATAGTGAGGACTACTAGAACCACTTCTAGAACCATCATTCCACACCCCGACTAGTACTCGCTACATTCTCGCCTCCTGAGAAAAAAATGGAATAACAAGGAAAAGGGTGAGCTCAACTAGCCCAGTAAAGAACATTATGAATAAGATAATATAGAACAAATTATCGTTAGTCCTCAACAGGGAAAAATCTAATAGAATACAATAGAAAACCTGTTTTAAATCAATCTTCGCAGCGAAAATAACAATTCATTAGAAGAGTTAAGTAGAGAATGAAATCTACTATCATCTATGAATTTAAAAGTCCAACATCGATATTTTATCCCTGTAACATTAATCAATATACATCATAAATCAAATAGTCATCTTTGCACTACAGGCCAAAGATATTCATCTGTTGGTCATGTTCATCTCAACACTTGTTCATCTTTACACTACGGGCCAAAGATATTCATCAGAAAATCATTCATCTTTGCACTACAGGCCAAAGATATTCAGTTATATCATCATTTAGGACTGAGGATGATGAAAAATATTTTAAAGAAAACGAATCCAGTGAAACAAAAGAACAAGTATTATGGATTCGTACTTTAAACAATCCGAGTTCAAAAATACTTCATAAATAATCATACTGAAGTAAAATTCAAGAATGAAGATCAAAACATAGATCCAATCAAAGATAGGAATCATAACAGCCAATCTTGGACACAGAAAAGGAAATTTAATTTTTCTGTGACTAGTGTCGTATTTGTGAATAGTGCCGTATACGTGAATAGTGTCGTATACGTGAATAGTAACTCTGACACCAAAAGATAGAAATTTCACAAAAAACATCATCATGCTTCGTGAATAGTACTCGTGAATAGTAACTCATTAATAGTAACTCATGAATAGTAACTCTGACATGAAAAAATTCCAAATTTGATTAAAAGTTCCAACCAATATTTCAGCATAATGATATTGAAAAAATAATATCACTTGAGAAGAAAATAACATCCCTTACCTCAGAAAGAATAATACTTCTGATTGGAATACTGGATATAGTGTTAAAAGAACTTGCACCGTATAGCAATACTCAAAGTACTAAAATACTCACAAGAATACGCTCAATATATCGAGAGAGAAAGAGAGAGAAATCTGTAGTTTCTGGTTCGATTTTTAATTCAAACCTAAGCACCCTATTTATAGGAAAATGCTTAAAATACCAAAGCAGAAAATTGAATATAATAATATTCTATATAAAACAAATTCCTATGCCCACTTTGAAATCTGATTTCAGCCATCTAGCACATGTTAAAGATGTCCACAAACATTTAAAAAACGTTTTTCTTTTAAAACATAAATAAAACTTCCAAAAATCAATTATTTTGGAACTTCGGAACTTTAATAATTCATAATAAATAGCCCTTTTATCAGAAAATTCAAATCTCCCGACTTTTGATAGGAAATTCAATTCTCTACAACTTTGCAGAATAAAGTTTTTCCAAATCTCAAACAAAAATTAACCGAAATCCATAAACGGGCGATTTTACAGGCTATAATCAAATTTCAGTCAAGAAATGGGCCCATGGACATGTTTAACATGTTTTAAACAATTTTTGCAACAAAAATATTCCTCATCCTCATATACTCATATATCCCACATTCATTGTAAAAATATCCCCATTATTATATTATAATAATATAATAAAATATTATTTTATCAGAAAAGATAAAATATCAATTTTTAACAATTGTCACTTTAAAAATTTTCTGCATCTATATGCACATAAAATCAATATTTTCCTCATCATATAAATCTATAATTAATTATTCACAAATAATATTACAGAATCACAGTACTGGCAACCAGGCAGTTCCCAGGAAAGAGGGGGCTTTCCAATAAGAATTTCTCCTTACTGGCGCGCAATTAGGTGACCAAACCTCTCCTTAGACAGAGCTTTCTAGACATTGCCAATAATGTTTTCGAATAATATTATTCAGATAATATGAATTATTGCTTTGATAATGGAAAATACTGTGTAGTGACAATTATTGAAACAACAGTAATATAAAATATCAACGCAGCAATTATTGAATCAATAAAATAAAATACTGAACAATAACTACTGTAACAATTATTGAGTAGTGCCTTCTTACGTAAGAATCAATAATTGGTGCAATACCGTGTGCTATTGTGCAACAACGCGTATTACTGTGTTTTAACCACCGGGTATTCTAACAGTATTAACGGTAACAACTATGCCGTTATTTATAAATAACTCATACTTGTCTTTTTCTTCATCCAATCGCTTTCCGTTATGGGGACCACAATAGACTGCGCCGTTGTACGAATATTCCCCGACAGCAAGAATATTTCACGACCAAACGAATATTCCCCCACAACAATGAATATTTTATAACCACCTGTTTATTTTAAAATATTCGCGCATTTTACTCATAACTATCCACATTAATCAATTCAACCCTTATGATTTCAAAATAATAAATAGAGGAAATTCTATTTTATAAAAAAAAATTCGGGGTCTTACAAATATAATACAAAATAAACTAAGTAGCATTTACTTAGTTTTTTAAATTAATGAAAATAAGATCGAAATACAATAAATAATATAATAAAAAATTAATATTTTAGTAAATAAAACTAAATAAAAGAACTTAAATCATATCTAATAAATAAATAAAATAAAATAAATAAATTATATTTAATTAATTTATATAATATATATTATAATATAATAAAAATAAAAATTAATAATAAATTAGAATAAAATAATTAAATTGAATAAATTAACTTAAATTTAATAAAATAAATTTAAAAAGTAGATAATATAATATAATACAAAATAAATTAAGTAGGATTTACTTAGTTTTTTAAATTAATGAAAATAATTTCAAAATAAAATAAATAATATAATATAATATAAAATAAATTAATATTTTAGTAAATAAAACTAAATAAAATAACTTCAATCATTTCTAATAAATAAATAAAATAAATTATATTTAATTAATTAATACTCCCCCGTCCCTAATTATTTGACGTTTTAGAGTTTTTCATTTGTTCCTAATTGTTTGACGTTTGTTCTAATCTTGGAGAATTAATGACAATTTTTCCAAAATTACCCTTCATTACTCTACCTATTTTTGATACTTTTAAACTCTTTCTCTCTCCTTATCCCAACAAAACTCTTCTTATCCCAACAAAAGATTTAAGGGTATTATAGACAATTGAGTACTATATTTAATAATTTTCAATCATTATCTTTAACTCTTGTGTCCACCTCTAAAATGTCAAATAATTAGGGACGGAGGGAGTATAATATAGTATAATATAATAAAAATAAAGATTAATAATAAATTAGAATAAAATAATTAAATTTAATAAATTAAATTAAATTTAATTAAATAAATTTTAAAAATTAGATAATATAATATAATACAAAATAAACTATGTAGCATTTACTTAATTTTTTAAATTAATGAAAATAAATCAAAATAATATAATATAATATAATATAATATAATATAATATAATATAATATAATATAATATAATATAATACAAAATAAATTAATATTTTAGTAATTAAAACTAAATAAAATAACTTAAATCATATCTACTAATAATTCTCATAAACTGAGTAACACTTACTTTGTTTATCATTGAAAGAATAGACTAAGTAACATTTGCTTAGTTTTTCACAATTACAGTAAACTGCACATATACTTGTACATGTAGTATTAATAGGAGCTTAGAAACGCGTTTGACATTCACTCATTAGGAGTTAATATCAAATAGTCCCCAGTTTGAGACTGTTACTGGATGTTGTCTCTCACTTAGGTTGGTGTCAATTCACAATGTACATTTTTATAAACTTTTGAGGGGTTTTAGCTAGCGTCTCTACACATTCTCCGAATGCATACTTAGACTAAGTTGTCTTGGTCTATTTCGTGTACTTGGAGATCATGAAGAGGTGCTGTTGAAATTTTCTTAAAATTCTATAAACGTGCTCAAGATTAGCACTAGTGAGGAGACGCATCCAGGAACAGGATAGAAGCCCAACCCCTGTAGAGCGGAGATATATACTAGGTAAACTAAATTCATGCATGGACCACCTTCATGATTATTCTGGTTCTAATTGAGTATTTTCTTCAATTAAAGATGTCAGCCGACTGGAGTTGGATGTACCGTAGGATACATATTGATGGGAGGGGATTAGTTGATGCGTACCGTGATGGGTTGTCCAATTTTACGAACAAAGCAATAGAACATACTGATGATCTGAACGGAAAGATGAGATGCCCGTGTCTGAAGTGTTAAAACATGATATGAAAGACTGCCGATGAAGTTAAATTTGAATTATATTCACGTGGGTTTGTGGATGGGTATTTGATATGGATTCATCATGGGGAATCAGCTAAGTTTATAGAACTGATAGACAATACTTTAAACTAACTAGTTCATGGGGATTCCCAATCAGATAACTATGATGTCATGCAGATATTAGTAGATGCGTATGGGCCAACCAATTTTGACTGGGCTGAAAATGAGAATGCGTCAAACAGTGCTCAACAAAAGCCAAATAATTCAGCAACTGCCTTATACAAGATGCTATCTAAATCGGGGGTCCCATTGTATCCCAGAAATGACAAGCACACCAGACTTTCTGTAGTGACAAAACTTTTACACTTCAAGAATGAGCATGACTGCATTGAGAGAGGATTCAATGATTTGCTTGCTATTATCAACGAGTTTTTACCTAGGAATAATACGCTGCCCGCGGATTACTATGAAGTGAATAAGATGGTTAAGGGGTTGAATCTTGGGTATGAGAAGATCGATGCTTGTGTGTGAGACCCCAGATTTTATGAATAAATATTTAATTTTCTCAAAATATTTTTTTTAATATTATGGTGTGGATTTGATATAATGTTATAGTTGTGGGTAATATTTATAAATTTTGCAAAGTACGCAAGTTGTTATATAATATTCGATTAGGTGGGGAATATTCATTTTATCAGGGAATATTCATACAACGACACAATCATTGATGAACCCCGCAACGGAATTATTGTCGGATTGAGAAAACGAAAAAAATATTTTACGAAAATAACGGTGGAAGTTTTACCGTTAATACTGTTGAACTACTCGGTAGTAAAAGTACAGTAATACGCGTGGTTGTATAGTAGCACACGATATTGATTATTGATGCTTACGTGATAGGTCACTCAGTTTTTTTATTAGTATTATTAATGTAATAAAATAGAAAAACTTTTTATATAAAATATAATACTTTTATAAAGTTATTCATTTTATTAGACTATAAACAGAATATATTATATTCTATTATGCATAATATTTTGCATAGTAAAATCTTTTTATATAAAACAGAATACTTTTATAAAGTTATTTGTTTTATTATACTATAAATAGAATATATTATATTTTATTTTGCATAGTATTGTATAGTGTCTGCATAGTTTTGCATAGTGCCTGCATAGTGTTTTGTATAGTAAAATCTTTTTATATAAAACAAAATACTTTTATAAAGTTATTCGTTTTATTAGATTATAAATAGAATATATTATATTTTATTTAAATTCACTGAAACTCTAGAGAGAGAAACTATAGAGAGAGTTCTTCTTTATAATCTTGAGCGTATTTCTTTAGAGTTTAAGAAGCTTTGAGCGTAGTGTAAGTTTATTTCAAGAATATCCTCGCCTTACCAGTCGGAATACTCTTCTTTCAAAGGTAGAGGATATTATTTGTTGTACTCTTAGGGGATATTATTTGTTATACTCGTAGGGGATATTATTTGTTGTACTTGTAAGGGGTATTCTTTCTTTCTTATCCGTGAAGAGAACTTCTGTTATTCCATTCTTTATTATTCTGTTGGAATAACCTGTATACGCGGGATACCCTATACTTGGTGAAATTCTTCTGTTATTCCATTCTTTATTATTATGTTGTAATATAACCTGTTTATGCGAAGTACCACATACATGGTGAAATTCTTCTGTTATTCCATTCATTATCATTATGTTGGAATAACCTGTCTATGCGAAGTACCACATACATGGTGAAATTCTTCTGTTATTCCATTCTTTATTATTCTGTTGGAATAACCTGTCTATGCGAAGTACTGCATACATGGTAAAATTCTTCTATTATTCAATTCTTTATTATTCTATTGGAACATCCTGTCTGTGCTTTACGCATGACCTGGTTCCGTTATTTATTATTCTGTTGGAACATCCTGTCTGTGCTTTACGCATGACCTAGTTCTATTATTTATTATTCTGTTGGAACATCCAGTCTGTGCTTTACGCATGACCTGGTTCCATTATTGATTATTCTATTGGAACATCCTGTCTGTGTTGTATGCATGACCCGGTTCCATAATTTATTATTCTATTGGAATTGTAACGCCCCAGAAAATTGAACATTTTGTAATTTCTTTTAATAATGAATAAAATAATATTATTTATTATTATTGTGTGTTGAGAAGATGGATGTCGTTCTATAACCTAGAAACGTCGTAAAGTAGTAGTATTTTAACTACGTGGGAGAATTAAAGTGGTTGAATTTCTAAAACGAAAATAAAAGTTTTTTGAGAAATTTTTTGAAAAACACTATTCATCAATTTCTGCTCGGGAATTATTTTTGAACTTCCGAGAAATACGTAATGTTATAATATCGAGATGATATCGATTATGTAATAATAATCTAAGTATGGAAAATGAAATATTTCGCATGCGTACCTAATTTGAGATAGTTAGATTATTAAGCGTTAAAAGAATGAAGTTGTAATCGTATAATGTGTAAACATTATATGGAGTAAGGAATGGAGGTATAATACGACGTATTGTATTATTATGTACGAAGAATGAGATATCGTATATTTCGAATTAATATACGAGATAGCATACGAGAATTATACGTAGGATATGTATGTTAAGTTATTGAATTTAAGATAATGGACTTGTGGGATTTCTAGTTTATTGATAGAAGCCCAAGTGTATGATTATCACAAGTCCAATCTATTGTAACTCAAGCCCAATAGGAAAGTAGTTGGATTAATTAACCAAGCCCAAGGTAAAGCCTTGACCCATGGGTCAAACCAAGTGAGGAAGTGGGTAGTCTTGATGGGCAAGGATTAAGTGTGATGACCAAGTGTTGTGGTGAGCAAGTAAAAGAAGTGACTAGCAAGAAGACTTGAAGGTTAAGTTATGAATAGTAAGGAGGTGGAATGAGGAGGTGGGATTGTTTATTGTCCATTTTGCCCCAAGCTTTGGTGGCCTATAAATACCAAGTTCATTTCATTTTTGTTGGTTGTTTTGTTATCATCCAATACTTTCCTCTCAAGCATATAAGCTACTTATTTGGTAGAGAGAATAAGTTACTTAAAGCACTTATAAGCCACTTCAACCTTTGATAGTTTCCAAAGCAAATAGAAGTCTTCAAGGGTAAGACTCATTTTCTTTTATCTATATCTTTTCTATGATAGGATTGATAGAGAAGGGGG
Source organism: Panax japonicus (assembly GCA_020205505.1). Classification (NCBI taxonomy): domain Eukaryota; kingdom Viridiplantae; phylum Streptophyta; class Magnoliopsida; order Apiales; family Araliaceae; genus Panax; species Panax japonicus. The sequence continues at coordinate 50,055,332 of CM035113.1, forward strand.
ATTGCTTGAGGATAACATGTAATAAGTTATAAGGAATGAACTTAAGCCGAATAAGTTGAATAAGCAACTTGAACCCTAATAAGTTGTTAAGATCATGAAGGATTTGTCTTATGATGTTAGTATGTTGTTTATAACATGAGAACATTGATTGAAGGACTTAAATTATTGGTAAGTCATGAGTATGAAGATTTCTAGTTCATAAGTTGAGAAAGTCAATGACTTATGCAAATAAGTCAAAACCTACTTTGATTATAAGTTGGTTTAATAAATAACTTGAAATGATGATATATTGGTTAAAATCCACTTAGAACACTTAGTATGGTTGAATTGACGAACTTTGCACGATTAGACGATTAACGTCGAATTCGTGAAAATCTCGGAATAGAAGTCATATTTTGTATTGGAAGTCAAAAACGTTGGTTTTCAATGGAGACAAGTCATTGTGGTCATTATAGAGTTGCGGACTCGAAAATGACCGGATTCCGACTTAGAACGAAGAAATGAGCGTTGAACGTTCACGAACGTTTATCGTTTTCGTTAAAATGGACTAATAGGTCAAATTTTAGCAAATGAAGTCAAATAGATAAAATTCTTGCATGAATGCATAGATTATGAAATTTGTGAACCGTAGGCTTTTGAACGGACCAATTCGGAGTTAAAACGAAGAAGTTATGCGTCCGGGAAGTTAGCAAAATTTTCAAAAACTACAAAATTTTCTGAGGACCAGAGTCCGCGCCGCGGCGCGACTCTAAGCCTTCTTGGCCGCGCCGCAGTGCGAGGCCGGAGGATGACACACTGCTAACTCGCGCCGCAGCGCGAGTTACAGACCAATTAGTGGCGCCGCGGCGCCAGAACAAGGAAGAAGATAGAGAAGAAGAGTTCCAAGTATAGAATGAAAGAGGGATTAATAGCAATGAATTGTGATGTAATCACAACATAATTAAGACATTGTAAGGTGCTTGTAATACAATAATGCATGTTTATAATCAATCAAGACGAGCGAGATATGAATGACATAATGAAAGCCGAAACCCTTAATAACGAAACTAAGTTAGAATTACATTGAGATGAAGGGTAAGGTATAATAGAAAACATACCTGGTTAATTATGATCTAATATGGTACGTTATATGATTATGAATTGTAGAATCATACAGACTTAAAGTGTACGTGTATTAACCAGTAAGCAGTCACCAAAGGCAAGTATTCTAACCCTTGTTCCAGTTCAGTCTGGACAAGCTTTGTAATTCATGTTCTCTTTCACATGAAATCTAGAATGATGAAGTCTTAAGCCAATTCTTCCGGCTAGACTTATATTAGGATTCTGTCAAGCATGATTTGTAAATTACCGAGTTATATTGGTATGGTTTTCAATTGAAGACCACGCATGTTCAAATGTTTTTGTCGTTTAACGACAGGCACATGAGGTTGCCACAATTAAACGTATACACGTTTAATGAATGTAGTGTTGATCAACATAGAGTACTATGAGCTGATCACTCAGAAGTGCTCGTAAGCTATGCCGGACTTACGGACTTAGTGCCGGGATGTCCTTTTCTAAAGAACTTATGTATGCTCATAATCTTGAGTCATAATTGTTATTCTACTGAATATTGATGGAAAAACGTTTTGAAGCAAATGAAGTGCTATTTTGAATCACCGATAGTACTTCGTAACTATTGTTCAGTTACTGGAGATATATATATTTGCTCTATGTTTCAAGCATGTTGTTTATTAGAATTATAGTACTTGCTGAGCTAGCCATGCTCACTCTTGCTTGAACCATATGAACACAGCTAAGATCGAGCAGACTGAAGGATCCGGCAAGGATAAATGCAAGGCGAAGACGAACCCGTAGCATACTTATGTAATAGTATAGGAAGAATGTTTGTAATATATTGATATTATGACAAGAACAAATGAATGGGTTACAAAGAACCTGGGTAATGCAATATTACTTTGATATATATGGAGTTATATTAGTCCTCTTGTGATTATTTGAGGAAATGTGTGAATGAATGGTAGTACCGTGTAGCACCATTTGTCGGGTTGTAAGAGACCCTGATTTGGGGGCATCACAGGAATAACCTGTCTGTGCAGTATATCGTATGCCATGTGATTTCATTTGTTATTCCATTCTTTATTATACTCAATTGGTTGAAGTTTTGACTTCTATACACCATTAAATTAGTGGAATATCCTTTATATTTGCGCTTCATCCATTATCTTTTCATGAAAATAATCTTCTTAGCATTTTTGAATTTTACTCCACAAAGCAGTATCATGTTGACAATTGGGACGTTATTGGTTCCTGGATAAATTAATTCTTGAACTTGTTTTATTGAATTATTATGTCATTGTCATCATCCTTATGTTTATATTATTTTGAAAGTCATCTGTGGTCTGTAGTGCATAGATGGACTTGGTATGATTATGATCAGGGATTATTCGGTATAATCATGACAGAAATATTACAAATGATGTGAAAAAAAATCCTCAACGGCCCGTAGTGCATTAATGGATAGTTTTTGGTATGATTATGGCTATGGATTCTCTTCGGCCAAGGGTACACAGATGAATTGTTTTATGGCATGATCAGGACCGTTGATGAAAACACGATTATCTTTGACCCGTAGTGCATGAATAATTCGTGGTCGTGATACTAAAGAATATCCTTGGCCTATAGTGCAGGGATGATTTGATGATGTGGATTATTTATTAAGCTGAGTCTCAGCGATAAAAGTAATGAAAAACCTTTTAAATCATAGAAGGTAGTAGATTTTATTCTCTACTTGACTCTTCTAATGGACTGTTTGTTCCGCTGCAGTTAAATTTAATGTTTGTTATATTGTATTAGTTTAACACTGTTGAAGGCTAACGATAATTTATTCTGCATTATCTTAGTCATAATATTTCTTACTGGGCTAGTTGAGCTCACCCTTTTGCTTTCATTGTTCTCTTTTAGGAACGGAGAATGTAGCAGGGATTAGTCGAGGAACAGAGTGATGGTCCTAGATGGTGCATTAGTAGTCCTCACTATTCTGTGAAATAGTATGATAATAAATGTAATGAGGACCCCATTGAGTTTGTATATTGTCTAGATGATAATATTTGTATTAAAACTCACAGCACATGTTTAGTCGTATTTTACACGACTATTGTACAATTAAGTTGTATTTGTATTTTGTACCATGTATCTGGCGACCCAAGATGGGTGATGTATACCTATTTTTGGGGGCGTCACAGTTGGTATCAAAGCTTAGGGATATGATCCCTGGCTGAGATGTGAGACAAGAACTAGGAGGGGAGAGAGACGGGGAATTCCTTCGCTAGTATGACCTACCTAAGTTTACTTGTTTATTTAATTGGTCGGTTAGAGTATAGAGATAATATGTGATATATTAATTAACCCTTGTTTTGTGGCAGTGTTTGAAAATGGCAGCTGAAAATGTTAACAATGGAGTGAATGAGACCGTTGAGACACCTTTAATCACTAATTAGGTTAATGTGATGTCAGACGAAGAAGAAATTAGAGAAATCTATGTGGTGAGTGAAGAACTAATAGTTGCACCCGAGCTAGTCGCAGAGGTAGCAGCTAAGAGTGAGGAAGAAGAGGAATCTGAGGAGAATTTATTAGAAGAATTTTATGATCGAAATTTAGAATTACAAAATCGTATTCATGAGTTAAAAGAGTAGGCTAAAAAATAGCAGGCGGTTGTGTAGCAAAGAGATGTAACAATTCAAAATTGTGTTGCCCGATGTGCGATGCTTGAACAGAAGCACTCTTTGGCAGGGTATAAGATATTAGAGCTGGAATCTGAGAATGTTATGATCAAAGTTATGATGAAAGAAGAAACAACTGAACGAAAAAGAATAGATGATGCATGGGTAAAAGCCGCAAGACGCGTAGATATTGTAGAAAAAGTCGTCCGATCCAATAAAGCCAAAATAGATGAAATAGATTTTGCTTTTTGGACAACAATTGGTAGAATCCAACATCGAGTTCGGAATTACCCTATGCAGAGTGGTCAACCCCAATTCGATATGGATCAGAGAGTAATGATTCAAATCATGGATCAGGAATGTGATGAAGCAATTAATGGTGGAATGTCCTCTATAGCAAAGTCAAGTCTAGCTGGGATGGTGACGCCAAAGAATGTCCCAGACAAGTCAAAATTGATATTTGAAAAGAGAGCATTTTTTTGTGATGAGGAACACGAATGAAGTTATCATGGGTTAGTTAATTATAAATTCTTGTGAAGTTTATACCTTATTAGATACTGGTTCTACCCATTCTTTTATCTCTCTTGCTTGCGCTCAACATTTAAATTTGACTTTGGAGAAATTAAACTTTGACTTATTGGTTGAAACTTCGTTAGTAGAAACCTTCGTTATCTCCACTATTTATAAATCTTGTTTAATTCAAATTGACACTTTCACGTTACCTGTCAATCTTATCTCTTTGAAAATACTTTCCTTTGATGCGATTTTAGGAATCGATTGGTGAACTACTCATCATGCTTATTCGTAAGATTGTTAGCTTTCATATTCCTAACCAACCTGTTATGCCAATTCAAGCAACCAAACCACTAAAGTCAATCATTGTCATATCAAGCCATAAGTAAAGAGCCCCGGTCCTTTCATTGTTGACTTCCTTATGTGGAATGCACCAAAGCCAAACTTTCTGTAGGCGACGTCGTGAATGATGATGGAAAGTTGATAGGTATCAATGTGACGTACTATCCAAGTCTTGGATGAGGGTCATAGTTTTGAATGATATTTCTATTATTAATAAATTTCCTGACGTATTCTTGAAGATTTCTTAGCCTACCCCTAGAGCATGAAATCGAATTTTGTATTGACCCCAATACAAAACCCATTTCTTAAACCCTCAAATATTTCTTCAACTAAAATGAACGTATAATGTGCTAAAGACGTTGGCTCGAGCTGTTGAAGATTACGATCGTACCATTCAATACCATCGTGGGAAAGCGAACGTTGTAGCTGACATGTTGAGTAGAAGATCGTATGCGTTTACGAGTGCGATGTTGTTAACACAAAGACTCATTTTGTATAACTTACAAGTGATGAAGATAGAGTTAAAGACTCTAGGAACCCACGTGAAGATAACTAATATACGATTAGAATTGACTTTAATCGATAAAGTTAAAGCCGCTCAAGCTACATACTCAGAGCTGATGAATGTGAAGAAGAAGGTTCAAGAGGGCGTTATTCTAGAAACAAGAATCGACGAAGAGAGGAAATCTCAACCCTCGATTTAATTGCCCCATTTAAAATCCTCGATCGAGTATGAACTGTGGCTTATAGACTCGTTTTACCGCCAAGTATGTCGCGTGTTCATAACGTTTTTAACGTATCGATATTACGTAAATATGTGGACGACCAGAACCACATTATTTATTTAGAACCGGACGAGATAGCAGAAGATTTAACGTATGAGGAGATACGTGTTAACATCTTGGATAAGAAGGTTCATATTCGACTCTCAAAGGTTATACCTCAAGAGTTAGAATTTGAAGTGAAGTCAAGGTATCCTCACCTGTTTGGCATACCAGGTACATACGTAAATTTCGAGGGTGAATTTTCATTAGGAGGGGAGATTGTGAGACCCCAGATTTTATGAATAAATACTTAATTTTCTCGAAATAATTTTTTTGAATATTATGGTGTGGATTTGATATAATGTTATAGTTGTGGGTAATATTTATAAATTTTGCAAAGTACGTAAGTTGTTATATAATATTCGATTAGTCGGGGAATATTCGTTTTATTAGAGAATATTCGTACAACGACACAATCATTGGTGGACTCCGCAACAGAATTATTGTCGGATTGAGAAAATGACAAAAATATTTTATGAAAATAATGACCGAAGTTTTACCGTTAATACTATTGAACAACTCAGTAGTAAAAGTACAGTAATACGTGTGGTTGCATAGTAGCACACGGTATTGATTATTGATGCTTACGTGATAAGTCACTCAGTTTTATTTTATTAGTATTATTAATGTAATAAAACAGAAAAGCTTTTTATATAAAACAAAATACTTTTATAAATTTATTCATTTTATTAGACTGTAAATAGAATATATTATATTCTATTATGCATAGTGTTTTGCATAGTAAAATCTTTTTATATAAAACAAAATACTTTTATAAAGTTATTTGTTTTATTAGACTATAAATAGAATATATTATATTTTATTATGCATACTGTTGCATACTGCCTGCATAGTGTTGCATAATGTTTTGTATAGTAAAATCTTTTTATATAAAACAAAATAATTTTATAAAGTTATTCGTTTTATTAGATTATAAATAGAATATATTATATTTTATTTAAAAGATTTTGTTTTAAATTTGGACCGTCCGTTTAAAGTAAATCAATCTGGACCATTAATGAATTAGTTACTATGCAGTCCATTATTCTATAAATAGAAGCTCGTTCTTTCATTATTTCTTACGAATTCACTGAAACTCTAGAGAGAGAAACTATAGAGAGAGTTTTTCTTCTATAATTTTGAGTGTATTTCTTTAGAGTTTTAGAAGCTTTGAGCGTAGTGTAAGTTTTCTTCAAGAATATCCTCGCCCTACTAGTCGGAATACTCTTCTTTCAAAGGTAGGGGTTATTATTTGTTGTACTCGTAAGGGATATTATTTGTTATACTCGTAGGGGATATTATTTGTTGTACTCGTAAGGTGCATTCTTTCTTTCTTATTCATGAAGAGAACTTCTGTTATTCCATTCTTTATTATTCTGTTGGAATAACCTGTATACGCGGGATACCCTATACTTGGTGAAATTCTTCTGTTATTCCATTCTTTATTATTATGTTGGAATATAACCTGTTTATGCAAAGTACCACATACATGGTGAAATTCTTCTGTTATTCCATTTTTTATCATTATGTTGGAATAACCTGTCTATTCGAAGTACCGCATATATGGTGAAATTCTTCTGTTATTCCATTCTTTATCATTATGTTGGAATAACCTATCTATGCGAAGTACCGCATACATGGAAAAATTCTTCTGTTATTCAATTCTTTATTATTTTATTAGAACATCATGTCTGTGCTTTACAGATGACCTGGTTCCATTATTTATTATTCTGTTGGAACATCCTATCTGTGCTTTACGCATGACTTGGTTCCGTTATTTATTATTCTGTTGGAACATCCTATCTGTGCTTTACGCATGATCTGGTTCCGTTATTTATTATTCTGTTGGAATAACCTGTCTGTGCTGTCTATCGCATGCCTGGTGATTTCTTTTGTTATTCTATTCTTTATTATACTCAGTTGGTCAAAGTGTTGACTTCTATACTCCATGAAATTAGTGAAATATCCTTGATATTTGCGTTTCATCCAGTATCTTTTCATGGAAATATTCTTCTGAGCATTTTTGAATTTTACTCCACAAAGCAGTATCATGTTGACAATTGGGACGTTATTGTTTTCTGGATAAATTTATTCTTGAACTTGTTTTATTGAATTATTATGTCATTGTCATCATCCTTATGTTTATATTATGTTGAAAGTCATCTGTGGCCTGTAATGCATAGATGGACTTGGTATGATTATGACCATGGATTATTCGGTATAATCATGACCGTAATGTTACAAATGATGTGAAAAAAAATCCTTATTAGCCTGTAGTGCATTGATGGACAGTTTTTGGTATGATTATGGCTATGGATTCTCTTTGGCCAAGGGTGCAAAGATGAATTGTTTTATGGCATGATCAGGACCGTTGATGAAAACACGATTATCTTTGGCCCGTAGTGCATGAATAATTCGTGGTCGTGATACTAAAGAATATCATTGGCCTGTAGTGCAGGGATGATTTGACGATGTGGATTATTTATCAAGCTGAGTCTCAGCGATAAAAGTAATGAAAAACCTTTTAAATCATAGAAGGTAGTAGATTTTATTCTCTACTTGACTCTTCTAATGGATTGTTTGTTCCGCTGCAGTTAAATTTGATGTTTGTTATATTGTATCAGTTTAACACTATTGAAGGCTAACGATAATTTATTCTGCATTATCTTAGTCATAATATTTTTTATTGGGCTAATTGAGCTCACCCTTTTGCTTTTATTGTTCTCTTCAGGAAATGAGAATGTAGCAGGGACTAGTCAGGGAACGGAGTGATGGTCCTAGATAGTGCATTAGTAGTCCTCACTATTCTGTGAAATAGTGACAATATTTGTATTAAAACTCACAGTATATATCTAGTTGTATTTTACACGACTGTTGTATAATTAAGTTGTATTTGTATTTATACCATGTATATGGCGACCCAAGATGGGTGATGCATACCTATTTTTGGGGGCGTCACATTGTGAGAAGGATTGTATGTTATACTATGGGGATCACAAAGATAAGGTGCAGTGTGATATCTGCAACTTGCCTCGGTACAAAATCACAAAACATGGGGGAAGGAGAAACATGTTCCAAAGAAGATATTACTGTACTTTCCTCTTATGCCGAGGTTGTAGCGGCTATTCATGTCTTCGAACACTGCTAAACATATAACTTGGCATAGAACAAGGGATGTCGTACCTGGTCAACTTACTCACCCAGTAGATGGAGATGAATGGAAGAATTTTAATGCCAATTTTCCATAATTTGCTAATGAAGTTAGGAATGTCAAGCTTGGCATGGCTACAAATTGTTTTTGTCCATTTAATAATTTTAGTTAGCCACACTCTGTTTGGTCAGTGATTATGGTAGTTTACAATCTTCCACCGTCAATATGCATGAGGGATCTGTATATTTTTTTTGACTTTACTCATACCGGGGGATAAGAGTCCTACAAAAGACATCAACATGTACCTTAGACCGTTACTCGATGAACTTAAGATGTTGTGTAAATATGTGTTCAGACTTTTGATAAATCTGTCGGGCATATTTTTGTGATGAAGGCAGCCTCGTTGTGGACTATCACTAACTTTTCGGCACCTAGCATGATCAGTGGTTGGTCGACTCATGGTAAGTAGTCATGTTCAGTCTATATGGGGGATGAGCAAGGCACACAACTACTTTATGGGCGTATAACTAGTTTCTTTGGAACTGCTTGAAGATTCTTGCCCGTTGAGCATAATTATATAAAGATGTCTACACAGTTCAACATAAAGAAAAGAAGAAGGGGGTTGTTGGTCGCAGGTCGGGCATCGATGTATTGGGCTGGCTAAATGATCTGACATTTCCACCGCCTGGAAAGGAGTATGGTAAGTTGAGAGCAATAGGGTACGGGAAAACTCATAATTGGACACACCCGCCCATTTGGTTTGAGTTGTCATACTGGGTCATACTAGCCCTTCGTCATTTTATAGATGTCAAACATACGAAAATGAATGTATTCGTGAACTTGTTTTACACCGTGCTAGATACGAGTGGTAAAACAAAAGACAAGATAAAGTACGTAAAGACTTAGAGGAAATGAACATCAGGCGGAAATTGTGGCTCCGACCTAACAACAGAAAACCAAAAGCTCCATTTTGTCTTACCAAACAACAAGTTGAAAACATTTGCAAGTGGCTTAGTGCATTGAAGCTCCCAGATGGATATGCCTCTAACATATCTTGACGTACTAAGGTTTAGAATTTGAAAATTACTGGGTTCAAAAGTTATGACTGACATGAATTCATGCAGAAGTTGACGCCAATTGCATTTCGTTAGATGTTACTGAGTAATATTAATGACGCCTTTACTGTACTTTCAAATTTTTTTCAGGATATTTGCTCAACTATAATAAGGTACAATGATGTGGAGCTGATGGAGAAAAACATAGTGTTGACAATGTGCAAGCTTGAAATTGTAAAGTTTTGTGAAAATCATAGACGCAATCAAATTGAAAAATTAGCAGAAGCAAAGTAAAATCAGATTTTAAAATTTTTCAAAAACCAATTATCCAGATCATCCTTTATGCATATTATTAATTAAAATGAAGAACAAAAAGTTATGAAATCATACCCTTGTAGATACGAGCTTCCATAGGTAGAAGTTCAACTCCTACTTTGATCAATGTTAGCCACCCAAGTGTATGGCCTCTACAGGTTATCCACCAAGGAAGAAGAATTTTCAAGAAGAATGGTGTATTGGCTCAAACCCTAGTTTTTCCTATCTCTATAGAAAAGGGGGGCGTACTCTCCGACTATTGGAATCACGTATATCTGATATCTGATATAAGACTCCTCTTATAAAGATATCAGGTAACACTATTTAATTAAAATAAGGTATTATTTATTTAATTAAATTTTTTTTAATTAATTGGGCTCCCTAATCTTATTAGGGATAATTAATTAAACTCCTTTAACTAATTTTTCCTCCTAATCGTATTAGGAATAAATGAGAGTACTTATATTAAATTAATTCCTAAACACTTTTAGAAATTAAAATAATAATAATTGTAATAATATTAATAAGACTCCTCTTATTAATTTATATTTAATATTTTCAAAATATTAAATAATAAATATTAAGCTATTTAATTTATTCTATCACCACAGATTAAATTAAATATACTTAACATATTATTATGATTATGCTATTGACTTCTTAAATAATTATTCTTCCTTTTATGGTGTAACCCTTTAGGTTCTCCACATTAAACCGGTTGTAAATAAATCCATTAGAACAATTCTAATCTTATTTAAATAAATAAATTAAACTATTTATTTATTTAAATAAATAATATTTATTCTACAATAGGGATAAGCCTCCCTAGCGATCAACGACTTTCCAGATAATATAGATTTCAACATTAATCATAAAAGAATCTTTGATTAAATAGTTACCGTACAATTCAATCATTCCACCATACAATGTCCCAATTAAATATAAGACATGAAATTACTGTCAAGTCTTATTTTATTTAATTAAATGTATTTCGATTCCCAAATGCATAACTCCGAATAAATACAAATTAGAAAGTACTTTCTAATTTTATTTCATATTGGCCAAAGATTCCTGAGTTATCATTTATCGAATCACATATGATATTTCTCTTCTTTTACTAGAAGTGGTAGATTCTATATTGATCATTCATTATCTCCATATATAACTTATTACACCCAAGCATACCCTTTGATATACCCTAAGGGTCTTAAAGAATAAGTCAAAATGTAATTCATTATACATAAGATACTATGATGATCTCAAGTCTAAGGATCATTTGTATTACTATCACTACATGAATTCCTATTGACAGACAAGTAAGACTCCATTAGGTATTCCTTAGTGAGTCACGTTCAGTGAACTTATTCTCCAATAAGCACCTACATACCTGCTTTAGTGTCTCCACACAGATGGTCATGAGATCAATCATTCTCATCCAATGAGCAAGTAACATATGTACTAATCTATCCGGATTCACTAATCCCCCTTTTTATTAATCCATTGATTACGAACATTTTAGTTTTAAGCTATATAAGAATTTAGATCTCATTAGCATGATCTCATCATGATTATAAAAGAATTGCTTAAAACTATGGGTTTATCACATATTATTAAAACAACACCAAGTAGGTAATTAAATGCCTTTAATAAATAATCTTTTATTAATAAATAAATAAGATTGATTACAAAGTATATGCTTTATCATCATACATGATTGACTTGTTTGCAGACTACTTTCAATCTCCCACTTACACTAAAACCAATCGCCGTGGTATCTTATACCCATCTTCTCTAAGTGACAATCAAACTGCTGTTGTGTTAACACTTTAGTGAATGGATCTGCTATATTGTCTTGAAAGTCCACACGCTCTAGGGTGATGTCTCATCTTTCAATGATCTCTCTGATCAAATGAAACCACCGCAACACATGTTTGGATTTCTGATGAGACCTGGGTTCCTTAGCTTGCGCAACAACTTCAGTGTTGTCAAAGAATAAAGGCACTGATCCTCTAATGCTAGGAACCACATTAAGTTCGGTTATGAACTTCTTCATCCAAACAACCTCCTTTGCAGCTTGACTTACAGCTATGTACTCTGCCTCTGTCACTAAATCAACAACTGTTTGCTATTTGGAACTCTTCCAAGTCACTGCTCCATCGTTCAGGGTAAAAATATACCCCGAAATGGATTTACTATCATCTTGGTCCGTTTGGAAAACTTGAGTCTGTAAAGACCTCTAGTTTCAATTCAGACTCACCGTAGACAAGAAATACATCCTTAGTTCTTCTTAAGTACATTAGAATATTTTTCACTGCCTTCCAGTGCCATTCTCCTGGAATCAATTGATATTTGCTTGTTACACTAAGTGCACGAGTGACATCCAGTCTAGTACATATCATACCATACATGATAGATCCTATTGCTGAAGCATAAAGAATCTTACTCATACAGTCTCTCACCTCAGGTGTCTTTGTGGCCTATTTCTTGGAGAGATGTATTCCATACCCATTGGCATGAGATCTCTTTTGGAATCTTCCATGCTAAACCTCTTTAGCTTCGAGTCAATGTACGTTCCTCTGGACAAGCCAAGCATCCTTTTAGATCTATCTCTATAGATCTTTATCCCCAAAATATAGGATCCTTCTCCCAAGTCTTTCATGTAGAAGTGTTTAGATAACCAGATTTTAATTGATTGTAGCATAAGAATATCATTCCCTATCAGTAATATATTATCAACATATAATACAAGGAATGAAATAATGCTTCCACTAACCTTCTTGTACACACATGGTTTATCCTTATTTTAGATAAAATCAAACTCTTTGATTGTCTCATCAAAATGGATGTTCCACCTATGAGAAGCTTGCTTTAATCCATAAATTAATTGTTGTAGCTTACAGACTTGATTTGTTCCAACCTTTGAAATAAATCCCTCTAGTTGTGTCATATACACATCCTCCTCAAGTTTCCTATTGAGGAAGGTCATTATCATGTCCATCTGCCAGATTTCGTAGTCATGGTAAGCTGCAATTGCAAGCAAAATCCAAATGAACTTGAGCATCGCTACTGGTAAGAAGGTTTCGTCATAGTCAACTCCTTGTCTTTGTTTGAAACCTTTTGCGACTAGTCGGGCCTTATAGGTTTCTACCTTATCGTCTGCTCCAATCTTTCTTTTAAAGACCCATTTACACCCAATAGGCTTAATGCCTTTAGGTGGTGAAACCAAAGTCCATACTTGGTTTTCATCCATGGAGTCTATCTCAGATTTCATGGCTTCTTGCCACTTCTCTGAGTGTTTACTACTCATAGCCTGTTCGTAATTTAATGGATCATTATCATCTATGATGCATACCTCATCTTCATCCTCTATGACGAATCCATACTTATCAGGTATCTTCGGTACTCTTCAAGATTTACGAATAAGGTGTGTTACAATAGGTTCTTCCACTTAGTTAGGTACCTGACTTTGATCCATAGTATTTTTTGGTTCTTGAACTTCTTCAAGATATATCTTACTCCCACTGACCCCTTCAAGGATCAACTCCTTTTCCAAGAAGGTAGCATGTTTCATAACAAACACCTTTTGATCAGCTGGATGATAGAAATAATACCCTGATGTTTCTTTAGGGTATCCCATAAATCAACACTTGTCGGATCTAGTCTGTAGCTGACGTTTTCAAACTTTTTGACATAAGCTGGACAACCCCAAGTCTTAAAATGTTAAAGATTTGGTTTCCTCCCTGTCCATAACTCATATGGGGTTTTGAGGACGAGTTTTGTAGGTACTTTGTTAAGTAGGTATGCAGCCAATTTTAGGGCATATCCCCAGAACGAAACTGGAAGATTGATAAAACTCATAATGGATCAAACCATGTCCAACATTGTTCGATTTCTCCTTTCAGATACACCATTGAGCTGTGGTGTCCCTGGTGGAGTCCATTGTGAGGTTATACCATTTTTTGAGACAATTGAGAAACTCACCACTTAAGTATTCACCTCCTCTATCTGATCAAAGAATCTTAATACTCTTGCCAGTTTTCTTCTCTACTTCCTTCTGAACTCTTTGAACTTTTCAAATGATTCAAATTTGTATTTCATTAAATACACATATTCAAATCTTGAGTAATCATCAGTGAATGTAATAAAATAAAAATACCCTCCTCGTGCATTCGTTGTCATAGGTCCACATATATTTGTGTGTACCAATGCTAACAACTTTGTAACTCTTTCTCTTTTTCCATTAAAAGGAGATTTAGTCATTTTTCCCATGAGACAAGATTTAGAAGTTGAATATGATTCATAATCCGATAGCTCTAGGAGCCCATCTTTATGCAACTTGGATAATCTTGTTTCATTAATATGACCAAGTCTACAGTGCCACATATAGGTATAATTAACATCATCCCTTTTCCTTTTATTAGTTTGTTCAATTTGAAGTATATTTTCATGCAAGTCAAGTATATAAAGTCCATTTCGCAAATTACCAACACCATATAAAACATTATAATTATAAATAGAACAACTGTTGTTCTTTATAATAATGTCAAAACCATCCATATCTAATACAGAAATTGAAATAATGTTTTTAATGATATTCAGAACAAAATAACAATTATTTAAATTAATGAACTTGCCCGTAGGCAGTGCTAAACAATAAGTCCCTACAGTTAATGGAGCAACCTTTGCTCCATTTCCCACTTGTAAGACAACCTCATCCTTGCTCAACTTTCTACTTCTGACCAGTCCCTGCATATTATTACATATTTGAGAACCATAGCCGGTATCCAATACCCAAGTAGAAGATTGACTTTCAAAAAAATTAATTTCAATCATAAACAAACCTTGATTAGGATTTGAAGATTCTCCAAGCTTCTTCTGCTTTTGTTTCACAAGATAATCCTTATAGTTCCTCTTCCAGTGACCCAGTTTGTTGTAATGGAAGCAAATTCCTTTGCTAGCTGGATTATATTTCTTTTGATCCTTCACTTTCGCCTTTCCCTTAGCCTTCTTGGATTTATTCTTTTCAGAAGATACCTTGGGCCTCTTCTTTTTCTTGGAAGAATCATCCACCAGTAAGACATGGTTCTTCTTGGATGGGAAGTGGCCTTCAGCATTTTTCAACATGTTAAGTAACTCAGGCAAGCTGACGTCCAACTTATTCATGTGAAAATTCACAACAAATTGTGAGAAGGTGTCAAGGAGTGACTGTAAGATCAAATATTGACTCAACTCCCTATCCATGACGAACCCAAGCTGTCCAAGACGTTCAATCAGATTGATCATCTTTAAGACATGAGTCTCAATGGTAGTAACCTCGATCATTCGAGATCGGAAGAGCTACTTAGATATTTCATATCTAGCAGTCCTACTTTGCTCATCATACAGCTCTTACAGGTGCAGTAGCATAATAGGAGCATCCATGGTTTCATGTTGACACTGAAGCTTGATACTCATGGATGTTGTTGGTCAGAAAATTGATCACTAAACACGCGCACGTATACGCGGTCTAACAAGTAATACAGTGATAAGGAAAGTGTCGAACCCACGAGAAACTATCACTAATATTTACCAAATACTGACATTGTATCGCTAAAGTCTTATTCGAACATCAGACTAATAGGGTTTTGGTTAATCTAGTTATAACTAATTAGCAAAACAAGTAAATGGATAAAGGATGATAATTAAAGGAATTACAAGCTAATGTTACAACTTCACCCCACACGTGCATTCTGTCGAACACCTGATGTGTTGTGCTTCATCAAACTTCCTACCCTTATCTCTTTGGTCTTAATGGTCACGACAGTTTATCGACCGAGAACACACATGTGCTCATACACCTCTGTTGAGGTATGCATAAACATATCCTCTCTAGATCCACCCGATAGGGAATAGAACCGAAAATAATGTCCAAACTAGGTGATAATCCTACAGATGTCTATGTGAATTAACATAACAAGGATTTAAGCCTAAGTTCTCATTTAGGTCACATGTGGCGCACACACACACACACACATATATATATATATATATATATATATATATATATATATATATCTATTCTACGCACAACTTATGTAATCAAAACCCATAATCACATGCCAATATACTACGGTGTAAATCTATAATCCTTCTTTCAATATCATATAGATTACCAAAAATCACCACTAATGTCTTAGTGAGAATCATTAAGCACGAATATATAAAACCAAACCATATGGTGCCAACCAAAGAAATAAAATAGTCAATTTAAATAACAAAGGGTTCCATTATAACCTTAGAGCCAATACTTAGTGTGACACCCCCAAATTCGGGTATCTTCCAACCCGACAGATGGTGCTCCACTGTACTAACATCCATACAATCATTCCATTGAAATACAACAAAATGAAGGTAATTACTATCTTCTTATTACAATCAAAGTATAATCCTTCCCAGGTTCATAAACCAGTTACATTGTTCATTGCTCATAAGGTATAATACATACAAACTTATTAAACTATTACACAATGCCTAAGCATACATCTTAGCTTTGCCCTTAACTCTCTTGGCATTCATAGTACGTTTATCTTTAACTACAGTTATATAATTCACCCAAGAAGTGAGCATGACAGCTCAGCAAGTTTAATCAAGGATAACAGATATACCACATTCATGAATTATATAACAATTCCAACATAACTGAATAATAGTTATGAAGTATTACGAATCAATAATATTTTAACAGTTCATAACATCAATTCCCAAAGTATAGAATAGATTCAGAATTCTGAATCGGTCTATAGACCATGAACAGTAAATTTCAGTTTTCATACTTGAAAAGGAGTCCACAGCATAGTAACTAACTCATGAACGGTCCAGATTGATTTACTTTAATCTGACGGTCCTTATTTAAAGGAAAATATTTTAAATAAAATATAATATATTCTATTTATAATCTAATAAAATGAATAACTTTATAAAAGATTTTACTATGCAAACACTATGCAGGCACTATGCAAAAACTATGCATAATAAAATATAATATATTCTAATTATTTTCTAATAAAACAGATAACTTTATAAAAGTATTCTGTTTTATATAAAAAGATTTTACTATGCAAAACACTATACAGGCACTATGCAGGCACTATGCATAATAAAATATAATATATTCTATTTATAGAATAATTTTATAAAAGTATTCTATTTTATTACATTAATAATACCAACAAAACTGAGTGACTTATCACGTGATAATCAATAATTAATACCATGTGCTACTATGCAATCACGCGTATTACTATACTTTTACTGCCGAGTAGTTCAACAGTATTAACGGTAAAACTTTCGTCGTTATTCCCAATGATTGTGCCGTTGCACGAATACTCCTCGACAAAAAGAATATTCCCCGACCAATCGAATATTATATAACAACTTACATACTTTGCAAAATTTATAAATACTACCCACAACTATAACTGTAGCGCCCCCAAATCCAGGTATCTTCCAACCCGACAGATGGTGCTATACTGTACAACATTCATACATTCATTCAATTGAAAAGTCTCAAAGAACGAACATAACTTCTATATATTCAAAGTAATATTTACATTTCCCAGGTTCTATACCTATTATAAAGGTTCTTTGTCATAATATCAGTTACATTACAACAATAGACCTATACTATTACAAGACAGCTTAGTAATCTGCCTTAGCTTTTCCTTTATCCTTTTTCGATCCTTCGGGACGTTCAGTCTTAGCTGCATTCATATGGTTCAAACAAGAGTCAGCATAACTAGCTCAGCAAGTATAATAATTTAATAACAACATGCTTGACACATACAAATCGTATATCTTCAATAACTGAACAATAGTTATGAAGTACTATTGATAATTCAAAATAGCACTTCATCTTTTCTTTCAAAATGCTTTACCATAATAACAATATTCAGTAAAACATTCACTCCGATCAAAGACCTCGAGTATTCATTCTTTATTGGAAAAGGACAACCCGGAAGCAAGTTCGTAAGCCTGATATTACTTACAAGCACTTCTAGGTGATCAGCCTATTGTACTCTATGTTGATCAACACTACATCCATTAAACGTATGCACGTTTAAGAATTTGGCAACCTCACGTGCCTGTCGTTTTACCGACAAAACATTTGTTTAACATTTCAGTCTTTTTTTGAAAACCATATCAAGTAGTTGACAAAAGATAACAACATTTGATAATACATGAACAGATTATCAATACATCAAGTCTAGCCAAAGGAATTGGCTTTAACTTCAACATACTTCAATTCATGCGAAAGAATACATGAACCTCAAAAACATGTTCAGATTGAACTGAGACAAGAGTTAGAATACTTGCCTTTAGCGTCTGCTACGGTATATTAACTTTATGTTCAAGTCATTCAAGTCTCTACAATACATGATCATATAATGCCTTACATTAGGTCACATATAATCAAGTATGTATATGACTATATCATACCCTTTCATTTCGATCTAATTATGTATTAGATTCAGTTACTATTCGTTTCGGTTTATCATTATCCTTGCATTTATATTTGACTA
This sequence comes from Panax japonicus, assembly GCA_020205505.1. Lineage (NCBI taxonomy): Eukaryota > Viridiplantae > Streptophyta > Magnoliopsida > Apiales > Araliaceae > Panax > Panax japonicus. The sequence goes on from CM035113.1 coordinate 50,073,812, forward strand.
GGTTATCTCAACATTTATATAACATCCTTAAGGTTTAACAAAGTTTAAACAATGTTACATTACATTCATTTAAGTTGTGTTTACTTTTAAATCATTTATCTTTCCTTTGTTTGTACTTAAAAACATTCATTACTATCCTTATTCTGAGACTGGCGTTGCGGCGCCAGCTTTATACTTACATCTCGCGTTGCAGAGTGAGCTTATTGTATCACTGTCCCGGACTTGGCGTTGTGGCGCGAGTCCTTACTTAATGGGTCGCGCTACGGCGCCACTCTCCAGAGGATTTTGGTACTGTACATGGTGCTGCGGCGCCACATATTGTACTATAGTTTGCATTGCGGCGAACTCTTACAGTAGGCTCGAACACTGTTCCGCGCTGCGAAGCGACTCATTTTGCCTAGGGTTGTCGACGCGGCACCAACTCTGTGCACCAGAAAACAATTTCAATTTTGAATTTTTGTGAACTTCCTGGGCGCATAACTTCTTCGTTAAAATTCTGAATTGGTTCATTCAAAAGCCTACGGTTCACAAATTACGTAATCTACATGATCATGCAAGAATTTTATCTATTTGATTGCGTTTGCTAAAAATTCACCTATTGGTTCATTTTTAACAAAAACGATAAACGTTCGTGAACGTTCAACGCTCGTTTCTTCGTTCTAAGTCAGAATTCGGTCATTTTTGAGTCCACAACTCTTAAATTCCTAATATGACTTGTCTCTATTGGAAATCCATGGTTTTGTGATCAAACACTAAATTTGACTTCCATTCCGAGAATTTTACGAATTCGACGTTTATCGTCCAATCGTGCAAATTTCGGCAATTCTTCATTCTTATGATTTGTTCAACATTACAAATGAACTTCATTCATCATGTGAACATCTTAACATACTTAATACAATAACTTATATACATTGTTGGATTTTGATTTATTCTTCATGAGCTTATAACTTGTCAAATTATAAACTACTTAAGATTTGATTATTCATGACTTATGACAATTAGAGTTTCTTAATCATCATACTTAAATGTTCTTCACATATAACTTTACTTATGATTTATAGGATCATACAAGTCCTTTTACATCCTTATTACTTCTCTTAATAAACTCATTACCAATTCATATTTTCATACTTAACATTCAAGGTTAACTTATAATAAGTTTATAAGTTCAAATGACTTATTGCCAACTTATGTGGCTTAAGTTCATGACTTATTCATTCTTCTTGCTTCTTATCATTCATGTTTCTTAATCCATCTTTTCTTATCAACCTATCATGGTAGAGATAGAAGATAATGGAGAAGAAGTCTTACTTTTGTGTAGTCTTGGTAAGGTAGCTTGCTTCTTCTTCTTACTTATGGATTGACTTATTGGTAGCTTATTCTCTCTAACACTTAAGCACTTTAAATTGGTTGGATTATTTGAACAATTAACAAATGGCTTGTAAGCCTTCTCTATTTATAGAACTTCCAAAGTTAGGGTAGTTTGGGCATTAAATCATCCCTCCTCCTTAAGCTATCTCCTTACTATTCATTACTTCCTTAGCACAAATCCTACCCTTTGTTTGACCACCACTCATAAGTCTTGGTCATTACTCCTTAGTCTTGGTCACCACACTAACTTGGTCTCCACATTAACTTGGTCACCACAATAACCATATTAATATGGTTTGCCCCATGGGTCATACAACTCATAGATTATACCTTAGGCTTACATTAAATTATTCTTTGGGCTTTGCATTAATAAACACTAGTTTGTTCATTCATTAATAGTTGGGCCTCTCCCTTTAATTCACTTGGACTTGTATATAATTGATAACCAATCTTCCAAGTCCATTAACATTTCTTAATACATATTATTGATGTATTATTTTCGTATTCTAATTCATATAGAATTTATATGCGGTATTTCATCCTTCATACAAACTCATATAATACTTCGTGTTATACTCGTTTTCATTACTTTGTACAATACCAAGTATCATATCATTATCACTTATTCATTACTATTTCGCCTTCCTTAACGTTTATAATTTAAGTCCACAAGCGAATTATTACATTTTCCATAACTAGATTTTTATTACATAATCCATCTTACCTTGTTATTCCATCATTACGTATTTCTCGGAAACTCAAAATTATATCCCGAGAAAATACCGATGAATAGTGTTTTTCAAAAAATTTCTCAGAAAACTTTTATTCTCGTCTTAGAAATTCAAACACTTTAATTCATCCACGTAGCTCAAATACTACGACATTCTAACATCAATAGGTTATACAATGACAACCATCTTGATAACAAATGGAATATGATTTTATTATTATTTAATTTAATAAAATCATTTTACAATAAGATCCGAATTTCTCGGTCGTTACATTCTTCCCCTTTATAAAGATTGTGTCCCTAGAATCTCGTCTTACTTTAGTCAAATAGATGAGGAAAATTTTTCTTCATCCTTTCTTCTAGTTCCCACGTTACTTCTTCAGCATCGTGGTTCTTCCATAATACCTTTACTGATGGTATTACCTCGTTCCTCAGAACTTGTTCCTTTCTATCAATGATCTGCATTAACGACTCTTCATATGTTAAGTCTTTCTCGATATGAATCGGCTCATACTCGATTACATGTTTATAGTTCGGCTTATATGGATGTAATACAGATACGTGAAACACGCTATGTATTCGTTCTAGGTATGGAGGTAATGCTATCATATAAGCTACCTCTCCCACCCGTTTTAACACCTTAAAAGGTCCTATAAACCTTGGACTTAACTTTCCTTTCTTTCCAAAGCGTATCTTTCCTTTCCAGGGAGATACCTTTAGAAACACATACAAGCCCACCTCAAACTCGCGACTTAGTCTATGTGAGTCCGCATACTTCTTCTGTCTGTCCTGAGCTGTGATGAGACTTATTCGAATTAACTTTACCACATCCGCTGTCTACTGCACCAATTATGGTCCTATCATCCGGCGTTCTCCTACCTCATCCCAACACAAAGGTGTTCTGTACTTTCTACCATACAGAGCTTCATACGGCGGCATACGTATGCTTGCATGATAACTGTTGTTATACGCAAACTCTACTAGTGGTAGGTGATCATCCCAACTACCCTTGAAATCCATGACACAAGACTTCAACATGTCTTCTAACGTCTGAATTGTTCTTTCTCTCTGCCCATCGGTTTTGGATGATAAACTGTGCTTAACCTCAGCTGTGTTCCCAACTGCTCTTGCAAACTCCTCCAAAAGTTCGATGTGAATCGTGGATCATGATCTGACACAATCTATATCGGTACTCCATGTCTGGAAATGATTTCCTTAACATAGAGTTTAGCTAACTGGTCTAAGTTATACTTGACCCTAATTGGCAAAAAGTGAGCTGACTTTGTCATCCGGTCCCCTATTACCCAAATCGAATCGTACCCTTTATGCGTCGTCGGAAGTCCTACCACGAAGTCCATCGTGATATGCTCCCACTTCCATTCTGGAATCTCCAATGACTGTACTAAGCCACTGGGTCGTTGATGTTCAGCCTGAACTTTTTGAAAACTTAAGCACCTACTCACATACTCTGATATTTCTCTCTTCATGTTTGGCCACCAAAAACTCTGTCGAAGGTCTTGATACATCTTAGTGCTACCAGGATGTATCTAGTATCTCGAACTATAAGCTTCTTGTAACAATTGCTCCTTTAATTCCATCTCATTCGAAACCCAAATTCTTCCCTCAAATCTTAATAATCCCTCATTATCAAGACTATACTTAGCATCTTCCTTCTCGGATAATCGCTTCTTCATTTGGTTACACTCGTCCGTCTTGAGTTGTACCTCATTGACTCTGTCTACGATGGTAGATTGCATCTCCGTCGCAAAGAGTAACTGCCCCAAATCACTCGGTATCTTGACTTCTATTTCCATTCTAGCCATCTCTGTTATTAACTCATTTTGAGCCGTTATCATAGACAACTTTTCCAGACCCTTCCTACTTAAGGCGTCGGCAACTACATTGGCCTTTCCAGGGTGATACATGATTTCACAATCATAATCTTTTATCAACTCTAGCCATCTTCTCTGTCTCATATTCAACACCTTCTGAGTGAAGATATACTTTAGACTTTTATGGTTCGTATATATCTCACATTTTCCCCATAAAGATAATGTCTCCATATCTTTAGGGCAAACACTACCGCGGCCAGTTCCAGATTATGAGTAGGATAAACTTTCTCATAATCCTTCAATTGCCGAGATGAATACGCAATGACTTTGCCATACTGCATAAGCACACAACCAAGTCCTCTATGCGAAGCATCACTATATAGTACAAAATTTCCTGTGTCATCTGGCAATGACAAAACAGGCGCTTCACTTAATCTTTTCTTCAGTTCTTGAAAACTGTCTTCACATTTATCCGTCCATACATATTTCACCGTCTTCCTTGTTAAATTAGTCAACGAGGTAGCTATCTTCAAAAAATCTTGGATAAATCTTCGATAGTACCCTGCTAACCCTAGGAAGCTCCGCACCTCAGTCGGCATTTTCGGTTGTTCCCAATTCATTACTGCTTCCACCTTCACTGGATCCACTGAAATCCCCTCTTGGTCAATGTCATGACCTAAAAACTGCACCTTTTCCAGCCAAAATTCACATTTAGTGAATATCACATATAACTTTTCCTTTCTTAGTGTTTCTAACACTAATCTTAAGTGTTCAACATGATCTTCTGGCGTCTTAGAATAGACTAGAATATCATCGATAAACACCACGACGAACTTGTCCAAATAGAATTTGAACACTCTGTTCATCATATCCATAAATGCAGCTGGTTCATTCGTCAACCCAAATGACATCACCAGAAACTTGTAATGACCATAACGAGTCCTGAATGCAATCTTTGGTACATCTTCCTTCCTAACCTTCAACTGATGATACCCCTTCCGCAAATCTATTTTAGAAAAATACTTTGCTCCTTTCAATTGATCAAAGAGATCATCGATCCTGGGCAATGGGTATTTATTCTTTATCGTTAACTTGTTTAACTCCCTATAATCGATACAAAGCCTTAACGATCCGTCTTTCTTCTTGACAAACAACACCGGTGCTCCCCACGGCGAAACACTCAGTTGAATGTACTTTTTGTCCAATAGTTCCTGTAACTAAACCATTAGTTCTTTCATTTCCATTGGCGCCATACGGTACGGTGTCCTTGAGACTGGTGCCGCTCCTGGCACAGTGTCTATCACAAATTCGATCTCCCTATCCGGCGGTAAACCCCGTAACTCACTTGGACATACATCTATGAATTCATTTACTATAGGTATTTGTTCCATGGTTGCTCCCACTTTCTGGGTATCAACAACATGGCATAGGTAACCTACACAACCCTTCCTTAAGCGTTTTCTAGTTTGTGTCATCGTAAGGCAACACAGATGTCCCGGCAATTTACTACCGTAAAATACTATAGGAGGTTGCTTCAACGTCCTGATTCTCAAACATTTCTTTTGGCAATCTATAATTGCTCCATGGTTAATTAACCAATCCATCCCGAGAATTACGCTGAATTCTCCTAACTTTATCGATATTAAATCTACCGATAACTTACAACCACGTATATCTACATAAAAACTCCTATGAATATCTTCAACAGGAATTATCTCTTCATTTGCTACCTGAATGTTCAAAGCTATAGGCAATTTTTTGGGAAATAATTTTAGTCGTCTAGCAAAATCACATGCTATAAACGAATAAGTAGCACCCGAATCAAATAGCGCGTATGCATTTATATTGTTGATCGAAATAATACCTGCAACTACATCCCCTGATGCCACCGCATCTTGGACCATTATATTAAAAGTGCGGGCCATTGATTTCCCCGGCTGAGCTGGACCACAAATAGCTAACTTACCGCTATTAGTTCCCTTATTTCCTTCTGACCCCTTCTTCAGGCAGTTCTTTGCTATGTGGCCAGTTGATCCACATATAAAGCATCCATGATTTTTCTTCGGATTGGGACAGTTAGGCGAAATGTGCCCTTCCTATCCACAATTATAACAAATCGCATTTCCTTTGAGACAGACTCCGAAGTGAGTCTTCCCGCAGGTTTTACAGGCCTCCATCCTCCTCTTAGAGTCCCCTTGTTTTACTCCGGTATTCCTAGAGTTAAAGCCCTTCCTCTTCTGACCGTTGCCACTTCCATTGGCTCCCTCGGTCTTGGTTCCTCCATCAACCTTGCCCTTGTTTTTCTTATCTTTGTGGTACTGGCTGAGAGCCTCATTTCCACCTTCGGCAATTATTGCCTTTTCTAGTATGGTACCAAAGGAAGTACTTTGGAACACAGAGATTCGGCTATAGAGCCAGGTTTTCAATCCATGCTCTAATCTTCTAGCCTTTATCACTTCAGTGTCCACTTGATGTGGAGCGAATCGTGCCAGTTCATTAAACTTGGCAGCATACTGGGGAACTGTTATATCCCCTTGTTTCAATTTAAGAAACCTCATCTCCATCCTCCTTTGCATACTCGTGGGAAAATAGTTCTTGAAGAAAATCTCCTTGAACCTCTCCCACGTTAGGTTTCCTATATCGACCCTAACCTGGTTTGCCTTCCACCAGAAGTTGGCCTCTCCTTTCATCAAATAGGTTGCAAAGGCAACCTTTTGAACATTTTCTATTATAAATGCTTTCTCGATTTCTTTTACCCTAGTCTGGGCTTCTATAGGGTCCGTAGTTCATTTGAACTCCGGCGGACCTACACTTTTGAAATCCTTAAAAGTAGTAGCTCGTACTACTCCAGGAATCACGAGTACATTAGCCCCCGTTCTATTAAATGCAGCCTTTAAAAGATTAACGAACTCCTGCATTGGATTAACTAGACCACCCTCCGGTTGGTTAAAATTAGCGCCCTGATTTTGTTGTCTCCTTCTTGGCGGCATTTTGCTGTTAAGAAAACAACACATCATTATTACTTTATTCTTGTTGGTTATTATTATTTGTAATAAAACAATAACTCATACTCATTACTCAACATATTCCATAAAAAGGCTTATATTGATTTATAACTTGTAGTTTAACACTACATTGTTTACATTACTCAGCCTTAGCTGATTACATTACCATCCCGCAATTACTTTCCAAAAATTGGGATTTACAAAAGGCTACCCTTTGTTATACAAAAGAGGGTTTTACGTCACTACTAGATACATAATATTTACATATCTAATCTACGCTAGCTATTGCTAGACTATATCTGTCGTAGGGCATTCTCTAAATCTTTGATGGCCAGACCAGCAATAACATCTCTACTGATAGTGTGTCGGGTCTGTCCTACTTTTATCTGATATCCAGCTACCTGCTGCTGGAAATCTATGTGAGAACTCCTATGTATATAAGACATCCTCTCCAACTTCCTCTGTTTAGTCTTTAGCTCCTGCTTGAGCTCAAAGACTTCACATTTCAGCTTTCGGACCTTGTCCTTAGCTAGAACTCTATCATCATGTTCTTCTTCCCACATTCCCTCCATGCTAGCCTTATCCTCACGGACAGCTTGGAGTTCCTCTTTCAACTCCTTAACCTCTTAGCAGTAATGGACATTCCTATCCAATACCAACATAAACAATGCCTTCACCGATTCCCCCGTAGACATTTCCTCAATAGGTGGAACCTGGTCCTCTGTAGGTGGAACCTGGTCAAAGGACATCACGTCCACCTCCTCTTCTAGCATGCCATCAAATATAGACATGTAGTCTAAATCGTCAGAGTCTCCAGACTCGATTGTCATCAACTCTGGTTCTACTACTACGGGATTTGGTAGTATCTCTACCTGATTAACCGAATCCTCGCTCACTACATGTATATCTCTATACATATCATTTTCTCCTGACATCTACAATAAAACAATATAGTTTGATTAGTACACGTCAGTAAAATAATACAAATACATAACATAATATAATGCATTTTTCTAAGGTTACTTTCCATCTTTTACTTCTTTATTCTTTCGTAAGGTTATGACTTAAGGTTCTACTTTCCCCCTTAAGTTTTATAACCTAGGCTTTGATACCAACTTGTAGTGCCCCCAAATCTGGGTATCTTCCAACCTGACAGATGGTGCTATACTGTACAACAGTCATACATTCATTTAATTGAAAAGTCTCAAAGAAGGAACATAACTTCTATATATTAAAAGTAATATTTACATTTCCCAGGTTCTATACCCATTACAAAGGTTCTTTGTCATAATATCAGTTACATTACAACAATAGACCTATACTATTACACGACAACTTAGTAATCTGCCTTAGCTTTTCCTTTATCCTTTTTCGATCCTTCGGGATGTTCAGTCTTAGCTGTATTCATATTGTTGAAACAAGAGTGAGCATAACTAGCTCAACAAGTATAATAATTTAATAACAACATGCTTGACACATACAAATCGTATATCTTCAATAACTGAACAATAGTTATGAAGTACTATTGATAATTCAAAATAGCACTTCATCTTTTCTTTCAAAATGCTTTACCATAATAACAATATTCAGTAAAACATTCACTCCGGTCAAAGACCTCGAGTATTCATTCTTTTTTGGAAAAGGATAACCCGGAAGCAAGTTCGTAAGCCCGATATTACTTACGAGCACTTCTAGGTGATCAACCTATTGTACACTATGTTGATCAACACTACATCCATTTGGCAACCTCACGTACCTGTCGTTTTACCGACAAAACATTTGTTTAACATTTCAGTCTTCTTTTAAAAATCATATCAAGTAGTTGACAAAAGATAGCAACATTTGATAATACATGAACAGATTATGAATACATCAAGTCTAGCCAAAGGAATTGGATTTAACTTCTACATACTTTAATTCATGTGAAAGAATACATGAACCTCAAAAACTTGTTCAGATTGAACTGAGACAAGAGTTAGAATACTAGCCTTTAGCGTCTGCTACGGTATATTAACTTTATGTTCAAGTCGTTCTAGTCTCTACAATACATGATCACATAATGCCTTACATTAGGTCACATATAATCAAGTATGTATATGACTATATCATACCCTTTCATTTCGATCTAATTATGTATTAGATTTAGTTACTATTCGTTATGGTTTATCATTATCCTTGCATTTATATTTCACTAGGTTATCTCAACCTTTATACAACATTCTTAAGGTTTAACAAAGTTTAAACAATGTTACATTACATTTCTTAAGTTGTGTTTATTTTTAAATCATTTAGCTTTCCTTTCTTTGTACTTAAAAACATTCATTACTATCCTTGTTTTGAGACTGGCGCTGCGGCGCCAACTTTATACTTACATCTCGCGCTGCGGCACAAGCTTATTGTATCACTGTCCCGGACTTGACGCTGCGGCGCGAGTCCTTACTTAATGGGCCGCGCTGCGGCGCCACTCTACAGAGGATTTTGGTACTGTACATGGCACTGCGGGGAACTCATGCAGTAGGCTCGAACACTGTTCCGCGCTGCGACTCGACTCATTTTACCTAGGGTTGGCGCCGCGGCGCCAACTTTGTGCACCAGAAAACAATTTCAGTTTTGAATTTTTGTGAACTTCTTGGACGCATAACTTCTTCGTTATAAGTCCAAATTGGTTTGTTCAAAAGCCTATGGTTCACAAATTACGTAATCTACATGATCGTGCAAGAATTTTATCTATTTGTCTAAGTTTGCTAAAAATTCACCTATTGGTTCATTTTTAACGAAAACGATAAACGTTCGTGAACGTTCAATGCTCGTTTCTTCGTTCTAAGTCGGAATCTGGTCATTTTCGTGTCCGTAACTCTTAAATGCCTAATATGACTTGTCTCTATTGGAAAACCATGGTTTTGTGATCAAACACAAAATTTGACTTCCATTCCGAGAATTTTACAAATTCGATGGTTATTGTCCAATCGTGCAAATTCCGGTAATTCTTCATTCTTATGATTTGTTCAACATTACAAATGAAATTCATTCATCATGTGAACATCTTAACATACTTAATACAAAAACTTATATACATTGTTGGATTTTGATTTATTCTTCATGAGCTTATAACTTGTTAAATTATAAACTACTTAAGATTTGATTATTCATGACTTATGACAATTAGAGTTTCTTAATCATCATAATTAAATGTTCTTCACATATAACTTTACTTATGATTCGTAGGATCATACAAGTCCTTTTACATCCTTATTACTTCTCTTAATAAACTTATTACCAATTCATATTTTCATACTTAACATTTGAGGTTAACTTATAATAAGTTTATAACTTTTATAAGTTCAAATGACTTATTGCCAACTTATGTGGCTTAAGTTCACGACTTATTCATTCTTCTTGCTTCTTATCATTCATGTTTCTTAATCCATCTTTTTTTATCAACCTATCATGGTAGAGATAGAAGATAATGGAGAAGAAGTCTTACTTTTGTGTAGTCTTGGTAAGGTAGCTTGCTTCTTCTTCTTACTTATGGAATGACTTATTGGTAGCTTATTCTCTCTAACACTTAAGCACTTTAAATTGGTTGGATTATTTGAACAACTAACAAATGGCTTGTAAGCCTTCTCTATTTATAGAACTTGCAAAGCTAGGGTAGTTTGGTCATTAAATTATCCCACCTCCTTAAGCCACCTCCTTACTATTCATTACTTGCTTAACATAAATCCTACCCTTTGTTTGACCACCACTCATAAGTCTTGGTCATTACTCCTTAGTCTTGGTCACCACACTAACTTGGTCTCCACATTAACTTGATCACCACAATAACTATATTAATATGGTTTGCCCCATGGGTCATACAACTCATGGATTCTACCTTGGGCTTACATTAAATCAATCTTTGGGCTTTGCTTTAATAAATACTAGTTTGTTCATTCATTAATAGTTGGGCCTCTCCCTTTAATTCACTTGGACTTGTATATAATTGATAACCAATCTTCCAAGTCCATTAACATTTCTTAATACATATTGTTGATGTATTATTTTCGTATTCTAATTCATATAGAATTTATATGTGGTATTTCATCCTTCATACAAACTCGTATAATACTTCGTGTTATACTCGTTTTCATTACTTTGTACAATACCAAGTATCATACCATTATCACTTATTCATTACTATTTTGCCTTCCTTAACGTTTATAATTTAAGTCCACAAACGAATTATTACATTTTCCATAACTAGATTTTTATTACATAATCCATCTTACCTTGTTATTCCATCATTACATATTTCTTGGAAACTCAAAATTATATCCCGAACAAATACCGATGAATAGTGTTTTTTGAAAAATTTCTCGAAGAACTTTTATTTTCGTCTTGGAAATTCAAACACTATAATTCATCCACGTAGCTCAAATATTACGACATTCTAACATGGAATATATGACAACCATCTTGATAACACATGAAATATGATTTTATTATTATTTAATTTAATAAAATCATTTTACAATAAGATCCAAATTTCTCGGTCATTACAATAATATTATATTAAATCCACACCATAATATTAAAAAAAATATTTTGAGAAAATTAAATCTTTATTCATAAAATCTGGGGTCTCACACTGCCGTGGATGGCTTTTACTTCTATCCTTACATTTATGCAATATAGCTCAATCACTGATATTCGAACTTATCTCATCATTTTGAATGGTTTAGCAAATGTCTCATTTTTTAAACTCCTTGTGAACCGGAGTACCCTTTGGTAGAATTACGATCGTCGAGTTGTATTCTACGATCGTTGAGGTAGTACTACGATCATTTAGTTCTCTTCAAACTCGACTTTACGATCGTTGACTGACTTTGTCCTTGAGATGAACTTTATCAAGCATTCCTCCCGTGTTAAGGTAGCTCAGAAAGGACCAACCTCTTAGAGTGAGCTAAGGGTCATGTTTTTCCTTGAGGCGCTCTCCATATGCAATGCTATGGCAGTGATTTTTAATGACATCTCATTCGACCTTTTCTGATTGGGAGTTCTTCTACCAACTTTAGACACTGCATTGCTGAAATCGTGGTGTCCTCCTGCTCTTACACTATGATCATATGTTTGATCGTAGTCACTTCACGATTATGGGTTGGGTGGCTGAAAGGTTATCAGTAGTACATTTTGATATGTTCCTACTGACTATAAATTTTCATTTGGTTTATCAGCCACAAAGTTTTGAGATTCTGTAGCTGGTACAACATTTCATTGCATATCTCAGTGCTGTTATTTCTTAACAGATCACTGCTCCCCCATTGTTGATGCTGTCTTCCCAGATAGATGTGATTCCCTCTTCTTCAAATTCATTTGAAGGCAGCCTTGCATATCTCATTCTTGCTGGAATCTCCATTGATACTTAGATTTCCTTGTATCGTAGAGATGAGTATTTTCAGGACTGATCACTCTACGAGTATATGATAGTACTACTAACATAGTCTTCTTTGATAATTGTATTTGTGAAGTTCTGCTATCGCAATAAGTTCCTTTTGAATGATGCTCGATAATCTTCTGTTGTGAGCTTTCTTGAGGATTCTTCCCATATAGCATTCTTGACTGGCTTTTGAGCACATAAGACCCTTTCCTTCTTTGCCTAAATAGCTTGCTTCTATATACAGATTAGCAGCCATGTGAGCTCCATTCTGGTTAGCTCAGAGGGTCTACAAGGACAAGCTTGGACAGATAGGAACTCTATAAGAATCATCTCTCAATTGTCCTTAGCCTTCTGCTGGTTGAGTCTTCTTGACTGAAGTCTTCTGCTTCATCATTCCTTAGTGTGGTCAGACTGACCAAGTACCTGCTTCTGCTTCAGCATTTCTTAGCATGTATGGCTTCTTCATCTTTCAGACTGGTGGGTGCTTGACTCTTCGCCATTGACGTCTCTTGAGTGTTCTCGCCTGGTCTTAGGACTACAAGATTGACTGTAGGCTAGGATTGGTCTTGTTAATGTATCAATAGAGACCATGGACCAATCTGAGCAGCTTCAGGTGTATATATACATTTAACCTATACATAATATTTCCAACATGTGAGCTCATCTATATATAACAAGTTACTTACTACTAAACTAAGTTTAGAACAATGTTAGTGCCTGGGATCAGACTCAAAGCGATTAGCTTTTGAATATAGCATGAGAACCTGCTCTGATACCAATTATTAATTTCTAGATGGCATAATAGATCTTTAAGGGGGGGGTTGAATATATCCTTTTTTTTAAATACTTTTCTGGTTTATATTATATTGTTCATAATTAACATATGACAAACATAAGAATCTTTTCAAGCACAACGGAATAAGTAAAAGATCCCCTTCATTGATATATTCATAATCATACATATATTATTCGTAGAGTAAGTTTAGTTGTAAGCAGTTAAAACGTACATAGCAGTTATAGCAGTTATAATACATAATGTAAATGACATAATATAAAGGACACAAGGGGTTTTAAGTGGTCCAGAGACTCAACCTCCTAATCCACTCTTCTGCTTTCAACTAGCAGGATTTCCACTAAGGAAGGGCAGCACCCTGAATCACTAAGATTCCTTCAAGGCCGGCAGCCTTGGAACTTCAGTTCACTAAGAACTCTTCAAGGCCAACAGCCTTGGAACTTCGGTTAGTCCCTCCGGACAAGGACCCTTCTGGCCCTGCTTTGTTTAGTCCCTTCGGACAAGGACCCTTCTGGCCTTGCTTCATTTAGTCCCTCTGGACAAGGACCCTTCAGGCCCTAGCTTTGTTGAGTTGTTTGTTTGTTGTTGTTAGAGTCGGTGCTGAGCTGCTAAGATGTCTTCTTGCTCTGAACATCTTCTATACTTAGCAGCTTGGCTTGATCATCCTTGAAGTGCAGCTGAGTGTTGAATGATGCTCAGCTTCTTTGGTTACTCAACCACTTCAGATGACTCCTTGTTGAACTGCCTTGAAGATCATTCTCCTTGGTACTTGATGACTGTACATGAGAGGCCTCCAAGCTGACTGTAGGCTTTTCTATTAGGTACTTAGAAGCTTTCTCATGCTTGACACCAAGATGGCTTTTGTGATCTCCCTTCTGCTACTTGATGCCTTATCATGATGGACTTGCTAAGATGACTGTAGTCTCTTCTCTATTGTACTTAGAGTCTTCCCACGATGGACATCAAGATGTTATGATGCTCTTCTTTCTCTCGGCAGTTCTGAACACTCTTCATGTAGTAGAACTCTCACTTCTACATAGTAGAATTCACACTTCTACTTCTTTCTTTATCTAACTTCTTAGTGTTCTTGGTGGATCGTAGAGTGAGCCTTCTGACTCACTATTTCACATGGTTTAGATTAGTCCACCTTCTCTCCAAACTTGGTAACTCAGCTCTTTTTGATCTTTGAAGCTCTTTCTCATTTATATTTCTTCCCAATCCTTCCGTTGGAAAGTAGTCGTTGAAGGCTATTCAAATCTCTTCACAGATCTTGAGTTGCTTGAGGTAGACTGCTTGATGTGACTTGTCATACTTTTTCTGATGTTGCAGTCTACTGTTTCACCTGCCCTGTTAGATGTATCATTTTAATGTCTTGGACAGGTTGAAGACTTTACTACCTCTTTCTGATTTCTCTATCAGAGGTTGTCCAATTGCATCGATGCTCTCAATAAGTACTTGTCCGAATATTACCCTTCAGATTAAACCTTTGCCAATGCTTCAGTCTTCAGCTATTCCAACTCTACGATTTTGATGCACGTCTTCAAGGACCTGATCGAAGTGTCTTGTTGAGTGTTGCTCATTGACTGGTTGAGTTAACACTACGATCTTGAAGAGTATTGATTGGATCTTCAGTGTAGAACACCTCTTCCTTGTATTGTGTAGTGCTTCAATACTTCTGTTTGCTTCGACTGTTCTCAGAGACTGATGGCCTAATTCCTTGCTCTGGTCCGCTTCTGAATATCAAGACACTTCAGATTTATGGCGCGTCCTGGTTGCTTTCTCTTTGTGATCTTCCACTCACTTATCATCAATGAACTGGCCCTGCACTTAATCACTTTAGCCTTGCTCTTCAGAAGCTGACCAGTATCTTGGTTCACCTTCCATCAATTCCTTCTCTGTTTGGCAAACACTACGATCTTGGTTGCTTCCAAAATCGTTGTCTTCTGTTCACTCGATAGCTACTACATAAGCTGACTTTCCTTAGTCAGCTTCTAAAGTCTTCTTTGGATCTTCTTGTGGAAGACTTCATCACGAATGGCCTTACACCTCAATCTTGATACTGATTGGGTTGGTGCTTAGATCTTCTGCTAGCCTGCATGCTATTCGTTGATTGCTCTCTGGTTTCCTTGGATGTAGCTTGCAGCTTGAACCAGAGGCTTCATTCCTTTGGATATTCTGGGAGTGCTCATTTGTTGAGAACCGTGTATGCTCTACAATTCTTCCTTGACATTGCGAGCACTTCTGTTGAGGTCATAGTTCTGTACTCTACGATTCAGCTTCGGCTTGTGCAGACACTACTATCCCGAGATCAGATCTTGACACTATGATTTCTGCCTTGTACTTGTTGTCTTCATCTAATCTTTCTTGACAACGATCTCTTCATGTAATCAATGGACTCTACGATCTCAGAGTGTAGTCTACGATCCTTGACATAGCTTCGGCATCAGTAGACTCTACGACTCTGAGTGCAGTCTACGTTTCTGTCTTGGCTTCGGCAGATGACCAGTCGACTCGTAGGCAGGCTGTCTCTACGATTTTGAACATGACTTCCTCAGCATACTACGATCCCGAGGAAGCTCTACTCGATACACTACGATCCTTCTTCATTTCCCTGGGCATTCTATGAACTCCGAGATCTACTATCTTGCATACTCCTATTCAGCCTCGATAGCTCTCGAGTTAACCTTGACTCACCTGGCAGACTACGACTTCTGGTGTAGTGCTCGACAATCAGAGTAGCCTATCTATTACATCATAAGATCAAACTAACAAGCTTGATCTTTCTATCTTTATAGTCCTTGTACATCTTTTCTTTTTAAGGACTTTACAAAGCTGTCTTTCTTATGTAGGATCAACCTAACATATTTGATCAATTCATTCTAAGTCCTTATACACATGTTTCTATTATCTATCAAAGGACTTTACAACTTTTCTTAATGCAAACATACTTGAATATTATTCATATATATATATATATATATATATATATATATATATATATATCATAATCAAATCATATATAAATAGGAATAGCATTCATATGCTTATTCCTGACAGAACTATGTGAGAATGGAGTATTAAGGATTATAGAAATAGATAGATAACTAAGATAATGGATCATTAGTGGAGAAATTAGGTTTTCCAAATATGCTAGCTATGCTAGACTTCAAAATTTTTGACGTCAAGCTAAATACGCACTTTGTGCTTTTGAAAATAAATTTTTATTCTCAACTTCTGGTAACCATTGTGTATGTGTGGACTTCAGGCCACTGACACATCATTACCTGTTGAGATGATAAAACTGAATTGCGATGGTTTTTGAACGGTTTAAAGTATAGTTTATGCTACTTGTTTCGGCTAGACGATAATGATTTGAAATATCAAAATATATTTTTATTTATCACTTATATACCATATAACCTGGTGCATAGATGATAAAAAGTGGATGGAGTTTTAAATACAAGAATACTTAGTGTTGAATTTGATCTAAAATCATTGTTCCATTATTGTATGATATGTTATGACAAAGTCACTCAATGACGTCAACCTCAAATGGGCTGTTAATACAGTACGACCTCATGACGTCATTTTCAAACTGATTTTAAAATTTTAATTTGCCAACGGGGTTTGGCTATACTTAAATATTTCGATTGAATTGAATTATTGATATGAGTCTATACTATTTGATTCGGCTAGACCAATGTTTAAAAAATTCTAAACATTCTTTGAAAATTTTCACGAACTGAAATGTTTTGGTGCGGAATCCGATAAGACTGATGTACAATTTTTGTGCCTATGGCAGTGACGAGAAACAGATCCGACCAGTAGTACTTAATAAGTACAGGGCATAACAGGATAATTACCTTATATGTCTGTAAGTTATGACGGTTTGCAGATAAATTTCCATATAACCTTTTCGAAAATGAAAGTTTGTAGTCTATATAACTCCTCAGCATGATTTGAATAATTTAACTCTTGTGAGTGATGTTTTGGATAACATGTGGTGATGAGTACGAAAGGTGTAAGGTAAATTTTGGGGGACAAAATTTTTAGAAGAAGGAGTGAATATGACAACCCGAGAATTTAGATATTTATTAAAATCTTAAAAGATTAAATTAAAGTTAAATATTAAACCTAGACAGAAAATAAGTTTATGGATTTGACATTTTTGGGAAGGAATTTTGAGAATTTAAAATTTTTTGGAGGAGAATTATTTAGGATTAAGTGTATAAGTGTAAATGTTATGTGTATATTATCATATATGTGTACAATATGTGGTTAAGGATCTAGGGTTGACCAGATATACTATATCAGTGGAAAACCCTAAAGTTATATTAAGAACATTGGCGTTCAGTTAGAAAACCCTAGCGATGGATAAGAAACCCTAATACCGGTTCTGGATACCCCTATTTTAGTTCCGGGAATTCGAAACCCTAATTTGAAATATGAAAACCCTAAATTGGGTAATTCAAAAATTTGAGTATGGATATTAAGCGTTATTAAATAATACCTAATTAGGGAAAATCTAACAAATTAGTTAGAAAACCCTAATAGCTAAATACTAACCCTAATTGAAAAATTAGGAACCCTAATTACTAATTAAGAGATTTTAATATTAATTAGAAAACCTTGATCCTAATTAACAAACACTAATGTTATTAGGAAACTTTAATATAATTAAGAAAACCTAATTATAATTTAGAAATCTTAATTTTTTAATTTTAAAATCTAATTAGAAAATGCTAATTTTTTTAAAACCTTAGGGTTAAACCCTAATGGTTTGCTAAGTTACAAATTGCCATTAAACGGGTTAGCAAAAAGTCTAAAATGCTCTTTGTTGCATTATTGAAGGTAGCTTGCAAATCTTGTCATATTTTTAAGTTGTGACCAACATAAGATACACAATATGCTAATATATCTTAGCCATCAGCCATCAATTGACACATATTTGTTCATTGTATAATTTTTTTTAGATTAAAGTAAAGAAAATACTCACTTTATTTAACATATGCACCTTGACCATTCTCTATCTAAAATTTCGGGAATGAGAGTGAAAAGGAGTGAGAAGTTAAGACATAATAACCTCTTAGCTTAACAAGGTCAGATCATCAAGGATTAGGTTCAAAGATTAGGCTTTAAAAGGTATAAAACCCTAAAACTTTCAAATCTTGTATGTTAGATGTTATGATTTGATGTTTTACGTTGTGTATTAGGATGTTATTGAGTGATCTGGGTTGTTACATCATAGATCCATAACATCTAGATGCACGAAAATTAAGATTTTGAAAACTGTCTATGAACCCTAAATTTTGGTCTGACAACCGAATGTCAAGGCTTATAGATCTCTTTGTGTTAGATGTTATGTGTGTTTTATGTTATAGATTTGTAGTATGTTGTAAGGGATTTGATCTGGAACTTAAATCAAGCCCAGATCATGTATACATTGCAAGATATAAACGGTCAAAGTACGTTGACCGATCAGGAAAACTGAGTTTCTGGGCAACCCAGAAACCCCGACAATCATTTTTGAAGGCTCTGATCTTGCACTTGTGTGATAGTTTGGCCATGTTGTTGTTATAGATTTGTATATTGACATGTAGGCTTCATATTAATGCATCTAGAACCCCCAGATCATACATTGAATCAAAGTTATGAAGGGTCAATGTAGCGTTGACCGACTGACTTATAAAGAAATCTGGAAAACCCAGATTTCTCAAGAACACGTGTTCTGACAATATTTGACCAGCCTTTATCTCTCTTGTGGGATGTATTTAGGTTGATCTATTGCATGATAAAGGTACCCTGACATCTCTACTACATGATTGAACCTTTAGATCCCATTAAGTAAGCTCAGAATCAAAGATATAAGGCTTCAAAATAGGACCCTTGGTACTGCTTGATTTTTTGGGCAACCCAGAAAATCAAGAACACGCCTGACAACTAGTTCAAGGCTTTAGATCTTGCTTGTGTTATGTATTTGGACCCTGATGATTGTTGAATCGTGTAGTATTACATCAATACTACAGGATTTGACCATTAGATAGCCAGAACCATCATGAACAATGCATTATTGTTGGTCAAAGGTTGCACCTTACATTCTGGCTATGAAGATCTGGGTTTGGCCAAGAACACTTATAGTGACGGTTCTGTCGCTATAGGCACCGTTTAGCGATAGTTTCCTTAAAAAATTAATTATTTTATTTAATAATTAGTATAAAATAGTTTTTAATTATTAACAATTCATAATAAATTCCTAAAAATTATTTTAAAGCTTAAAAATGGGTTTTTAAATATTTTGAATATATTTCATTAATATTTAATTTTTTTGGAATATTAATGGTTTTTAATTTATTTAATTATAATATTAAATAAATTACTTAGAAATGATTTTAATACTTGAAAAATCATGAAAAATTATATTATGGTATAAGAAAATATTTTAAGTTATTTTTAATGACTTTTAATATTTTGTGATGAATTTCATTAATAAATTAATATTAATGATAATTAATTTATTTAATAAATACATTAAATAAAAATAGAATTAATGTTTTAAAAATCATATAAAAATGATTTAAGAGTTATAAAAATATTTTAAGTTATAAAATATAACTTTTGATATTTTGCCATTAAATACTTTAATATTTAATATTAATGGCACATAATTATTAATGGCTTTAATTACTTTAAAATTATTTAAAGGCAATAATAAAGTATTAAAAATACTTTAAAATATTATAAATTATTTATAATATTATGTTATTTATTTCATTAATATTTGATATTAAATAAATATTAATGATAATAGAATAATATTGTATTTAAATCATATAAATACGATATTAATGATTGAAAAATCATAATAAATGATAATAATAATTTAAAAAATTATTATTAGACTTGGAAAATTATTTTGATTGACAATAAATTATCTAAGATAATTGTGAAGTGTTTATGCAGAGTTTAATTGAACTTAAACTCGAGAATTATCCGACTAGGCTGTCGGGATGTCAGAATTGTGCCGGATTCAACTAAGACTGCAATAGTTCGATTTGATACTAGGTCTTATGTGATGTATAGACTAATAGGATTATGTGTTAATGTGTTTGGGTTATTTTATAATTGTGATGATATTATTATAATTTGTATATCGATATTATTTATATATTAGGTCTTCAGGAAAAGCTAAATAAATTGCGTAACAATAATCAACGGTGCAGACAAGTTTCTTATACTAGGTCTTCTCTAACTCGACCTCGAGTTAATATTTTCGAAATATGTTTGTGGTTAATCATTACTGATTATACCATGTATATGAATCATTGATTTCACACTATGTGCATATTGCATGTATTCATCAGGTATGAAAGGCTGATCACCTTCATTACCATTCGGTCCAGATATAGTTATTCTTGTTCAATGTTCGTTTAGCTATGAAAATTTGTTCATGCTAGTTCACAATTATTTTGTAGAATTTTAGCCAGATTATTGTTCAATTCTTTCCATCATGATATATCCTTAATTTATTAAACTTAAACTTGTTGGGCAAACTTGTTTCTCACCCTTACTATATCATGATAAACCTTGCATATTAAGACGAATACATCGAATATAGGAAAAGACAAAGACAAGTTCAACATGGGATTATAGGTGCAAATAAAATTGTAACAGTAATGTATGATAATGACATTGTATGTCGATTAGGTTATGAATTGTGTATTAAATGAAGGTTCTCGATGTTGGGGATAGTGTGTAAAGTTTAATGTATAAACCATTTATGTTTATATCTTTTGCAATAGTTATAGAATGATTGTACCAGATCCACGACAATTTGGGACCCAGATTTGGGGCCCTCACACATCTCCTTCAACAACTGTGTGAAAAGCATCGCATTCTCTTCACGTATCCACCATGCATTGCTTTGCTTTTTCACCGTTTAGATCAATTATGACCGGTAGATTGCCTTGCGGTGGATTTGTGAGGGCATTGAAGAGCTGTCCTAATCAACTTTCAAGACTTTGCAATGAGACGTCTTGGCTCACCATTAGAACCTTATTTCTCTCTATAAAGTTGGTGAGAAGCTCTTCAAGCACTTTCTCTTCTTCTCGTGTCGAGTACTTAGAAAAGCTCTCATTGGGTTGAGATGTCACCTCATATTGCGGCAGAAACTGATATTCAACTTGAATCAGATATGAGTAATTCAGATCATGATATTGCTCTTGACTGTAGTCCGAAGAGTTTGGATAACCCTGACCGTTTGGATGATAGAAATTCGGTTCAATGTCAGATCGTTCATGACAATAAGCAGTTTGAGTGGACTGACACTCAAAATTATCAAAAAACCTCAAGAGATTTGCAATTTGAAATTGCAATTGCTCGAGTCCTTCTTCCGAGCTCGGTTGTGCCGCCCTCTCATAAGGACATTGATAACAATGATCGTCCATAACCTGTAAACTTAAAAACAAAAAGGAAGATCAAACAAATAAAAGAAATATATATATACGTTCAAACTAAGACTATATTGATTTAAATCAATATTGGACAATATTAGAATAATAGTTCCCCAGCAACGGCGCCAAAAACTTGTTTGTCAGAAAATCGATCACTAAACACGCGTAAGTATACATGGTCTAACAAGTAATACAGTGATAAGGATAGTGTCAAACCCACGAGGAACTATCACTAATATTTACCAAATACCGACTTTGTATCGCTAAAGTCTTATTCGAATAGCAGACTAATAAGGTTGTGGTTAATCTAGTTATAATAAATTAGAAAAATAAGTAAATGGATAACGAATGACAATCGAAGGAATTACAAGCTAAGGTTACAACTTCACCCAACACATGCAGTTTGTCGAACACCTGGTGAGCTATGCTTCATCAAACTTCTTTCCTTCTCTATTTGGTCTTAATGGTCACGACAGCTTGTCGACCGAGAATACTCATATGCTCATAAACCTCTATCGAGGTATGCATAAACATACCCTCTCTAGATCCACCCGATAGGGAATAGAACCGAAAAGAAATTCTAAGCTAGGTGATAATCCTATACATGTCTATGCGAATTAACCTAACAAGGATTTAAACCTAAGTTCTCATTTAGGTCACACGTGGTGCACATATATATGTCTATTCTACGCACAACTTATGTGACGCCCCCAAAATAGGTATACATCACCCATTCTGAGTATCCAAATATATGATACATAAATCAAATATTATACAATATGGCAAAAGCCTAGTTGAGAGTTTTTACACGAATATTGTCTCATAGACAGTATTCAAACTTAAATAAAGTCCTCATTACATTTATTATCACACTAAATAGTGAGGACTGCTAAAATACCCATCTCGGACCGTCACTCCATTTCCCGACTAGTCCTGGCTACGTTCTCATTTCTTGAAGAGAACAATGAAAGCAAAAGGGTGAGCTCAACTAGCCCAGTCAGAAATATTATGACTAAGATAATGTAGAATAAATTATCGTTAGCCTTCAACAGTATTAAACTAATAAACAATAAATTTAACTGTAGCGGAATAAGCAATCCATTAGAAGAGTCAAGTAGAGCATGATATCTACTATCTTCTATGATTTAAAAGGTTTATCATCAGATTTATCGCTGAGACTCAACTTAATAAATAGTATCACAACCATGAATTATACATGCACTATGGACTAGGATATTCGTGTTTTCACCATTGGTCACGATCATACCAATAATTGTCCATCAATGCACTACAGGCCGATGATGACTTTTACCACATCATTTATAACATTACGGGCCATGATTATACCGAATGATTCCTGGTCATAATCATACAAATCAACAGTCCATCTATGCACTATGGCCAAAGATGACTTTTATCACAATATAAGAATGAGGATGATGACAATGATATAAGAATTCAATTAAATAAAAGCAAATGATAAATTTTAAAGATTTATAATTTAATTTATCCAGAATTTAATAATATCCAAATTGTCAATATGATACTATTTTGTGGAGTAAAATTCAAGAATAATATTGTATCAAAAATGATTTGGACTGAAAAGAAATCAATTTTTGTCATGAATAGTACTTCAGGTGAATAGTACCCCGTCAATAGTACTTCGAGAATAGTACCCCATAAATAGTACTTTGTGAATAGTACTCGTAAATAGTACTCATAAATAGTACTTTGTGAATAGTACCCCGTGAGTAGTACTTTATGAATAGTACCGTACAAATTAATAGTACTTATGGACAATACTCCGGCATGAAAAGCTTAAAATTTAACAAGAATGTGTAGAAAATATCCTTGTGAAACGATACTAGATGAAGCGCAAATTTCAATGATATTCTACTAATTTCACAAAGTATAGAAGCAATACTTTAACAAAATGAGGGTATAATCAGGAATACGAGATGACATAATATTACTCACATACTAAAGAGTATGGAAAACATATTATTCCTTATGAATACTGAACAAAAATAATATCCCTTACCTTAGAAGAAGACTGGATACTGGAATATTAAAGTAGTGGAATACTCTTCTTCTTTCACTCTCTATAATTGCTCTTGTGAGTCTTAGTGAATTGGTGAGAATGAAAGAAGAATGAACTTCTATTTATAGGAAAACATAGTTTCGATAATTTCACGTTTTGGGGCTCGAATTATTACAGTATAGTATCACGATATATACCTCTATTTTTAATTTAGTCTTGCAAGTATTATCAATCTTGTACCACCTCCCCTAATAGTACACACAAGTGAATCAATAGTTCCATACATGTGAATCAACAGTAAATTTGCATGTGAACTAATAGCAATTAATTGCTCATTTATCCGATTAATTACTCGATTTGTCAATATAATCTCCAGAAATCAATTATTATCGAAATAAATGTTGATTTACACTAACAGAAATAATCCCAACACAATGAAAATATTAATTTCATCTGTAATCAACACAAACTTAATCATCATTAATATTATAACTCATAATATTTAACAACTAGATTATTCCGAGGAAAGAAGGGACTTTCCGATAAGGATTTCTTCCTATTAGCGCGCAATTAGGTGACCATCCCCTTTCCTCGACAGAACTTTCTAGACATCATCAATATTGTAAATAATAATATGAATAATTTTGTCATCTCAATTATTGATTTAATCATATAAAATATTATGCAGATGATACTGTGACAATAATTGAATCAATAATATGGGAGATATTATGCAACAATTACAATAGCAATAATTGAGTATAACTAAGTGACTTCTCACGTAAGCATCAATAATTAATACAGTGTGCTACTATGTAACCACACGTATTACTGTACTTTTACTACCGGGTAGTTCAATAGTTTAACGGTAAAATTTTTGTCGTTATTTTTTTAAAAAGATATTTATGCCGTTTTCTAACTTCGACTATACTTTCGTTGTGGGGTCCACAAATGATTATGACGTCGTATGAATATTCTCTGTTATAACGAATATTCTCTGACCAATCAAATATTTTTTAATAACTTGCTTACTTTGTAAAATTTGTAAATATTACCCACAACTATAACATTATATCAAATCCACATCATAATATTTAAAAATATATTTCGAGAAAAAATAATCTTTATTCATAAAACTTGGGGTCTTATAACCTCCCCTTTCTTATGAAATTTTGTCCTCGAAATTAGGGTACGTACCTAGGATATGTCGAAGAGGTGAGGATACCTTGACTTCATTTCAAATTCTAACTCCCAGGTCATTTCCTCATTATCGTGGTTTCCCCACAAAACTTTGACTTGAGGTATAACCTTGGAGCGTAGAATATGATCCTTCTTATCCAAGATTTTAACTGGTACCTCTTCATACGTTAAATTTTCTGCTATCTCATCCGGCTCTAAATCAATAATGTGGTTCAGGTCTTTCACATATTTACGTAACATAGACATGTGAAAAATGTTATGAACACGAGACATACTAGGCGGTAAGACGAGTCTATAGGCCACAGTTCTTACTCAGTCAAGGATTTCGAATGGCCCAATGAATCGAGGAATGAGATTTTCTTTGTTTTCAAATCTTGTTACTCCTTTCAATGGAGCAACACGTAACAACACATGATCTCTAACATTTAATTCCATGTCCTTTCGATGAAGATAAACATAACTCTTTTGCCGATCTTGTGAGGTTTTTATACGTTGCTGGATCATTTAAATCTTTTCTGTTGTCATTCGTACCAAATACGGTCCCAACAATGTTGCTTCACCCACCTCATCCCAGCATACTAGAGAACGATATTTGTGTCCGTACAACACCTCGAATGGAGCCATGCCAATACTTACTTGATAACTATTGTTGTAGTAGAATTCCACCAATGGCAAGAACTTGTCCCAACTTCCTTTGAAGTCAAGGACACAGAGTCTTAATAAATCTTCAAGAGTTTGAATAGTCCTCTTCGACTGCCCGTTCGTTTGAGGATGATATGTCAAACTAAATCATAAATCTGTGCCCATAGCTTTTTGTAAACTAACCCAAAATCGTGAAGTAAATCTCTAGTCTCGATCACAAACTATGGATACTGTCATACCATACAGTCTTACAATCTCATTTATGTAAATATGAACAAGACGTTCAAGTGAATAAGTTTCTCGTATAGGCAAGATATGAGAAGTCTTGGTTAATCTATAAACAATAACCCAAATTGCATCAATTCCTTGAGAAACCTTGGAAAGACCAGTAACAAAATCCATGGTAATGTGCTCCCACTTCCATTTTGGAATTTCAAACTGTTACAATGGACCTTTTGGCACTTGATGCTCCTCCTTGACACGTTGACAAGTTAAACACCTTGAGATAAACTCCGCGATATCTCTTTTCATATTGCTCCACCAAAATGTATGTTGAAGATCACGATACATCTTGGTACTTCCGGGATAGATTGAAAATGGTGTGTTGTGCACCTCCATCATGATCTTATACTTTAAATAAGGGTCGTTAGGAACACAAAGTCTGGAGTTGACTCGAAGTATTCCTTATTCATCAATTCTAGCTTTCGGGATAACACATTCTTGTACTTTCTTTCTCATATGCAACTTTAACTTTATCGATTAAAGTCGGTTCTACTCATATATTTGCCATCATCATATGGGTCCCTGGAGTCTTTAACTCTATATTCATCCTTTGTAAGTTATACAAAATGGGCCTTTGCATTGACAATATCACACTCGTACCCGCATATGATCTTCTACTTAATGCGTCAGCTACTACGTTCGCTTTTCTAGGATGGTATTGAATGGTATGATCGTAATCTTTTAATAGCTCAAGCCAACATCGTTGCTGCATACTGAGTTCCTTTTGGGTGAAAAAATATTTGAGGCTTTTATGATCCGTATAGATCTCCACTTTCTCCCCATATAGGTAATGCCTCCAGATTTTATGCGCAAAAATGATAGATGCCAACTCTAGATCATGAGTAGGATAATTCCTCTCATATTCTTTGAGTTATCATGATGCATAGGCTATGAATTTCCCATATTGCATGAGAACACATCCCAACCCTCTACCTGAAGCATATCTGATTCAGATATGAACAAATCCCTCCGAACCAGATGGTATTGTCAGAACAGGTGCTGAAATGAGTCTCCTCTTGAGTTCTTGAAAAATCTTCTCACATTCCTCGCTCCAACCAAATTATGTATCTTTTTGAGTCAGCTGAGTTAATGGAGTAGGGATTCGAGAAAACTCTTCTACAAATCTCTGGTAATAACCTGCTAAGCTAAGAAAGCTACGTACTTCGGTCACTGACTTATGTTGGTCCCAACTTTAAATTACTTCAATCTTTATCGGGTCAACAGATATTCCATGATTTGATATCACGTGCCCAAGGAATACTACTTCTTCAAGCCAGAACTCGCATTTATTCAACTTGACATAAAGCTTGTTTTCACGAAGCTTTTGGAGTATCAGCCTCAAGTTTTGTTCATGATCTTCACGGCTTTTGGAATATATGAGGATTTCATCAATAAAGACGACCACAAAGTGATCCAAATATTCCTTGCATACTCAGTTCATCATATCCATGAAGGCAGCATGAGCATTAGTCAATCCAGAAGACATGACTAGGAATTCGTAATGCCTGTACCGAGTTCTAAAATCAGCCTTTGGAATGTCTTCAGTTTTAATCTTCAACTGATGATATCCAGAATGAAGATTGATCTTTGAAAAGAATTTGGCGCCTTGCAACTGGTCAAACAGGTCAACAATGCGAGGGAACGGGTACCTATTTTTGATGGTGACATGATTCAACTTCCGATAATCAATACAAAGTCACATATTTCCATCTTTCTTCTTCACGAATAGAACATGAGCACCCTACGAAGACGTACTAGGTCGAATGAAATCGATGTCTAACAATTCTTGCCGTTGGGTTTTTAACTCCTGAAGTTCAATAGGAGCCATTCGATATAGGGCTTTGGAAATGGGTTTTGTACTGGGTTCAAGGTCAATAAAAAATTTGATTTCACACTCTAGGGGTAGGCCAGGAAGTTCTTTGGGGAATACATCAGGAAATTTATTAACAATAGAAATATCATTCAAATTTGACGTATTTTTATTTAAATCCGTGACATGGGCTAAGAAAGCTTGACATCCATTTTTCAATAAATGAAAAGCTTTATGGCTTGATATGACAGTGATTGACTTTAGTGGTTTGGTTGCTTGATTTCGCATAATAGGTTGGTTAGGAATATGAAAGCTAATAACCTTACGAAAATAATCAATTTTAGTATGATGAGTAGTTAACCAATCAATTCCTAAAATCACATCGAATGCAAGTATTTTCAAAGAGATAAGATCAACAGGTAACGTGCGGTTGCCGATTTGAATCAAACAAGACTTATAAACAATGGATGTAATGAAGGTTTCTCCCAACAGAGTTTGAACAGATAAGTCAAAGTTTAATTTCTACAGAGTTAAATTTAATCGTTGAGCGTAAGTAGAAGAAATAAAAGAATAGGTAGAACCAGTATCAAGGTATAGACTTCGCAAGAGTTTATGATTAGCTTACCCATGATGACTTCGTTTGGGTTTCTCGCTTTTTGGGAGGTTACGACAAATGATCTCCCTTGAACTTCCAGCTTTGACTTCTCTGGGACGGTCTTTGGTAACTCCATCTTAGCTGGACTTTGCTTTACGGCACGACAAAATCTGGCTAGGTGCCTTCTCTTCCGCAATTATAACACGCTTTGGATTGCTGCGTACAGTTTAGACTGATATGTCCCTCCCTTCTGCATTTGTAACATACGATTGGCGGTCATACCCCTTACTTAACAACAGGTGTTGGTGATGACGTCTTTCCATCACTGTTGAATCTCTTCTTATTAAAATTTCCACTTCTATTATCTTGGTCATGATTTCCATCGAAGTGGTTACCATTTCTGGCATGTTGATTCCCTCCACATTTGTTGTCACCGATTCGATGACTGCTACCACTGGTATTATCATTTTGCGAGCTACACTCTCTTGGTTGGGTTGACTCGCTACCAAGCTCCAATAACCGAGCCCTATTTATAACATCTGAATACAAACACAGTTTGTGAGAAATTTGTAAGACCCCAAATTTTAAGAAATAAAAGTATTCAATTTTTCTATTTAGTAAATAGTTAACTTGATAAAAGTTTAAAGTTATGGGTGAAATTATTTGTTTCAAAATAAGAAATTGGTTATAAAATATTCATTGTTGTCGAGAATATTCGTTTGTTCGTGAAATATTCTTGTTGTCGGGGAATATTCGTACGACGGTGTAGCCATTTGTGGGCCCCATAACAGAATAACTGTCGGATGAAGAAAATGATAAATTGGAGTTTTTATAAATAACGGCGTAGTTGTTACCGTTAACACTGTTGGAATACCCGGTGGGTAAAGTAAATTAACATGCGTTGTTGCACAGTAGCACACGGTATTGCACAATATTTTTGAATTATTGATCCTTACGTAAGAAGGCACTACTCAATAATTGTTAAAGTAATTACTGTTCAATATTTTATTTTATTGATTCAATAATTGCTGCGTTGATATTTTATATTATTGTTGTTCAATAATTTTCACTGCATAGTATTTCCCATTATCAGATCAATAATTCATATTATTTGAATAATATTATTAGATAGCATTTATGGTAATGTCTAAGGAAGTTCTATCTAGGAAAGGGGTTTGGTCACCTAATTACGCGCCAGTAAGGAGAAATCCTTATTGGAAAGCCCCCTTCTTTCCTGGGAACTACCTATTTGTTATAATTTTGATTCTGTAATATTATTTGTGAATAATTAATTATTAATTTACATGATAAGAATATATATATATATATATATATATTTATATGGATATAAATGAAGGAATTAATGCTGAGGTATTTTATTAGTATTTTGTCGAAAAGAAGAACAAAATATGGGATTTTCAGAAAAATTAGTTTATTACTTGATTTTGTAAAATCCATAACTCTTTGGGTATAATGAGTTAGGTGATGATCGATATATCGAAAGAAAGACCTGAATGTAAGCTAAACGTAGAAATTTGAATTACCAAAAAATTCTTTGTGGATTTTTCGTGGTGACTTTTTGAGTGAAACTGGTACGAGGGACTTATAGTCCGAATATCAAATCAGTGTTCTTAAAGCTCTATTGCGTTAGTTATAATTTTGATCAAACCGTTGGATCGTTGTGATTTTTGGATATGTTATATATATATATATATATATATATATATATATATATAAGTTGAGTATATTTCCATAATTTTTGAACTGTTAAAAATGAACGTAAGATTTGTTATGAATTAACGAAGTGTTGAAAATCGACTGTATGTGGATTTCAGATATTTTTTGCTTGGAATTTGGAAAAACTTAAAGCTACAAAGTTGTTGAGAATTCAATTTCGTATGAAATGGACATAAAATTCGTATTTTTCTGATAAAAGGGCTATTTATTATGAATTATTAAAGTTTCAAAAATTAAAATGTTTTTATTAAAAAAATGGGTGGGTCCCACTTTTGGTTGATGGGAAAGCTGGCTGATTTTTAGTGGGCGCCACTTTTGGTGGCTAAGTTTTGTTCAAAGCATGCATGCGTAAAAAAATTATAATATTATTTTATTATTTTAGTCTGCTTTGGCGTTATAGCATTTTCTTATAAATAGACGCTTAAGTTAGAATTGAAAATCACACCATAAACATAAGTTTTCTCTCTCTATATTATCGAGCGTATTTTTATGAGTATTTAGAAACTTTTAGAGTTGCTATTCAGTGCAAGTTTCCTTCGGCTTTACATTCGATATTCAAGTCAGAAATACTGCTATTTTGAGTTAAGGGATTGTAAGGGTTATTATGTTTTTCAGTTTCGTAATTTTTTCGACCTTGAAAATTTTTGGAAATTTTTGAAATGATAATTTGATAATTTAGATGTATAGATTAGGAGTTATGAATTTTATGGGAAAAGACTATTTTAAAAGTAAACCCTTATAACTCCGTGTGGTTAACTCCAAAATTGGTGAACTTTTTATTGGGAGTACATGTATATAATATCAGTATACTCTGTAAATTTCGGAATTTTTGGGCAAAAGTACAATTTATGATAAATGTCTAAATATTCGGCAGTTTTGGCCATATAAAAAATCGTAAATGAATTTTAAAATTTCTGAGAAAAATATATGTTTATTATGGGATTATATTCTGCTAAATCTCAGAAAAGAAAATTTTCTGAGACTGATTTGATAGTTTTCATGAAAATGGACTAGTTATGAGTAAATGAATTAAATATGTTATGTGAAGTAAGAAAATTGGAAAATAGGATTTTATGGTTTCAGAATCCTATATAAGGTATATGCAGATTTTTGATGAGGGTTTTAGTTATTGGTGATGAAATCTTATGAGTTTGGCATTTTAGGATGATTAAATGCATTAATTATTAAAGTGTAAACAATTAAAATATATTTTTTATAAGTTTAAAAAATGATTAAAATATTATGGTAATATTAATAATATTAGTAAATGAATTTAATGTTATTATATAATGAATAATATTAAATGGAGTTTATAATATAATGAATAATGTTATTATCCTTGTTAAATATTCGTTGAAATATTATTTTCTGTTCAAATCATTTTTGATATAATATTATTCTTGAATTTTACTCCACAAAGCAGTATCATGTTGACAATTTGGATATTCTTGAACTCTGGATAAATTGTATTATAAATGTTTAATATTTATCCTTTATCTTATGTGATTGATTCTTTATATCATTATCATCATTCTAATGCTTATATTGTGTTGAAAGTCATCTATGACCAGTAGTTCATAGATGTACTTGGTAAGATTATGACCTGGAATTATTCGGTATAATCATGACCGTAATATTACAAATGATGCGGTAAAAGTCATATTTGGCCTGTAGTGCATAGATGAACTTGATATGATTATGACCAGGGATTATTCGGTATAATCATGACCATAACTAAAAACACGGATATCCTTGTCCCGTAAAGCATGGATAATTCGTGGTCGTGATACTATTAAGCTGAGTCTCAGAATTATTGGTTTTATAGTTGTATATTTTTGGTCTGATGTGCAAAGATGGACTGTTGATTATTGGTTTTAAAGTTTTATATCTTTGGCCTGTAGTGCACAGATGAACTGTTGGTTATTGGTGTTACAGTTATATATCTTTGGCCTGTAGTGCAAAGATGGACTATTGGTTATTGGTTTTTCAATTGTATATCTTTGGCCTGTAGTGCAAAGTTGAACTGTTGATTTACTTGATTATAAATATGAACTATGATTTAATTATAATCTGTGGTGGTTCAGGTGAAGACAGGTGATGAGAGTTGTGACACCCCCAAAACAGGTATACATCACCCATCTTGAGTCGTCAAATACATGGTACAAAATTTAAATACAATTTAATTATACAACAGTCGTGTAAAATACGACAAAACATAATCTAAGAGTTTTAATAAGAATATTGTCATCTAGACAATATCCACACTCAATGGACTCCTTATTACATTTATTGTCACACTATTTAACAGAATAGTGAGGACTACTAATACTATCATCTGGACCATCACTCCGTTCCCTTACTAGTCCCGGCTACGTTCTCATTTCCTGAAGAGAACATTGAAAGAAAGAGTGATCTCAACTAGCCTAGTAAGAAATATTATGACTAAGATAATGCAGAATAAATTATCTTTAGCCTTCAAAAATGTTAAACTGATAGAATATAATAGACAACAAGTTTAACTGCAGCGGAACAAGCAATCCATTAGAAGAGTCAAGTAGAGCATAAAATCTACTATCTTCTATGATTTAAAAAGTTTTTCATCAACTTTATCGCTGAGACTCATGTTAATAAATAAAATCGAATCATCCCTGTATCACGGCCAAGGATATTCATGTAATCATCAATGATCATGATTATACCGAATAATCCCTGGACATAATCATACCAACAACTGTCCATTAATGAACTACAGGTTAATGAGGACTTTTACCACATAATTCATCACATTACGGTCATGATTATACCGAATAATCCCTGGTCATAATCATACCAAGTCCATCTATGCGCGTAAGCCAAAGATGACTTTAATCACAATATAAGCATGAGGATGATGACAATGACATAATAATTAGCAATCCATTAGAAGAGTTAAGTAGAGCATAAAATCTACTATCTTCTATGATTTAAAAAGTTTTTTATCAACTTTATCGCTGAGACTCAGCTTAATAAATAAAATTGAATCATCCATGCATCACGGCCAAGGATATTCATGTAATCATCAATGATCATGATTATACCGAATAATCCCTGGACATAATCATACCAACAACTGTCCAGCAATGAACTACAGGCCAATAAGGACTTTTACCACATCATTTGTCACATTACGGTCATGATTATACCGAATAATCCTTAGTCATAATCATACCAAGTCCATCTATGCGCGTAAGCCAAAGATGACTTTAATCACAATATAAGCATGAGGATGATGACAATGACATAATAATTCAATAAAAAAAGTTCAAGGATAAATTTTAAAGATTTATAATTTTAATTTATCCAGAAATCAATAACGTCCAAATTGTCAACATGATACTTCTTTGTGGAGTAAAATTCAAGAATGCTCAGAAGAATATTTCCATGAAAAGATACTTGATGAAGCACAAATATCAAGGATATTCCACTAATTTCATGGAGTATAGAAGCCAAAACTTTAACCAACTGAGTATAATAGAATATATGAAACCGCAAATGGATTTTTGCCCGCCATGTGGTAATCCACGTAGACAAATCATTTCCATAATTTAATAAGGAATGAATACGAAGGATCATTCACCATGCATTTTGTAGTCCACATAGACATGTTATTTCAACAGAATAATAAAGAATGGAATAACAGAAGAATTCACCAGGTGTGCTTAATCCGCACAGACAAGTTATTCCAACAGAATAATAAAGAATGGAACCAGGTCATGCATAACCCGTACAAATAGGATATTCCAACATAATATTAAAGAACGGAACCAGGTTATGCATAATCCGCACATACAGGATATTCCAACAAAATAATAAAGAATAAAACTAGGTCATGCGTAATCTGCACAGACAGGATATTCTAACAAAATAATAAAGAATGGAATAACAACAGAATTCACCATACATGTGATAGACCGCACAGAAAGGTTCTTCCAACAGAATAATAAAGAATGGAATAACAGAAGAATTTCACCATGTATGCGGTACTTCACATAGACATGTTATTTCAACATAATAATAAATAATCGAATAACAACTCTTACGAGTATTGAATGAAAATAACTCTCTTCATGAATACGAAAGAATAATACCCCTTACCTTAGAATAAAACTGGATACTGGAATAGAGAGGTAGCAGACTTCTCTTCTTCTTTCTCTCTATAATTTCTCTTTATAATAAGTGCTCTATAACTTTAGTGAATTGGTGAGAAATGAAGAAAGAATGAGCTTCTATTTATAGGAAAATATAGCTTTGATAATTACACATTTTGGGGCTCAAATTATTACAGTATAATACCTTCCTCTTTTCTTCATTTTTAATTTAGTCCTGCAAGTATTATCAAACTTGCACCACCTCCCCTAATAGTAAATAATGTGAATCAATAGTTCAATAATGTGAATCAATGGTTATAATCATGTGAAAATACAAATTACAATATAGGACCTTCAACTATACCTCCATTTTTAACTTAGTCATGCAAGTATTATCAATCTTGCACCACCTCCCCTAATAGTACAAGAATGTGAATCAATAGTACACACATGTGAACAAATAGTTATAATCATGTGAATTAATAACAATTAATTGCTCATTTATCCGGTTAATTACCCGATTAGTCAACATAACCTCCAGACATCAATTATTATCGAAATAAATGTCGATTTTCACTAACACTGTGACAACCCGAGAAATTAGACAATTTATGAAAATCTTAAATGATTGATTTAAGGTTAAATATTAGACTTAGACAGAAAATAAGTGTATGCGTTTAATGTTATTGGGAAGGAATTTTGAGGGTTTCAAAATTCGGTGAAGGATATAGGTGAATTATTCAGGATTAAGGATTTATGTGAATTCGTTTTGTGTTAATGGTTATGTATGTGTTAAAAATGTGGTTAAGGGTCATGGGTTGACCAGATAAATTACATCTGTGATAAACCCTAAGTATATATTAAGAACGTCAACGTTCAGTTAGAAAACCCTAACGTCTAATAAGAAACCCTAGAAAATCGGTTCTGGAAATCCTAGTTTCAGTTCTGGGAGTACGAAATCCTGATTCGGATATTGAAAACCCTAGATTGGGAATGTAATGTATGTTCAATGTTAAACGCTAATAATTTTAATTAATTAGGGAAAACCCTAATGAATTGCTGGAAATCTTAATTGATTATTTGAAAACCCTAATACCAGATTTGAAAACCCTAATTTCAGATTCTGATAAAATGAAATCCTAATCTGGGTATATAATGGAGAATTATAATGCTCAAGTGATTTAAATTATAAGTCTAATTAGGGTAATGGTTAATTAATTAGCAAACCCTAATTTTCAATTTATGGAACCCTTATTGTTCTGTCAGAAACCCTAATGCTCAATTGTGGATTTAATTGCTAAAATTGGCAATGCTAATTAGGAAACCCTAAACCTAATTATTTCAATTTATGAGTAATTAGAAAACTCTAATCTAATTATGAATATTTAATTTCTATTTTTATTTTGTAAACCCTAATTTGCGGGTTGAAAACCCTAATGACTATTTTGAACCCTAATTGTGCAGTGTTGGATTTAATTGCTATATTAGCAATGTTAATTAGGATATATATAAATATATATATATATATATATATATATATATATATATATATATATATATATATGTCCTAATTGTCAAGTTATTAGAAACCCTAATCTAATTAGGAAATCTAAATTTCTAAAATTGAAATATTACTTTAAAACCATAGTATGTGGTTTTGAAACCTAATGTACAATTTGACCCTAAGTGCTTAATTAGCAATTTTAATTAGGATAAATTAGTCCTAATTAGTAAGATTGATATATGATTAGGAAATTGTAATGTAATTAGAGAATTCTAATTACGATTTTAAAATTGTTAATTTTCTATTTCGAAAAAACCTTAATCCGAAAATCTTTGAATTACAAGTTGCTAAATCTTAAAGGGTTAAACTCTAAAACCCTAAAGATCCAAACCCTAAACCCTAAGATTTACAAGAAATGACCATACTAGAATTAAAATTTATGTGGAAAATGACTTTAATGCCCCTTTTGTATTTTATTAAGTTGGAGTGCAAATCTTGCCAAGATATGGGTTGTTGAACCACCCTAACCACTCCATTGACTTATATGACAGCAAATCAGCCTCTTTCACTACCATTCATGCATCTAGGCAATATATATTAGTTTGGAGAGAGAGAAAGTTAAATTTTTTAGCCATTTTGCTTGGAAGCTCTCACCAACTCTCTCTCTCTTTGCTAAACCTCAGAAATTGGCTAGTAGATCAGTCCCCTAATCAACTTCTATATCACCAAGAACAGAATCCAAGGATCAAATTCATTGAATCATAGCTTAAAGGTATAAGAACCCTAATTCTAGAAATTTCATGATCTGGTGTTAGATGTTAGGATTTATTGTTTTGATATGTGTTAGAGGGTGTCATTTGATGATCTGGGTTGTCAAAACCTAGATCCATATCATTTTGATGCTCGAAATTGAAGATTTCTTAAATCTGGAAATCTGGAAAATTCTTGTCTGACAGTTAAATGTCAGACACCATAGATCGGTGTCTATTAGTTGTTTTTGTGTTTTAACTGTTTGTATTGCTAGTATGTCATGTGGTCTTTCATCTGGAGTTGGAATCACATCCATAATAGGTCTAGATCGTACGTTATTAAAGGTCAAAGTCCATTGACCGAGCTTGACCGACTGATTTCTGGGTAACCCAGAAATCATGTAACCGGGTCTGACAACATTTCTTATGCTTTGACCTGTCAGTTTTTATGTGTATTGTTGATTTTGTTGTAATCAGGTTGTAGTACGTTATGTGGACTATATATACATGTATTAATATTCCTTATATCGCAAGCAGAATCGAAGTAAGGGGTGGTCAAACAAGGCCACTCGGCATTGACTTACGGTTTCTGGAAAACCCAGAAAACCGGATGAACTTATATTCTGACATAGTTTGATCGTGCTTAATCTGACGTTTGTTTTATTGTTTAGATGATCTGATTGTTTAAAAATGGACCTTGACATGTCTTCTACATGATCGAACCTTTATAACATAATTAGAAAGTCTAGATTGTAAGATATTAGGAGCTCAACCTAGCACCATCAACTGTTCTTCATTTTCTGGATAACCCAGAAATGAAGAACAGTATTGTCAGACTTTTCTGAAGCTTTGATCTTGCTGTTATGATGCAGGATTGGCATAAAACTTGTTAATTTGTATAGTATTACATAAGTACTATAATATTAACACACTAGACCTCCTAGAAAACATTTCGATCTAAGATTAATTGTTGGTCAAACGTGCACCCTAGAACTCGCGTCTGTCAGTGTTCTTGAGCCAAGAACACCTATAGCGACAGAAAGTGTCGCTATTTCCCTTTAGCGACAGATTAATATTATTTTTCCGGAAAATGATTAAAAATTAGAAAAAAATAGTTTTTAATTATTAAAAATACATAATAAATTATGAAAAATTATTTTAAAGTCTAAAAAATAGTTTTTAACTATTTTGAGTATATTTTGAAAATATTTAATATTTTTGGAATATAAATGGTATTTATTTATTTAATTATAATATTAAATAAATTATTTAAAAATAGTTTTAATTCATGAAAAATAATATTATGGTATAAGAAAATATTTTAAGTTATTTTTGATGACTTTTAATATTTTGGGATGAATTTCATTAATTAATCAATATTAATGATAATTAGTTTATTTAATAGATATATTAAATAAATTAAGCAAAAATGAAATTAATGATTTATAAATTATATAAAAATGCTTTAAGTGTTATAAAAATATTTTAAGTTATAAAATGTAACTTTTGATATTTAGTCATGAAAATATTAATAGCAATTATCGGATAATGGATTTAAGTGTTTAAAAATTATATAATTATGATTTTAATATATTAAAAATACTTCGATATATTATAATTATAATATAATATTATGTAATGATTTTCATTAATATTTTATATTAAATGAATATTAGTGATTAAGGAATTATGTGGTATTTAATTCATTTAAATACGGTTTTAAGGATTGAAAAATATTGATAAATGGTAATAATTATCCGAAAGTTATTACGAGCCTATGAAAAATGTTTTGTCTGATTAGAAATTATCTGTGATATTGTTAAGTATTAAGTTAGAGTTTAATTGAACTTATACTCGATATTCGTCCGACTAGACCGTCGGGATGATAGAATTGTGTCGGTTTTAAGTCAGACTGAAATAGTTTGACTTGATGCTATGTCTTATGTGTTGTATAGACTGATAGGCTTATGTGGTAATATGTTTAGGTTATTTTATAGATATAAATATAACAGTAATATAATGTGATGATATTATTCTAATATTGGAGATCTATATTATTAATATTAGGTCTTCGGGTAAAGCGTTAAAAATTGCGTTGCGGTAATCAACGGTTCAGGCAAGTTTCTTTGTACTTAACTCTAATAAGAGTATTTTCTTCAAGCTTATGGTTAATCATTATTGATTGCCATGAAAATTATACTCTGTACATCTTGCATGTATAAGTCAGGTATGAAAGGCTGATCACATTCATTACCAGTTGGTTCAGAAATGTTTGTTCATGTATAATACTTGTTCAGTCAAAAATTTGTTCGTGCTAGTTCTCAATTATATTGATGAATTATAGCAAGCCCATTATTCATACTCTTCAATCATGATATATCGTTATATTATTGTATATAAACTTGCTGGGCAACTTTCATGCTCACCCTTGCTATATCATGATAAAACATTGCAGATAAGGCGAATGCGTTCAGATACAGAAAAAGATTAAAGCCAAGTTCAGCTTGGGATATAAAGCGCAACTAGTGTGTAATAGCGTATTTGATAAATATTGTTGTGTAATAGATATTTTATGTATTGTGTATAAGTTAAGGTTACTCGATTTTGGGGAAAATAGTGTGTAATATAATGTATAAACAATTTATGTTTATATCTTCCGTAAATAGTTATAGAAATAGTATACCGGATCTGCGGTGATTTGGGGCCCGGATTCGGGGCTACTACAAACACTAATAATTTCAACACAATGGAACTATCCATTTCATCTTTAATCAATACGAACTTATTCATCATTAATATTATAATTCACAATATTTAACAACCAGGTCGTTTCCAGGAAAGAGGGGGCTCTCCGATAAGGATTTCTTCTTATTGGCGTGTAATTTGGTGACCAAACCTCTCCTTGACAGAACTTCTAGACATTGTCAATATTGCAAATAATAATATGAATAACTTTGCAGTCTCAATTATTGATTTAATAATATAACATATTATGCAGATGATACTGTGACAATAATTGAATCAATAATATGAGAGATATGATGCAGCAATTACTGTAGCAATAATTGAGTATAACTAAGTAACTTCTCGCATAAGCATCAACAATCAATATTGTGTGTTACTATGCAATCACGCGTATTACTGTACTTTTACTACCGGGTAGTTCAACTATTTTAACGGTAAAACTTTCGCCGTTATTTTTACAAAATGATAATTTTGTCGTTTTCTAACTACGACAATACTTCCGTTGTGGGTTCCACCAATGATTGTGCCGTCGTACGAATATTTCCTGTTAAAACGAATATTCCTCGACCAATCGAATATTATATAACCACTTGCTTACTTTGCAAAATTTGTAAATATTACCCACAAATATAACATTATATCAAATCCACACCATAATATTCAAAAATATAATTCGAGAAAATTATTCTTTATTCATAAAAGTTGGGGTCTTACAACCTCCCCTTCTTATGAAATTTCATCCTCGAAATTAGGGTACATACCTGGAATATCGAAGAGGTGAGGATATCTTGACTTCATCTCAGATTCTAACTCCCAGGTGGAGGACAAGGAGTGGTAGCAAGGGATAGATTTAAGGAGATGTTCTTTGAAATGTAGTTTCCAGCGAGTTCTCGGAACTAGTTGGAGGTGCAATTTCGTGAGCTTAAGCAAGGAACTATGACGGTGCTAGAATATGCTGCGAAGTTTAACGAGTTGGCAAGGTTTGCCACTTATCAAGCTAATACGTATGAGCATAAGGTGAGAAGGTTCGAACAAGGATTGAAACCCTGGTTGTATAGTAAGGTTTCAATGTTCCAGTTAAATACATTTGCGACTGTACTGGAAAAGGCAATTATCGCAGAAGGTGGAAGCGATGCCTTGACCAAGTATAACCAAGATCAGAAGAAGAGGAAGAATGATAACGAGAATGAGGTTGGTGGAAGTAATTGTGAGACCCCAGATTTTAATGAATAAATATTTAATTTTCTCGAAATAATTTTTTGAATATTATGGTGTGGATTTGATATAATGTTATAATTGTGGGTAATATTTATAAATTTTGCAAAGTACGCAAGTTGTTATATAATATTCGATTGGTCGGGGAATATTCTTTTTGTCGGGGAATATCCGTACGACGATACAATCATTGGTGGACCCCGCAACAGAATTAGTGTCGGATAGAGAAAATGACAAAAAAATTTATGAGAATAACGGCAGAAGTTTTACCGTTAAAACTGTTGAACTACTCAGTAGTAAAAGTATAGTAATACGTGTGGTTGCATAGTAGCACACGGTATTGATTACTAATGTTTACATGATAAGTCACTCAGTTTTGTTTTATTAGTATTATTAATGTAATAAAACAGAAAATCTTTTTATATAAAGCAGAATACTTTTATAAAGTTATTCATTTTATTAGACTATAAATAGAATATATAATATTCTATTATGCATATTATTTTGCATAGTAAAATCTTTTTATATAAAACAGAATACTTTTATAAAGTTATTCATTTTATTAGATTATAAATAAAATATATTGTATTCTATTTAAAAGATTTTGCTTTAAATATGGACCGTCCGATTAAAAGTAAATCAATCTGGACCGTTCATGAATTAGTTACTACACAGTCCATTCTTCTATAAATAGAAGCTCATTCCTTCATTATTTCTTACGAATTCACTTAAACTCTAGAGAGAGAAACTATAGAAAGAGTTCTTCTTCTATAATCTTGAGCGTATTTCTTTAGAGTTTAAGAAAACTTTGAGCGTAGTGCAAGTTTTGTTCGAGTATATCCTCGCCCTACCAGTCGAAATACTCTTCTTTGAAAGGTAGGGGATATTATTTGTTGTACTCGTAGGGGATATTATTTGTTGTACTTGATGAGTGAGTTTTATACACATAAATTGAATACATTCGGGCTTAATTTATTGTTTTCTCAAGTCTTTTAGGATATTTTTATGTGTTTGTATCTATTCATGCATGTTTTATATTGTTTTGTAGGAATTGGGACAAAAGTTACATGGATCGACGTTTGGGGTGGCTAGATTCGCGTTTTCGGCTTGCCATTTACACAACAGTCACTTCAGAGCCAATTTGACCATCTCTCCGGACATTATTTTGAAAAACTCAAAGAATAAAAGTTGTAGATCTACCTTTCTGCTCTCCGTAACATCTTGAATCATCAAAATTGGAGTTCAGACGAAGAAGTTATGGCCATTTTTCCAAAGGACACCGGAGCAGAAAATGTCTGAACTTGTAACAGCACTGGGGCGCTATTCTTAGTTCATTTTCCAGCGCCGGGGCGCTATAAGGCATATTCTCAGCGTCGTGAACAGTGCTGGGGCACTGGGGAAGATGTTGGGTGCGGCCTGGATGCATTTTGGGCGAATTTTGACACCTTTTTGACTCTAAATTGGATTGGGTTTGTTCTTAAACTAAAAATTGGACTTGTAACCTATAAATACATGATGTAAGGCAATAAATAAAGGGAGATTACATAGATTAGACTAGATTAAGCACTCTTTTAGATTAGAACATAACCCTAGTTCTTATTAGTTTTGGAGATTGAAGCAACTTGGAGACCATTGAAGATTCAAAGTAGGAGCGAAAGAGGAGTCTTGGCTACTGCCAATATATTATATTCTCTTCTCTTCTCTTACTTTTATCTTTTAATGTCTATTCAATTGTGGATTCTTGATTTTAATTCATTAATTATGAACTAACTCTTTCATTAAGATTTCAATTGAAATTTTTATGATTATGAATTGATTATTTGATTTATTTTAAATATTTATGTTGAAGTGAATTGTTCATCTTGCTTTGTGCTTATTGATTAATTATCTGATCAGTAATTACCTTGTTACTCTAGAAGGAATTGAGAAAGGAATTCTAGGGTTAGAACTGGGCATGGTAACATGTGACTTAGTTATTTGCACAATGAATAATTAGGTTTGTGAATAGAATGAGAATATCTATTTGCCGCATCTAACATATAAGGAATTGGGATTGTAACGAGTTTAATTCAATTGTTTTGCATAGATATATAGCAAAATTAATCTGGATTAAATAGAAGGTAATTGATCACTCAAAAGAGGGCTTTTGGCATTTGAGAATTCCTGTTAACAATTCAGTAGACATAATAAATGGGATAGTTGGATAATTGATTTATAGTTCATAATTGGGGATATTGGAGTCTTAGCCTTTATTTATTTGAATTCATTTATAAAGTAACCTAGTTTTAATTAGTTAATTTAGTTTTCTTAATTAAAAAATTCATAATTTGCTATTGTTTAAATAAAATTGATTTGGTTAAGAGTTAGTAATTGGTAATTTTTATTAAATAATTTCTCGTGGGAACGATACTCTACTTTCACTTTATTACTTGCTGACCGTGTATACTTGCATGTATTCATTGATTGCGAAATCGATCAATAGTACTCGTAGGAGATATTATTTGTTTTACTGGTAGGGGATATTATTTGTTGTACTCGTAAGGGATATTATTTGTTGTACTCGTAAGGGGTATTCTTTCTTTCTTATTGATGAAGAGAACTTCTGTATTCCATTCTTTATTATTCTGTTGGAATAACCTATATACGCGGGCTACCGTATACATGGTGAAATTCTTCTGTTATTCCATTCTTTAATATTATGTTGGAATAACATGTTTATGCGAAGTACCGCATACATGGTGAAATTCTTCTGTTATTCCATTCTTTATTATTCTCTTGGAATATCATATCGGTGCGTATTACGCCTGACCTGGTTCCATTATTTATTTTTCTTGTTGGAATATCCTGTCTGTGCGTTTACGCATGACCTGGTTCCGTTCTTTATCATTCTGTTGGAACATCCTGTCTGTGCTTTACGTATGACCTAGTTCTGTTATTTATTATTCTGTTGGAATAACCTATTTGTGTGGTCTATCGTATGCATGGTGATTTCTTTTGTTATTCCATTATTTATTATACTCAGTTGGTTAAAGTTTTGACTTCTATACTCCATGAAATTAGTGAAATATCCTTGATATTTGCATTTCATCTAGTATCTTTTCATGAAAATATTCTTCTGAGCATTCTTGAATTTTACTCTACAAAGAAGTATTATGTTGACAATTTGGACGTTATTGGTTCCTGGATAAATTAATTCTTGAACTTATTTTATTGAATTATTATGTCATTGTCATCATCCTCATTTTTATATTATGTTGAAAGTCATATGTGGCCTGTAGTGCATAGATGGACTTGGTATAATTTTGACCAGGGATTATTTCGGTGTAATCATGACCGTAATGTTATAAATGATGTGGAAAAAGTCATCATTTACCCGTAATGCATTGATGGACAGTTTTTGGTATGATTATAGCTATGGATTCTCTTCATCCAAGGGTGCAAAGATGAATTGTTTTATGGCATGATCAGGACTGTTGATTAAAACACGATTATCTTTGGCCCGTAGTGTATGAATAATTCGTGGTCGTGATACTAAAGAATATCCTTGGCCTATGGTGCAGAGATGATTTTATGATGTGGAATATTTATTAAGCTAAGTCTCAGTGATAAAAGTAATGAAAAACATTTTAAATCATAGATGATAGTAGATTTTATTCTCTACTTGACTCTTCTAATGGATTGCTTGTTTCG
Organism: Panax japonicus; assembly: GCA_020205505.1. NCBI lineage: Eukaryota > Viridiplantae > Streptophyta > Magnoliopsida > Apiales > Araliaceae > Panax > Panax japonicus. Next base: position 50,117,749 of record CM035113.1, read on the forward strand.
ATGCAGTTAAACTTGATGTTTGTTATATTTTATCAGTTTAACACTGTTGAAGGCTAATGATAATTTATTCTGCATTATCTTAGTCATAATATTTCTTACTGGGCTAGTTGAGCTCACCCCATTTTACTTTCATTATTCTCTTCAGGAAATGAGAACGTAGCAGGGACTAGTCGGGGAACAGAGTGATGGTCCTAGATGGTGCATTAGTAGTCCTAACTATTCTGTGAAATAGTGTGATAATAAATATAATGAGGACCCCATTGAGTTTGTATATTGTCTAGATGACAATATTTGTATTAAAACTCACAACATATGTTTAGTCATATTTTACACGACTGTTGTATATTTAAGTTTGTATTTGAATTTTGTACCATGTATTTGGCAACTCAAGATGGGTGATGTATACCCAATTTGGGGGCGTCACAGTTGGTATCAAAGCTTAGGGATATGATCCATGGTTAAGATGTGAGATAAGAACTAGGAGGGGAGAGACGGGGAATTCCTTCGCTAGTATGACCTACCTAAGTTTATTTGGTATTTAATTGGTCAGTCAGAGTATAGGGATAATATGTGATATATTAATTAAACTTTATTTTGTGGCAGTGTTTGAAAATGGCAGCTGAAAATATTAACAATGGAGTGAATGGACCGTTGAGACACCTTTAATCACTAATCAGGTTAATGTGATGTCAGACGAAGAAGAAATTAGAGAAATCTACGTGGTGAGTGAAGAACTAATAGTTGCACCCGAGCTAGTTGCAGAGGTAGCAGCTGAGAGCGAGAAAGACGAGGAAGAAGAGAAAGAAGAGGAACATGAGGATAATTTATTAGAAGAATTTTATGATCAAAATTTAGAATTACAAAATCATATTCACGAGTTAGAAGAGCAGGCTGAAGAACGACAGGCGGTCGTGGAGCAAAGAGATGCAACAATTCAAAATTGTGTTACCCGATGTGCGATGCTTGAACAGAAGCACTCTTTGGTAGAGTATAAGATATTAGAGCTGGAATCTGAGAATTCCATGATCAAAGTTCTGATGAAAGAAGAAACAATTGAACGAAGGAGAATAAATGATGCATGGGTAAAAGCCGCACGACGCGTAGATATTGTAGAAAAAGACGTCTGATCCAATAAAGTCAAAATAGATGAAATGGATTTTTCTTTTTGGACAACAATTGGGAGAATCCAACATCGAATTTGAAATTACCCTGTGCATAGCGATCAACCCCAATTCGATATGGATCGGAGAGTAATGATTCAAATCATGGATCAGGAATGTGAGGAAACATTTAAGGGTAGAATGTACCCTATAACAAAGTCAAATCCAGTAGTTTAAGTGAGAGAGTTTGTCGAGAAACCGAACGAAGTTATTACGGGTAAGTTAATCATAAACTGTTGCGAAGTCTATACCGTGTTAGATACCAGTTCTACCCACTCTTTTATTTCACCTAGTTGTGTTCAATGTTTAAATTTGACTCCGGAGAAACTAGACTTTAATTTATCTGTTGAAACAACGTTAGGAGAAACCTTCGTTACCTCCACTATTTATAAATCTTGTTGATTCAAATCGATACTTTTACGTTACCTGTCGATCTTATCTCTTTGAAAATACTTTCCTTTGATGTGATTTTAGGAATCGACTAGTTAACTACTCATCATGCTAAAATTAATTATTTTCATAAGGTGGTTAGCTTTCATATTCCTAACCAACCTATTATGCAAATTCAAGAAACCAAACCACTAAAGTCAATCATTGTCATATCAAGCCATAAGTAAAGAGCCCCGATCCTTTCGTTGTTGACTTCCTTGTGTGGAATGGACCGAAGCCAGACTTTCTGTAGGCGACGTCGTGAATGACGATGACAAGTTGAAAGGAATCAATGTGACGTACTATACAAATCATGGATGAGAGTCACAGTTTTGAATGATATTTTTATCGTTAATAATTTTCTTGACGTATTCCTGAAGACTTATTGGCCTACCCCAGAGCGTGAAATCGAATTTTGTATTGACCCCAGTACAAATCCCATTTCTAAAACCCTCAAATATTTCTTCAACTAAAACGAATGTATAACTTGCCAAAGACGTTGGCTCGAGCTATTGAAGATTACGATCGTACCATGCAATATCATCATGGAAGTGCGAATGTGGTAGCTGACGTGTTGAGTAGAAGATTGTATGCGGTTACAAGTGCGAATATACGAACCCACGTGAAGATAACGAATATACGAGTAGAATCGACTTTAATCGATAAAGTTAAAGCCGATCAAGCTACACACCCGGAGCTGATGAATGTGAAGAAGAAGGTTCAAGAGGGCATTATTCTAGAAGCAAGAATCGACGAAGAGAGAAAATCTCAACCCTCGATTTAATTGGCCCATTTGAAATCCTTGATCGAGTAGGAACTATGGCTTATAGACTCATTTTACCGCAAAGTATGTCGCGTGTTCATAACGTTTTTAACGTATCGATGTTACGTAAATATGTGGATGACCCGAACAACAATATTAATTTAGAACCGAACGAGATAGCAGAAGATTTAACGTATGAGGAGATACGTGTTAACATCTTGGATAAGAAGGATCATATTCGATGCTCAAAGGTTATTCCTCAAGAGTTAGAATTTGAAGTGAAGTCAAGGTATCCTCACCTGTTCGGCATACCAGGTACGTACGTAAATTTCGAGGGCGAAATTCCATAAGGAGGGGAGATTGTGAGACCCCATATTTTTATGAATAAATATTTAATTTTTTCGAAATAATTTTTTGAATATTATGGTGTGGATTTGATATAATGTTATAGTTGTGGGTAATATTTATAAATTTTGCAAAGTAAGCAAGTTGTTATATAATATTCGATTGGTCAGGGAATATTCTTTTTGTCGGGGAATATTCGTCGATGGTACAATCATTGGTGGACCCCGCAACGAAATTATTGTCGGATGGAGAAACGACAAAAATATTTTTATGAGAATAACGGCGGAAGTTTTACAGTTAAAACTATTGAACTAATCAGTAGTAAAAGTATAGTAATACGCGTGGTTGCATAGTAGCACACGATATTGATTATTGATGTTTACGTGATAAGTCGCTCAATTTTGTTTTATTAGTATTATTAATGTAATAAAACAGAAAATCTTTTTATATAAAACAGAATACTTTTATAAAGTTATTCGTTTTATTAGAATATAAATATAATATATAATATTCTATTATGCATAGTGTTTTGCATAGTAAATTTTTTTTATATAAAACAGAATACTTTTATAAAGTTATTCATTTTATTAGATTATAAATAGAATATATTATATTTTATTTAAAAGATTTTGCTTTAAATATGGACAGTCCGATTAAAAGTAAATCAATCTGGACTGTTCATGAATTAGTTACTATGCAGTCCATTCTTCTATAAATAGAAGCTCATTCCTTCATTATTTCTTACGAATTCACTTAAACTCTAGAGAGAGAAACTATATAGAGAGTTCTTCTTCTATAATCTTGAGCATATTTCTTTAGAGTTTAAGAAAGCTTTGATCATAGTGCAAGTTTTCTTCGAGTATATCCTCGCCCTATCAATCGGAATACTCTTCTTTCAAAGGTAGGGGATATTATTTGTTGTACTCGTAGGGGATATTATTTGTTGTACTCGTAGGGGATATTATTTGTTGTACTCATAAGGGATATTATTTGTTGTACTTGTAAGGTGTATTCTTTCTTATTCATGAAGAGAACTTCTGTATTCCATTCTTTATTATTCTGTTGGAATAACCTGTATACGCGGGCTATCGTATACATGGTGAAATTCTTCTTTTATTCCATTCTTTATTATTATGTTGGAATAACATATTTATGCAAAGTACCGCATACATGGTGAAATTCTACTGTTATTCGATTCTTTATTATTCTGTTGGAATATCCTGTCGGTGCGTATTAGCCTGACCTGGTTCCATTATTTATTTTTCTTGTTGGAATATCATGTCTGTGCGTTTACGCATGACCTGGTTCCGTTCTTTATCATTCTGTTGGAACATCCTATCTGTGCTTTACGCATGACCTGGTTCCGTTATTTATTATTCTGTTGGAATAACCTGTTTGTGAGATCTATCGTATGCCTGGTGATTTCTTTTATTATTCCATTCTTTATTATACTCAGTTGGTTAAAGTTTTGACTTCTATACTCCATGAAATTGGTGGAATATCCTTGATATTTGAGCTTCAACCAGTATCTTTTCATGGAAATATTCTTCTGAGCATTCTTGAATTTTACTCTACAAAGAAGTATCATGTTGACAATTTGGACGTTATTGGTTCCTGGATAAATTAATTCTTGAACTTGTTTTATTGAATTATTATGTCATTCTCATCATCCTCATGTTTATATTATATTGAAAGTCATATGTGGCCTGCAGTGCATAGATGGACTTGGTATGATTATGACCATGGATTATTTCCGTATAATCATGACCGTAATGTTACAAATGATGTGGAAAAAGTCCTCATTGGCCCGTAATGCATTGATGGACAATTTTTGGTATGATTATGGCTATGGATTCTCTTCGGCCAAGGGTGCAAAGATGAATTAGTTTATGGCATGATCAGGATCGTTGATGAAAACAAAATTATCTTTGACCCGTAGTGCATGAATAATTCGTGGTCGTGATACTAAAGAATATCCTTGGCCTGTAGTGCATGGATGATTTGATGATGTGGAATATTTATTAAGCTGAAGTTGGTAGATTTTATTCTCTACTTGACTCTTCTAATGGATTGCTTGTTCCGCTGCAGTTAAACTTGATGTTTGTTATATTTTATCAGTTTAACACTGTTGAAGGCTAATGATAATTTATTCTGCATTATTTTAGTCATAATATTTCTTACTGAGCTAGTTGAGCTCACCCTTTTACTTTTATTATTCTCTTCAATAAATGAGAACGTAGCAGGGACTAGTCGGGGAATAGAGTGATGGTCATAGATGGTGCATTAGTAGTCCTCACTATTCTATAAAATAGTGTGATAATAAATGTAATGAGGACCCCATTGAGTTTGTATATTGTCTAGATGACAATATTTATATTAAAACTCACAGCATATGTTAAGTCATATTTTACACGACTATTGTATAATTAAGTTTGTATTTGGCGACTCAAGATGGGTGATGTATACCTATTTTGCGGGCGTCACAGTAATGTTGGAAGTAACAATTAGAAGAAGAAATGAAACGAGAATTCGGCTACGGGGGGGGGGGGGGGGGGGACAGCATGGAAGTCAGCAGAAGAAAAAGTTTGAAACTTGTGCTACTTGTGGAAAGAACCATACTGGGGTATGTTTGAAGGGAAATCGGGTGTGTTTCAACTGTGGTCAGGAGGGACACATTGCACCGAACTATTTTAGTCCAAAGAAAGGACCATATTTTACCTACGGTTCGAAGGATCACATGGCTCGTGATTGTCCTAAAAAGTCAGCGAGAAGTGCAAGTGGTGGAAAAGGAAACAACAATGGTGGTGGTGCATTGACTATCACTGGACCAGCTCAGTCAAGCCGACCTACTGTGAGAACTTTCAATATGACCGCGCAAGATGCGGTTCAGTCTAAGGATGTGGTGTCAAGTATCATTCCGATTAATGGTATTAATCCTTATGTACTATTTGATTCGGGTGCTACTTGTTCATTTATATCAGATGAATTTGCTCAGAACTTAGATTTGCCTCGGGAAGAATTAGAATTTCCCTTAAGCATAGAGATTGCAAATAAGGAAGTGATTCATGTTAGATTTGTATATAGGAATTGTAAAGTGGTTATAAAGGGTCAAGAGATGAGGGTAGACTTGATACCAATTAGACTGGGGGAGTTTGATGTTATACTGGGAATGGATTGGTTATTCAATCACAGAGCAGTGATTGATTGCAAAATAAAATGTGTTAAACTTATGACTTCGTCAAAGGTTATGTTTTATGGAAGCAAATCACCTCGACAAGCAAGTTGTCTGACGGTGATGCAAGCCAAGAAGTTGTTAAGACAAGGATGTGTAGGATACTTAGCCTACATAGTTGATACACAAAAAGAAAAGTGCGAAGTTAGAAGAGATATCGATCATAAGAGATTTTCCAGACGTATTTCCAGACGATTTTTCGGGTCTTCTGCCAGATCGACAAATCGAGTTCGTGATTGATTTAGTACCAGGAACATGCCCGATATCTAAGGCACCATACAGAATGGCCCTGGTAGAGATGAAAGAGTTAATGGTGAAACTGCAAGAATTGCTCGATAAGAAGTATATCTAGCCGAGCGTATCGCCATAGGGAGCGCCAATGTTATTTGTTAAGAAGAATGATGGATCGATGCGGCTCTGCATTGACTATCGAGAATTGAATAAGGTTACGATTAAAAACAAGTATCCATTACTAATAATCGACGACCTGTTTGATCAACTAAAGGGGGCGAGATATTTTTTAAAGATAGACTTAAGGAGTGGTTATCATCAATTGAAAGTGAGGCAAAAAGACGTACTAAAAACGGCATTCAGAACTCGGTATGGTCATTACGAGTTTCTGGTTATGTCATTGGGTTTAACCAACGCACCTCCAGTGTTCATGGACTTGATGAACAAGGTGTTTAAACCATTCCTAAACAAATTTGTGGTGGTGTTTATTGATGATATCTTGGTGTATTCTAAGACCAAGGAAGAACATGTTGAACACTTAAGAGTGACGTTGGAGACATTGAGAAAGGAGAAGTTGTATGCAAAAGTTTCAAAATGTGAGGTTTGGGTGGAAAGTGTACAGTTTCTCGGGAATGTTATTGATAAAGACGGAATTTTGGTAGACCCATTGTTGGGTAAAATCTAATTACGCACAACACGGAAGTATACGTGGTCAACAAGTAATAAAGTGAAAGTAGAGTATCGTTCTCACGAGGAATTATTTAATAAAAATAACCAAGTATTAATCCGTAACCAACTCAATCTTATTTAAACAAATGAATTTCAATTTATAAGTAAACTAATTCTAATTACCACTAGTTAAATAAAGATTACGGAGATTTAAGATCACAACTTCACTTATTGCTTCATTTAAGTTAACACACTTCTCATCAATTATTCTCTATCATGAATTGTTAATCAAGAACACTAAAACAGATAAAACCATCTCTCGATGCATAATACTCATACTCACTTAAATCCATAGATGATAGAATTAAGCAAGACACCCTAATTATCTAATCCACTATATCTCTATGTGAATCACAATTAAAAAGGATTTAAAGCACAAGTTCTCTATAAGATTACATATGCCGTAAAGTCATATCTCTATCCTAAATACGAATCATGAATTCCATCTATGTAGAAATCACAAACACATGCCATCATGATAAGATCTAAATCAATACTTCATCTCTCGAGTTCATATATATTATCACAATAATTGTTAGCTAGGCAATTAAGCAATTAAGTCCAAATCACAATAGACAATGCTCACAATAGAACATAATAATTAATAGTGAAGCATATTAAAATAAACTACACAATAAGATCCATTGTAATCTCAAACAAAGAATTAGTTCATTATTATTGAATTAAAACTAAGAATCCACAATTAAATAATCATTAAAAGACAAAGATAGAAGAAGATGAGAAGATAGAATCTCTTGTCTGTAGATTTGATGCTCCTCCTTGCTTATACTTTGAATCTTCAATGGTCTCCAAGTTGCTTGAATCCCCAAATCTAATAAGAGCTATGGTTTTGATCTATTCTAATCTAATGGAATCCTCCAAAACTAGCCTATAACCCTCTTTTATGTCTCTCACCATGTATTTATAGTTCTAATGGACACCCAAGCAAGTTAGGCAACTAAGAATCCTATTCTAGCTCAAATTGGACATCAAATAACCCAAATAAGCTGTCTCCCTCCGCCTAGCGTGCCCCACACTGTCCCCGAGAAATTCTGGATGCGGTCCGCAATGGGAGAACAGTAGACGCTAGTGTAGTAGCGCGCCCCACGCTGCGTCTAAGCCTTGGGTAGCGTGGTCTGCGCTACTCTATTTTCTACTGCAACGTCCTTTGGTAAAACAGACATAACCTTTGATTCGCTATGAGTTACGGGGCTTGTCACCTATCAAATCGAAGATATCGACGAGATCTACAAATTGAATGCTTTGAGAATTGATAGATTAAGATTGGATCATGGCAAAAATCGGGCTCGAAGTAGATGCTATGTAAATGGCAAGCATGACAACTCTTAACTTTGATCTTCGTAAATAAAAAGGCCATAACTCTCGCATTCGAACTCCGATTGAGACGATTTAAGATGTTTCAAAAAGATAAGGAGTAGAGCTACTACAAAATCCAAGTTCTAAGACAATAACATGCATCCAATCTGGTGTTAAAAGTCATTCAATATTCCCTTCTTGCATTTACTTACGTATTTTAGTCCAAAAGATGTCCGAATTGCATTTCCTTGATTCTTCATGCCAATGTCGTGTCATCACCTACAAAATAACATAAAATGTATGAAACGTAACTATGAAACATGAGATTAAGCAAATAATTCAAGTAATAGATACCGGACAAGTAGATATAAAACCTACTTATCAAATACCCCCAAACTTAAACCTTTGTTTGTCCTCAAGCAACAACACAAATTAGACATATTCATCCTCTAGCAATGATCCACCCAAACAATGATTCAATATGAATTCGATCAATGGCCTCAAAGGTTACAACAAATGATAACCCGTGGAAAATTTCAAAACAATGTCATGTCTAAAATTTCAACAACTTTCATTAGATTCACATCTATTCTTGATCCTTTAAGTGCGTGTGTGCTTCCATATGTTCAAACCAGACATGATTTAGATTAGATCAACCAATACTCATAAAAGATTTTCAAAAATGACTTTTAAAACTTCTTATCACATCAATCGCCGCTAATATAAATATAGCACCAATTTTTCTTGAGGATCACCTGGATATTTAAACTTTTAAGCACATATGAACCCTTCCCATGTATTTCAAACATACATATTTTCTTTTCTCTATTTAGTGAGTGCGTTTTACGCTCCATCTCACTTTCCACTTTTCATTAAACGAGTGCGTTTTACGTTCCATCTCGTGTCTGTGTTTTTGGGGAGTGCGTGTTACGCTCCATCTCGACCCAACACAAGATTCAATTATTCAACTCGAGAAGGTTCCAATAAGTTTTTTTTTCATAAATACACCAAGATTTCCCCCAAACTTATGTGAGTTCCTAATTTTCACTTCGAATGATGCTCAAATAAGATTTCTCAAGTTACAATGGTATCTTTCATAAGCATTTAGCAAAAAAAATTTAATCTCAACTAGCTAAACAAATGGATGTGTAAAATTTTTTAAAAATTTTGCAAGTAATGTGAAGACCAACTAATGAGTTATAATATAGACTAAGCATGCTCATCAATTCTCTAAGAGTTAACAATATCAACCACCCACTTATCATCGGCCAAAATCAAATTCCATCAAAACATTGCCCAAGTAAATACTAAACATGATAAATACCCCCAACCTTAAAACAGACATTGTCCTCAATGGTTAAGATCGGAAAAGTTAAAAGAGAGGACTTCCCTGACATATAGCAATTTATCTCCTTGTTTGCGAAGTTTGAAGAATAGGATAAGCACATTGGAATGAATCGGGCACCACACTTGTGTTGGACTTGACTAACCTGTGAATATGATAAAAGCAAGCTTATTAAATCCTAAAACATGCAAATTTATTAACTAATAATATAAAACCTAATAAAAACTATAAATAAAAATTAAACTTGGGTTGCCTCCCAATAAGCGCTTGATTTATAGTCCTTCAGCCATACTTTTTCTGGTCAACGCTATCCAATTCCTCTTCGAAAGTTGAGGAATCCTCTATCCATCAATAGCAAATAATCCTTTGGGAGGTTCCCAAAAGCGATGGCCATATCATCCAAGACACCTAACATGCTCTGACTCAGTATAATCTCCATGAAAAAGGGCAAATGACTTGGTGCTATCTCCATTGTGTTTGTGATCATATTTGGGCATTGAAGTGTGTCAAACACAATGGGCTCTGCGTCTATCATCTCTTTCTCTTCCTACCACGGCTTCATTGTTGCAATCGCTCTTATGTCATAAAGAGCTTTGCCGATGACATGACTACCAAGTGGGCATGATTTTACAAATCTAACTAGCCCCTTGAACTTTGGCGGAGAAGGCACTTGAGGCATTAATAACACGGTGCTCATCCGCGTTAGTACTCATAGTTAGTTCATCCTCATTTGTCTCCTCTTTTTCAACATCTCGTGTCTCATCCAGTTGTAGATTTGGTTCGGGTAATTCATCAATCTCGGAATCCTCGTCATAAAACCAATTATTTTGAGGACAGTTGTTCAAGGCTTTGAACATTTGATCTATCTAATTCTGAAGATTTTGAATTGACCTAGCTTTATTTTGAATTGTCATCCCTTGATTAATCCTCCTCTCCTCTTGGTCTGCTATGCCCTTCAATATTACATCCATCGGATTTAGCTTTTCTTTTTGTGGCAATGGAGGTGGACTTGAAAATTCCGGTGTGTATGATGGATTTTGAGCGTAGTATTGGTCTTCATAAGTATCGCTCCATGACGAATCCGGGTGATAACCCCCAAACTTGATGATAATTAGCATATGTATAATCGTTGAGGTATTCACCACCGTTGTGTCCCAGCCCAAAACTAACGGTGCATTGATGACTCAGGTGATTACCATCACAATAATTGCAATTAACTGCTATCCTTCGATTACGTTGGGCTGCAATGATGTCCAACCTTCGCGAAAGTGTCTCAAGTTGCGCTGATAATGCATAAAATACATTAAGTCCATCCATCCTCACTCCCCTTGGTTGAGTCATACTCGACTATGGCCTTTGATAATTGAATCCAGCCATGGTACCTGAAGAGAAAGAAAAATAGGAAGAGAATTAAATAAAAAATTGTTTAAATTAAGACTAATTTGATTGAAGCTAATATTGGCAAAAAAATATTAATCTAATTCCCCGACAACGGCGCCAAAAACATATTAGGTAAAATCTAATTACGCACAACACACAAGTATACGTGGTCAACAAGTAATAAAGTGAAAGTAGAGTATCGTTCCCACGATAAATTGTCTAATAAAAAACACCAAGTACTAACCCGTAACCAACTCAATCTTATTTAAATGAATGAATTTTAATTTATAAGTAAACTAATTCTAATTACCACTAGTTAAATAAAGATTACGGAGATTTAAGATCACAACTTCACTTATTGCTTCATTTAAGTTAACACACCTCTCATTGATTATTCTCTATCATGAATTGTTAATCAATAACACTAAAGCAGATAAAACCATCTCTCGATGCATAGTACCGATACTCAATTAAATCCATAGATGATAGAATTAAGCAAGACACCCTAATTATCTAATCCACTATATCTCTATGTTAATTACAATTAAAAAGGATTTAAAGCACAAGTTCTCTATAAGATTACATATGGCGTAAAGGCATATCTCTTTCCTAACCACGAATCATGAATTCCATCTATGTAGAAATCACAAACATATGCCATCATGATAAGATCTAAATTAATACTTCATCTCTCGAGTTCATATAGATTATCACGGTAATTGTTAGCTAGGCAATTAAGCAATTAAGTCCAAATCACAATAGACAATCCTCACAATAGAACATAATAATTAATAGCGAAGCATATTAAAACAAACTACACAATCAGATCCATTGTAATCTCAAACAAAGAATTAGTTCATTATTATTGAATTAAAACTAAGAATCCACAATTGAATAATCATTAAAAGACAAAGATAGAAGAAGATGAGAAGATAGAATCATTTGTTTGTAGATTTGATGCTCCCTCTTTGCTCCTACTTTGAATCTTCAATGGTCTCCAAGTTGCTTGAATCCCCAAATCTAATAAGAACTAGGGTTTTGATCTAATCTACTCTAATCTAATCTAATGGAATCCTCCAAAACTAGCCTATATCCCTCTTTTTTGTCTCTCATCATGCTTTTATAGTTCTAATGGACACCCAAGCACGTTAGGCAACTAAAAATTTAATTTTAGCTCAAATTGGACATCAAATCACACAAATAAGCTGTATCCCCGCTGCCTAGCGTTCCCCGCGCTATCCCTAAGCCATTCTGGGTGCGGTCCGCAATGGGAAAATAGTAGACGCTGGTGTAGTAGCGCGCCTTGCGCTGCTTCTAAGCATTGGGTAGCGCGGTCCACGCTACTCTATTTTATGCTGCAACGTCCTTTGGTAAAATAGACATAACCTTTGATCTGCTATGAGTTACGAGGCCTGTCACCTATCAAATCAAAGATAATGACGAGATCTACAACTTGCATGCTTTGAGAATTGATAGATTCAGATTGGATCATTGCAAAAATCGGGCTCGAAGTAGATGCTATGTAAATGGCAAGCATGACAACTCTTAACTTTGATCTTCGTTGATAAAAAGGCCATAACTCTCGCATTCGAACTCCGATTGAGACGATTTAAGATGTTCCAAAAAGCTAAGGAGTAGAGCTATCAAAAAATCCAATTTCTAAGCAAAGAACATGCATCCAACTTGGTGTTAAAAGTCCTTCAATATTCCCTTCTTGCATTCGCTTGCGTATTTTAGTCCAAAAGATGTCTGAATTGCTTTCCCTTTCTTCTTCATGCCAATGTCGTGTCATCACCTACAAAATAACATAATATGTATGAAAAGTAACTACGAAACATGAGATTAAGCAAATAATTCAAGTAATAGATACCGGGCAAGTAGATATAAAACCTACGTATCAAATACCCCAAAACTTAAACCTTTGTTTGTCCTCAAGGAACAACACAAATTAGACATATTCATCCTCTAGCAATGATCCACCCAAACAATGATTCAATATGAATTCGATCAATGGCCTCAAAGGTTATAACAAATGATAACCCGTGGAAAATTTCAAAATAATGTCATGTCTAAAATTTCAACAACTTTCATTAGATTCACATCTACTCTTGATCCTTTAAGTGTGTGTGTACATCCATATGTTCAAACCAGTCATGATTTAGATAAGATCAACCAATACTCATAAAAGATTTTCAAAAACGACTTTTAAAACTTTTTATCACAGTAATCAGCGCTAATATAGACATAGCACCAATTTTTCTTGAGGATCACCTGGATATTTAAACTTTTAAGCACATATGAACCCTTCCCAAGTATTTCAAACGTACATATTTTCTTTTCTCTATTTAGTGAGTGCATTTTACGCTCCATCTCACTTTCCACTTTTCATTAAACGAGTGCGTTTTACGCTCCATCTCGTACCTGTGTTTATGGGGAGTGCGTGTTACGCTCCATCTCGACCCACCACAAGATTCAATTATTCAACTCGTGAAGGTTCCAATAAGTTTTTTTTTCATAAATACACCAAGATTTCCGCCAAACTTATGTGACTGCCTAATTTTCACTTCGACTGATGCTCAAATAATATTTCTCAAGTTACAATGGTATCTTTCATAAGCATTTAGCAAAAAAAAAAAATCAATCTCAACTGGCTAAACAAATGGATATGTGTAAAACTTTTCTGAAATTTCGCAAGTAATGTGAAAACCAACTAATGAGTTAAAATATAAACTAAGCATGCTCATCAATTCTCCAAGAGTTAACAATATCAACCACCCACTTATCATCGGCCAAAATCAAATTCCATCAAAACATTGCTCAAGTAAATACTAAACATGATAAATACCCCCAAACTTAAAAGAAATATTGTCCTCCATGGTTAAGATTGGAAAAATTAAAAGAGAGGACTTGCCTGACATATAGCAATTTATCTCCTTGTCTGCGAAGTTTGAAGAATAGGTTAAGCACATTATAATGAATCAGGCACCACACTTGAGTTGGACTTGACTAACCTGTGAATATGATAGAGGCAAGCTTATTAAATCCTAAAACATGCAAATTTATTAACTAATAATATAAAACCTAATAAAAACTATAAATAAAAATTAAACTTGGGTTGCCTCCCAATAAGCGCTTGATATATAGTCCTTCAACCAGACTTTTCCTGGTCAACACTCTCCAATTCCTCTTCGAAAGTTGAGGAATCTTTTATCCATCAGTAGCAAATAATCCTTTGGGAGGTCCCCACAAACGATGGCCAAAGCATCCAAGTCACCTAACATGCTCTGACTCGGTATAATCTCCATGAAAAATGGCAAATGACTTGGTGCTATCTCCATTGTGTTTGTGATCATATTTGGGCATGGAAGTGTGTCAAACATAATGGGCTCTTCATCTATCTTCTCTTTTTCTTCCCACCACGGCTTCATTGTTGCACTCAGTCTTATGTCATAAAGAACTTCGCCGACGACATGACTACCAAGTGGGCATGATTTTGCAAATCTAACTGGACCCTTGAACTTTGGCAGAGAAGGCACTTGAGGCATTAATAACACTGGCTCATATGCGTTAGTACTCATAGTTAGTTCATCCCCACTTGTCTTCTCTTTTTCAACATCTCGTATCTCATCCAGTTGTTGATTTGGTTCGGGCACTTCATCAATCTCGGAATCCTCGTCATAACACCAATTATTTTGAGGACAGTTGTTCAAGGCTTTGAACATTTGATCTATTTGATTCTGAATATTTTTAATTGATCTCGCTTGATTTTGAATTGTCATCTCTTGATTAATCCTCCTCTCCTCATGGTCTGCTATGCCCTTCAATATAACATCCATCAGATTTGGCTTTTCTTTTTGTGGCAATGGAGGTGGACATGAAAATTCCGGTGTGTATGATGGATTTGAAGTGTAGTATTGGACTTCATAAGTATCGCTCCATGGGGAATCCGGGTGATACCCCAAAACTTGATGATAATTAGCATATGTATAATCATTGAGGTATTCACCACCGTGGTGTCCCGACCCAAAACTAACGGTGCGTTGATGACTCAGGTGATTACCACCACAATAATTGCAATTAACTGCTATCATTCGATTACGTTGGGCTGCAATGATGTCCAACCTCCTCGAAAGTGTCTCAAGTTGCACTGATAATGCAGAAAATACATTGAGTCCATCCATCCTCGCTCACCTTGGTTTAGTCATACTCAAATATGACCTTTGATAATTGAATCCAGCCATGGTACCTGAAAAGAAAGAAAAATAGGAAGAGAATTAAATAAAAAGAAAAAAATGTTTAAATTAAGACTAATTTGATTGAAGCTAATATTGGAAAAAAAATATTAAACTAATTCCCCGACAACGGCGCCAAAAACTTGTTGGGTAAAATCTAATTACGCACAACACGCAAGTATACGTGGTCAACAAGTAATAAAGTAAAAGTAGAGTATCGTTCCCACGATGAATTATTTAATAAAAAACAACAAGTACTAACCCGTAACCAACTCAATCTTATTTAAACGAATGGATTTCAATTTATAAGTAAACTAATTCCAATTACCACTAGTTAAATTAAGATTACGGAGATTTAAGATCACAACTTCACTTATTGCTTCATTTAAGTTAACACATTTCTCATCAATTATTCTCTATCATAAATTGTTAATCAAGAACACTAAAACAGATAAAACCATCTCTCGATGCATAATACCCATACTCACTTAAATCCATAGATGATAGAATTAAGCAAGACACCCTAATTATCTAATCCACTATATCTCTATGTGAATTACAATTAAAAAGGATTTAAATCACAAGTTCTCTATAAGATTACATATGGAGTAAAGGCATATCTCTATCCTAACCACGAATCATGAATTCCATCTATGTAGAAATCACAAACATATGCCACCATGATAAGATCTAAATTAATTCTTCATCTCTTGAGTTCATATAGATTATCACAGTAATTGTTAGCTAGGCAATTAATCAATTAAGTCCAAATCACAATAGACAATCCTCACAATAGAACATAATAATTAATAGTGAAGCATATTAAAATAAACTACACAATCAGATCATCCATTGTAATCTCAAACAAAGAATTAGTTCATTATTATTGAATTAAAACTAAGAATCCACAATTGAATAATCATTAAAAGACAAAGATAGAAGAAGATAAGAAGATAGAATCATTTGTCTGTAGATTTGATGCTCCCTCTTTGCTCCTACTTTGAATCTTCAATGGTCTCCAAGTTGCTTGAATCCCCAAATCTAATAAATACTAGGGTTTTGATCTAATATACTCTAATCTAATCTAATGGAATCCTCCAAAACTATCCTATATCCCTCTTTTATGTCTCTCATCATGCATTTATAGTTCTAATGGACACCCAAGCATGTTAGGCAACTAAAAATCTTATTTTAGCTCAAATTGGACATCAAATCACCCAAATAAGCTGTATCCCCACTGCCTAGCGTGCCCCGCGATGTCCCTAAGCCATTCTGGTTGCGGTCTGCAATGGGAAAACAGTAGACGCTGGTGTAGTAGCGCGCCCCGCGCTGCGTCTAAGCATTGGGTAGCGCGGTCCGCGCTACCTTATTTTCTGCTTCAACGTCCTTTGGTAAAATAGACTTAACCTTTGATCCGCTATGAGTTACGAGGCCTGTCACCTATCAAATCGAAGATATTGACGAGATCTACAACTTGCATGCTTTGAAAATTGATAGATTTAGATTGGATCATGGCGGAAATCTGGCTCGAAGTAGATGCTATGTAAATGGCAAGCATGACAACCCTTAATTTTGATCTTCGTTGATAAAAAGGCCATAACTCTCGCATTCGAACTCCGATTGAGACGATTTAAGATGTTCCGAAAAGCTAAGGAGTCGAGCTACCATAAAATCCAATTTCCAAGCCAAGAACATGCATCCAACGTGGTGTTAAAAGTCCTTCAATATTCCCTTCTTGCATTCGCTTACGTATTTTAGTCCAAAAGATGTCTGAATTGCTTTCCCTTGCTTCTTCATGGAAATGTCATGTCATCACCTACAAAATAACATAAGATTTATGAAAAGTAACTACGAAACATGAGATTAAGCAAATAATTCAAGTAATAGATACCGGGCAAGTAGATATAAAACATACTTATCAAATACCCCCAAACTTAAACCTTTGTTTGTCCTCAAGGAACAACACAAATTAGACATATTCATCCTCTAGTAATGATCCACCCAAACAATGATTCAATATGAATTCGATCAATGGCCTCAAAGGTTATAACAAATGATAACCCGTGGAAAATGTCAAAATAATGTCATGTCTAAAATTTCAACAACTTTCATTAGATTCACATCTACTCTTGATCCTTTAAGTGTGTGTGTACATCCATATGTTCAAACCAGTCATGATTTAGATAAGATCAACCAATACTCATAAAAGATTTTCAAAAACGACTTTTAAAACTTCTTATCACAGTAATCAGCGCTAATATAGACATAGCACCAATTTTTCTTGAGGATCACCAGGATATTTAAACTTTTAAGCACATATGAACCCTTCCCAAGTATTTCAAACGTACATATTTTCTTTTCTCTATTTAGTGAGTGTGTTTTACGCTCCATCTCGTGCCTGTGTTTATGGGGAGTGCGTGTTACGCTCCATCTCGACCCACCACAAGATTCAATTATTCAACTCCTGAAGGTTCCAATAAGTTTTTTTTTCATAAATACACCAAGATTTCTGGCAAACTTATGTGAGTGCCTAATTTTCACTTCGACTGATGCTCAAATAAGATTTCTCAAGTTACAATGGTATCTTTCATAAGCATTTAGCAAAAAAAAAAATCAATCTCAACTGGCTAAACAAATGGATATGTGTAAAAATTTTCTGAAATTTCGCAAGTAATGTGAAAACCAACTAATGAGTTAAAATATAGACTAAGCATGCTCACCAATTCTCCAAGAGTTAACAATATCAACCACCCACTTATCATCGGCCAAAATTAAATTCCATCAAAACATTGCCCAAGTAAATACTAAACATGATAAATACCCCCAAACTTAAAAGAAACATTGTCCTCCATGGTTAAGATATGAAAAATTAAAAGAGAGGACATCCCTGACATATAGCAATTTATCTCCTTGTCTGTGAAGTTTGAAGAATAGGTTAAACACATTGTAATGAATCGGGCACCACACTTGAGTTGGACTTGACTAACCTGTGAATATGATAGAGGCAAGCTTATTAAATCCTAAAATATGCAAATTTATTAACTAATAATATAAAACCTAATAAAAACTATAAATAAAAATTAAACTTGGGTTGCCTCCCAATAAGCGCTTGATATATAGTCCTTCAGCCAGACTTTTCCTGGTCAACACTATCCAATTCCTCTTCAAAAGTTGAGGAATCCTTTATCCATCAGTAGCAAATAATCCTTTGGGAGGTCCCCACAAACGATGGCCATAGCATCCAACTCACCTAACATGCTCTGACTTAGTATAATCTCCACGAAAAAGGACAAATGACTTGGTGCTATCTCCATTGTGTTTGTGATCATATTTTGGCATTGAAGTGTGTCAAACATAATGGGCTCTTCGTCTATCTTCTCTTTCTCTTCCCACCACGGCTTCATTGTTGCACTCGGTCTTATGTCATAAAGAGCTTCGCCGACGACATGACTACCAAGTGGGCATGATTTTGCAAATCTAACTGGACCCTTGAACTTTGGCGGAGAAGGCACTTCAGGCATTAATAACACTGGCTCATCCGCATTAGTACTTATAGTTAGTTCATCCCCACTTGTCTCCTCTTTTTCAACATTTCGTGTCTCATCCAGTTGTAGATTTGGTTCAGGCACTTCATCAATCTCAGAATCCTCGTCATAACACCAATTATTTTGAGGATAGTTGTTCAAGGCTTTAAACATTTGATCTATTTGATTCTGAAGATTTTTAATTGACCTCGCTTGATTTTGAATTGTCATCTCTTGATTAATCCTCCTCTCCTCTTGGTCTGCTATGCCCTTCAGTATAACATCCATCGAATTTGGCTTTTCTTTTTGTGGCAATGGAGGTGGACATGAAAATTCCGGTGTGTATGATGGATTTGAAGCGTAGTATTGGACTTCATAAGTATCGCTCCATGACGAATCCGGGTGATACCCCAAAACTTGATGATAATTAGCATATGTATAATCATTGAGGTATTCACCATCGTGGTGTCCCAACCCAAAACTAACGGTGCATTGACGACTCAGGTCATTACCAGCACAATAATTGCAATTAATTGCTATCATTCGATTACGTTGGGCTGCAATGATGTCAAACCTCCTCGAAAGTGTCCAAAGTTACGCTGATAGTGCAGAA
The DNA here is from genome assembly GCA_020205505.1 of Panax japonicus. Classification (NCBI taxonomy): domain Eukaryota; kingdom Viridiplantae; phylum Streptophyta; class Magnoliopsida; order Apiales; family Araliaceae; genus Panax; species Panax japonicus. Next base: position 50,137,049 of record CM035113.1, read on the forward strand.
AATACATTGAGTCCATCCATCCTCGTTCCCCTTAGTTTAGTCATACTCAAATATGGCCTTTGATAATTGAATCCAGCCATGATACCTGAAAAGAAAGAAAAATAGGAAGAGAATTAAATAAAAATAAAAAATGTTTAAATTAAGACTAATATGATTGAAGCTAATATTGACAAAAAAATATTAAACTAATTCCCCGGTAACGGCGCCAAAAACTTATTGGGTAAAATCTAATTACGCACAACACACAAGTATACGTGGTCAACAAGTAATAAAGTTAAAGTAGAGTATCGTTCCCACGAGGAATTGTTTAATAAAAATCACTAAGTACTAACCCGTAATCAACTCAATCTTATTTAAACGAATGAATTTCAATTTATAAGTAAACTAATTCTAATTTCCACTAGTTAAATTAAGATTACGGTGATTTAAGCTCACAACTTCATTTATTGCTTCATTTAAGTTAACACATTTCTTATCAATTATTCACTATCATGAATTATTAATCATGAACACTAAAGCATATAAAACCATCTCTCGATGCATAATACCCATACTCACTTAAATCCATAGATGATAGAATTAAGCAAGACACCTTAATTATCTAATCCACTATATCTCTATGTGAATTACAATTAAAAAAGATTTAAAGCACAATTTCTATATAAGATTACATATGGCGTAAAGGCATATCTCTATCCTAAACACGAATCACGAATTCCATCTATGTAGAAATCACAAACATGTGTTATCATGATAAGATATAAATCAAAACTTCATCTCTCGAGTTCATATCGATTATCACGGTAATTATTAGCTAGGCAATTAAGCAATTAAGTCCAAATCACAATAGACAATCCTCACAATAGAACATAATAATTAATAGTGAAGCATATTAAAATAAACTATAAAATAAGATCCATTGTAATATCAAACAAAGAATTAGTTCATTATTATTGAATTAAAACTAAGAATCCACAATTGAATAATCATTAAAAGACAAAGATAGAAGAAGATGAGAAGATATAATCATTTGTTTGTAGATTTGATGCTCCCTCTTTGCTCCTACTTTGAATCTTCAATGGTCTCCAAGTTGCTTGAATCCCCAAATCTAATAAGAACTAGGGTTTTGATCTAATCTAATCTATTATAATCTAATGGAATCCTCCAAAACTAGCATATATCCCTCTTTATGTCTCTCATCATGTATTTATAGTTCTAATGGACACCCAAGCAAGTTAGGCAACTAAGAATCCTATTCTAGCTTAAATTGGTCATCAAATAACCAAAATAAGCTGTCTCCCCGCCACCTAGCGCGTCCTGTGCTGTCCCCAAACTATTCTGGGTGCGGTCCGCACTGGGAGAACAGTAGACGCTAGTGTAGTAGCGCGTCTAAGCCTTGGGTAGCGCGGTCCGCGCTACTCTATTTCTGTTGCGACGTCCTTTGGTAAAATAGGCATAACCTTTGATCCACTAGGAGTTACGGGGCCTGTCACCTATCAAATCGAAGATATCGACGAGATCTACAACTTTTATGCTTTGGGAATTAACATATTCAGAATGGATCATGGTGGAAATCGGGCTCGAAGTAGATGCTATGTAAATGGCAAGCATGACAACTATTAACTTTGATCTTCGTTGATAAAAAGGTCATAACTCTCGTATTCGAACTCCGATTGAGACAATTTAAGATGTTCCGGAAAGCTAAGAAGTAGAGATACCATAAAATCCTAGTTCCAAGCCAAGAACATGCATCCAACTTGGTGTTAAAAGTCCTTCAATATTCCCTTCTTGCACTTACTTGCGTATTTTAGTCCAAAAGATGTCCGAATTGCTTTCCATTGCTTCTTCATGCCAATGTCGTGTCATCGCCTACAAAATAACATAAAATGTATGAAAAGTAACTACTAAACATGAGATTAAGCAAATAATGCAAGTAACAGATACCGGACAAGTATGTATAAAACCTACTTATCACCCATCAAAAGTTTGAGCTGTAGTAAACTGGGATCAGCCGAAGACACCGTCAGAGATAAGGAGTTTCTTAGGGTTGGCAGGTTACTATAGGCGTTTTATTTAGAACTTTTCCAAGATCGTGACCCCGTTGAACAATTTAACCAGGAAGGCAGTTAAGTTTGTTTGGACGGAGAAGTGTGAGGAAATTTTTCACGAATTGAAGAAGAGGTTAAGTACATCACATGTGTTGTCATTGCCTGATGATACAGGTAATTTTGTAGTGTATAGTGACGCATCACATAAAGGACTAGGTTGTGTGCTTATGTAGAATGGCAGAGTTATTGCGTATGCATCACGTCAATTAAAAGATTACGAAAAGGGGTACCCGACTCATGACTTAGATTTGGCTGCGGTAGTGTTGTCCCTAAAGATTTGGAGACATTATCTTTACGGAGAGAGGTGTGAGATATATACTGACCATAAAAGTCTGAAGTATATCTTTACACAAAAGACTTACACATGCGACAAAGAAGATGGTTGGAACTAATCAAATATTATGATTGCGAGATTTTCTATCATCCCGGAAAGGCGAATGTTGTTGTTGATGCTTTAAGCAAGAAGGGACGAGAGAAGTTATTGTTGTTGACTGCTCAAGAGAAGCTAGTGTCGAAAATGGATAAGATGGAGTTGGAAATTACATATCCGACAGAATCCGATGAAAAGTTATTCCAGATAGTAAATAATTCAACATTGGTAGATAAAGTGAAGAATGCACAACTTTAGGATGAGGAATGCGAAAAGATAAAATAGAAGATATCTGAAGGTAAGGAAAACAAATTCAAAATCGATTCGGAAGGGTTACTTCGATTCGAAGGGAGAATTTGGGTTCCGCCAGTACCAGAAATTAAAAAGGAAATTTTGAGTGAAGCTCACAACTCACGATATTCGATTCACCCTAGAAGTTCGAAAATTTACCAGGATCTTAGACATCATTTTTGGTGGCCGAGTATGAAGAAGGATGTGGCTGAGTGTGTGGCGAAATGCTTAACGTGTCAAATAGTTAAAGCTGAACATCAAAGGCCAAGCGGATTGTTACAACCGTTGGAGATACCAGAATAGAAACAGGAGCATATCACAATGGATTTCGTGGTAGGTCTTCCAACGACTCAACAAGGTTACGATGCTATTTGGGTGATTGTCGATCGATTGACAAAGTTGGCTCACTTTTTACCTATCAAGATTAGATTTACCCTAGATCGGTTAGGAAAACGGTACGTGAAGGAAATCATTCCAGACACGGTGTACCTGTGTCCATTGTATCAGACAGAGATCCACATTTCACATCAAATTTCTGGAAATGATTGCAAGAATGTTTGGGAACACAGCTAAGAATGAGCACAGCGTACCATCCTCGAATCGACGGACAAAATGAGAGAACTATCCAAACACTAGAAGATATGCTCAGAGCATGTATTATGGATTTCAAGTGAAATTGGGATGATAATTTACCGTTGGTTAAATTTTCATATAATAATAGTTATCATGCGAGTATTAGCATGCCACCTTACGAAGCGTTATACGGCAGAAAATGCAGAATTCCATTGTGCTGGGATGAGGTAGGAGAACGTCAGCTATTGGGTCCAGAGTTGGTGTAACAAACCATCGAAATCATCAAGGTGATTCGAGCAAGTTTGATAGCTGCACAAGATAGACAGAAGAAATATGTCGATCAGCACCAACAAAATCGGTAATTCGATGTTGGTAGTTATGTTTTCTTAAACGTATCTCCCTGGAAGGGAAAAATTTGATTTGGCAAGAAAGGGAAATTGAGCCCTAAATTTATAGGACCTTTTGAAGTGTTTCACCGAGTTGGTGAAGTAGTGTATGAGGTAGCTTTACCTCCAGAATTGGTGCATATCCATAATATTTTTCATATCTCGGTATTGAGACCGTATAAACCTGATTAAAAATATGTTATAGAATATGAGTCGTTACAGTTTGAAAAAGACTTAACATATGAAGAAGTCCCTGTTCAAATTGTTGACAGAAAAGAGCAAGTATTGAGGAATAAGGTGATACCTTCTGTTAAGGTAATCTGGAGGAACCACAATGTTGAGGAAGTTACGTGGGAACTTGAAGATGTTATGATGAAGAATTATCCTCACTTGTTTGCTTGATTTTGTATAGTGATTCTGGGGACAAAATCTTGTTAAGGAGGGAAGAATATAATGAATGAATTTTTCGAGTTGTGATTCTAGTGACAGAATCCTTTTAAGGAGGGAAGGATGTAACGATCGAGAAATTTATAATTTAATTTAAATATTTATTGAATTAAATAAATATTTTAAATAATTTATTTATTAAGGAAAATAAATAATTGATAATTGTGGTGAATTAATTTAGTAAATTAATTGAATAATGATAATTTTATTGAGGGATTTAATTTAAGGAAATAATTAAATTAAATCAATTGTTTAATATTTAAGAGAATAATTAAACTAAATGAATTATTTAATTTAATAGAAATAAATAAATTAAATAAAGTGATGTTTCTAATTTATTAATTAAATTAGATATATAATTATTTATTAATTATAAGTATAATGATAATAAGATTTTTTAAAAAACTAAAGTTATCTAGGATAACTAAATTAGGGTGTGACACAAAGTAACTATATAATATAAATAATATAATAATAATTTGGTTTGGGAATTATGTGGTTAGCCAAACATGGCCTTGTGGCCTTTGGGTTTTTTAATGGACGCTATCTGTTGGGTTTTTACCTGATGTTAGTGGGAGTTAGTATAATTTTTGTACGCGCCTTATTTTTTTCTTTGGCTAAGTCTGAGAGTTAAGAGAAAACTAAGTAGAGCTTAACAGAGAACTTGAGAGATTGAGAGGAGATCTAAGCAATTTCAGTGTTTAACCAAGTGGATTACCAAGCTAAGTGAAGGTATTTTCTAAACCTTAGTATTATATATATTTATATACATATATGAGTTTACGGCATAATTTATATGTTCTGTGAATTCAATTTTTGTTGAATTGTTGCTATACAATTGAATTGTGATGATTATATGTGTTGGTTATATTTGAGTTTGTATATAAACAAGAATTCGTGTGCTAATTACTGTTAAAAAAGGAAGAAAAGTAATGTCAGTATATATATTTTCCATATGGCTCGTGAATAGTACCAATTCTAGTGGCCAATTCGTATGCTAAACTCTAAAGTGAGTCTTGTATATGCTATCTTATTAAGTAACGAGCATAACGTAATTTGAATTAAGTGTTTTGGCCAAGTTTTGAGATGTCAGTGATGATTTTTGTGTAAGAAGTTCAAAAATAGAGTTTTATATGAAAACATGGAATTTTGAGAAATTAGACTAAATTTAGATGATGATAAATTGTGTTAATTGGTTGTAAATGTTAGCAAACATGTTTGTAATAGTCTGTACCAATTGTAGATGTTAATTTCACTGTTTGGTGGGTGAAATTCTTGTTAGTTGGACTAAAAATGGCTATTGTTCATGCCGAGTCTGCGTCTGTCTGTGCGCCAGCGCAGCTGCGCCAGTCCCAAGCGCAGCTGCGCCATTTGGTTTTCTGCAGTTGAGCACCAGCGCAGCTGCGCCGGTGCCATGGCAAGGGACAACGCAACTGCGCCGTGCCCTGAGCCCAGGCAGTGACTTCTGCCTATTTGCAGGTTATGTGTATCAGACTTATATTAGTCTAGCATGCACGTTAATGATGTCGAGACATAATATAGACTACAATAACGGGTTGTCATGCGTTGTAATACAAAGTGTAAAAGATTTTTAAATAATTGTTAAACAAGTTATAAAATGAAACCAAGTGTGGTGTTTTCAAAGTTAGAGGTGAACGATTAAGTTATGTTGGCTCGTAGTGAGATTTTAGATTCGTTAAGTGTGTTAACCTATATGGTTAGATGCTAAGTTAAGGTTATGACCTAAATGATGGTTTAAACCCGAAAGCTGATATTCATATAACTAATTGTTGTTGCGATTTCAATGATAAATGTAGGGTAATTAGAGATTATTTTACACTTGTGTAGCTTACAAACAAGGCAAGTTCTTTAACCCTACTCTTATAATAATTGTGCAAGTTTCTAAACCTTATCTTTGTCATTGAGCAAGACTATTGATTCTATTCTGATGAATGATTGAATAAGCTCATGTAACCTAATTCGTTACATCGAATGAGTTTCACATTCTCATTTCTTGTTATTAGTATTCAAAACATATATTGTTCAAATACATTGATTCAAAGGAGATTGTTTTAATTCCTTGAATATAATACTTTGCATATATATATATATATATATATATATATATATATATATATATATATATATATATATATATATATATATATATATATATATATCATGCTTATTCAGTTATATATTATTGATATCCGATCTTTGACTTTGATAGCCTTGTTCAGTTATACATTCTTGTATTAAACCTTTATTGATTAAATTTGAATAAGTGTTCTAAAATTCTAGAAACACTAAGTTGGGTCTCCAATTTTTTGTTTTATTTTGATGATAACAATAATTTGTAAATAAATTAATTAAAAGGGTAGAATCCTCTTCATAGGATTTATATTATAATTGTTTTATTTATCTTATTTACTTTGATCAAAAATATTTTCTAAATCTTATTTAATTGATTTTCTTAATCTTGATGTTTTAAAATGTTAAATCAATAGGGTCATGCATTATGGGACAAAAAGTCATATGTTGATTATCAAATGCTTGTTTGACCGAATTTGAAAAGAAGATGAAGATTTTGTTATGTGGGCAATTTTTATTTTTTAATTAATTTTATTATTTAAAAAAATCTCAAAAATTATTTTATTATATATATATATATATATTTATATTATATAAGTTTTATATAATAATACAAAAATTGTATATATATAAATATATATTATATATTATAATATTAAGTATATCATGCGTGTGTGTAAAATAAGTTGGCAAAATGAGACATTTTATTGGGGACACCATTTGTCTATTTTGTGGCTTATGCTTGAAGTTTTTGAAGATATGTGAATTTACTGTTTGCATATGTGCATTGTCCAAAAGTAAATATGATGAGATATGGAAATATATAATAAATGAATGTGCATATATATATATATATATATATATATATATATATATATATATATATATATATATATATATATATATATATATATATAACTAACGTAATCGTGTGTGAGTGTGTGTTTATAAATGTGCCTTGTCCAAATTTAATGAGAACATTTAATAAGTTTGCTAAAATTTGCATAAGTGTTATAATGCATGTGGTGATTCCCTCCTGAGGAGGGAACAGTTTCTTCTTATGCTTTCCTTTCCCCCGTGACTCCTTCTCTTCCTTTTCAGTCTTCCTTCTTCCTTTTTCCTTTGCCTATATAAAGGCAGTGATAGTGAAGAAAAGAAATAAGAATTCCTCTGAAAAATTTCTCTCTTTTCTCTTGCTTATTCTCTCTCTAAATTTATGCAGTAATTATAAGAGTATCTTTATACACTTTGCTAAAGATTTATAACACGTTATCAGCACAAGGCTCTAACCAACTGAGACGGTAAAATTAAATTCTTTCAATTTATTATTATATTATCGGTTTGGCTATTCTACCAATAATATAATTTTATTCTTATAATTGCCATTAAATTCTATTGTTATTCCATTATTTATTATTCTGTCGGAATATCCTGTCGGTGCGTTTACGCATGACCTGGTTCCATTATTTATTATTCTATTGAGAATAACATGTTTGTGCAGTCTATCGCACGCATAGTGAATCCTTATGTTATTTTATTTTTTATTATTTCTGTTGGAATAACTTGTCTATGCGAACTACCGCATGCAAGGTGAAGATCCATTTGCATTATGCTAATAACATTAATATAAGAATATTTATATTATTTATATTTGCACTTGATCACCACTTGAAGTCATGATTTAGTTTATTTTAATATATATATCATACATGCAATTATTTATTATTTTAATAAATAATAATTGTGTTTTAACCCAGAATAGATGGCAAACTTGGCAAAAATAGATTTTTCTATTTTGAAAATCTCTAGAAACAACTATTTAGCTTGGGCACTTGATGCAGAATTGCACCTTAGTGCAAATTAGTTAGAAAAGACCATTGAATCAGGAAATACAGCAACTTCGGCACAAAATGCAAAAGCCATAATTTTTCTTCGTCACCATATTGATAAAGGATTAAAGACTGAGTATTTAACAGTCAAAGATCCTTTATCTCTATGGACACAACTGAAGGAAAGATTTGATCACCAAAAACTGGTTGTTCTCCCTAATGCCAAATTTGAGTGGCTTAATTTAAGACTACAAGATTACAAATCAATTACAGAATATAGTTCCAATATTTATAGAATAACCTCTACTTTGGCTTTGTGCGGAGATCCAGTTTCTGAAACCCAAATATTAGAGAAAACACTCTCAATTGTTCATCCCACCAATATGATTTTATCACAACAATATAGATAGAGTAAGTTCACAAAATTCAGTGACTTATTGTCTATTCTCCTTGTTGCAGAAAAGAATAATGAATTGTTGTTGAAAAACCATCAATTACGGCCAACGGGTGCTACCCCATTGCCAAATATTAACAGCACGACATTCCAGTAGATTAAACGTGACAATAGATGGTCATATAATAAGAAGTCTAAGGGACGAAAGAACAAACGAGACCATCATAACAACAAATTTCAGAATTACGACAATTCAGGCCACTAGAAGTGGCAAGTGTCTGGGTCGGGTAAAAATAAAGAAATTGCAGCACCGATAAAGAATAAACCAGATGTTTATTTTAGGTGTGGGATGAAAGGGCATTGGTCGCGTACCTGTCGTACGCCGAGGCATCTGGTTTATTTATTCCATGAGTCTTAAAAGAACAAAGTAATGGAGGCAGAAACAAACTTTGTTAATCATCAATTGAATATTGTTGATGATCTACCAATGACCAACAATGAGGAAAAGGTTGCTGATATTATTGAACATTCTGAAAGTATCTTTTGGGATATCGTTTAATTTCTTGTTTTAATTAAACACCCTGCATGTATAATATTATTAGTTTTCATTCTATATGTGGTATGTGATTCTCATGAATAAAATTATATTTGAAATGTAACTTTTCTTATTTATGTTTTTATATGTGTCAGACCATTTTTAATGGATATGGAGGATATATGTTTAGCAGACAGTGCAACAACTCATACAATCCTTCGAAGTGAGAAATATTTTTCACAACTGATCAAAGCTAAGGGAAATGTAGGAACTATCTCTGGTACATCAAATTTAATCGAGGGATTTGGAAAAGCTAGTTTCTTACTACTAAATGAGACACAAGTTTTTATCAAAGATGCTCTATATTCTAATAAATCAAAAAGAAATTTTCTTAGTTTTAAAGATATTCGACTGAATGGTTTTCATATTGAAACAACTAATGAAAATGATAATGAATATCTTCTCATCTCTTCTACTTTCTTTGGAAAAAAAGAATATCCTAGAAAAACTTCATTCAAATTCTTTTGGATATATACTATGAAAATTATAGCAATTGAGTCTTATAATGTTATAATTCCAAAAATCATAGATCCCAAATCCTTTATGCTTTGGCATGAAAGACTCGGTCATCCAGGTACTTCTATGATGCGTCGTATTATTGAAAATTCTACTTGTCATCCTCTCAAAGATAAGAAGGTTTTTCCTAGTAATGAATTTCCTTGTGCTGCGTGTTCTCGAAGAAAATTAATTGTTCGACCATCACCAGTAAAAGTTTATAAAGAAGCCCCAAAATTCCTAGAGAGAATTCAAGGAGACATATGTGGACCTATTCACCCATTTTCTGGCCCATTTCGATATTTCATGGTTTTAATAGATGCTTCAACAGATGGTCTCATGTTTGTCTTCTCTCTTCTCGAAATTTTGCCTTCTCAAAACTTCTTGCTCAAATAATCAAGTTACGGGCACAATTCTCAGATCATCCAATCAAGTCAATTCGACTTGATAACGCAGCTGAATTTTCATCAATGACTTTTAATGATTTTTGTATGACTATTGGAATCTCTATTGAGCATTCTGTTCCTCATATTCATACACAAAATGGTTTAGCTGAATCTTTAATAAAAAAGACTTCAACTAATTGCACGACCATTAATGTTAAGGGCTAACTTACCTACCTCAGTTTGGGGTCATGCAATTCTTCATGCAGCAGCCATCATTCGAGTAAGACCAACGACTCTTCATAAATTTTCTCCGTTACAGTTAGTTCTTGGACAGATACACAACATATCACACTTTCGAGTTTTTGGAAGTACGGTATATGTTCCAATTGCACCTCCACAAAGAACTAAAATGGGAGCCCAACAAAGAATATGTATTTATGTTGGTTTTGATTCTCCTTCTATTATCAGTTATCTTGAACCTTTAACTGGAGATGTTTTTACTGCACACTATGTAGATTGTCATTTTGATGAATCTGTATTTCCAACATTAGGAGGAGATAAAGTTTTAAATAAAAAACCCTCTGAAATATCATGGAATGCATCAGATTTAAATTCACTTGATCCTCGTGCAGGACAATGTGAAATTGAAGTTCAAAGAATTACTCATTTACAAAATATTGCAAATCAAATGCCAGATGCATTTAATGATGCTAGAAAAGTGATAAAGTCATATACACATGCAGTGAATACTCCAGCAAGGATAGAAATACCTATTAAAAAATCAATTCCTGGAGAATTGATGAATAAGGTAATAGAAGAATCAAAACCACGCCAGAAGCGTGGAAGACTGATTGGTGCAAAAGACACTGTACCACAAAAATTAAAAGAAAATAAGGGAATCCTAGAAGGAATACCCGCTCCAGAAGTAGCACTTATTCCAAGAGTGGAAATAGCCCTAGAAGAGGTTCAAAATCTCAGTGAAGGGATAAGAGATGAACACCAAGAGATCTCAATAAATTATGTACATGATGAGAAAATATGGGAACGAAGAAAAGTCATGATTGATGATATATTTGCTTTCTCTATAGCATCAGATATTACTTTGATTCCTGACACGAATCCTGAACCACAAAACATGGAATAATGTCGGAAAAGAAAGATTGGCCAAAATGGAAAGATGATATTCACACTGAGCTACAATCTCTATTAAAAAGAGAAGTATTTGGACCAGTAGTCTAAACACCGATGAGTGTAATCCCAGTTGTAAATAAATGAGTATTTGTACGAAAGCGAAATGAGAAAAATGAAATTGTGAGATACAAAGCCCGACTTATAGCTCAAGGATTTTCACAAAAATCTGGTATTGATTATCAGGATACATACTCTCCAGTAATGGATGGAGTTACTTTTTTGTTTTCTAATAGGTATGGAAACCATGGAAGGTTTGGAAATATGTCTGATGGATGTTGTAACAGCATACCTATATGACTCACTTGACAGTGAGATTTACATGAAAATCCCAGAAGGATTGAAAATGGTTGAATCACAAAGGCCACGTCACATATATTCAATCAAGTTACAATGCACATTGTTTGGATTGAAACAGTCTGGTCGTATGTGGTATAATCGACTTAGTGATTATTTAATAAAAGATGGATATATAAATGATCAAGTATGTCCATGTGTTTTTATTAAGAAATCACAAAGTGGATTTTCCCTCATTGCTGTATATGTGGATGATTTGAATCTTGTAGGTACTCCTGAAGAACTCGCAAGAACTGCTACTTATTTAAAGGATGAATTTGAAATGAAAGATCTTGGAAAGATAAAATTTTGTTTGGGAATACAAGTGGAGCATTTAGCATCTAGAATTTTTGTTCATCAATCCACATATGCTGAAAAAATTCTCAGTCGCTTTTATATGGATAAAGCTCATCCTTTGACTACCCCGATGGTTGTTCAATCTTTAGAAGTTGATTAAGATCCATTTCGGCCTCTAGAAAGTGGGGAAGAAGTTCTTGGACCTGAAGTTCCATACCTAAGTACAATAGGTGCTCTTATGTATCTTGCAAACTGTACACGACCTTATATTACTTTTGCTGTCAACTTGTTAGCAAAATACAGTTCTTCTCCTACTAAGAGACATTGGGATGGGATCAAACACATTTTTAGATACCTCTGTTGAAGTATAAATCTTGGGTTATTTTATCCAAGAAATTCAACATCGCAATTAGTTGGATATGCAGATGCAGGATATTTATCAGATCCATACAATGGAAGATCACAAACAGGTTATGTATTTACATATTGTGACACGGCTATATCCTGGAAATCTACAAAGCAAACCAGGACAGCTACATCTTCAAATCACTCCGAGATTTTCGCTATACATGAAGCAGGTAGCGAGTGTGTTTGGTTGAGATCAAATATTCAGCATATTCAAAAGTCATGTGGATTACCATCAATCAAAGACATTCCTACAATTCTGTATGAGGATAACGCTGCATGCATTGCTCAACTTAGAGGAGGGTACATCAATGGAGATAGAACAAAGCATATTTCACCTAAATTCTTCTTCATACATGAGCTACAAAAGAAGGGTGATATAGATGTGCATCAAATTCGATCATGTGATAATCTAGCCGACTTATTCACAGAGTCGCTACCAAATGCAACGTATGGAAAACTTCGAAAAAGGATCGGAATGTGTCGACTGAAAAACTTATGACAACGTTTCATCAAGGAGTAATGAATTCCTTTTGAGGGGAAGACTGTACTCTTTTTCCTTAGTCACGGTTTTTATCCCAATGGGTTTTTACTGACAAGGTTTTAACGAGACAGTCAATTAAGATATTTATATAAAAGATATGTACTCTTTTTTCCTTCGTTAAGTTTTTCACACTGAATTTTCTTAACAAGATTTTTAATGAGACATAATCGTCTATCGTAGGGAATCTGGGGAAGTGTTATAATGCATGTGGTGATTCCCTCCTGTGGAGGGAACACTTGCTTCTTCTGCTTTCTTTTTCCCTGTGACTCCTTCTCTTCCTTTTCAGTCTTCCTTCTTCCTTTTTCCTTTGCCTATATAAAATCAGTGTTAGTGAAGAAAAGAAATAAGAATTCATCTAAAGAATTTCTCTCTCTTTTCTCTTGTTTATTCTCTCTCTAAATTTATGCAGCAATTATAAGAGTATCTTTATACACTTTGCTAAATATTTATAACAATAAGCAAAATGTTTTTATTTCATGCAAGCATACATCATGAAGAATTAAAAATATATGTACATATATCTTGCATACATTATATACCAAACATGTATATTATCTAAAGTGTTATATATATATATATATATATATATATCCGGTAAAATTGGGCATATTTTTTATTATATAAATTTGATATATTTATATATAAACCGTATATATATAAATTATATATTATACTCCCTCCGTCCCAAATTAACTGCTCAATTTTGACCTTTTTAAGTCAAATTGACTATTTTTAGAATTAATAATTAAGCATATATAAATATATTTCTAAAATTATAAAAATTAGGATTAGTAATAAATTGTATATACTTTCTTTTGGTTATAATCTTTTTACTTATATTTTAGCAAAAATAATAAAAAGATTAGTTTTAAAAATGGTCAATTTGACTTTAAAAAGTCAAAACTGAGCAGTTAATTTGGGACGGAGGGAGTAATATATAAAACCAAATGGGAAATTTTTTTAAACCGTGTATATAATATATATGTTATAAATGTTTGCATGCATGTGCTATATTTCATATATACATAATATATATAATAAGTATCATGTAAAGTGTATGTGTTGGCTACTTTATAAAACCATGCATGCATCATAAATGTGCTAGCAAATTGAATATGGTCAAAAGCAATAAATGATACGTTGATGACATTTAGCCTGGGCGGAAAATTGAAGACGGGACAGCTGGCAATCGGTGTGATATTTCTTCATCCTGACCATTGATTTAAATTAAAGCAATCCTAACCATTAATTTTAAATCAGATTTTAAAAATTACCTTTTTACCTCTGACTTCAAAAATCTATAAATAGGAGGCTTTTTCTTCATTTTCAATTTGCCAATTCACTTACAAAGAAAAGCTTATTTTCACTTCTACATACTCTCTCTCTAAGAAGCTTTCTCTCTCTACTTATCAAAGTTCTAATCATTTGAGAAGAGAAAAATTGGTCTAAGCAAATTAAGATAAGTGGTTTGATTTATTTTATTTGAATTATCTCTTACTTATTTATATTTATAGATATACGAATATAAATTGTTCTACACAATTCTATATATCTATATTTCATCTATTTATCAAATAAAAGGATACTTGGGCGCCGCAAGGCTACGGAAATGAATTCGACCATACAATTCCTTATAGTCTTCAGTAACCTTTTATTGATATTATTTATATAAATATCGTAAAATAGATATGACACTTGATAACTCAAAACAAAACTGAGATACTGCTCCAAAAAGAGTAGTCATCCGAACCGGATTTGAGAATCGTAGTGATCTATTGAAAATATTTATATAAATATCAATTGTCAAATTATAAATTGTGTCGTACTTAGACGCCGCAAGGCTACGGAGATACACCTCTACCAAGAGGAATTCGAACCGTACGATTCCTTATAGTACTAAGTGACATTATTTATAAAAGTTCACATAATAGATAAAATATTCTAATATATTGTTTGAGTTAAACAATAATATTTGTTATATCAAGTATTGTTTAACTGATTTATTTATTATACTTGATATCTGTCATCACAAGTATTTGTTCATAAATTCATTTATTCATAAAATACTTGTTGCATATTATAAAGTTATTTAAACTTTTATTTTACAAACTTAAGTGAATATATCTGCTTAAATAGAAGCATATTTGATTCAAGGTTTAAAATAGCTTATTTGCTTACTCAGAAGCATTCTCACTCTAAAAGTTATTTAAACTTAAAAGTGACTTTTTCTTTACTCCATAAAGAATAAATATTTCTTTATAAATTTGCATTAAATTATATATCTGCTTAAACAGAAGCATCTTTGAGTAAAAGCTAAGATTGACTTATTTGCTTATTCAAGAAGCATCTTTTCACACAAAATATAAAATTTATTTAAACTTTTATAACAGTGTATAATTTACATATTTGCTTTCATAGAAGCACTATTGATCAAAGCACAAATTATTATCTACTTACTAAGAAGCATATTTTTTCAAGTATAAAAGTCTTTGAACTTTTATAAATACATTTGTTCTTTAATTATTATCTACTTATTTGAGATGCATCAATCTGTACTAAATTATATCTGCTTATTTAAGAAGCATCCATATGTACTAAATTCTTATCTGCTTATTTAAGAAGTAAATTGTTGTAAAATCAGTTGTACAAAGAGAAAAGGTCAGAGTTAGTTTATTTTATGTACCTATGAGAAAGACGAGTAATTCTTCGACCAAGACCAGAGTCTTAGAGAGGTCAGCGGGAAGTTGGGTCTCTAGTGTACTTGTGAGGTGAGGAAGATGCTGTTGTTTCAAGACCAGATCATAGAATAGAACTGAACTCAAAAGAAGTACAACTAAGCTTAAGGAGGGAGCGGGGAGCCTGTTGTCCAAGATAGATTAGTTGGGAACAGTTGAAAGTTTAACTATAAAACTTTGTAAAGGTTTCTCTGCCCGTTGAAGGAGTTTTTATTACTTATAGTAATAGGATCTCTCAAGTCCTGAAGAGGAACTTGAGACAGGACGTAACAGCATAACCGGGATGTATGTTGTGAACCAGACAAATCTCTGTGTATTGTGTGATTGATTTTTTACTGTCTTGCATATTAATTTCTAACACTGCAAATTAATTATACAAAAAATTAAAAAGGCCTAAGATAATTTTTTTAATCTGTAATAATCTATTCAACCCCCCCCCCCTTCTAGATTATTATTGGATTTTCACACTGATAAGCTAGTTCCAAACTAAACTTTCTTTAGTGCAGAAATTCTAAAATTCAAACTGAGATGAATAACCCTAACATAGGGGATTTTGTACGTGTAACATTTAGATGTTTGTGCACAATACATGGTACAAAGGGCTAATCCCCCTGAGTACGTTAAGAAGAGTCTTTACAGTCTAATGACTGTTAAGGTTGAGGTAATAACACCTAAATACCGTGGACATAGTTTGTGGTTATAATACCGTCAGATAATTAAAGTTCGAACTTGTTTTATATTTTAATTCGTAGAAAAAGTTCTTTATTATTTAGTATTCGTTGTTCACTCTCATGTTGTTATTATACTATCTTTATGTCAGTGAACAATTGTTTGTTCACTCTTGCAATTAAACAATGCAGCTAAAGTTGAAAAAGGTGATGATCCATCTACTAGCAAGGGAAAGGGCAAGATGTTTAAGTGATGGAGAATTAGTTAAAGTTTATTTAAATGCTTGAAGTTTTAAGATTTGTTTTATTTTATAATGTATTCCGCAAACTGATGTAATAATTTTAAGGTAGATTACCTGGGATTTATGTTGAGATTATGATGTAACCCTTTAATGGGAGAGATTATTGTTTAAGTTATTTATTTAATATTTTATCCTTTATTATAGGTAGTTAAATGTAATTATTTTGATAGTGAGCACCAAATTTGATGGAAATGAAGTACCCGAATTTGGGGGTGTCACACAGAAACTGCCCAAAAAGGCCTCACAAGGTATATGTGCGTCTTGATCTTGCAGGTGCTTGTTGTGTTTTCTTGTTGTTGTATCTAGATTGTAGTTTGGTGACTGGACTATAGTTTCATGCTATTATAACACCTTAACGTCAAATAGGTTGGATTTTCTGGATGGTTAAACCAAGCAAAATTTTCACAACTTGCATTTTTTGGGTGAGTAACCCAGAAAACTCAAGAGCGTGAAGACTGACAAGGTTTGACTGACCAAGATTTATTTATTTATTTCACTACAAGAAAAAGGCCTAACATCGACTAATTAGCGACCGCACATCCGATCGCAAATATTATTAATAGGGACCGACATCAGCGACCGTTATTTATTCCAGTCGCTATTTAATAACAACGACCGCATGCGGTCGCTGCACGGTCGCTAACTTAAATTTGCCTCCCAAAATTTGGCAGGAAATGTTGGGGCGAAGGATTTGTGCAACCACTTAATATCAGCGACCGCATGCGGTCGCTGATAAGTCCATTTCATTAAATATTAGCGACCGCATGCGGTCGCTGATAAAGTTTTATGTTAGCAGTTTCAGTCCTTCGCTCGACACAGACGCAAAGGAAAAAAAAAGAGGGAACAAAATAGAGAGAAGAGGGAGAAAGGGGGAGAGAGAAGAAGGAAAAGAAGGAGGGTAACGCCACCAGACGCCACCAGCCGCCTCCAACCTCCACTAGCCGCCACCACCACCTCGCCCACTCACCCACCGCCTCGCTATCGGAGGTACTCCTCTCCCTTTTTTATTAGGTTCATTTCTTTTTCTAAACCTAATTCATCCATCGGCGCCCATAAACAAGGGTAAAATTGAGGGGACAAATCTTTCCTCTCACAGCGTGCCCATAATTTTGCATCATTCAAACAGTTTGTAGAATATGAGATGGGTTATTGAGTATATAATTTTTCACCCCTTGATTCGCAGAAAAATATGGAAAATGTCAGTTGTGTAATGGTCTTGAGTCTCTTGACCCTTTAGTTTATATGGTTCATCATAACTTTGAGGATTTGAATCAGTAACTTGAATTTGTTTTGACTGAAATGGAGCAATAACTTTAGCTTTTGATATACATTAACCTTGTTATTTATCAAAATATTTCAACATGTGTTAGCTAATAACCTACTCTTCCATATCTATTTGAATAGGTCGAGGATTACTGAAAATAGGTAAGTGGAATAATGGGCAGAAGAGTTTATTTCTTCTAGGAGGTGTTGGGCTTCGGCACAAAAACGCACAGCAGAAATTAAAATTTTAAAACAATTTCTGAAACCCTAAAACAGGATCCATGCGAAAAATCAATTAATTCAGAGGTTTAGAGATTGTACCAGATATGAAAAAAATGAGAATCTGAAACCGACTGCGCCTCGAATCTCCAACGCAATACAAACCGATTGCGCCTCTACGGTATCCACACGAACACCGCACGAACCGTCGAACGATTCTGCAATAAGAAGGACTTGCGGTACTAGCCACCAAAAGGAATGGATTTTCTGAAACTGTTTTCTCTCTAGTCTCTCTCTAAGAGCAGCTAAGGTTTTTCAATTATGATATATCCCTAAGTAGCTGCTATATATCATATATATAGTAGTTAAAAGGAATTAATCAAATCAAAACCTAATTTCATAAAATCCGAATTTATATATATATATATATATATATATATATCTTAATTAAGTCTTACTTAATTAATATACATATATACAAATTATCCTTTTAATTTAAATTCGTGATTTAATTACTATTAATCATATTAATATATTTAAATCCTTAAAATTTAAATTAATTCCCTTTTAAATAACGTTATATGTGTGTGACCCTATAGGTTATTATTACGTTGGCAATAATTTTAAAATCATATTATAAAATTATAAACAGTGAGCGGCATCTAGTAATGCATCACTGCTACCCAAGTAATAATAAGATCGATGATTCGATGCAACCTTTTTGTGACCAATGTTTCAATGTAATTTAATCCTTTTAACCTTAATATCCTAGATTAAACTTGAGTCATGGAATGTGTCATACTCTTCATAATTTAATCTGAGTTTTCTTGATCAATGAGTAGACTATATGAAACAAATCACTATTTGAGCATGGCCATGCATTTCATAGTCCTACTCAATCAAGAGGCCTATGGATATCACCCATAATATATAGGAAGGTTAAATTCCATCTAGATCGCTCATATTTCTCACACGATTAATGATGAAACCAATAATCACCTTTATAGTCCACCCTATTAAAGGTGACATTTGATGATATCAAAGTACATAAATTCTCGTGTAGTAATATAGCGATTTCAGGTCGGAGGACCATTACATTATTGTTACTATGAGAATTGCTAATGACACTTCGCATAATGCTCCATATAGAATTCTCATGGTGGATCTGTCCAGTACATCGTTCTCTAACATGTACCTATGCATTGACTTAATATCTCATATATTTATGACCAATGAGATTTGATCATCAGTTAATCCACATACTAGTCTCAATGCATCATTGTTGTCCCATCAACAATGATACTCGACTAGGGACATTTAAGAACACTGATACTAATGGTAATATATAATCTCATGTTCAAGTCACATACGTGAAACTATATAATTTGTATCACTATTCTAAGGAATTTTATTATGTTAACAATTATATTATGCAATAAATAAAATCATATATTTATTCAATCAAATATAATATCAAAACGTTAAGCAATTATATCAAATAATTGGCCTTTAGGGCATAAACTCTAACAGGAGGAGCCTATAAAATTGGTTTTAATACCATTCGAGCACAACAATTGTTAGGACATTCACAAAATATTGTATAGACAGTGGTCCACAAGCTCTCAATTATGTTCTTAATTCATCTTTAACATTAGATTCTCTCTATATGTTTTTCTTATATTGGAAAGTTGTAACTATTTCATTGTTTGATGAGTACTAGAAATTTGTAGTAATTATTAATGTCATCATTGAATATAAAATTATGTTATCAAACTGAAATGTGGAAAGGATAAGGGCAGTTGGGCTAGGTATGGGGCCGCGAGGCCAATTGTGGACATGCCAAGCTTAGCCAAGCCTTATGGGGCCAAGCCAAGCTTGACTGCCGGCGTAAATAGACGACGAAATGACTGTTTTGGCATTATGAAAGAAAAATAAGAATATTTAATACTTTAGTTTACAAAAATAAAACTACAAAAGAAACTAGTAATTTCTCTAGTACATTAGTATTTAAGTTGTTAGTACCTTAAAGAGTTATTAATATTACAAGAGGACTACTTCAACTCTTATGATAAAGTTTTACCAATCAAATTGGAAACTAAAGTTGTAATTCATGATAAACAATTATACTTAATACATGAAATACCTTACGTGTTGTATCATGTCACCACTTTTATGGACTCTTCAACTCTTGGTGTGAAGCCTTAGACGGTAGTAGTTTTCTTAAGAAGAAATCTTTCAATGCATCTGAATACCTCTCTGTATGCGTAGAATAGAACCAATAAAACTAAGCAACACTAATCTCCCAAAAATAGTTGTATATGTAACAACCAAATATGCAGTTTATAAGAGTACGTAGTCAATCAGAGAAAGACAAAAAAAGAGTTGAAATTAAGATCCAAGTAAAGCATCAATAACAAAAAAAAATTTAATAACATTTAAAGTTTCTCATACTGCTTTAATTTGCATTCATTCGTTATTGTTTTAGTCTTATTATATAGGGAGTTTGTATATTTCTCTTTGTTTGTGTCTTGGGTGCCTAGAAATGACCATATATACATGCCATCGTGCATATGGCTAGTCCATATTATAGGGGACTCTGACAAAAAATTTTGTTGGTCGGGTAGTTGCGAACATTTATAATATTAACAAGCTAATCATATGCTTACAAGTATGCTCAAGGAATATTCTTACAAGTATGCTTAAATGTTAATCATATACTTACAAGTATGCTCAAGTCATATGGTTACAAGTATGCTCAAGTTATATGCTTACAAGTATGCTTAAATGTTAATCATATGCATGCTTACAAGTATGCTCAAGTTATATGGTTACAAGTATGCTCAAGCCATATGTTAGCATTTATAATGTTGTCTGTAGTAGGTACCGTGGAATCATGGACCTCTATTCAGACCGTAGTTGGATGGCACGACGAAAGTCAAGTGCCCAGATATGTGCTACAGTTGAATTTAGAGCTGGTTGCCAAGTGTTTTTGGATTATACGTATAGTCACCCGGAATATATGAATGGTCAGTCGCAGATACGATGTCCATGTTTGAAGTGTAAGAATATAAATTATATGGACAGAGACGTGATAAACTATCATTTACTTGTTTCTGGGTTCATGAGAAATTACGAAGAATGCTGGTGGGTACATTGGCAGAGAAGAGATGGTGGCATCACAGAAGTACACAATTTGGGCAGTAGTACTCATCGTATAAATGAAACGGTTCATAATATTGCAGGGCCAAATTTTGATTGGGAACAAGGCAGAGAGAAACCTATGAATTCTGATGCCAAAGACTTCTTTAAGTTGTTAGACGAGGGTAGCAAGTCATTGTGTTATGGTTGCACCAAACACACGACATTGTCTGCAGTGGCGACATTACTTAACATCAAGGCTGATCACAACATGAGCCATGAGTGTTTTGAGTCGCTCTTGATGGCCATTAAGAGTATGTTGCCTGACGATGAGAAATTACCTGGTAACTATTACTTTTGTAAGAAAATGGTGAAGAATTTGGGTCTTGGATAGTAAAAGATTGATGCATGTCCCAACGATTGCATGTTATTTTATAAGGAAAATAAACAGTTGACAAGGTGCACGTTTTGCAGTCATGATCGGTTTAGGCCTAATAAAGAGGGTGTGACTATAAAAAAATTAAGTATACGATTTAAGATTTTAAGGTATTTTCTAATAACACATCTGTAAAGTCCCCGAACCCGGATACTTGAAACCCGAACTCGGTACTTCACGATACCATTTCTGTGAGCGGAATAATACTAATAATAATAACAATAATATAAATTTTAAACTTAACTTATATTTATCAGAGTCTAATCCCAAGTACGCAACCTTTACTACATTCTTTACATGATATATAATACATATCATAACTTAGTACAGTCTAACTATTACAAATGATATAAATAAACAAATTGTGTTTGCTTTCCTTTTCACTTGATCTTGGTCGATCCCTTCTAGCTGTTCACACTTAGCTGAAAATATTTAAATTAAGCAAGGGTGAGCATTTGAGTGCCCAGCAAGTATTACATATATATATATATATATATATATATATATAAGCTGAAAGAATTTAAATGTTTTCTTTATAATATTCTTCTACAACCAGTCAATAGTTGTGAAGTAATCTGTACCAATAATAATAATATAACAACCATCGTTCAAATTTTTGAAATTATGTATTGACTATACATGGGGTTTCTGTGACATACTATGTACATTGTTTTTCATTTTCGAAAAGGTAAACAGAAATTCATCTGTAAACCGGCATTGCTTACGGGCCTGCGGGTGTACAGTCCATGGGCCCTGTATTGATCAATACTACATTGCTAGAACGATATTATCGTTCATCCTTTGTCCGCCGTAGCGCATAAAAATTTTCCCATTATCGGGATGTTCATACCTGTCGGGTTTTTATAACAAAGGTCTTATATAATTCAACATATATTTATATCAAAGGTATATCAACATGCGATTGAATACAATGATTATCCAAGTGGGGACACTTGTATGATCATTTATAGAAATTAACGAACAGGATATATATATCTGGATTATCATATACTAACATGTTGATGATCAATGGGCGTATATAATATAGGCTTAACAATCTGTACAATAATAATATAACTTTGAAACATTCTTACACTTGTCCAATGCATAAAGAAAATGCAAAGGTAGGATACTTGCCTGATGCGCTGCTTACAATTACGCAACTTAGATCTATCTGTTCTACTGAAACCTATCATTAATAAAATCATTCTATCGATTAGAATCACATATTATAACATATAATACTGCTTATTGCAGTCAGCACATAACATAATCACATTGTCATACATGTTCAACAATCATGTTATCACAAACAAACATCCACTCATTCCTAATCACAGTGTCACACAACTTTATCCACCATTGAATCACAAATAAAATAATTAACTAACTAAATTTCTAAGTCCAGATCAATTTCTGAACCATGTCGGTCTACTGACATCTTTATCGGGTATATATCGAGTCTAAGACTCTAAACAGTTGTTCAATATCTATTTAGACTAATTAAATAACAGTCATATCATTTTTCATGACCTTATAATAATTATAAAATAATTATTACCATTTACCATAATTTTTGAAATATCAGAATCATTATTAAATGATTTAAATAGTACACAGTTCTATTATCATCAATATTTAATTAATATAAAACTATTAATCAAACCATTGCCAAAATTTTAAAGTTATTTATAATAACTCAAAATATTCTTAACGTATTAATATTACCCTTAAATGATTTTTAAAACACTTAAAATCATTATTAAATAATTACCATTAATATTTAAATATTAATGAACTATTTATCCAAATATTAAAAGTCATTAATTATAACTTTAAAATATTTTTAATTCACTTATATCCTTTTTAAATGATTTTTAAATAAATAAAACTATTTTTAAACTATTTATTTAATATAATTATTAAATAAATTTAATATCATTAATCATTAAATAAATATCATTAATATTAAATTATTAATGAAAATATCCCTTAAATATTAAAAGTTATATTTTATAACTTAAAATATCTTTAAACACTTTATTTTCATTTAAAATGATTTTTAAAATAATAAAATCATTTTTAAACTAATTTATTTAATATAATTATTAAATAACTTTATCATCATTAATAATAATTAATTAATGAAATTTACCTTTAAATATTAAAAGTTATATTTTATAACTTAAAATATTTTTAAATACCTTATTCTTATTTAAAATGATTTTTAATTTAATAAAATCATTTTTAATTCATTTATTTAATTCATTTAATAAATAACTTAATTATCATTAATATTAATTTATTAATGAAAATTATCACATAATATTAAAAGTTATCAAAAATAACTTAAATTATTTTCTTATACCATAATATAATTTTAAATGATTTTTCAAATATTAAAATCATTTTTAAATAATTTATTTAATATTATAATTAAATAAATTAAATACTTTTAATATTCCAAAAATATTAAATATTTATGAAATATATTTAAAATAATTAAAAACTAATTTTCAGAATTTAAAATAAATTTTAATAATTTATTTTGTATTTTTAATAATTAAAAACTATTTTTTTCTATTTATTAAATAATTTTTGGAAATAAATTATAATAAACCGTTGCAATAGGCCTTTAGCGACAAAAAGCGTCGCTGTTGGTGTTCTTGAGCTCAAGAACACTGACAGCTTCGTGATCAACATGCCATGTTTGACCATGTATAACTTTCTGTACAAATTGTTTCTGGGCGATATAACACATAAATCTTGTAGAGCTCATGTAATACTACAATTAACAATAAATATCATGGCTAAACAACATCAGATCTAAGAGTTATTAGTCATCAAAGTAGCTTGTTAGAGCTGTTCTTAACGAAGAACAGCTCGAGGTGCCTACTTTGGACCTCTATAACGTGCAATCCGTCTAATGTTTGTGTGATATATCAATTTCAGTGTGTAGACCTCATGTAGGATTACAACCATAACACTTAACAGCATCAGAAAAACAAGAAATCAAGCAGATAAAGTATGGTCAAACGTTATCATAAAAATCGACACTTAGAAATTTCTGGGCTGCCCAGAATTTGTCTGGTCAATGTCGGTCAACTCACTTTGACCTTAAATAACTTTTGATCCACAATATATATGGACCTGATTATTTTTGGAGATTAAATACCATGTTAAAGACTACATATAACAACTTTTAAACAACACAAATCAGGATCTAGAAACGAGTTATAAGCCCTGACATTTGATGAAAAATCACAAATTCAGTTTTTTCCAACTTGCTTAAAACTTCAAATTCGTGCACTTTGATGTTATGGGTCTTTGATTTATCAACCCATATCATCAATTGACACCTTATTACACATATTTAACAAATCAATTTCATCAATTAACAAAGAATCAAAGGATTTCAAGATTTTGAGATTTTATACCTTTATGCTTTGATTTTTGATTTTTGGCTTCCGATCTGTTGTTTGTCATCATGGGGCTGTGATTTAGGACTGATATAGCAACAAATTTCGTTGGCTTTGAGTTGAGAGGAAGTGGTTTAGTGTTTGCAATAATTGGACTACCAAATGGAAATTTCTCTCTCCTTTAATCTATATATAGGCAACTTAGATGCATGAATTGCTGAGTTTAGGGCTTGTTGCTGTCAATTATGTGCATGCGAAGTTGTTGGGGTGGGTAAGAGTTGTTTAACAACTCAACCTAAATGTCAAAGCCTACAACTTAGCCTCTTTAATGCACAAAAGGGCATTTTGGTCATTTAATAAATCAATTTAATGGCAAGAATGTAATCTTGACAAACCCTTAGGGTTTAGGGTTTAGGATTTGAGTCAATTTAGGGTTTAAAAATAATTTTTAGAATTTTCAAGCTAGGGTTTTAAAAAAATAAATAATAAAATAAATAAATTTTAGTTTCTAGAATACAAAATAAAGATTTCTAATTAATTAGGTTTCTAATTAATTAACACTTTACTAATTAGGTTTTAGATATACTAATTAGCATTAAACTTTCCAAATCAATAATTAGAGTTTACAATTTAAATAAATTAGGGTTTATAAAATAAATATTAGTGTTTCTAGAAATTAATATTTCTAAATATTAATTAGGGTTTACCTAATCAATATAAAAATTATATAATACATAACATGCATACACCATATAACACAGTTATAGAACAGTGTCGAACTCATCCTGAGTTTTAAATTAGGATTTTTCATTTATCAATTAGCTAATTATTATTTAGGGTTTCTAATTTAAGAAATTAGGGTTTATAATATAGAAAAATAATTAGGATTTTGAATGATTGCGATTCTCCCTAATTAGGTTAATACATATACACCGATCATAAATCACATTAATATGATTACATAACAGTTTTAAGCCGGCATTCGGCTTTAACTTAGGGTTTGATAGTTTGAAACTAGGGTTTCTATTTTTAAATAGGATTTCTAAATAACAAAATTATATAATGCATAACATATATCATATAACACAGTTAAACAACAGTCTTGAACTCATAGCTGAGTTCCAAATTAGGGTTTTTAATAATTTAGGGTTTTATAGAATTTTAATTAGGGTTTACCTAATTAATACATTTAATACATGCCATAAATTATATAACACACTTATAAAACAAATCTTGCACTCTAATTTGAATCTCAAATTAGGGTTTAACATTATTACTAAGGTTTGGTCATAATACACCGTAATTGACCAACCATTATCAATACAGAAAATAAATTACATATTCATAGCACTGAAAAATTAAAATATAATTAATATTATAATTTTATTATCATTATTCCTTATCCCATAACCAAAATTAGGGTTATCATTAACACTAAAATTGTTCCACACATTAACATTACACACATAACCACATATATCTATAACACTGACAAATAATAATATAATATTATTATTCTCATTCCTTGATCAAAACCCAAAATTAGGGTTTGGATTCCATATCTGATTTTATCTACCATAATTAACCTTATAATTAAGTAGAAATAATTTACTTAATATCTTGAACAAAATTCATATAATAGAATAAGTATTATAAAAATTCTATATTCATATCATATATAATATAATTATCATATTTTCATGGAAAATACACATTAAAAACATTTTTACTATAAAACTAATTATTATTAGAATATAATTTATAATGAGCAATAATTCTAAAATAAAATTATTCATAACCATTCATGTAATAAATATATTTTATATTCATCACATAGATATATACATAATTCCTTTCACGCATTCTTACCTTTATAATAGATAATTATTCTAAAATCATTTCATATATTATTTAAATAATATAAGATTATATTTTCCTTGAAAAATAATTAATAAATCATTTCCAATAAGGAATTAATTAGTATAAAAATTATAATTGATAATAGTCAATAATTCTAAAATAAATTTATTTGCAATACTTAATGTAATAAATACATTTTATTTATCACACATATAATTATAATTACACATTACCTTGACACATATCATTCATATTTATTTTAATAATAAAAAAAAAAATTATACGCAAAATTTATGATTTATTTATATAAAAAATATCCGGTTGTCACAACATCGGCTAAAAAGATTGTACATGTCTTCAAGAATAGCTGATCATATGAGTTGGCATGCAAAATCATCCCGTAGATGGGCAGGCTTGGAAAGATTTAAACTTAGTACATCTTGGGTTTGCATTGGAACCTAGAAATGTGAGGCTTAGATTGTCCACCGATGGTTTCAATCCGTTTGGCCACTCAACTGTTCCATACTCATGTTGGCCTGTGATTGTTACTTCGTACAAATTGCCTCCTTGAATGTGTATGAAACAGCCATACTTGTTTCTTTTACTCGTAGTTCCTGGTCCTAAGAGTCCTGGAAAGAACTTAGATGTTTAGTTGAGACCTCTTATAGACGAGTTGAAGGTATTGTGGTAGGATGGAGTACAGACTTGGAATGTTGCAACAAAAACAAATTTCAACTTTAGGGCAGCAGTTATGTGGACTATAAGTGACTTCCCAGCTTATGGTATGTCAGCTGGATGGAGTACACACGGGAAGTTGGCTTTTCCGTATTGTATGGAGCATACAAAGTCGTTTAATCTATCAAAAGGTCGAAATCCTTGCTGGTTTGACTGTCATCGTCGGTTCTTATCGGTAGATCACCCGTTTCGAAGAAATAGAGAACACTTCAGGAAAGGGAAAGTAGACAATGATATGCCTGCACCGCGATTGTCGAGAACGGAGATGCGAGATCGTGCGATGATATTGCTGGTTATCCCATTTGGTAAGATTGATGCCACAAATATAATCAATGGGTTTGGCGAATCTCATAACTGGGTTCGGAGAAGCATCTTTTGGGAACTACCTTATTAGTCTATAAATTTGATTCGTCGAAAATTAGATGTGATGCATATTGAGAAGAATGTGTTTGACAATGTGTTTAACACCGTGACGAATATTACGGGGAAGACAAAAGATAATGATAATGCACGTTTGGACATGAAAGATATTTGTAAGCATCTTGGATTAGAACTTTATGAATCTCCTAATGGTAAGATTGTTAAACTGCATGCAAGGTACACATTGTCCAAAAAGTAAGTTGAAGATGTGTGCACATGGGTTAAGTCTGTGAAACTACAAGATGGATATGCGTCAAACATTGCAAGGTGTGTTACGGGTGGGAAATTACAAGGGATGAAGAGTCATGACTGTCATGTATTCATGGAGAGACTTATGCCTATAGCATTTCGAGATCTGCTTGATAAACCAATATGGGATGCTTTGACGGATCTTAGTCATTTCTTCAAAGACTTATGTTCAAAATCATTAAATAAGAAGGACATGTCTGTACTTGAGAAGAACATCATAGAGATCACGTGTAAACTGGAAAAAATATTCCTACCTGGTTTTTTTGACTCCATGGAGCATTTGCAAATCCATCTTCCCTATGAAGCTCATGTTGGGGGTCCAGTTCAATATAGATGGATGCACCCTTTTCGAGAGGGTGATGGGAAACCTTAAGAGGAAGGTGAAGAATAGAGCTTATGTCGAGGGGTCGATATGTGAGACATACAGTTTCGATGAGATATCTACGTTTGTCTCAAACTATTTTTCGGATAAAGTCTTGACAAAGGAAAATCGAGTATCGAGACATGATGATGGGGGAAATATTGAACTAAATGGTCGGCTCTTTGTATTTGGTCTATTGGGCTGCGCTTATGGAAAAAGGGAAGCACATATTCCTCTCTGATCAAGGATTACATGCTGCACATACTTACATTTTTCTCAATTGCGAGGAGATTGACGAATTTGTGAGGTACACATGTAAACTTGATAATTTATCTTTTTAGTTGAAAATTTATTCCAATATGTTAATGTTTTTAACATAGTATAGATTGTACGATGACGAGTTAAAAGTGAAGCATCCTGACATAACTGATAAAGATATTCAAATCAATCGTGATAAACATTTTGCACTTTGGCTAAAGGACAAAGGAAGTTCAATTTCTTAAGCACGACATATATATATATACTCCATATTAATTATGACTTCATTTAATAAGATGGAATTTTTGTAGGCTTTGACTGAGGGATCAACAATTTCGGCTAATGTACAAGTCCTAGTTATGGGACTAGACAAGGACCAAGTCAGCCGCAATGGTTACAAAATAAATGGTTATGAATTTCATACAAAGGTATATGGGCGTGGTAAAAGAACAACGAACTCTGGAGTGTGTGCCCAAGGAGATTGTTACAATGAGCTTGGTCATGCCTTTTATGGGGAGTTAGAGGAAATCGTAGAGTTGTCGTACAAGGGCACATACGAGGGTCATATTCACTTGTTCAAGTGTCGTTGGTTTGATTCAGATAAAGGGATACATGTTGACAGACATGGAATCATCGATATTAACCTCCATAGGTCTGCGTACTCCAATGAACCATTTATTTTGCCAACTCAAACAGTACAAGTATACTATACTCCGAATCCTATTAGGAAGAGGGATAGACTGCCTACAGATTAGCAAGTTGTAATTCAAATTGTCGCGCGTAGTCGTGTAGAAGTAGTTGATGGGGAGATTTACCAAGAGCAGATGCTTTATAGTGAAACTATAATAAATGTGGAGGACGACAATGAAGTAATCCAGTTAGATGGTGGAGATGAACCACATGAATTAGATCCTGAGTCAATACTTATGTCAGATGACATTGATACTGAGGAGGAAGAGTTACTGACTGAATCTGACACTGAATCTGAAGCAGATGATAGTTATGAATCTGCAACACGTATACAAGATGATTCTGAATCAAACACTTGAACAAATGAAATGTATGTTTAGCATTACATGTTTTTTATATCATTGTCATGTTTATATACTTAACTATTTAAATGCAATTTTTGTTTATTGTCATTTTATATATATTCATATATACATGTTTATATCATTGTCATGTTTATTGTCATTTTATATATTCATATATACATGTAATTAAATATAACTCATATATACATCTTGAAATTTGTAATATACAGATGGCTTCTGAATCAGCGCAGAAAAAGCGCGGGTTGGGTAGGGGACCTAATTATGTGCCCAAGGCCCCTACTAATCCGGATGATCGGATTCTTATTCAGATTCTCCCTCCTCCGAATAGCACGTACGTCTCGCATCATTTATATATAAGCATTTTAGATTCCATTTATACAAGATATATAGAACTTAGATGTAAATTACTTTAATATATCTACTTATCGTTGATGTAAATTGCTGTATACTATAGTGATTTTTCAGATAATAAGATCGTCAAGTGCATATTCCAGATGTGTTTACACAATTGGCCTACACCCATGATTACGTGGGCAAGCACACCTATCACCCACAAGGATGTTGTTTTGGCTGAATTTCAGGTATGTTTTTTTTAATTATGATAGATAATATAATATTATAATTAAGGATAATTGTTTAGTAATGTTATTATTGTTGTTTTATTTGCAGAAAAGGTATAGATGGGAGGACGCGCCGGCTTCAGTGATTCAGACATTATTCTGGCAGAAGTGCACCATCCGCACCAAGGATAATTTGAACAAATAACAACAAAAAGCCCTTCACAATGTTGAGATCGACCATCTAGGCCAGGGAGAGGATTACATGCACGAGCATAGCCCCTGGTGGTGCACCCAGTCCATATGGGCTGAGATATGCGATCAATGGAGAGCTGAGAGTTGGGTGAAAAGACGAAAGACTGCCGCCACCAACAGATCATCGGGTGTACTCGATGGCGAAAAGGCTAAATGAACATACAAGGGCACCAGTATTTCACAGTTGCAACATATAACTGCTAGGGTACGTATTTACAAGTTTTAATTTGTTTACAATCATGAATTGTAGAAAATATATCACATTTTTACTTAGTAATATTGTGTTATTTTTTGTATAGGAGTCTCAGTCTCAAGGTCAGCCTATCCATTAGCTGGATGTGTACGTGGACACCCGTGATGGTCTGCCTGATGCTATCCAGATAGCGGTAATAAGTTTTAACAACTTGATCTTGTTTAACAATGCTTACATAATTTATTTTTAACTATTTAATTGTTAACATGATGAAAGGATACTTATAAGTGTTTATTGAATGAGCGCTATCCTGAAGGCCCTCCACATCCGCCTATTGATCAAGAGTTGTGGGAGAGGGCGTCTGTTATGAAGAAGAACCACATTAAAGGACAAGGACAACGACGACACCCATCCTTCAGTGGCTCAGGCTTCTCTTCTACCCAGTCTTCACAGTCATCGAGTCATCCAACTGTTCATACTCCGGCTGACTGTGTGAGAGCTAAATGTCGAGATCGAGATCTTCTAAAGATACTGGGCGGGCATCTGGGGGCTCTGAGTCTTGATGAGTTAGCTGAACCTGTAGCAGCGGCAGCAGCAGGACAGCATGGGGATGGCGACGAGGTATAAAATCAATTTGTTGTATATATTGTCGTAATATATACCAGTATCAAAATAGTTACTATATTTGTAACTTGTTTTATTATTTTGTTAATTTCAAGGTGATCAAGGAGGCGATGATGCTTGACGTACCTTCTTTAGTGTTGTTTTGTAGTTATTTGATAAACGTGTACTTGTATATTCATTCTGCAAAATAGTGATGTATGTTACTTAAATAATATTTGATTTGTTTATATTTATTCAATTCATATTTGTTTTTAAAGGTTTATATACTAGTTTGGTATATGTGTCGGTGGACGATGGATGTTTATATTGTTGTACATGTTATTTATATTGTTGTGTATGTGTGTTGGGATAAAGTAGGTACAAAACAGGTATAGGTTTTTGGGAATTCAACAAAACAGCAAAAATCTATTTTTCATTTTTTGCAGATCAGCGACCGCAGTCGCTGATAGTTATTAGCGGCGGATAAACATTTGAGGGTATCCGCGACCGCATGCGGTCACTAATAGCAGTCGCTGACACTTAGACCGCATCAGCTTTGGCCCTGGACCATTCTGACTCAGCTTAGCTACCACATTTGTCATTTCAGTCGCTCATATCGGTCGCCGATAGGTCGGTCGCTAGTAGTGGTCGCTGATGTGCATCCCAGTGACTAGATTTTATGCGAAGACTATCAGCGACCGCTGTGACGCCCCCAAAATAGGTCCATTCCATCCAACCCATTCTGATTCGTCAATTACATGGTACAGAAATAAATACAACTTTATTATTACATTACAACATACAAACTGTGAGTTTAAATACAGATATTGCCATCTAGACAATATCTGCATACAAATAAATCCCCATCATAATTATTGATACATTATTTTACAAAAATGGTGAGGACTACTAAACAACTCTCTCTAGAACTATCATTACATCCCCCGACTCGTACTCGCTACATTCTCGTCTCCTGAGAAGAAAAATAGAACGACAAGAAAAAGGGTGAGCTCAACTAGCCTAGTAAAGAATATTATGACTAAGATAATATACAACAAATTATCCTTAGTCTTCAATAGGGAAAAATCTGATAGAATACAATATTTGATAGTACTCGTGAATAGTACTCGTGAATAGTAACTCGTGAATAGTAACTCATGAATAGTAACTCTGACATGAAAAAGTTCCAAATTTGATAAAAAGTTCTAACCAATATTTCAACATAATGATATTGAAGAAATAATATCATTTTAGAAGAAAATAACATCTCTTACCTCGAAAGACAGTACTTCTAGTTGAAACATCGAATATAGGCTATGATTTGAACTTGCACCGTATAGCAATACTCAAAGTATACTCAAAATACTCACAAGAATACGCTCGATAATATAAAGAGAGAAAACTTCAGTTTCTGGTGTGATTTTCAATTCTAACCTAAGCACCCTATTTATAGGAAATTGCTTAGAACACCAAAGCAGAAAATTTAATATAATAATAATATATATAACAAATTCTCTACGCACACTTTCTAGATTGTGAATTCAGCATTTACATCACATGCTAGGCTGCCCACAAACAAAAAAAACGTTTTTCATTCTTTAAATATTTTAAACTTCCAAAAATCAATTATTTCGAAGCTTCGGAACTTCAATAATTCATAATAAATAGCCCTTTTACCAGAAAATTCGAATCTCGCGAATTTTTTTAGGAAATTTCATTATCTAAAACTTTGCAGAAGGAAGTTTTTCCAAATTCCAAACAAAAATTGATCGAAATCCATAAACGGCAGATTTTACAAGCTATAATCAAATTTTCAGTCAAGAAATAGGTCTACCGACACACAAAATCTGTTTTTAATATTTATTGTAACAAAAATACTCTTTCTCCTCATAAACTCATATATCCCACATTCATTGTAAAAATATCACCATTATTATATTATTAAAAATATAATAATATATTTAAATGAATTATTTTATCAGAAAAATATAAAATATTAATTTTCAACAATTGTCACATTAAAAATTTTATCCATCTATATCCACATAAAATTAGTATTATTCTTATCATATAAATCAATAATTAATTATTCACAAATAATATTACAGAATCACAATACTGACAACCAGGCCGTTCCCAGGATATAGGGGGCTTTCCATTAAAGATTTCTCCTTACTGGCGCGTAATTAGGTGACCAAACCTCTCCTTGGACAGAACTTTCTAGACATTGCCAATAATGTTATCTAATAATATTATTCAGATAATATGAATTATTGTTTCGATAATGAAAAATACTATGTAGTGACAATTATTGAAACAACAGTAATATAAAATATCAATGCAACAATTATTGAATCAATAACATAAAATACCGAACAGTAATTACTGTAACAATTATTGAGTAGTGCCTTCTTACGTAAGAATCAATAATTGGTGCAATACCGTGTGCTACTGTGCAACAACGCGTATTACTGTGTTTTAACCACCGGGTATTCCAACAGTATTAACGGTAACAACTACGCCATTTTTATAAACAACTTATACTTGTCGTTTTCTTCATCCAATCGCTTTCCGTTATGGGGCCCACAAAAGACTGCGTCGTCGTACGAATATTCCCCGACAACAAGAATATTCCACGACCAAACGAATATTCAACAATGAATATTTTATAACCACCTACTTATTTAAAATATTTGCGCATTTTACCCATAACTAACCACATTAATCAAATTCACCCTTACTATTTCAAAATAATAAATAGAGGAAATTTTATTTTATAAAAAAAATTCGGGGTCTTACAACCGCACTCGGTCGCGGATAGTTATCGGCGACCGCGTGCAATCGCTGATAGACGGTCGTTGATAAGCCTTAATGTAGGAGGACAACAACCAGACCTGATGCAGAATTTTGCGAACATGGTAGCTCAAGCCATGAAGAATGGAATGCCGGCCGTGTGAAATCAACCAGACAATTGATTTGCAAACTTCAAAGATTTTAAGGCCGTAGGACCGCCAGAATTTAGAGGTACCACTGACCCGATAGAAGCCCAAACTTGGATTAAGGAAATAGAAAAAGCATTTGTAGTTGCTAGGGTAGCTAAGGGGCAAAAGACAACTTTTGCCACCTATTTGATGAAAGGAGAGGTAAATTTCTGGTGGGAGGTAAATCAAGTTAGGGCAGGAGAAGGAGTGATAGCATGGACTAGGTTTAAGACGCTGTTCTTTGAGAACTATTTCTTATTCAGTGTGCAGGCTAGGTTGGAGGTGAAGTTTTTGGAGTTGAATCAGGAGAACAAGATAGTTACGGGGTATGCCACAAAGTTCAATGAATTAGCTAGGTTTGCTCCGCATCAAGTTGATACGGAGGCAAGGAAGGAAATGAGGTTTGAGCTGGGCTTAAACCCCTGGCTCTACAATAAGGTGGCGGTATTGCAGATAAATACTTTTGTAGCACTTTTGGAGAAGGCTATCATAGCCGAAGGGGGAAAGTGAGGCCATGAGCCTATACAATAAGGAGAAAAAGAACAAGGGTAAGATTAAGGGAGCTGGGAATATAGAAGTAGATAGTGGTAGTGGGAATGGAAAAAGAAAGTGGAACAATTTTGGAAATGTCCAAGTCAAACAGGAAGGTGAGAGGAAGCAGGCTGTGTAGTGTAAGAATTGTGGAAAGAATCATTCAGGAGAGTGTCTTAGTGGTAAGTTTGTGTGCTATAAGTGTGGGCATAAGGGACTTATCTCTCCTAACTGCCCCAATCCTAGGACGAATAATGGGTGTTTTCTGTATGAATCAACGAAATATAAGGTAAAGGACTGTCCGAAAAGGAGAATTGATATATAAAGCGTGAATGCGGGGAAAGGAAACGGAACACTAGCGATAACGGGACCAACTTCAACAAAATCAACCCCAAGAGTCTTCAACATGACGGTTCAGAATACCGTAGCAGTCGGGGATGGAACTTCAGACATTCTTCGAAAATATTTTATTTTCTTATATATGATTTTATTTTATTTTTTTTATAAAAAAATTTTTGAAGGAGAAATTTGAGTTCTGTTAGAAATCAAATTTCCATATGATCAGATAGACAAGTTTTATGTTAAATAGTTAAGGATCAGTTTGATCAAATCTGATCGAGATCTACTTGAAATGAATGTGTATGCTATTTTCCCTTGTATCTATAAGTTTTGTAGCGGTGATTCCGGGGACGGAATCCTTATAAGGGAGGGTGGATGTAATATCCAAATATTTTTAATATAATTAAATAATAAATTTTGCATTTAAATGTTTTTTATATAAAGGTGGGATTATGTGCAAAGAAAAGTATATGTATTTATGTGATAAATAAAACTTATTTATTAAATGAATAAGTGTAAATAAATTCATATTAAGAATTATTGATCATTATAGATTATATTCTTTTATAAATTAATTTTTTAATAAAAATATTTATTATTTATTTTCCATGAAAATATGATTATTATATATATGATATGATTATAATGATTATTATGATATGTATTTTATTATGGTTAAGTTAATTATTTTAACTTAATTAATAATGGTTTATATGAAGGTTGTGTCAGATATAGATTCAAAACCCTAATTCTGGATTTTGAATAAGGAATGAGAAGATTAATATAATATTATTTATATTTCAGTGA
Source organism: Panax japonicus (assembly GCA_020205505.1). Taxonomy (NCBI): domain Eukaryota; kingdom Viridiplantae; phylum Streptophyta; class Magnoliopsida; order Apiales; family Araliaceae; genus Panax; species Panax japonicus. The sequence continues at coordinate 50,173,168 of CM035113.1, forward strand.
TATAAACATGCCTAATATGAGTGTAATGTTATATGTGGAACAGTTATAGTAAAACTGTACAAAACCCTAGCGTTACTGATAAACTATAGTACATAAGTCAATTACGACTGTAAAAATTGTTAAGTTGTGTGTTATGTAATTAATGATAATTATTATATTTAATGTTACTTAGGTAAACCCTAATTAATATTTAGAAATCCTAATTTCTAAATTAAAACCCTAATTGCTAAGTTGTAAACCCTAATTATTAATGTAGCAAGGTTAATGGTAATTAATATAATATAAAGGCTAATATACAAATCATAGGTGATTAGGAAACCTAATTTAATTCGGGAACCCTAATTCACATTTTTAGAAACTAAGATTCCCATTTTAGCCCTAATTACAAAATCCTAGAAAATGAGCTTAGAAAACCTTAGGGTTAAACCCTAAGGGTTGAAAGAATTGCCAAGTTTGCCATTAAAAGTAAAAACCAAATGACATAATTGCCCTTTGCATTATTTTAATAGATAACTTGTATAGGTTGCCATAACTTTAGCTGGTGACCAACTCTAGCTAGCCATGTGCCTATAAGCCAAATATCTCAGCCACTTTAACAATCCAAATGCATTGAATCTATGTATTATATAAGATCAAAGAGAGAGAAAGGTTACTAACTTGCTCATTTATACACCAACACTCAACCAAGACACTCTAAACTCAAACCTCCGAATTCTAGTGTTGGACCAGTCCCTAATCAAGCCCCACTAACACATATAGCAGATCAGAAGTCAGATTCAAGATCATGTTCAAGAAAGGTAAACCCTAAGCCAAGAAAATTTAATCTTGTATGCTATGTTAGATTTGATGTATGAATGTTTAAATATGTTATATAAGGTGTGAATTAGTGATCTGGGTTGCTAAATAGTGGATCCATAACATTTATATGCTCGAATTTAAGTTTTTACAAAATCTAGGAAATTTTCAAAAGTGGTCTGACAATTGAATGTCAGACCACGTAGATCTTTATATGGTTATCATTTTTGTTGTTTAAATGTTTGAACATGTAGTATGCTAAAAGGACTTTGATCTGGACTTGAAATCATGCTTAGATCACGCACGGATTTCATGTTATTGATGGTCAAAAGTCGTTGACCGGCCATGATTGGACGTTTCTGGGTAACCCAGAAACTGCCCAAAAAGACCTGACAAGGTATTTGTGCGTCTTGATCTTGTAGGTGTTTGTTGTGTTGTTCTTGTTGTTGTATCTAGATTGTAGTTTGGTGATTGGACTATAGTTTCATGCTATTATAACACCTTAACGTCAAATAGGTTGGATTTTCTGGATGGTCAAACCAAGCAAAATGTTCACGACTTGCGTTTTCTGGGTGGGTAACCCAGAAAACTCAAGAGCGTGACGAATGCCAAGGTTTAACCGACCAAGATCTGTTTATTTATTTTTTGTTTTATGTGTTTTATGTCTTAGATTTGTACCCTTACATGTTGACTACACACCGGATCCAGTAAATCACAAAATGGTCACCTGGATCATGAGTTGTGGAAGCCCAAATATGTTTACATGAACTGTTCTTCATTTCTAGGTAACCCAGAAATGATGAACAGCTCTGACAGTCACTTGGGAAGCCCAGATCTCATTTTTGTAATGTTTGTTTTGTTATGATTGATACGTGTAGTATTACATTAAAACTACAAGATCAAAGTCATATCGTACACAGAAACTTTATGATCTGTCAGATACTGTTGGTCAAACATACCCCCTTGAACACTGCCTTGTCAGTGTTCTTGAGCTCAAGAACACCAACAGCGACAAGAAGTGTCGCTATAGCCTATAGCGACGATTTCTATTATTTTTGTTTTCTAATTTTTGAAAAATGATTAAAAATAAAAATAAATCCTAAAAATCATTTAAAAATAGTAAATAAATTTTGAAAATTATAAAATCAGTTTTAAAAATTATTTTAAGTCATAAAAATTAAATTTTAATAATTTGTCATATTTTCCATAAATATGAGTAATTATTTGAATATTATTAATATTGAATTTATTTAATAAATACATTAAATAAATTAACTAAAATGATTTTAATAAATTAAAAATCTTTTTAAATGATAATAAGATATTTAATAATATTTTAAGTTATAAAATGTAACTTTTAATATTTTAATGTAAATTTCATTAATTATTTAATATTAATGATATTAGATTTATTTAATAATTATATTAAATAAATAGTTTAAAATGATTTTATTGATTTAAAAATCATTTAAAAAGGATATAAATGGTTTTAAAATATTTTAAGTTATTATAAATGACTTTTAATATTTTAGTAAATAATACCTTAATATTTTAATATAAATGGTAATTGTTTAAAAATGATATTAAAAATCATTTAAGGGTAATATTAATACTTTAAATATATTTTGAGTTATTATAAATAACTTTGATATTTTGGCAATGGTTGCATTAATATTTTAATATTAATGATAATAGAATTGTCTAATATTTAAATTATTTAATAATGATTATAGAGTTTGAAAAATTAAGATAAATTATAATGATTATTTAAAAATTATTATAAGTCATTTAAAAATAATATGACTCGTATTTAAAATATCCAGGATAATATTGAACTACATGATAGAGTTTTAAACTCGATAATTACCCGATAAAGCCAGCGGTACTCCGAAATACTACCGAAATTGATCTGAACCTATATAGTTTGACTGTATTATAAGTATTTATTTGTGCCTTAATGACTAATATAACTATGTGACAATGTGATTAGGTTATGTGTTAGCTGTAAATAACAGTAATGTTATGATATGTTATTCTAATCAATAGAACAATCTTATAAATGATAAGTCGTTGAATTAACACTACTACAAAACAGTAAATAAATAACGCGTAAAAAACGTTATGGTTTCAATCAAAAAAACGTCGTGGTTAAGGGTGTCATCTATTTGACACCCTTATACAACATTTTTAAAACGTTGTAGTTAGACACATTTTACAACGTTTTTAAAGGAAAAAAACGTTGTAGATTTATTTTCCATAAATTAGTAGATGCTTGAAAACGTTGTAGATGATATGTTTCCACAACGTTTTCTGGCTTAAAATGTTGTAGTTTAATATATCAGACAACGTTTAGACACATTATACAACGTTTTTAAAATGTTGTAGATTGACTTGAAAAAAAGAAAAAGAAAAAAAATGTTGTGGTTCACCTATATTACCAGTGCACCTGCAATCTGTAATGCCATGATATATAGCTAAAAAAAGGTCTAAATTCTCATTTAAATTTAAAGTCAAAATGTATCAACCATTCAAAATACATCACAATAATACCATTCGTTTACAGTTTCAAATTACTACATCCACAAAATATATACCAAACTATCCATATATACATCTCAAATTCACTTTTCAATATAAATTACTACTATATTGAATTGTGAATTTGATTACATCCACAAAATAAACCAAACTAGCTGTTTTGCAAGATTCAGTAAACTTCCCCCATGGGCAATGAGGCTAACACCAACAAGTTCTCCAACAAGAGCAGTAAGATTTGGAGCAATGGTGTTCATCCTGCTCTTTAAATAATCATAAAGTTGAGCTCTGTACTCTGAAAGAGATAGAACTTGATCACAAAGGTCTTTGATATTGATCAGATCTTGGTCACTAACTTCGGTCCCGTGGAAATCGAGGACGCTTCTTTCAGTTCTCTCAATCTCTTCTGGCAATATCTACAAACATTTAAGGGACAACACATGATGAACAAAGAATATATCAAGAAACAATGACACATAAGCACAAGTGTTTATAGCTTAATGGCTAAATCTAGAATATGGATCAGCAAGCAGTAGTTGAATGGAAATAGATCTTTAGCAGTGTACATCTTGTTTCACATAATAGTTATCTTGTTTCACATAATAGTTTGTACTCTATTATGTGAAACAAGATAACTATTATGTGAAACAAGATGTACATTGCTAAAGCATTACTGTTGAATGGAAATTCAAAATAAAAAAGAACTAATGGATAAAAATGAAATGGATGTAAACCAAAGTTCTCACACGTTTTTTTATATGCAGAATCTAATGAAAAAGAATGAACCCAGCCAGCAGTAGAAGTGGATACAATTAAAGTATGAGATGTTCATTCTCATTTCCCTGTTTGATTGTTCAAACTTATAGCGACCATACATTTCTTTGTTCTCATGTTAACTTAGCAACCATATAATTCAAAGTTCTACAATTTGCCTGCACTTCTTCCCGCAGGACTTCCTCTCATCAATAAAACTAATTTTCTTTTAGTGTCAAAAAAATGATACCACTTGGACAACAAAGACATGTAACAATTTTGATGATCATATAAGCGTAATTACTTATTTTGAAGTAATCCTCCCATCTTCAATAAAACAATTTACATGACCATGCAATCTGACAATCTTTTATTTGAACTATTGAATTTCTATGTGCAATTTCAATTAGGATGGAAATACTAACAGACACAGAACTTTTTATCAAACAAATAGAATCAATACAAAAAATTGAACAAGAATGACAGACTTACCCCGCTTGCATCAGCTATTTCCCAAAACGAGATGAGGTTGGACGCCTGCTATTTCCACTAGTTGCAGGAGTACTTTGGTTTGGCTGCGCGAGATTCGATCTACCGGTGCCCCTGAGGTTATTCTGTAGGGTAGGATTTGGACCTACAATATCATGAAGAATAAAACCAGAATGCATAATGCAAAAGATGTCTAGGTCATGGAGATATAATTTTCCTTTTTCTTCCTCAAACAAGTGAGAACTAAACAAATTGCAGCAACAAAGCTACTAAATAACGCAAATTGTGGGAGCAATTTGATAAAACTCAAAAATCAAATAAAATTGTTGCCAGACTCTATTTCATAAAGTTAAATTTAAAGTTAAAGTTATCTAGTTTTGCAAAACTCACTGTACTGATAGAATCCTCCAGATATTGATAGAATCCTCAATTGGCATGAGATCAGACTGTGTCTTGGTGATCAACATATTCATGCATATGCAATTATATATATGACATCGAGAACAAACAGCATCCGTCAGGAAGCATGCTAATACGTACTCCTCAGTGGCTAATAAGAGGAAAAAATGCCTAAATTGATACTTAGTCCTATATAAGATTTGAATATAAGGATAAGGGACAATGATAGATGCAATAATAGACTCTTTTATATAGTGTATTGTAATATTAGTAAAGTACTCCAAGATTAGAGTGAGTCAAGGTTAGCAGGAGCGTTGATCGATAAGTACCCAGAACGAAATCCGGTACGGTACGGTACGAACACTACCTATTGCTGAAATAAAAAATATATTTACGTTCTCGTACCAGGATTTGAAACGCAGAGCAATAGTTTGCAAATCGCAGGCCGGATAGGGTTCCCTGGTAACCCTAGATTATACCTAAGAAAATAGTTAAGGAAATGAAAGCAAGTGATCTTATATTTTGGAACTTGGAAGTTGGAACAGAGGCAGTAGTGGCGGAACCAGGGGGCCAGGGGGGGCAGCTGCCCCCGGTAGGGTGGCGGCAGGCGGGGAGCAGGCCAGGGGCAGGGAGGGCAGTCGCCAGCAGACGGGGAGCAGGCCAGGGGCGACGAGACGCCGGACGCGAGCAGACGAGCAGAGTTCTTCTTCAGGTTTTTTTTTTAAAACTAGATGAAACGACGTGGAATATTGCTGAAATATTGCACGATAGGATTGATCACCAGACCCCATGTGGGTTCGGACTAAGTTTTGGAGCTTATATTTAGCCCTCTGTTTGTCATGCTTCTTATTAGACAATAAGGCTGCTGCTCCGCTCCCCCCATTCGGAACAATACGTTGGCTAATAGTATGGACTTGAGTTTGCCTTGATAGGCATTCATACTAACAGCTTCCAAGCTAATCATACTACTGATTTTTCTACTGCATGGCTTCTTTCCCTCTTATATTCTCATCACTTGAAATGTAGCTTGCAATTGCAAAATGTGATGCCTGGGAGGCTTTTCCTTCAGTTTTCTTGTTCATGTGTTAGAGTAATTAATGTTTTGTTTTTCTTTTCCATTTTCTTATTTTCATGTGCTAGAGTAAATCTGGTTAGAGCTCTTTCAGGCAAGGTCTGTCTAGTTGGGTTTTCAGAGCGCACAAAAGGTGTTCGATAATTTGCCTGAGAGAAAAGTTGGACTGTTTTGGCTTAGAATTAGTGGGTTTAATTGGGGATTTGCTGTGCATTGCTTCAAGGGTCGTTTCTATAGAGAGTGGCACTGCTTAGGGACCGTTTGTGAACCAAACCTACTGAAATTCTGACATAGCACAACAGAGGAAAGTGGTGGTATTAATAATTTCGACCCGCTTGGTTTAAAAATTTTTCCCCCCTATAAAAACCTTCTAGTTCCGCCACTGAGAGGCAGTATATGGAAGATTTAGATTAAAAAATATCTCCCCCAATATTATGCAGAAGTGATATCTCCGACCTTTACTTTAAGTGATATTGCTCCAAGTGAATTTTTCGCAAGTCATACCACTAAACTAGACAATATAACCATAATGAACTCATATTCATATGTATAATATCACTATATCAGTAGCAGCTGAACTGCTCAAGGGTAAAACCGTATTACCATATATATATAATAACAAGAACTTAACAAGCACTAATGATACAACAGATTCTCATAGTAACTGTTACTGTTGGGTCATGATATTTGCCATCTTTGGGCCGGGTAAGTTGGGTTTACTTATTTAATTAATCTATTGGACCATCACTATTGAACCTTGAAAGTCATTGGGCCTAGTCACCATATTACTTCTATTTTAACCCTATAAGACCGGGCCGGTTCATTGGACTAACCCATTGCATCATTTAATATCTATTACTTTGACTTGTAATGATGAAAAAGCATGACAGTTGACTAAGACACCTGTCAAGCATTAATGTGGATGGGATTATAGCCGGCCGGCGGCATAAACAGTGACCAAAGGTAGTGAGTAGGCTGCAGGCAGGCGGTAGGACCCATCAGATCACGGGGACTGTGTCAGAGGTAGTGGGTGGCACGGTAAACCAGGCAAGAGAGTATAACCTATCAACCAAGTCTTCACAACCAGGTATGTTAACATTCATATACACACGCACACAACTGAGGATTATTATCTCTCTCAATACACTAGACATTACATCCTCCATTGTTAACCTTGTGAACACGTATACTGACTCTCACACTTGAGCTATCCCTCGACGGTCCAGTCGTCAAGCTTTTGGTGTCTTATCGTGTTTACTGTGCAGGATCAGGGCGTCTTACATTATTGGAACGTTGGAGAAGATCTTGGCATTAACATTGGCGCTAGAAGGAGGGCTGAGTTCTAGTGTCATTGAAATTTTCAATCACAATCATTTAATCTACTTCGGAAGATGGTGAGGAGTAGAGATGGTACGCCAGAAGGGCAGGCGATGGCAGTTAGCTCGTTACTACCTCGTATTTCGGTAAAGGATCGTCTGGGTCCTTCTAAAAGTGCTCACGAGGGCACGACCTCTAAGTATAATTCAGGTGATCTCTGTCTGAAGATCCATGGTGGAGCCAGACGGAGGTTGGTCTTTGACGCAGATAAGGGGCATGATCGTGGTCAGGGGCGAGCAGAGGGCTCGCCGACTAAGACTCATCGTCGCAGTGGTCATGAGGACAGAGCTGCCAAGTTAGCAAGGATGGAAAACGAAGCAGATAAAGCCTTGGAGGTTCTGTTAAAGCAGTGGAAAGACATAGCCGAGCAGATGCTTCGGGTGGAGGAATTAAGGGATGATGCATCTAGCCATGTTCAGCCCTAAAGACGGAGTAATCATAAAGAGGTGCAACGGCGAAAGGGGAAAGAGCCGGAGCATTCCATACATATGTCTAGGGATCGATCTCATGGTAGAAGGAGATCGAGGAGCAGAACTCCCGTGGCCTCAAAGAAGGCACTGGTGGTCGTTGGTTCTCAACATCGAGACGACGACAGGCGAAGGAGTAGGTCAAGGGAGGTCATACCAGAAATCAGAAGAAGAGAGCATCAGCGTGACTATTCTCATCATGAGGATAGAGTTATCCGCCGGAGTAGATCCAGGAGTCCAACAAAGGCATTGGGGTCGGCAGGAGGGGGTCGATCCACTCATAGACAGAATGTCATTCAGGAGAAAGAGGTCTCCTCGCAACCCGAAGGTGTTGATTTCTTGGTGAAGGAGCTGAAAGAGCTCCGGAAGCAGTTGGCTGAGGTTCAACGAGAGAAGGACACGTCGGGAAAAATGGCATCACCTTTTTCCTCGAATATTCTTAAGGAGAAGGCAGATATCCCCAAGAAGTTGCCTCACATGGAGAGTTACGATGGGTCTGGGGATCCTTACGACCATAGCTAGGCGTTCGACCGGCTGATGGACTATTACGATTTCACCGATGCTGCCAGCTGCCACACATTTGTCACGACGCTGAGGAAAGATGCGAGGCAAGGAAAGATACAATTTCACCAATCCATGCCCGTTTTGGGAGCAACCGAAGGAGAGGGAACCCACTGGTTCATTAGCACAGGTCTGGCAGTTCACCAACAAGTCCTTGGGTCAATATGTGAAGAGGTTCAGAGAAGCAGTTGGTCAGGTGTCCGACCTCAACGATCTCCAGGCCGTAGGTTTGTTTCAGAACGGGCTAGACCTGATAAAGTCCAAAAAGTTGGTGAAGAAGTTATTGTTCCACCATCCGAAGAGCCTGACAGAAGCTTTTGACAAGGCAGAAGGTTATATTGTTGTGGAGGAGGCCATGAACAGTCTGAAGCGTCCCTCTTCGGATCAATTAAAGGAGGTAGATGCTCCTAAGGCAGATGGCAATCAGAGAAAGGGGGAGGATATAACGATTGACCAGAGGGCAGTTCGAAGAAGTTCAATAACTCATAGCTACAGGTGAGTAGCCGTCCACCTGCATTCGCCTCGAAGGTGAATAAGGTTTACACCAAGCTGAACACGGATAGGTTGGTGATTTTGGACCAGATCAGGAATCAGCCATTCTATGAGCTGCCTCATGACCACATCAAGCCAGGGCAGGGCAATACCCGAAAATATTGTGGCTACCATCAAGCCGTTGGTCACGATACTAATGAATGTTGCAATTTGAAAGATTTCGTAGAGAGGAAGATTCAAAATGGTTTGCTGGTTCAGTACGTGGCCGGGAGGGACCAACAAGGTCAACAGAATGTCGATTGTACTGTTCAGACGGTTCAAATGGTGCCACCCGTTCACAATGCTCCAATACCACCGCCAAGGCACGTCGTTGATGTAATAACAGGCGGGACAGCAGGAAAGTTGGTAGGGAAGAAGAGGAGATGATATTTGGATTCGGTCATGTCCGTGGCGAGTGTTCCCCCGAAGACCGACAGACCATTTCCCGGAACTATTATTTCTTTCACCGATGCGGATTATCCCTCGAAACCTATCGAGCCGCATGAGGGAGCGTTGGTGATCACAGCTCAGGTGGGTTCAATAGATGTGAAACGCATGATGATAGACAACGGGTCTTCTGTAGACATTTTATATGCACATGCTTATCAGAGGATGCATCTTGATGGGCGGAAGATGGAGGTCGGACAGGAGGCTCCTTTATATGGTTTTTGCAACGATCCGGTCAGAGTTGCAGGCACCATCGAACTCCCAGTAATTTTCGGCACAGCTCCTCAACAGGTAGAAATAATATGTAAATTTTATGTTGTGCATGTAGATTCGGCTTACAACGCCATATTGGGAAGGCCTACACTGACTGCTCTCCAAGCGGTAACTTCCATCCCTCACTTCAAAATCAAGTTCCCCACGGCACATGGAGTCGGAGAAGTGGCGGGGGACTTAGATCTGGCCCGACGATGTTATAGAAATGCGGTTATTTCCTCTGGAGTGGGGGTCAGCAAATAGAAACAAACCATGGCAATTGAGAACGAGCCCTTCACTGAAAGCAGCTCGGAGCCATTGGTGATTCCCACAGGAGAGACGGAAGAGATCGAGCTAGTCCTTGGAAAGCCAGAAAAGACAGTGAAAATTGGTTCGGGTCTGCCAGAACCTCTTCAGACAAACCTCATGGAGCTCCTTCACTGCTATGTGAAAATTTTTACTTGGGAACCACAAGATATGCCAGGGATTAGCCAGAAGGTTGCTGAGCACAGACTGGAGGTGGACCCATCGAAGAAGCTAGTTCGGCAAAAAAGGCGAGTCTTTGCACCTGAGCGTCAGAGAATCATTGATGAGGAGATCGCCAAGCTGTTGGCTGCTGACATCATCTATGAAATTGATTACCCGGAGTGGATGGCTAATGTGGTGTTGGTGCAGAAGCAGAATGGAAAGTGACGGGTTTGCATCGATTACACCGACCTGAATAAAGCTTGTCCGAAGGACTTTTATCCTCTGCCCCATATCGATCAGCTCATCGATGCCACTTCGGGGTATGCATTACTAAGCTTTATGGATGCTTTTTCAGGTTATCACCAAATATCCATGTGCAAGAAGGACATTCCGAAGACTGCATTTATTACACACCGTTCGGTGTACGCCTACAAGAAGATGACATTTAGCCTTATAAATACTGGAGCCACTTACCAGAGAATGATGAACTTCATCTTCAACAGGCAACTAGGGAGAAACATGGAGGTCTATGTAGATGACATGATCGTTAAGAGTATGCAGGTTCAGAAGCACTTGGACGATCTGGAGGAATGCTTTCAGACTGTCCGTCACCACAAGTTAAGGCTCAATCCAGCAAAGTGTACCTTCAGACTCTGTGCAGGGAAGTTCCTGGGGTATCTGGTCAGTCAGATGGGAATTGAAGCCAATCCGGAGAAGATCCAAGCCATTCTTGACAAAAAGACTCCTTAGTCGTTCAAAGACGTCCAACGTCTGACTGGAAAGATTGCAGCTCTGAGAATGTTTATGTCAAAGTCTGCGGAGAGATGCTTGCCGTTCTTTGACACATTGAAAGGGCCGAAGAATGCGAAGACATTCCAGTTGACTTCGGAGTGTGAGGACGCCTTCTAAGGCATAAAGACATATCTGTCTTCTGCTCCTTTATTGGTGAAGCCTTCCCCAGCAGAGACCTTATATTTGTACCTTTAAGCAAGTTCGTTGGCAATTAGAGCAGTGCTGGTTCTGGAGGTCAGTGGGAAGCAGCATCCAGTCTATTATGTCAGTCACGCCCTACAAGATGCTGAAACCAGGTACCCGAATATTGAAAAATTTGATTTTGCTTTGATAACTGCTAGTAGAAAGCTTTGGCAATATTTTCAAGGTCGACTCCTGGTCGTCTACAAGGATCAGCCATTGAAGAAGGTGATGAGCAAGCCGGAGGTCTCGGGGAGGTTGATAGCATGGACGATGGAATTGTCCCAATTTTTTATCGAATACCATCCCCGAACCGCTATCAAAGGTCAGGCCTTGGCCGATTTTGTGCTGGAATGTTCGTTCACCGAAGTAGATGCCGAGCTGCCAGAAGCTGAGACTTCCAATCGAGCGGTTGTTGTTCTACAGCACGGTCAGAATGCATGGACGCTGTATGCAGATGGGTCCTCTACGGTGAATGTTAGTCGGGCAGGGATTATCTTGACAAGTCTGGAGGGATTCAAGGTGCAACAAGCCATCAGGTTCGGGTTCAAAGCAACAAACAACGAGGCCGAGTATGAAGCAATGCTAGTAGGAGTTCGACTGGCAAACAGTCTAGAAGTTCAGAAGCTGATCGTTTACAGTGACTCTCAGTTGGTCATCAAACAACTATCGTGAGATTATGAAGCTCGTGGGACTAGGATGATCAAGTATTGGCAGAATTAAAAGACCGACTTCAGTACTTCGCTTCTTTGCTCAATGACGAAGGACTGAAGGCCAACTTAGATCTGCTAGAAGAAGTCAGAGAGGTATCTTTGCTCAAATTGGCTGCTTATCAACGAAGAGTAGCCAAGCATTATAACAAAGGGGTTAAACTTCACAGATTCGAAGTAGGAGACTTCGTCCTCAGAGAAGTCGAAGCATCTACGCCTCAAAACACAGGAAAATTAATGCCGAACTCGGAAGGGCCGTATGAGGTGATCAAAGTACCAAGGCCAGGGACTTATCGTTTAAAAGCATTTGATGGATCCGAGATCAAGAACACTTGGCATGCAGGCAGGCTTCGAAAATATTTCCAGTAGATATCGAGTCAGTTTACCAAGAAGTCTGTACATGATTGTTCACCATCTATAAAAGTTCACTTTTTCACAGCTGATCCTCTTCTTATCTTTCCTAAGTTCACAATGGTGTAAGGAGGTATGGTCTGACTCGCTGACCATTCGATGGTAGCCCATTTATTTGTTGCCAGTGTGGTAGACAAATCCTATGTTCCTTTATATTGCTTTTACCTAGGGCGGTAAATCAATAGTTCACCGAAGAAAGGAGGACGGGGTGGACTCGCTGACCATTCGATGGTAGCCTCTTCGGCAGGAGTGTTCCTATGAATTTGTTATACCCTGCGTGGTAGACAAATTCTGTGATCCTTTTAATTTTGATTTACCGCGAGTGGTAAACAAAATGCACTGGAGTAAGGAGGTATGGTCGGATTTGCTGGCCATTAGATGGCAGCCTTATTGTTAGGAGTGTTCCTATGAATTTGTGACCCAATGTGGTAGACAAATTCCGTAATCCTTATATCTTGGTTCCTATATAATTTTTTCACCCCGTGTGGTAAACAAATTCCATGATCCTTATATCTTGGTTCCTATATAATTGTTTCACCCCGTGTGGTAAACAAATTCTGTGATCCTTATATCTTGGTTCGTATATATAATTGTTTCACCCCGGGTGGTAAACAAAATTCCGATGGTACAAAGAGGATCAGCCGAATTCATCTGGCACATGATCGAACTCACACTTCGGAAACGATAAGTATACATTACTTCATTTTGTTCAAGTGTTGAGTTCAGTTCATTAAATTTTCTCCATTAAATTCTTTTCACTTCATTGGTCATATGCCCTAACTAGTTCATAATCTAAGCTCGGTTCATTCAAGACCATTGGTACTGAATTATTGACAAGAAACGAAAAGCATCATGCAGAAGTCATGACATAGAAAGCTAAAATTTGAACCATTTGATCTATTCATTCATATTGACAAACACATTGTGCAAACACATAAATTCTAACGTAATTTCAGAACAATAGAAGTCTTGATAAAAGTTTTTAAAACAAGATCCTTAAACAATTTCCAAAATAAATAGAAATTTTCATAGATATTCTTGAATAAAACTCAGGAAAAACAAGAGCATTCACTTCAGACATCATCCTCGCCATCTGAAGAGTCGAGCAAGGATGGATTCATGTTAGCTGCAATCAACTTCTCCTTGCCACGACTCCGGCAGAGCTTATAGCTTTCAGAATATATCTTTATGATCTCTCCATTAATCTCATCCGAGTTCCGATACTCTTTACAGATCTGCTTGCGAAGGTCATCGGTTAGAGGAGGCCCAAGGTCCCGAAGACCATTGAGTTCTCGGATCTCTTCTTCAAGCTTCTGGCGCTTATTCAGATGACGAGTTTTTGCTAGCTCTAGCTTCTGGATCGTTTTAGTCAAGATCTTAGCATCAGCCTTTAGCTCTTTGATCTTCTCCATCCTTATTTCGCTCCTCTGAACCAAGTCAACATTCATCTTGACTATCTCCTCATATTATGCTTTAGTTGACTTCAGTTCTTCATTGGATGTCTTCGCATCTCCTCTGGCTTGGACCAACTCTTTCCAAAGACCCTCATTCGTGTGAAGAACGCTCTCACGTTGAGTCCTTTCCCGAGCCAGAGCAGACTTCAGGATGGCATTCTCCTTCCTCATTGCCTCTTCTTCGGATTCAGCTTCGATAGACCTTGGACGCAGACGTCCGAATACAGCATTCGCCTGTGCACGTCCAGTATTATTTGATCAGTTTCAGATGTATAAGTATAAAGATAAATACGTAAATAAAGGAGAGAACCATTTACCTTCGCCAGGTAGCTCATGCCTTCGCTAAGTAAATCCCCATTCGAACTGTTCCCTAATCGATGGTCATCGGTTTCACGGATGAAGGCGTCAAATAGTTGAAAAAGAAAGTTGGCATTAAATCGAGGCCACATGGTTGGAGAGACCATAGCGTCATGCTGAAATTCAGAGGTTGACTGTCTCGGAGGAGAAGGCATGGTTTGATTGCGAATTGGTGAGGGATCCACATGTATATTTTTCGGGGAGGGAGATCGAACAGGATTAGGTTCGTGGACTGGTGAGGGAGCCGAGGATGAACCTGGATGGCTATCTGATGGATGTTTCCTTTTTCGAGATAGGAGGGGGACAGACCTAACCAGTTCATCATCAGGACTTGGATTTGAGTTGGGACTATTGGGGGAATGTCAGCCGAAGACGATGGAACTCAGAGCTCATCGGCATTTAAAGGGGTAATCTTTGTCCTTATCTTCTTAGCACGAATAACCTTCGCCCGATTGTGGAGAGGTATATCAAGCAGGCTTCTCTTAATCGGGACAGATTCAGAAGGTGCAGAGCTAGGGTTGGATGAGGGGGTTGCTTGTGGAATTGCTTCAAGAATTGTTTTCGGATCACTTTCAAGATTTGTTTATGGTTGGGTGGACTTGGATTTCTTGGTGGCTCTCTTCCTTCGCCGAGGTCTGAGAGATTCTTCAGGAGCGATGGGTTTATCAGTTTGGGGTTTTTCATTCCGAGGAGAAACAGCGGGGGGATCAGCTCGGGGAGACTCTTCAGTCGGAGGCTCTTCACTCGCATCCGTAATCTTCCCTGCCAAAAAATCTTCCAATTCTTTTACTTCCGAAGAAGTTGGTTTGGTCAGAGACACAACAAATAACCATGTATCAGAACCTATATCACTTAAATATCTCAAAAAACTATGTTACAAAGTTGTTCGAAACTTACATTTATGATCATATAGCCAGGCTTGCTTAGTTAGAAGTGCAAAACTCCATTCATTCGGAGGAATCTTCTTCAAAAAATCTGTCATTTCCTTCACACGCTCTTCTGGGATATCTCCAAAATCAGCAGAGATCCGATCAAAGATAGTCCAATCAGGAAGAGAAGAGATTTTGGGTCCGGTAACAAAAAACCATTTTTCGTGCCAACCCTTGTTGCTTTAAGGGGTATCCATCAGAGGTCTCTTCTCAAATCTGGCGTTGGGTCGAGGAGACTGTTTGCTCAACATTTTGAAACCTCGTTCTCGGGACCTACCGGCTGAGAAGAGGGTGAAAAAGATGTCGACAGAGGGAGGAATCCCTAATTTGTGGCAGAAGGTAATGAATGCCAGAATGTGGATGTAGGAATTAGGCACCAACTAGGCGAAACCCACTCCTATGAATCCTAGGAGGGTAACAACGAAGGCATGGAGGGGCAGACGAATCCCCTTTTCAAGAAAAGTAACTGGCATAGCGACCCAACCATCTAGTCGATGATACATGTGTTCTTCAGGAGCATGAGCCCTTATAGCGTACATATCCAGAATCTGATAGCGAGTCCGGAGGATACGTATATCAGATTCCGTAATAGTGGAGGGGGTATTGGCATGAAAAAACTGTTCTCCATCCTTAAAGAAGTCGGAATGAGGCAGAGAAGGGATCAGGGGCGGATTCTTCCCTATGGTTGTTGTGGGTTGGGGAATTGAACTCGAACCCTCTTGGTTAGGGTTTGGATTAGGGGAAACGGTGCAAACAGGAGTCACGCAAAGGGGAGAATTTTGGTTAGAGTTCACAGTCACCATTGTTGAGACTTCGTAAAACAGAGAAGGAAGTTCTGGGAAGGAGAAGAAAGCTCAAAGGTTCAAAGTTCAAATTGGCAGGTAAAACCGTCAAAATTGGTAAAGTTTATCTTTTATACTGATGGTTACACGAGTTATGAAGGCAGCCCATTAAATGTTAGTAATGATGAGAATTCAAATGGGAAGCGTCCGGATCAATTTTTAGACATTTTATCAGATTGGCTTCTCGGTTGGATTTCCGGTTTTTAGACCGTCTTGTTCAATTTCAATCCTTTATTGACTGGGCCTTTTACTCTGGACATTCAGCCATTCCCTATCTCATCTTATGGACCAAATTGGGTATGTCTCAATCACTTCCTGTTATGGGCCTTTAGTAAATTCTAATATCATGGACCATTAAAAGTTTTCTATTAAACATCATGTTCAACAAAAAACTAGGGGGCAATGTTGGGTCATGATATTTCCCCTCTTTGGGCCGGGTAAGTTGGGTTCACTTATTTAATTAATATATTAGACCATCACTATTGAACCTTAAAAGTCATTGGGCCTAGTCACCATATTACTTCTATTTTAACCCTATAAGACTGGGCCGGTTCATTAGACTAACCCATTGGATCTTTTAATATTTATTACTTTGACTTGTAATGATGAAAAAGCATGACAGTTGACTAAGACACCTGCCAAGCATTAATGTGGATGGGATTATAGCCGGCCGACGGCATAAACAATGACCAAAGGTAGTGAGTAGGCTGCAGGAAGGCGGCAAGACCCATCAGATCATGGGGGCTGTGTCAGAGGTAGTGGGTGGCACGGTAAAATAGGCAAGAAAGTATAACCTATCAACCAAGTCTTCACAACCAGGTACGTTAACATTCATAAACACACGAACACAACTGAGGATTATTATCTCTCTCAATACACTAGACATTACATCCTCCATTGTTAACCTTGTGAACACGTATACTGACTCTCACGCCTGAGCTATCCCCCGATTGTCCAGCCGTCAAGCTTTTGGTGTCTTATCGTGTTTACTGTGCAGGATCAGGGCGTCTTATGTGATTGGGACGTTGGAGAAGATCTTGGCGTTAACAGTAACAATACATGCAAAAATACTAAAAAATATCTCAGACATCTCATAATTTTGTCAGCAGAATATAACACAATATAACTAAATTTTAAGTCCTGCAACAAACCTGGTGGACAAATTGGCATCCGTCGCTCTTCAGCTTTTTCGTTATGCACTCAAATGCGAATATTTTAACTTCCTGCTCTGCTGTTTTATACCACTGAAACTCTGCTCCTGTTTCTAATATCATGGAGGATTGATACTTGGTGGAGGAACTTGTAAACTCTGCTCATGTTTCTAGTTCAAGTGTTCAATTGCAAACTGACTGTTTAAAACTGAGAAGTTTTCTTCTAGTTCTAAACAACTTGTTTTGTTTCTAAGCACTCGTGAAACATGACCAATGTACTACACCCAACAATACCAAAATGAGAAATAAATTCTAAACACCTAAAACAAGGTGCAGTATGATACTCAAAAGATGTTGGAATAAACTAACCTAATGATTTCTTTGTTTTATTTATTCCTAACTGCAATGAGAATTATTAATAATAGAAACCCAGATTCTCGGTTAAGCATGGTAAACTTGCTTACTCCAGGCCACGTCTCTTCATTTGGAGTCCCCAATAACTTGCAATGGAATTTTCCAAAGACAAGATACTGTTAGGATAATTGATAGCAATATATCAATAACCTGAAACCAGATTATATTTCAATAAACCTGAAAATGTGAAGCAATTGCTGCAGCTCAGAATCTCCAGGGAATAGTGCTTGCTTCGTTACCAGATGACTACATATTCAAATAACATATCACGTATCAACTGATCTCAATTCGAGCAGAAATTATCACCAAAGCTCAGCTCCTAAACAGTGATCACAAATTAGATACCAAAAGCATTGTAATTGAAAGTTGTTTGGGCATTTGACTGATCCAAATTGCCTAGGCAAGCTCTGCTTGATCAGCTTATATATTAGTGATAGTTTGGGCCTTTATATTTCTATGGGAAGCAAGTTAGTTTTTTAGAAGTGCCGGACTGCTCAGGTGTGATACTGCCTAGAAGGCTTCCTAGGAAGCTTGGCAGAAGCCACCCATAGAATGTCTAAAGTTTTGAGCAATTGCCTAAGCTAGTCAGAGAGATCTAATGTCTGGAAACACTTAGGCGGTCCGAATCTGGAAAATAATAATAAAAGTCAGTTCAATTTTCAAAGAAAAAGACCATAAGTGTTGGGCCTTGATATTTTACGTATTGGGTCGGACCGGTTGGCCTCCTCCCTTGGATTGTATTTATTGTGTCTTGAATGTGTTGGGCCGAATTATAGGGCTGACCCATTAGACCAATATTATCTACACTTGTCTTTGACCGGTAATGATGAAAAAAGATAACAGTTGACTGTTATCTCTGCCATGCATTAATGTGGATGGGATCTAGTCGGCTGGCGATGGAGAATAGTGATGGGATGTACGTAGCAGGTGAGCTGCTCGTATTTGGCTGAGATCACCAGGAGTGGGGGACTGTGTCAGACGGTAGTGGGTGACACAAAAAATCGGGCCGAGAGTATATGAGGCAGGGATAACGCAACCTAAAGGTAACAGAATCATTTTCTCTCTCAAGCACTAGATATTATTTTTCTCCATTGTTAATCTTGTGATCGGCTGTACTGACTCTCACGCCGGAGCTATCCCCCGAAAGTCGAAGCCGTCAAGCTTTTGGTGTTGTCGTGTTTATTGTGCAGGATATAGACACGTATTACGTGATTGAGGCGCGTGGAAAGATCTTGACGTTAACATTGGCGCTAGAAGGAGGGTCTGTGTTCTAGTGTCCTTGATATTTTCAATCACAAACCTTAGTTGTTCTACGTCGGAATCCATGGTGAAGAGTAGAACAGTTACACCTGAAGGTCAGCCGATGACTGTTAGTTCGTCTACGCTGCGAGTATCTGTCAAGGATCGTTTGGGTCTTGCTAACAGTGCTCATGCTAGTATGGCTTCCAAGCATGTATCTGAAGGTTCTCGTTCGAGGGCCATTGGTAATGTTAAGAGAAGACTGGTTTTTACTGCCGAAAAAGAATCTGATCATGGTCAAAAATGGGTAGAAGGCACACCGCCTAGAACCCGACACCGAGATGGTTAGGTCGACAAGACCTCCAAGTTAGCCAAGATGGTAGAAGAAGCAGATAAGGCTTTGGAGGTGCTCTTAAAACAAAGACAAGATATAGCCGAACAGATGCTTTGAATGAAGGAGTTAAGGGATGAAGCAGCTATCTATGTTCAATCCGAAGAGCATGGGCACATGAGAGGAAAGGAACCTGCCCATTCAGGTTATGAATCTTAAGGCCAACCTTGAGAACGAAGAAGATCAAGAAGCCCCACTCTTCCAAGATCGAAGAGGTTACTCCACCCTATCGGTTCTAAGGAACAAGGTCGAAGCGGACAAAGAGGCAGGTCCAGAGAGTACACGCCAGAGAATACAAAGAAGACACCCCACCTTGAGTATTCTCACCACAGCGACCGAGCCCCACAACGAAGCAAATCCAGAGGTCGCACTCTTGAGAGTCCACTGAGGGTACACCACCCTGTGGACGCTCTTCATCAGAAAAGTCCCTCGAGGGTTGGCAGTTCTACTGATAAAGGCAGGTCTACTCAGAAGAAGAGAGAGTCGCCAGAAAAAGAAGTCTTGTCTCAGCCAGAAGGAATAGAGTTTCTGTTCAAAGAGTTGAAGGAGCTTCGGAAACAACTTACCAAAGTCCAGCAAGTGAAGTATACTTCGGGAAAGAAGGCATCTCCTTTTTCCACAGACATTCTCAAAGAAAAAGCTGATCCTACAAAGAAGTTGTCCCATATGGAGATCTATGATGGATCTGGAGATCCTTATGACCACAGTCAGGCGTTCGATAGATTGATGGACTACTATGACTTTAGCGATGCTGCTAAGTGTCATACATTCGTTACAACGCTCCGGAAAGACACCAGATAGTGGATGTGGACTTTACCTTCAGATTCAGTATCGTCCTGGGCAGATTTGTGTAGCAAGTTTCATGCTCGCTTCGGGATCAATAAGAGAAGGGGAATACCAACATGTTCATTGACTCAAACTCGACAATTTTTGAATGAGTCTTTGAGCCAGTATGTCAAGAGATTCCAAGAAGCAGTTGGCCAAGTGACTGACCTTAATGATCTTCAGGCAGTAGGCTTATTTCAGAATGGTCTGGACTTGGTGAAGTCTGAGAAGATGGTGAAGAAGCTGATATTTCACCACCCAAAAAGTCTTGCAGAAGCTTTCGATAATGCGGAAGGCTATATAGTGGTAGAGGAGGCTATGAATAGCCTGAAGCATCCTTCTTTGGATAGGCTGAAGGAGACAGATCGGGAAAAAATTAACGAAGGTCGGAAGAAGAATGATGGGAATAATGACCGCTATGATGGAGGTTCTAAGAAGTACAACAACAATTGGAGACAGGGAGGAGGTCGTTCGTCCGCTCCTACCAAAAAAGTAAATAGGACGTACACCCAACTGAATACTAATAGGGCTGTTATCCTTGATCAAATCAAAAATCAATACATCTATGAACCACCTCGGGATAACCTTAAACCTGGAGCCGGCAATTCTCGCAAGTACTGTGACTATCATCAAGCTTTGCGTCATGATACAAATGATGTGCCTGTCTGAAGGACTTTATTGAGAGAAAGGTTCAAGGAGGTGCCCTGGTTTAGTATGTTGCAGCGAGAACGACTCAACAAGCCCAGCAGAGGGATAGAGAACCTGTTCAGCCAGCATTGACAGCTCATGAACAACCATCAAGGCATGTGGTCGATGTCATTACTGGGGGAAATTCTGGAAAACTTATTGGGAAGAAGCGTCGAAGTTACCTGGATTCGGTTATGTCGGTGGTGGGTACCCTCCTGAGGACTGACAGACCTTATCCGGGTATGGTAATCTCCTTTACTGATGAGGATTACCCTTCAGAACCAATCAAACCCCATGAAGGAGCACTGGTGGTAACAACACAGGTGGGTTCGGTCGACATGAAGAGGATGATGATCGACAATGGGTCTTTTGTGGATATTCTGTACGCCCATGCTTATCAGAGGATGCATCTGGATGGGCAGAAGATGGAGATTGGGCAGGAGGCTCCCTTATACGGCTTCAGCAATGATCCAGTCAAGGTGACTGGGACTATTGAGCTAGCGGTTATCATCGGTACAGCTCCCCAACATGTAGAAATTACTTATAAATTTTATGTCGTGTATGTAGATTCTGCCTACAATGTTATTCTGGGGAGGCCCACTTTGACTGCTCTGCAAGCTGTGACCTCAATTCCACATTTTAAAATCAAATTTCCAACGGCTCATGGAGTTGGAGAGGTGGATGGAGATTTGGACTTGGCTAGACGATGTTACAGGAATGCAGTGATTACTTCGGGGGTAGGGGTGTCGAAGCAGAGACAAATGATGGCGATAGAGATCGAGCCCTTCACCGAAAGTAGTTCGGAACCATTGGTCATGTCTGTTGGGGAGACAAAGGAATTCAAGTTGATTCATGGAAAGAAGAATAAAACTATAACGATAGGTTCGGGTCTGCCAGAACCTCTCCGGATGAACCTTATAGAGTTTTTACGATGTTATGCAGATGTCTTTACATGGGAGCCTAAGGATGTGCCAGGGGTGAGTAGAAAGATAACATAGCATCGGCTGGAGGTGGACCCGTCCAAGAAGCTAGTTCGATAGAAGAGGCGAATTTTTGCTCCGGAGCGCTAGCGGATTATTGATGAAGAGATTGCAAAGCTGTTAGCTGTTGACTTCATCTTTGAGATCGACTACCCGGTGTGGATGGCGAATGTGGTGCTGGTCCAGAAGTAGAATGGGAAGTGGCGAGTTTGCATCGACTACACAGATTTGAATAAAGCTTTCCCAAAGGACTTCTCTCCATTACTTCACATCGATCAGCCCATCGATGCGACTTCAGGGTATGCCTTATTGAGATTTATGGATGCTTTCTCTAGTTACCATCAAATATCCATGTGCAAAGATGATATACCGAAGACGGCGTTCATTATGCATCATTCGG
Source organism: Panax japonicus (assembly GCA_020205505.1). Taxonomy (NCBI): domain Eukaryota; kingdom Viridiplantae; phylum Streptophyta; class Magnoliopsida; order Apiales; family Araliaceae; genus Panax; species Panax japonicus. Next base: position 50,195,076 of record CM035113.1, read on the forward strand.
TATATGCCTATAAGAAGATGACGTTTGGCTTGATCAATTTTGGAGCCACGTACCAGAGAATGATGAACTTCGTCTTCAGACACCGGCTGGGCAGAAATATAGAGGTGTATATCGACGACATGATCGTGAAGAGCATGGTTATACAGAAGCACTTGGACGATTTGGAGGAATGCTTTCAGACGGTTCGTCATCATAACTTGAGGCTAAATCCGACCAAGTGCACTTTCGGTCTGAGAGTTGGCTAATTTCTACGTTATTTGGTTAGTCAAAGGGGTATAGAGGCCAATCCAGAGAAGATCTAGACTATTCTGAACATGAAGACTCCTCAGTCATTTAAAGATGTTAAACGTTAGACAGGGAGGATTGTAGCTTTGAGGAGGTTTATGTCCCGATCGGCAGAAAGGTGTTTGCCATTTTTTGACACATTGAAAGGGCCGAAGAATGAGAAGACTTTCCAATGGACTTCAGATTGTGAGGACACATTCCAGGGGATCAAGATGTATTTGTCTTTGGTGCCTTTGTTGGTGAAGTTCGCTCCTGCTGAGCCTTTGTATTTATACTTGGCAGCTAGTTCGTTGGCAGTACGAGCAATTTTGGTGTGAGAAGTTGGGCGTAAATAGCACCAGGTTTACTATGTAAGCCATGTCTTAGGGATGCTGAAACAAGTTACCCAAATATTGAAAAATTTTCCTTCGCTTTGATGATAGCTAGTCGAAAGCTTAGGCAATATTTTCAGGGTTCGGTTGTTGGTGGTATATACGGATCAGCCTCTGAAGAAGGTTCTGAGCAAACCTGAAGTTTCAAGGAGATTAGCTGCTTGGACAATGGAGTTGTCCCAATTTTTATTAAATATAATCCCCGTACAGCTATTAAGGGGCAGGCCTTGGCTGATTTGGTGGTCAAATGTTCATTTTCTGAAGTGGATGATGGTGTGGCAGAAGCCAAAGGGTCTGATAAAGCGGTTGCAGTTCTTCAGTAGAAGCAGAGCTCGTGGACGCTGTATGTAGATGGGTCTTCTACTTCGAACATCAGTGGAGCAGGGATCATTTTGACAAGTTCGGAGGGATTCAAAGTGCAACAGGCCATTAGATTCGGGTTCAGGGCTATGAACAATGAGGCAGATTCTGAGGCGGTATTGGCAGGGTTACGACTGGCTAAGAGTCTCGATGTGCAAAGGATAGTCATCTTCAGTGATTCTCAGTTGGTCGTCAAGTAAGTCTCGGGGGAATATGAAGCTCGAGGTTCGAGAATGGTCAAGTACTTGGTAGAGTTAAAAGATCAACTTCAGTATTTCCTATCATACGAGTTTCAAGGTGTCAAACGTAACAATAATTCCATTGTCGATGCACTGTCAAAGCTGGCCACTATGGATGCAAACATTTTTGATGGGTCCGTTTACTCGGAAATTTTACAGCATCCTAGTATTTAACATTAATTGGTAATGTGTATTAATCGTTCCAACTGCTGGTTGACTCCATATCTGGAGTATCTAGCAGATGGCGTCCTTGCTTTGGATCAGATGCTAGCCAAGAAAGTCAAGTAGAAGAGTGCTAACTTCATTCTGATAGATGGAGATCTATATCGAAGGGCTTTTTCGTCTCCATTGTTGAAATGTTCGACTCCATCCGAAGCTGAATATGCTCTTCGAGAGGTTCACGAAGGCATCTGTCGTTACCATATGGCTGCTAAGTCATTAGCCTACAAAGTACTTCATAAGGGGTACTACTGGCCTACAATTTTCAAAGAAGCTACGGAGTACGTGAAGAAATGTTGGAAGTTCCAACTCAACAGTCCGATCCCATATAAGCCACCAAAAAAGCTATACTCGATCTTATCTCCTATACCCTTTGCTATTTGGGGGGTAGATATACTGGGTCCATTGCCGAAAGCTAAAGGTCAGGTCAGTTGTGTTATAGTCGCCATCGATTATATGACCAAATGGGTAGAAGGGAAGCCACTTAGGTTAATAACGAAACAAAAATGCTTGAAGTTCATGAAAGAGTCAGTAGTGTTTCATTTCAGAATTCCTAAGGTGGCGATATCGGACAACGGATGCCAGTTTGTGGGATCGAAAGTCGAAGCATTTTTAAAAGAACTGGGGGTTCAACACAGAAAGACTTCAGTAGCTCATCCACAGTCACATAGGCAGGTCTAGGTGACCAACAGAACGCTGCTGAATGGGATCAAGCGTAAACTGGATGAAGCTAAGGGAAGATGGCCAGAGGAGCTGCTCAGCGTGTTATGGGCTTATCGGACTACACCGAGGACTACAACAGGAGATTCACCTTTTAGGATGGCCTATGGTACTGATGCCTTAGTCCTAGTTGAAATTGGATCTCCAAGTCTTCGGGTCAATCAGTTCAAAGAGACATGCAATGAAGAAGGGCTGAAGGTCAATCTTGATTTACTCGAAGAAGTCAGAGAAACAACTTTGATCAGATTGGCGGCCTATCAGCGAAGAGTGGCTAAGCATTACAATAAGGGGGTGCTTCATAGATTTGAAGTAGGAGATTTAATCCTCAGGGAAGTCGAAGCGTCTACGCCTCAGAACTTGGGAAAGCTGATGCCGAATTGGGAAGGATCGTATGAAGTTGTTAAAGTATTAAAGCCAGAGACTTATCAGTTGAAGGCATTGGACAGATCAGATATCAAGAATACTTGGCATGCTGGCAGGCTTCAGAAATATTTTTAGTAGATACAGTGTCAATATACCGGAAGTCTGTAAATATTTGAAACATCATCAATAAAAGATCCTTTTCTCCAATTAGTCTTCTGTTCATTGATGTCTATGCCCTACGGTGTAAGGAGGTTTGGGTGGACTCGCTGATCATTCGATGATAGCCTTATCGGCAGGTGGTCCTTATGAATTTGTCAGGCCCTTCATGGTAGGAAAACTTCATCGGTGTAAGGAGGTTCGGGTGGACTTGCTGACCATTCGATGGTAGCCTTATCGGTACGTGGTCCTTATGAATTTGTCAGGCCCTTCGTGGTAGGCAAACTTCATCGGTGTAATGAGGTTTGGGTGGACTCGCAGACCATTCGATGGTAGCCTTATCGGTAGGTGGTCCTTATGAATTTGTCAGACAATTCGTGGTAGGCAAACTTCATCGATTTAAGGAGGTTCGGGTGGACTCACTGACCATTCGATGGTAGCCTTATTGGCAGGTGGTCTTTATGAATTTGTCAGGCCCTTCGTGGTAGGCAAACTTCATCGGTGTAAGGAGGTTCGGGTGGACTTGCTGACCATTCGATGGTAGCCTATCTGGTCGGTGGAATCTTGTGGGTTTGTCAGGCCCTTCATGGTAGGCAAACTTCATCGGTGTAAGGAGGCTTGGGTGGACTTGCTGACCATTCGATGGTAACCTATCTGGTCGGTGGAATCCTGTGGGTTTGTTAGGCCCTTCGTGGTAAACAAATTCCCTATGATGCAGATCCACCTCACACTTCGGTAACGAATAAGTATTCATTTACTTTATTACCTGATTTTGTCTAAGTGTTGAGTTCGGATTGCCTTGTTACATAACTTGATCTTATCTGTTATATGACTTTCTTAGTTATTTACTAACAGTTCAAAGTTAAGTTCAAAAAGAGCGTGTACATTTTTCAAGTTGGTTGATATTGAAATATTGACAAAGAATAATTGTAAGGGAGTAATAAGGAACGAAACTAATGTTTCATTAACATAATTACAAAAAGATAGAAATTTTTACATAAATCCTACAACTAAGGGACAAGAAATCATCTTTAGGCTTCAGCTTCGTCTTTAGAAGAGTCGAGTATGGCTGGATCCACCTTGGTTGTGACAAGTCTTGTCTTGTCTTTGCTTCAACATTCATCATAGCCATCGGAGAACATCTGAACGATCTTTTCATTCAACTCAGCTGATTTTTGATAGTCTTCTTGGATTTCTTTGCGAAGATCTTCGGTCAGAGGTGGACCTAAATCTCTCAGGGCGCGAAGTTCCTAAAGGTCCTCTTCGAACTTCGTTTGGTCCTTCGCTCGTTCTTTCATAATTCGCGACTGCTTAGCTTATAACTCATTTACTTGCAGCGCTAGACTCTTGTTGGTCTTCACAAGCGTATCGTTCGTTTCAACGAGGATTTCATTTCTATAAACCAGGTCCGCGTTCATATCAGTGATCATTAGATGATTGACTTCAGCTACTTCTATAACGCCCGAGAATTTCAAATTTTTAATAAATTAAATTTTTATTTAATTATGTGGATTAAATGAAATTAATTGATTTATTATGTGAGTAAGATGTTCGAAGGTCATTCTATGACCTAGAATATACGGATGTGGTTAGTATTCTAGATTTGTGCTAGAATTAATTGTTGTGAATTATCAAGACGAGGACGAAGGTTTTCTGAGATTGTTTGCGTAAAAATACTATTCATCCGATGTCGTTCGGAGCTAGGGTTTGAAATTCTGAGAAACGTGTAATGTTAGAATATGACGATATTATGGAATATCCAATAATATTTTTGTTATGGCAAACGAAGTTTTCGTTTGTGGACATAAAACCTAAGGGTTTATGAAAGAGGTTTCCGAAAGGGAAATGTAATGCATATAGTCATTTCGATTATTATACGTATGAAATATGAGTATTATACTAGTATGTATGTGAGTATGGTATGAAGAATAGTACGACGTATAATACGATTATTATATAAATATTTATACGAAGAGAATACGTGAGTAATACGCGTAGAATACGAGTTGTATTATTAGTGTATGAGTTAAGGATTTTATCCAATCCAATTGGACTTGGATTAATAACAAGCCCAATGAATTAAGTATACAAGCCCAGGTCAAGGCCCAATATTAGATTGGTTAAAGCCTATGTTTATTAAAGTCAAGCCCAATCCAAAGAATTAAACCGTGGGTCGAACCGACGGGTCGTGGGATGGGTAAAACCCATAAGGCCCCATGGGGATGACCCATGGGCATGGTGGGCCGACCACTTGGTGTGCAAGGCAAGATTAACACATGGTCACCAAGTATTTTACTTGGTGACAAAGTGGTAAATATGTAAGGAGGTGGAGAATTGGACTATTTTCCCCCTCATTTGGTTTTCTATATATACAAGGCTTATGTTGGATTTTTATTGTTTTAAAAAGCTTGTCCAACATATTTGAGAGAGAAAGAGAGCTAGACTTAAACTATTCTTCTACCTTGAAGCTTTTTCATTAGAAGTTCAACAAGAACACTAAGAGTTCTTAAGGTAATACTCTTCAATTCTAATTCCATCTCTTTTGGTTTTCTTTTATCATGGAGAATCATAAATGGGTGGGGTATGGCTTGTAGGGTGGAATGAGAGTGACTTACCATAGATTCAATCTCTATAAGTCATGACCAAATAGAAATCGTAAGTGTTTACGTAAGTTGAAAACGTAGAAAGTCTTGAAAGTTAACTTAATTATAATTGAACGTTTTGGAAACCGTTGTAGCTAAGGTATGTGCATTCTGATTGTTTAAGATGTAGATATGAAGTCCATGGAGTATTCCATGTGATTTGGCTTAGAGAACATTAGTAACAAAGTTATGGCAGATTGTTCAGAAATAGACGTTAAACGTCAAAAACGTATAAAGTCCAGATTAAAGGTCAAAAGTTGCCGTGTAACTTGAAAACGTTGGTTTCCAATGTCAACACGTGAGATAAAGTAAGTAAGAGTCGTTGGCTAAAGAATCGTCGTATTCCGACTTATAACGAAGAAAACGAGTATTGAACGGACGAAAACGTTAAACGAACGCTCAAAAATGAACTTAAAGGTGAATTCTAAGTTAACAGATTTGGAAATATGAAATTCTTATATGAACATGTAAAGTATGTAATTCCTGACTTGTAGGAATTCGAATGGGTCAATTCGAATGTAAAACGAACAAATTAGGAAGCCGGGAGTTTCTTTAAGAAACCAAACTATTTTGGCCAACTGGTACACAGGTTCGACGCCGCAGCGCCAAACCCTGTGTTATCTGTCACGCCGCAGCGCCAGTTATGGCCGGGAGAAAATAAAAAGGTCTGGAGACTCGCGTCGCAATGCGAGAGTTTGTACATGGACTTGCACCGCAATGCCAAGTCCGGGCAAAACCTCTGGAGAGTGGTGCCGCAGCGCCACTAGAATGCATAGGATGTCGCGCCGCAGCGCCGACAGTAGAAAACGGTTGACCAAGTTAGTTTTTGTTCCATTTTGAATGAAGACTTAATGTAAGATATTAAAGGTACTTAATGTACATTATAAGACTTACCTTGACTCACTTGTAAGGTGTTAATGTAAGAAGATCTAGTAAGGTTTAATAGTAATTAAACGAAGAACACAAAGACGTAATGAGTGAACCGTGAATGACGTTCAACGTTGGTAATTAACCATTTATGATCGAATATCGGTTAAGGATGTAATAATGTTAATGAAACGTAACGAAGTATAAAGAGTTGAATCGACTTTAATAACGAAGTTAATTCAAATAAAACATAGAAGAGAAAGAAGTTGGTTAGAACCGTAAAGATAGTTTATGTGATAACTAATTACAGTGTGCTATTTGAATGTATCATGTAGATCATGTAAAGAGTGAGAATAGTTGAATTATAAATTCGAAGACGCTTCAAGGCAAGTCTTTCTTAACTCTTGTCTGACCTTTGCGTTAGCCAAGTTTTTACGTGATGCATGTTATAAAATGCATGAATGGTAAACAGAAAAGAGTCAATGCATGTTTTATTCTGGCTAGACAAGTATTGAAAAGTTGATTGATTTTTTTACAAGTATGTTGATATAGAACTGTTAACGCTATCCTATGCCAAGTATTTGGTACGGATGAGAAGGTAAGTTTTTCTATGCACAAACAAAAGTATTTTCATCGATTATTCGATGGGCACGCGAGGTTTCCAAATGTTGAACGTAAATACGTTTAACGTAAGAGTGTTGATCAACATAGAGTATAATAGGCTGATCACCTAGAAGTGCTCATAAGTAAAGACGGATGGATGGCCTTAGTGCCGGATGTCCATTTCAAGTATGAAAACGAAAAGAGTATGTTCATGGTCTATTGTCCGGTTCATCATTCCTAAGCTATTATATATACTCAGGAATTGTTGTATGAGAAGTATTAGTCAAGTAATTCATAATGCTTCGTAAATAATTGTTCAGATATGGAGATAAAGCATGTAATTGTTGATGTGATATTCATATGATTCTGTGTTAAGACTTGCTGAGCTAGTTATGCTCATTCTTGCTTGAACCATATGTTTACAGCTAAAGCCGAACGAACTAAAAGTTCTAAGAGAGATAAAGGCAAGGCTAAGATGGATAATTAACCGTCTTGTAATAGACTAGTGTATTGTATGTAATATACTTATGAAGAACAACGAATGTATTCGGTTTTGAACCTGGGAATGGATTTATTACGAATGTAATACAAAGATAGTAATTACAATCATTTTGTTGTAGTTTCAATGGAATGTTTGTATGAAATGTAGTATCGTGGAGCACCATCTGTCGGGTTGGAAGATACCCAAATTTGGGGGCGTCACAGCTTCCATTTTCTCCTTTAGTTTATTCATATCTTTTTGGAGGCACTCGATGTTTTAAAGAACAGTACCGCAATCACTTCTCTCCTTAGTCAAAGCCGACTTCAGAATAGTGTTCTCTCGTCGGGCTGCGTCTTTTTGGCTTTGACTCATTTGTATCGGGGGCGAAGGCACTCGAAGACAGCATTTGAATGTAAATGTTCAGAGATATTCAGTTATTCTTCAAGAAATATATATAATTTCAAATAAATAGATAAACAATAGTTTACCTTGGCATGGTAACTCATGCCTTCATCAATTAAATCCATAATCGAGCTGTTTCCAAACCGATGCTCATCAGTATTCCTGACAAACGAGTTGAACAGTTGGAATGGGAAGTTTCTATTAAACTCGGGCCATATTATAGGTGAGGACATGGCTTCACGCTTGAAGGCTGAGGGTGATGATTGTGTTGGAGAGGGCATGTGAGGTTCGTTACAGAGAGGGGATTGAGTAGGTGAATCGGCAGGAGGTGGAGGTTGAACAGGTGTAGGCCCTGAAGGTGGTGGTGGCTGATCCTCCGAAGGCTATTTTCTTTTGCGAGACAGGGTTGAGGTCTCGATTTGTTCTTCAACTTCGTCCTCAGAAACTTGGATCTCCACTGGAGTAACGATGGGAGGATCGACTTCGACAGTGGGAATTCGAAGTTCATCAACGGACAGAGGGGTTATCTTAGTTCTCCTCTTTTTGACACAGAGGGCTTGCATCCGTTCGTTGGTGGGCATATCAATCAAACTGGAGGTGGAGATTGGCTGGGACTCTTGGGAAATGGATCTTGGTTTTTGAATCATCATCTTCTTCTTATGAGGTCAGTTGGATTCCTCTACAACTTCTTGTTATGCATGGGGAGCCTCGGCATCTTGGGCATCAGAAGTCGAAAGTTCTTCATAAGGAGTTTCAGTAGTGGGTGATGAAGATTTGCCCGAAAAGAATTTTTCCAAATCCCTTCGGTTGATCGATGTGGGTTTTATCAAAGATACTGTAACAAGGAGATACATTCTGTTAGATCACTATACTAAAATGAAGTTCAACAAGTTATATATTGGTGTGAATTTGGGACTTACGTTTGTAGTCATACAACCATGCTTGTTTGGTTAGAAGACTGTGACTCCATTATCATCTCCTTGACATGCTCTTCGGCTATATCCCCGAAGTCTACGGATACCTTCTCCTGAGTGGTCCAATCAAGAAGAGAGGCGATTTCAGGCCCTTTAACGAAGAGCCATTGATTATGCAATCCTCTGTTGCTAGAGGGAGTACTGATCAAAGGATGCCTCTCGAAGTCCTTCCCGGTCTTAGAGGCTATCTTGCTCAAAACTTTGAAACCCTTTTCTCGGGACTTGGTGATGGTTTATATAGAAAAGAAGAAGTCAAAGGTGGGGGTGACGCCTACCTCATGGCAAAAGACGATCAACGCCAATTTGTGGATGTAGGAATTTGGGACCAGTTGGGCGAATATGATGCCAATGAACCCCAGGAGGGTAACCAGAAAGACGTGTAGGTAGAATCAGACCCCTTTTTCCAAAAGTGTCAGAGGCATGGCAGTCCAGCCCTCTGGGCACTGGTACATCCTTTCGGTGGCTGAGGGACGTCTCAATTGGTGAGTCGGCGGGATTTGGTACCATTCATGTGTGTTTTGAACGTCCTTTTCAGACAAGGACGATGAAGTATTGGCATGGGGAAATTGTTTTGCACTTTAAAAGAACATAGAAGGGTTTGGAAGCAGCTTTTTTGGTGTGTTCTTGCTTGGAGTTGCAGTAGGGTTGGGGTTTGACCCCTAAGCAGCCTTGGTGGGGCTTGGGGAAAGAGGAACAGTGGTAAGAGGAATGACGATGATAGGGTTAGTGTTGTCAGAACTCTGAGAAGCCATTGTTAGAGGTTTGCTGGTAGAGAGAGATCGAGAGGAAGAAGATAGCCAAAGACGTCTGAAATTTGAAATGGTTGGTGAAACCGTCAGAATTGGGGAAAATTGGCTTTTATAGTAGGCGGTCTTCTCAATTTTTTACAAAATCGAGGGCGGCGAATTAATTTTGGGGGTAATGATGGTGAATTGGAAGAGGCATCGTCCATTTTTGGTCTTAAGATATTAACCAGAGTGGGCTTTTCGATAGGGCTTCCGGTTTTTATCTATTAGGCTTTTAGAGATTTGTTTGTTGGACCTCGGTAAGTCATAATTTGGGCCTTCATTAATCATATCATAATTCCTTTTGATACAGACCTGGGACATTTATACTCTTTCATTAAACATCCTGTTTAATAAAAGACTGGGGGGCAATGTTGGGCCGTGATACTTTACATATTGGGCCAGACCGGTTGGGCTCCTCCCTTGGATTGTATTTATTGTGTCTTGAATGTGTTTGGCCGAATTATAGGGCTGACCCATTAGACCAATAATATCTACACTTGTCTTTGACAGGTAATGATGAAAAAAATAACAGTTGACTGTTATCTCTGCATGCATTAATGTGGATGGGATCTAGTCGGCTGGCGGTGGAGAATAGTGATGGGATATAGCAGGTGAGTTGCTGGTATTCGGCTGAGATTACCAAGAGTGGGGGACTGTATCAAACGGTAGTGGGTGGCACAAAAAACCGGACCTAGAGTATATGAGGCAGGGATCACACAACCTAAAGGTAACAGAATCATTTTCTCTCTCAAGCACTAGATATTATTTTCCTTCATTGTTAACCTTGTGATCGCCTGTACTGACTCTCACGCCGGAGCTATCCCCCGACGATCGAAGCCGTCAAGCTTTTGGTGTTGTTGTGTTTATTGAGCAGGATATAGACGCGTGTTACGTGATTGAGGCGCGTAGAAAGTTCTTGGCGTTAACAATAAGAATAAAAGGAACTATTATCCAGAAATAAGATCAATTTTCAAAGTTGATAACACTACATAGTTGAAAAGAGACAACAATATACACTAAAAAATAACACTACATTGTCAGATTCTAACTATATTGCCAGAGATAAGCATAACAATTCTAACTATATTGCTAGAGATAAGCACAACAATTCTAACTATATTGCCAGAGATACGCACAACAATTCTAACTATACTATGCAATCACAAATGACTTACCTACACTACACAGTATACACTAAAATATGTTTATAATAATCCTGCCGATTCACCGCCGGAGCTAAAATAGTATGCACTAAAAAATGTTTATAGAAACTCTGGTGGAGCATTCTATCCTACTTCCATAAGCTATGAATTATCTGTTATCTAGAGAGAAGGAAGGGCAATTAGGATAAGATTTAACATTTTATAGTTACAAAGATTTGAGATTTTACTTATCAAAGAAAAGATTATACGAGTCAACTGAATAAAAAAAGAAAATTCATCTTTTGTTTATCTCTCCAGTAAAAAGCAGAGGATTGCATTCACTTTTTTAATACAATCTGAACAAGAAATAGAATCAACACTCATAACTGGATGACTTACATTACAGGTGGTTCGCTTGGTTGTTTAAATTTTCAGTTCACCAGCAAATTAAAACATATATATATATATATATATATATATATATATATATATATATATATATGTATGTATCAAGAGTTTAAGATCAAATAACAAAATCAACCACAAATCAAGATTAAAACGATTCAAAATATCAGAACAGCTTCTCCTTCCATACTCTTGTACTCTTAGAAATTGAGAAAGAGTTCAGATTGAAGCCCGGGAGAAAGAATTACATAAGGATAGCTACGTTCATAAATAAGAACCAGAAAGAAACATTGCTCATAGAAAGGCATACTCAGCTGATACGTGCACAGGAGCCAACGGCGCACCCAAAACCCCAAGTAGCAACCTCAGATCGGATGGTTCATAACTCAGCTGACCCTTCATCCAGTGACCCAACTTCTCCACCTTCGAATCACCGCTGTTCATCTCTTCATTGGCACCAGGGCCTTCCCTCAAAGGCGACAGCGCCTCCGCCGACCTAAAACCCCCGATCTCGCAACAAATTGATCTGGCGACGCCACCATGTAGCCCTTGCTCCGCTTAAACAAACCCAAACTTGGCGACCCACTCCGGCTCCTCCTCCCCCGAGACCTCGCCTCCCCTTTCCACAAGCATTGACAATAAGAACACAACCAAAGAGATAGCATAAAAAGAAAAGGAAATCTGAAGAGAGAAGTTTAATGAAATGAGAGAAGGAAGGAAACGAACGTCTTTTAATTTTAAGTTTTCACTTAAGCGCGATTTTTTGCTCCGTGTTTTTTACATAGATAATGTTTTTTTTAAAAAAAAATGTTATCTAGTTAAAACCAAAAAATGCCCTTTTAAATAGATAACATTTTTTCATATATATCTACAACGTTTTGTTAAAAAATATTGTGAAAAAAAATACCACAACGTTTTTTATAAAAACGTTGTGGTTTAAGTGTTTTCTATTTACTACTTTGTACTAGTGTAAAGATAGAACTAAGTTGTGTAAGCAGCAGAACAAGCAAGTATCCAAAACTCTTGTTTTTATTTATTCAACGGATATCGTAAGAAAGTTTCCTAACCGTACTAAAATTTCGTTGTGCAAGTATCTAAACTATCTTTTACATTGTGCAAGTATTCTAACTTTGCATTTACTTTATGCAATGGACATGAGTAAGAAAGTTTCAGAATTATATTATCATTGTGTCAGATCATTAACTCTATTGCTATTTATTATGTACTCAAATATTCGTATTTCATGCAAGTTCTCGAACTTTATTCGTACATTGTTTATCAGTATAGTATTACTATTAGATTCAGATATATCTATTCTGTTCGTAAATTTCTAAGATTGGTTATACAAATGTCCTCACTTGGATTATTATTGAACATGTTGATACATACTTATTGATTTCCAATATGTATATCTTAATTGAAAGTCGTCTAAGCTATTTGTCTCGGCTAGACACAGATTTAAAAATATCTTTGAATATGATAGAACCTTATTGATATCCAACCGAGTTGTTGGTTTGGATTCCCGACTAAGTATGAATATCCTGAATATGGGAAAACTTTTGTGCGCCTAAGGCGGATATGATGAACGAGAATATCGTTCTGGTATGTAGTATTGATCAATACAGGGCATAATAGGCTGATCACCCCCCGTGCATGTAAGTTATAACGGTTTATAGATGAAGTTATGTTAAACCTTATCGAAAATTGAAAACAAAGTTCATAGTCTGTCGACTACTCACAAATTCTAGTCAGTACGTAGTTTCAAATTTTGAAATAAGATTTGTTATGTTGTTTAGTGTTGCTTCAGTTTACTTCAGAACTATTGCTTCGTTGTAGAAGTGTCATTCAAAGAAAACATTTAACCCTTTTAACTAATGTTTATTATTTGATATTACTTGTTGGGCACTCAAATGCTCATTCTTGCTTAATTTAAATGTTTTCAGCTAAGTATGATCAACCTAAAGTGTAAGACCCCGAATTTTATGAAATAAAAATATTCAATTTTTCTATTCAGTAAATGGTTAAATTGATAAAAGGTTAAAGTTAAGGGTGATATATATAAATTTTTCAAAATACGCAAGTGGTTATAGAATATTCTTGTTGTCGGGGAATATTTGTTTGGTCGTAGAATATTCTTGTTATCGGGGAATATTCGTACGAAGATGCAGTCATTTGTGGGCCCCATAACGGATAACTGTCGGATGAAGAAAACGACAAATTTGAGTTTTTACAAATAACAGCGTAGTTGTTACCGTTAACACTGTTGGAATACCTGGTGGTTAAAATACAGTAATACGCGTAGTTTTATAATAGCACACGGTATTGCACAGTATTTTTTTCAATTATTGATTCTTACGTGAGAAGGCACTACTCAATAATTTTTACAGTAATTACTGTTTAATATTTTATTTTATTGAATCAATAATTGTTGCGTTGATATTTTATATTATTGTTGTTTCAATAATTGTCACTGCACAGTATATCTCCATTATCAGATCAATAATTCATATTATTTGAATAATATTATTAGATAACATTATTGGCAATGTCTAGAAAGTTCTGTCAATGAGAGGTTTGGTCACCTAATTGCGCGCCAGTAAGGAGAAATCCTTATCGGAAAGCCCCCTCTTTTCTGGGAACTGTCTGGTTGTCATTATTGTGATTCTGTAATATTATTTGTGAATAATTAATTATTGATTTATATGATAATGAAATATTTATTTAATGTGGATATAAATGATGAATTTATTTATGTGGTGATAAATGAAGGAATTAATTTTAGGTGTTTTATCAGTATTTTGTCGGATTGGAAGTATTAAAAGATCAAATCGGTGTTCTTAAAGCTCTATTTCGTGAATTATAATTTTGATCCGACCGTTGGATCATTGTGATTTTTAGATAAGTTATACATATATAAGTTGAGTATATATCCAAAAATTTTGAACCGTTAAAAATGAACATATGATTTGTTATGAATTTTAAGAAGTGACTAATTCGGAAATTAGGTTTATAAATGATTTTGGTGGAAAATTTTAGAAATGGGCGGGCCCCACTTTTGGTTGTTGGGGAAGATGGCTGATTTTTGGTGGGTCGAATAGTAGCAGGTAAAGCCATCAGGTAGCAGGTCAAGTCTGCTTCGGCGTGCTAACATTTTCCTATAAATAAAGGGCTAAGTTATAATTGAAAATCACACCAGAAACATAAATTTTCTCTCTTTTTCTCTCTAGATTATCGAGTGTATTTTGTGAGTATTTAGATACTTGGTGAATTGCTATTCATCAGTGCAAGCTTCCTTTAGTGTCATATCCGATATTCAGTCAGAAGTCCTACTCTTTTGAGGTAAGGGATTTTAATGGTTGTTATGTTTTTTAGTTTCGTAATTTCTCTGACCTTCAAAAATTCTGGAAAAATTTGAAATGATAATTTGATGAGTTTTCTTGATTGTGTCCAAAAATGGCGATTTTTGTATGTATAGATTAAGAGTTGTGAATTGTATGAGAAAAGACTATTTTAAAAGTAACCGCTTATAACTGCTTGTGGTTAACTCCAGAATTGGTAAATTTTTTATTGGGAGTACATGTATATGATAGAAGTATACTCTGTAATTTTGGAATTTTTGGATAAAATTACAATTTTTGATAAATATCTAAATATTCGGATGTTTTGGCCATATGAAAAATAGTAAATGATTTTTAAAAATTCTGAGAAAAATATATGTTCAATATGGGACTATATTCTACTAAATCGCAGAAAAGAAATTTTTTTTGTACTGATTTGGTATTTTTCATGAAAATGGGCTAGTTATGAGCAAATGAATTAAATATGTTATGTGAAGTAAGAAAATTGGAAAATAGGATTTTATGGCTTGAGAATCCTATATGAGGTATATGCATATTTTTGATGAGGGTTTTAGTTATTGGTGATGAAATCTTATGAGTTTGGAATTTTAGGATGATTAAATACATTATTTAGTTAAGTGTAAATAATTAAAATAAATTGTTTATAAGTTTAAGAAATGTTATTTCAATATCATTATACTGAAATATTGGTATGAATTTTATTGTGAAATTTTTACCTTTTTGTGTCGGGTTTACTATTCATGAGTTACTATTCACGAGTTACTATTCATGAGTTACTATTCACGAAGTTACTATTCACGAGTTACTATTCATGACAAAATTGATTTCTTTTTCTAACCAAATTATAGTTGATTTATGAATATTATTCTTGAGATTAAATCTAGATGTTTTGATTATATTGATTTTACTATTATATATAACATTTTTATAACCCTAATGATGATATTTCTCTTTTACTTGAGTGTAAAGATGGGTAGATTTTTGGTATGATCATGACTATGGGTTCCCTTTGGCCAGTAGTGCAAAGTTGAATTGTTGACTGGAATGATCATGACCATTGAATTTATAATTGAATATCTTTAGCTTAAGTGCAAAGGCGAAATGATCAACATAGTTATAATTGTAGTTTATATAAATTCTGAAATGATTATGTATTTCTTTGAGATATTAATATATTTAGCCTGTAGTGCAAATATGAATTGTCGATGAATATATTTGGCATGTAGTGCAAATATGAACTGTTGAGGAATATCTTTGGCATGTAGTGCAAAGATTAATTGTTGATGAATATCTTTGGCCCGTAGTGCAAAGATGACCCTTTGTTGAATATCTTTGGCCTGTAGTGCAAAGATGGTCTATTGATGAATATCTTTGGACGTAGTGCAAAGATGAAATTATTAGTATGATTATAAACAGGAACTGTGATTTGGTATAACCATGATCTTTAATGTTTCAGGTAAAGACATGTGATGAAAATTATCTTCGTCCTTGATGCGAAGAGGAATTTAGAATTACAATTATGATTATGAGTTATTCATATAATTGTGGAAGGAACTGTTGATTAATGTTACAGGGATAAAACATTGTTGGTGGACTTTTAATGTGGAGAAGATAATAGACTTTATGGTCTATTTGACTCTTCTAATGGATTGCTCGTTCCGCTGCAACTATGGTTGAAAATTTTTATCATCTACCATATGTTTTAAATCTCTGATTTATTACTGTTGAAGGCTATTGATAATTTATTAATCTTTAGTCATGATATTCTTTACTGAGCTAGTTGTGCTTACCCTTCTGTTTCAAAATTCCTTTCAGGTAATACGAGTGTAGCTGGGTCGAGCGGGGCTAACAGGGGAATAGAACGGTGGTCATCATTTAGTAGTTATATTTGATGAATCCAAAAGGGTGAGGCGAACCCAACGTTGGAAGGGTGTTTTGCCACTATCATACAAGATGTCTAATGTCATACAATCTCGTGTCATTATAAGACAAGGTTATACACATCCACTTGCTGAGTATATTTAAGAGCACTACCTATATAATCTTGGTGTTTGTCTGAAGTGTAATTCACGATTAGAGACAATGGAGATAATGATATGTCAAGAGAAGACTCACCATTAGAAAGAATATGATAGTAATCTTTTTGTTTTTCTTTGGGGTCTATTAGGTCAACCAAGGATAATTCTGTGGACATATGATATCTATCATAACCTGGAAGCATGGCCTCCCATGTACGAAGGTTTCCTTGAGCACTTCCCAAAGATTCTAATTTATAAAATAGTTTTTGACTATACCTTTATGTAGGTATCACTGTGAGGTGTTGTCCATTGATGGGACATTTGTCACATTACGGTTGGGACACGTGTCACAGTTGGTATATATTTATATCCAAACTCACAGCATATGTGTTGTTGTATTTTGTACCATAATTGTTGTAATAAAGTTATAGTTGTTTTCTGTACCATGTATTTGGCGACTCAGAATAGGTTGGGTGAAATGGACCTATTTTGGGGTTGTCACATAAAGGTTCAGGCAAGAATAAAGGGAAAGGAAAGCTAGCAGATTAAGTTTGTGTTATCTTATGTAATAACTAGACTTAAATAATATGATTACATTTATTATCTATCATGTAATGAAATGTTTTAAAGGCCGCGTACTTGGGATTTAGACAACTCTGATATGTAAATTAAGTTTGATATTTATGACATTATTTTTATTATTCTGCTCAAAGAAATGGTATCAAGAAGAACTGAATTCAGGTTTCAAGTACCTAAATTTGGGGGCGTCACATTAGTAGTCCTCACTATTCAGTGAAATAGTGTGATAATAAATATATTGAGGACTGCATTTGAGTTTGAATACTGTCTAGAAGACAATATTCGTACTAAAACTCTCAGCTTATGTTTTATCGTATTTTATATGACAGTTGAATTATTAAGTTGTATTTGAATTTTGTATCATGTATTTGGCAACTCAGAATGGGTGATGTATACTTATTTTGGGGGCGTCACAGTTGGTATCAAAGCTTAGGGATATGATCCCTGGCTGAGATGTGAGACTAGAACTAGGAGGGGACAGACGAGAAATTCCTTCGCTAGTATGATCTACCTAAGTTTATTTGGCATTTATTTGGTCGGTCAGAGTATAGGGATAATATGTGACATGTCAATTAACCCTTATTTTTTGGCAGTATTTAAAAATGGCATCCGAAAATATTGAGATAAGCAATGAAGTACATGAGACTGTTGAGTCACCAACGATCAATACCCATGATAATGTACATAAGGATGGCAATAATCCTCCTCAGGAAAACAACAACGCTGACCAAATGATGAACGATGGAATGTTTAGAGGTTTTATGCAATTCATGCAACATCAGGCGAGAATGACTCATGTTCAAAATGCAGGTGGAAACACTGGCAAATCTCGGACGGTCACCGCTAAATAGTTCAAGGAGCTGGGACCACCGGAGTTTATTGGAGAGCCAAAACCACTTAAAGCGGAGACGTTGATAAAGCTGATCACCAATTTATTTTGATGTCTTGGGATGCTCCGAGGAGCAAAAGGTTCCATTTGCCACCTTTATGTTGCGAGGAGAGGCAGATTACTTGTGGGAATCGGTAAAGCGTACTCAACATACTACATTGAAGATGCCTTGGGAGAAGTTCCAAGAACTGTTCAACGAAAAGTACTTTCCCGAAAGTATTTGTCACATGAAGGAGGTAGAGTTTATCAAGATGGAGTAAAACAATATGATTGTGTCGTAGTACGAAGCTATGTTTACTGAGTTGTCCCGGTTTGCTTCCCACTTGGTTGATAATGAGGAGAGAATGACGCGGATGTTTCTAAGAGGTTTGAAACCGGAGATACGTCAATATCTAATTTCCCACAAACTGTGTTTATATTCAGATATTGTAAATAAGGCTCGGTTATTGGAGCACGATAACGAGTCAACCCAACCAAGAGAGAGCAGCCGACAAAATGATAATACCAGTGGTAGCAGTCATCGAAGCGGTGACAACAAACATGGTGGAAGTCAACATGCCAGAAACGGTAACCACGTCGGTGGTAATCAATAATGATGGAAGGATGTCAGCACCATCACCTGTTGTTAAGGAAGCAGAACGACCATCGGTCGTATGTTACGAATACGGAGGGGAGGGACACATCAGTCCAAATTGTACGCAGCAGTCCAAAGTATGTTACAATTGTGGAAGAGAAGTCACCTAGCCCAATTTTGTCGTGCACCGAAGTCAAGTCCAGTTGGGATGGAGGCATCGAAGGCCATTCCAAACAAGATAAAACCAGTTGTTCAAGGGAGAGCGTTTGTCGAAACCTCCCAAAAAGCGAGGAATCCAAACGAGGTGATCACGAGTAAGCTAATCATAAACTCTAGCGAAGTTTATACCTTATTTGATATCGGTTCTACCCATTCTTTTATTTCTCCTACTTGCGCTCAACGTTTAAATTTAACTCTGGAGAAATTAGACTTTGATTTATCTGTTGAAACTCCGTTGGGAGAAACCTTCATTACATCCACTGTTTATAAGTCTTGTTTGATTCAAATCAGTAACCGCACATTACCTGTCGATCTTATCTCTCTGAAAATACTTGCATTTGATGTGATTTTAGGGATTGATTGGTTAACTACTCATTATACAAAAATTGATTGTTTTAATAAGGTTGTTAGCTTTCGTATTCCTAACAAACCTATTATGCGAATTCAAGCAATCAAACCACTAAATAAATCAGTGTCATATCAAGCCATAAAGCTATTCGTTTATTGAAAAATGGATGTCAAGCTTTCTTAGCACATGTCACATATTTAAACAAAAATACGTCAGATTTGAATAATATTTCTATTGTTAATAAATTTCCTGACGTATTCCCTGAAGAACTTCCTAGCTTACCCCTAGAGCGTGGAATTGAATTTTGTATCGACCTTGAATTCGGTACAAAACCCATTTCCAAAGCCCCATATCTAATGGCTTCTATTGAACTTCAAGAGTTAAAAACCCAACTACAAGAATTGTTAGACATCAATTTCATTCATCCTAGTACGTCTCCTTGGAGTGCTCCTCTTCTATTCGTGAAGAAGAAAGATGGAAGTATGCGACTTTGTATTGATTATCGGGAGTTGAATCATGTCACCATAAAAAATAGGTATCCGTTACCTCGTATTGATGATCTGTTTGACCAGTTACAAGGCGCCAAATTCTTTTCAAAGATCGATCTTCGTTTTGGATATCATCAGTTGAAGATTAAAATTGATGACATTCCAAAGACTGCTTTCAGAACTTGGTACGGGCATTACAAATTCCTAGTCATGTCTTTTGGATTGACTAATGCTCCTGCTGCCTTCATGGATATGATGAACCGAGTATTCAAGGAATATTTGGATCACTTTGTGGTCGTCTTTATTGATGACATCCTCATTTACTCCAAAAGTCTAGAAAATCATGACCAACACTTGAAGCTGATACTCCAAAAGCTTCGTGAAAATAAGCTTTATGCCAAGTTGAAGAAATGTGAGTTCTGGCTTGAGGAAGTAGCATTCCTTGGGCACGTGATATCAAATCATGGAATATCGGTTGACCCGGCAAAGATTGAAGCAATTCAAAACTGGGAGCAACCTAAGTCAGTGACCGAAGTACGTAGCTTTTTTGGCTTAGCTGGTTATTACCGGAGATTCGTAGAAGGGTTTTCTCGAATCGCTACTCCATTAAATCAATTGACTCGAAAAGATACAAAATCTTGTTGGAGCGAGGAATGTGAAAAGATTTTTTAAGAACTCAAGAGCAGGCTCATTTCAGCACCTGTTCTGACAATACCGACTGGATCGGAGGGATTAGTCATATACAGCGATGCTTCATTCAAGGTTTTAGGATGTGTTCTCATTCAACATGGGAAAGTCATAGCTTATGCCTCACGACAACTCAAAGAATATGAGAGGAATTATCCTACTCATGATCTAGAGTTGGCAGTTGTCATTTTTGCGCTTATGATTTGGAGGCATTACCTATATGGAGAGAAGGTAGAGATCTATACGGATCGTAAAAGCCTCAAATATTTCTTCACTCAAAAGGAACTCAACATGCAACAATGACGATGGCTTGAGCTATTGAAAGATTACGATCATACCATTCAATACCATCCTAGAAAAGCGAACATAGTAAAAGATCATATGCGGGTACGAGTGCGATATTATCAACGCAAAGGCCCATTTTATAGAACTTACAAAGGATGGAGATAGAGTTAAAGACTCCAAGGACCCATGTGATGATGACGAATATACGAGTAGAACCGACTTTAATCGATAAAGTTAAAGCTGCTCAAGCTAGAGACCTGGAGCTGATGCGTATGAGGGAGAAAGTGCAAGAAGGTGTTATTCCGGAAGAAAGAATCGATGAAGAAGGAATACTTCGAGTCAACTCTTGACTTTGTGTTCTTAACGATTCTGAATTAAAGTATAAAATCATGATGGAGGCGCACAACACACCGTTTGCAATCCATCTTTGGAGTACCAAAATGTATCGTGATCTTCGACATATATTTTGGTGGAAAAACATGAAGAGAGAGATAGTGGGGTTTATCTCAAGGTGTCTAACTTGTCAACGAGTCAAGACGGAGCATCAAATGCCAAAAGGTCCATTGCAACCACTTGAAATTCCAGAATGGAAGTGGGAGCACATTACCATGGATTTCGTTACTGGTCTTCCCAAGGTTTCTCAAGGCATAGATGTGATTTGGGTCATTGTTGATAGATTGACCAAGTCTGCACATTTCTTACTAATACGAGAAACTTATACACTTGAACGCCTTGCTCGTATGCACATAAACTAGATTGTAAGATTGCATGGTATGCCAATATCCATAGTTTTTGATCCAGAACCAAGATTCACTTCACAATTTTGGGTTAGTTTGCAAAAATCTATGGGCACAGATTTACGATTTAGTTTAGCATATCATCCTCAAATGGACGGGCAGTCGGAGAGGACTATTTAAACTCTTGAAGATTTATTAAGTCTCTGTGTCTTTGAATTCAAAGGAAGTTGGGACAAGTTCTTACCATTGGTTGAGTTTTCCTATAACAACAGTTATCAAGCAAATATTGACATGGCTCCATTTGAGGCGTTGTATGGAAGAAAGTGTCGTTCTCCAGTATATTGGGATGAGGTGGGTGAAGCAACGTTGTTGGGACCAGAGTTGGTACGTCTGACTACGGAAAAGATTCAAACGATCCGACAACATATAAAAACCTCACAAGATCGACAAAAGAGTTCTGCTGATCTTCATCAAAAGGACGTGGAATTCAATATTGGAGATCATGTGTTGTTACGGGTTGCTCCATGGAAAGGAGTTACGAGATTTGGAAAGAGAGGAAAGCTCAATCCTCGATTCATTAGCCCATTTTTAATCCTCTCATTAGCCCATTTTTAATCCTCGATCGAGTAGGAACTGTGGCCTATAGACTCGCCTTACCGCCAAGTATGTCTCGTGTTCATAACGTTTTTCACATATCTATGTTACGTAAATATGTGAAAGACCCGAACCACATTATTGAATTAGAACCGGACGAGATAGCGGAAGATTTAACGTATGAAGACGTACCTGTTAAAATCTTGGATAAGAAGGATCATATTTTACGCTCCAAGGTTATACCTCAAGTCAAAGTTTTGTGGAAAAATCACGATGTTGAGGAAATGACCAGGGAGTTAGAATCTAAAATGAAGTCAAGGTATCCTCACCTCTTCCATATACCAGGTACGCACCCTAATTTCGAGGACGAAATTTCATAAGAAGGAGAGGTTGTAAGACCCCAACTTTTATGAATAAAGATTAATTTTTTTTGAAATATATTTTTGAATATTATGGTGTGGATTTGATATAATGTTATCATTGTAGGTATTATATACAAATTTTGCAAAGTAAGCAAGTGGTTATATAATATTCGATTGGTCGGGGAATATTCGTACGATGACACAATCATTGGTGGACCCCACAACGGAAGTATTGTCGTAGTTAGAAAATGACATAATTATCTTTTTGTAAAAATAATGGCAGAAATTTTACCGTTAAACTGTTGAACTACCCGGTGGTAAAATCACTACACCAAAAATGGCCTCTAGTGAAGGACAAATCCTTCAC
Organism: Panax japonicus; assembly: GCA_020205505.1. Lineage (NCBI taxonomy): Eukaryota > Viridiplantae > Streptophyta > Magnoliopsida > Apiales > Araliaceae > Panax > Panax japonicus. The sequence goes on from CM035113.1 coordinate 50,217,600, forward strand.
TAGAGGCCCTATATCACTCACAAGTGATTTATTGCGAAGGAATATTTCCTTCACACAAGTGCTTGCATTAGACCTCCTCGCAATTGGGTATCTTTCGCTAAGTAGTAAATAAATATTTTCTGTGAAGGATATATTTTGAATAACTTTTTTATTCACAAATTGTATTTAGTAATGAAATATTATTATTTAGTGAAAGATTGGTTTCCTTCACAAATAATATTTTAAGGACTATTTGAAATTAGTGAATAACTTGATTCCCTCACAAATAATATATTGTGAAGAACAAATTTATTTAGCGAGAGAATATTTTTCTTCACAAATTATAAATTGAGAATCTTCAAATTAGTGAGAGAAAAATTCCTTCACAAATTATAAATTTATAAATAAAAAATTAATTGCTAAATAATCAAAATTCATTGAAAATTATAATTGATTTTTAAATCATTGATTTCATATTTATTATTATTATTAATCTCTATAAGAAATATTAAATATATTTTTCAAGTAAATATAAATATTGCCATACTTTTTTTAAACTAATTGATAAGATAATGCATAAAGAGCTAATAAAATTAAAACTTCACATATAAATAGATCATAATACTCGAGTCACAATAACTACAAAATTTGTTATTGTATCTTGGTCTCCCAAGGACCATAGTACCTACAAAATTTATTAACTAACATAAGAAAACTAAAAGAATAACAATGAACTAGAAGGAATAAAGTACGACATGTTAGATCCACTTCATCATCATTTTCTTTAAGAAAATCAAGGCTGAGCATATAAACTTCATGCTGCAAGATAAACACCAAAATTCAATTTTAATAAGACGAGGAGGAGGACTAAGAAAAAATGAAACTGGCGAATTTAAATTAAAAATAGAAAAGAAAATAAAATAAAAACCTTTTTTAGCAACAAACAATGATCCTAAACTAGTACAGAGAACTCACCATGAAACTGGAGTTGGCTGCACAACTACTTTCTCTAGTTACAGTTACATAAAGTGAAAAATGTTAAATATGAAAAAAATAGGAAGCTAGTTAATCAGGTAGTAAAATTTAAGGGGAGGAAAACAAAAGGAATATGTAATGAGGTAATTATTCTATATGCTAAACCAAAGTTATGTTGAGGCTAACAGAGTTATGCATGAATGTACTCCAGATGGAAATTTTTCCACTAAACTGGTAGAGCTTGGTTTTTTAAGTTACAGGACCTTTTTGGCATTTAGTTAGATTTAGCAAGCTTAAAAGACATAATAAAGAAATAAATTTCACTATATCTTCATTTACTAATCGTCATACCTGATCACCTGCATTGGGACCATCAGTATGGAAGAGGATGGGACGACATCGCTTATCCTCATTAATCAAGCTTGAATTTTGAAAGTGGGCAATGAGGGCAGCTTTTCCTTGTTATTAGAAGCTAATGTAAATTAACACATTGGGCAAACGCACCGTCAATCCCTGCTCCACAAAAAAAGTTGGTTTTGCTGAAGTAGAAATGCACTTTCCCTAAAGTCAATTGGTAAATAGATGAAATCATAAGTTCCAAAATGATGCTCAACAATTGCTGCCAAAAGCATTTTTGAAGTATATCTACAGTTACAATCATGTCATAATAGAGTAAAGTTAATGCACAGGAGAAAGACATTAAAACAAGAAAAAGAAAAAGAAAACATGACAGATACATACCTCAATACACGAACAGCCATCAAGGTTACAGGGTTAGAGCAATACTTATTGCACACTCCAAAGGGCAGGCAGTGGCAGTGGTAAAACTATCACATGTATTATAACACTTATACGTTTATACTTATATATGCATCCATCAATGGTGAAAATCATCGATGAAAATCATCCATGCATGCGCGTTATGGTGATTAAGGTTACTATAAGGTGGGAGGGATCCATATATACCCATGTGTTTGAATATAACCAACTTTTTCCAGCAACTTATCTGCTTCCTCTGGGCCTCGGCTGCCTGGCTTGTATGGAAATGATTTGAACTCGCCTTTATCTATTCTACGCAGAAGAGGTGTGAAAATCTCCCAGGTTTCCTGATAAATTGAAAATAAAAATTAATATTAAAGTTGGCACAACTTCAATGTTCATATATGCATCTCATATTCGTTATGTTTGTACCTTTAACTCAACTCTGCGACCAAAATGTTGTTGATCACCTCTTATCCTATAAAAACAAACACCAAAAAAATCTTGATTAAGGCTAAAATGTAAAATTTCCTTGTACTATATTGTTATTCCAACAGGTCAATGGATTTAGATGCATAAAACTACTAGAAGAAAAAAAAAGTACTGCAGAAAAAAAATGTTGTTTTGATAATTGATATATAATACGAAATAGAAACATACGTGTTAAGAATTAGACGTTCATAAGCCTCAGGAATGGTAATGTCTTGATAACGTTGCGCATATGACAAGTCCAGTTCACTCTGAATAGTTAACATCTCAAGCCCAGGCTGCTTGACCTGCGTGAGAGAAACTAACCACGTTGAGACATAACAAAGTCATGTGATACTATCAACAATGACTTTTGATAGCTAGTACTATCTTCACAAGTTTTAACTAATAGCTCAAACATTTTCTTTTGGATGGTAACACTAATAGTAGCTCCGTGAGGGAGGGCATTATATGTCACTAAGATGAATAAGATCAGAGTACTTGCTCTTGTAAAATCATTACAACATTCAACCAAGATCAGTCACTTACAGTAAGCTTCATGTATATGGTCTCTGAAGGTCTAGCACTAATATTTCCAGCTATATTTCTAATTTTCAATTCTTTTTGATGGTCTGACACTAATATTTGCAGCCATATTTCCTTGAGAAATGCAGGAAGTGATATTACCGAAATTATCGTGGTAGTTTGGAAGTGAATGAGGATGAAAATTTGGTGTGTTTAGGAGTTCAAATTTTAGTAAGCCAAAGTCAACAACACTGGATTGATTGCCAAATGCTTCCACACTAACGAGAGAAGATAAACTGCTTGGAACATTAGACGAGATCCCATGGTGGAAGGGGTTGTCCAAATATCGACTAATTGGAGCTCTAGTTGAAGAGTACACCCATAATAGTTCCATCGTCTATACTACAAGATGTTATTTTCCCATGTGAAGTTGTTCCTGCAAAAATATCTTAAAAGGCGTGAGACTTAATTTATTTTTTTTGAACTCATTGATAACGAGCAGTATATGTCATTGAAATACTTATACCAGTAAATAATTAGAACTACTCTGTTGCAGATATGGACTCAATTCATCTTGCTCCAGCTCAGAAAATGATTGCATCAAACTGACAAAAACAAAGGGCCAAAAAAAACTTAATGGAAGGAAAGAGAACTTGAGGAAAAGAAAGGTCCATCCCAAAAGGGAAACAAACCTGAATATAGCATAATAAGGAAGCCATTGAAAGTTAAATATTAACAACATGCCAAAAATCAAAGTACAATAAAATTGGTGTAACAGCTTTAAACTAGTTTTAGTTCTGTTAATCATATAATCTTGAACTAGACTTTAGGCAGCTGTAAACTATTGTTGCTTGGAACTACTTCCTTGTTGTTGCAGTTAATTAATTTTTGACAACAAATAAAAATTAATAATTATAAATAAAACCACCACTTCTTAAGAGACAACAAACAGATATATTCACGTGCGTGAAAAATATTCCTTATCATGAGAAGCACATAAGTTTGTGCCCAGAAATGATCAACTTACCATTTAGCCTTCGACTTATGTTCATCAAGAGTAGCAATTCTTTCCAACTGAGGTGAATTCAATTGCCATAGAGTTTAGGAATCTGTCGAACTGCTGCTCCATATGATTCACCTTTAATAACAAGACACAATTCCTGCATTTAGACGACTGAACATTTACTTAATTGTAGCTTACCCTACACAATCTTGAGATGTGATATTCCCTTTGCCCAGATATGAAGTCCACTTTCAAAAACATATGTCATTGAAATACTATGTGGAAAGCTAAATATCTGCAAAGCTAATATATCTCTGTTCTTGATCAAATGAAAGCATAACAATGTGTATGAAGAGTATTTTATGTAGATTTGGGAGATAAAAATAAAACTAAAGAACCTTCAAATTGTTAGAGTGAATATTTTTGTTTATCTCAGAAAAAAATTGTGAAGAGTAGAAACAAAAGTCAAAAAGTCACTTTTTTGGGAGATTCACAAGCCTTATCATGAGAGAAGAAATATGATCTCAAGAAGTTATTGTAATCTGGGGCAGAATCATACTCATATTTTGCAACAAAAAAAAGAAAAAAGAATCATACTCATATTCTTCTTACAACAGTTCTTTAGAAGAATCAATCACGACATGCACTAACAAAGTTGTTTGCTTATAAAACATAGGCTGGCTTTAAGCAAATTTTCCTCTCCCTGCCCTCATCAGGACAAGGACAGTACTACAGTGAATATACAACAGTATGGTTCTGAAACATATTTTTAGTCACCGTGAGAGGAACACAGAGTTCACAAACGTGGCTACATGAATTTGTAAACTTGAAGTAGATGCTAAGAAAAATTTGATAGAAGGTAATAAGAACCAGATCCATTTCTTGAAGATGGAGTAGAGGTCAAAAACAACCAATAACTTATTTGGGAGGATGACATGATGTCATGTGAGAACAGAAATAGGATCTCAAGAAGTTGTTGAAATCCTGCAATATTATACTTTTATTGTTCTTAATAGAGCTTCTTTAGGAAAAAAAAATCATGATAATAGATATCTCAAGAAGTTGTTTAAATCCTGGGGCATATGCAATATTTACCGGATGATGCTATTATGAAGGAGTCAGACCATAAACATAGATGATGTTATTATGTAGTGAGCAATAGTTTACAATATTTCCAAAGAAAAATGACAAGACAGTAACTGCCACAGAAGTAAGATTGTTATTCTTCTCTCTCTTTTCTTTAATTTTTTGGGTGCAAATAAGATTATCATTCTTATATTTAAAAGAAATTTGTTATTCACAATTACAAAAATTTGCAACTACCTTGGCAAGAGAGAACATCAAAACCAAGCTATATGTGTGAGCAATTGTTTCATAGTTTTTGGGTTCATTCACAGGGGAAATGGACTGAGCCCAAATTGATGAAAGGAGGAGGATAATTTGTTGGCTGCTCAGCTTTAGAGAGATGCCCTCCTGAGATTAAAGAAAAAGAGTTTAAAAAAAATTACAGAAGTTGATGAACTATAAGGAATTGGTTTGTATTTAGATAAGGGGCATCATTTGTTGTGAAGACTTGAACCTCATATCTCAACTAAAACTTAAGGTATGATTCACCTAGTAAAAGGTGAAGAATATATTACTAGTGATCATAACTAGGACAAGGATGGAAGAATACACTCAATGATTTGCACCACCTGGATAATAAGCTGGCTAAACACCAAGTATGGTCTGATCTTCGTGGTCTAAACATACCATACATTATTCATAAAGCATAAAGTCTAAACATAAAGCAGAGCATACCATACATTATTACTTGCTGAAACTGTTAAAAATGATACATCAACATAATAATCACAAGTTTTACACACTTCAAACTGTTACTTACTGAAACTATACAATTTGATACATAACAGAATTTTAACAAATTATACACACTTCAAACTACATGAACTTATATTTTAAGTTCAATTTATGCACACAATACAACAACAAATCCTTCTTTATGCAGTTGGGTAATTTGTTAAGCATTTTAAACAAGGTTTACAAATCAATTTTCTAGAATAGCATTTTAAATGTATCTTCATGTAAATTTTAGGAAGAAAGTAAGTCAAAAGTGTCAATTTTAGGAAGAAACAAATGTGTCAAATACAAATTGTTCAATAATGTTAAAATAATGTTCCAAATCCATACAACCTATTAATTAGGTAGGAGGAGTCAAGAATTGCAGGTGCTAATCATTTTAGCATTGAGTAGCTGAATCTGATGGCTAATGCTACTACTATTTTGTTATGTCCACCATGTATATTATATACTTTCTCCAACAAATTAAAGTTGGACTTTGACAAAGAACAAGTTGGAAGCCAGCATATACAACCACCATAAATACTTCATTTGCTTTTAGATCTAAGTAAAAACTAAACACGAGTTATTGTATTCATAGAACTATAACACAAGGTTCAATGTTACTAGACCTACTTTCTAACTCGAGATTTAATTTAAGAATAAACAATCTCACCTTCAAAAAGATTTACAAAATTACGAGTTACATTTACATTCAGGAAGACAACAAAATAAACAATTATAGATTTCAGAAGGGCCATAAACCCCAGAGAGAAAATTGATAGAGAGAAATGAAAAACCTGATTGAATTTGGTTTGGAGGTTGTAGTTGACTTCATCGAAGGCATGACAGAGGGAAGAGAACTCCTTGCGAGCTTCATTTGAGATAAGCATCTTCGCCATTCCCAAGGAGAAAAGAAGCAACAGATTTTTCCAAGGGCTTGATGAGCTCCGAATTTGATCTTCATAATCGAGATATTGATTCCTAGCCTCATGATTTGGTGTTCTATAGGCTTGATTGGCTTAAAGAAGAGAGAGATTGGGGCAATTTGCTTCAGAGAAAGTTAATCAGGAGATAATACCAAAGAAATCATCTAAATCATATAAACATACAAACACTATATAATTAAGTATGAAGTATGTGATTTAAGGTGAAAAAGATTATAGGTTTATTGGGGACGATGTGTTTGCCAACGGGGAGGCCCATGCCGGAGCGGAGGCGAATAGAGGAGCTGACAGAACGGGAAACGACGCCATTTCCTCCCATGATCCGAGAAGCAACATGACTCAATCTTTCTGCCATTTTTTCCCAATCAGATTCTTAGTTTAGCAAAAGATCACCGTTCGTAACTCGTTCATTCACAGAGGAAGATTTATCAGTGGCAACTAGATCTTCCTTGAACGACGTCGTATAATCTGACTTTACTATTTCTTCAATAATCAGATTTTTACTTTAATACTGTAAAAAAATTAATGTATTTTTTATTATAATTTATATTCACCACAACTAATTTAAAAAAATTATTTAGAACCAAACATCGACTGATTTTATCCCTCATAAAAAACTTCTGAATAATGATATATAGTGAGTAATAATTCATTCACTAAATAGATTTTTTCTAGCAAATTTTCATCATAAATTGGCTCAAAAAATCTTTCTATCGCCCCAATTTTGCGATGAAAAAAATATAAATTATGAAGGATGTTTCTTTCGCTAATAACTATATTGTCACTATACTTTTTTCTATCACTGTTCCTTCGCTAAACAACTCCTCATGTGAAGGAATAAATTCTTTCACAAAATTTCCTTCGTTAGAGGCCATTTTTGGTGTAGTGAAAGTACAATAATATGTGTGGTTGCATAGTAGCACACGATATTGATTATTGATACTTACGTGAGAAGTCACTCATTTATACTCAATTATTGCTACAATAATTGATGCATAATATCTATCATATTATTGATTCAATTATTGTCACAGTATCATCTGCAAAATATTTTATATTATTAAATCAATAATTAAGACGACAAAGTTTTTCATATTATTATTTGCAATATTGACAATGTCTAGAAAGTTCTGTCTATAACAGCATTACTACATAGATTAAGAAAATAGTTTACCATGATAGTTATCAAGATAAACGAATAAACTTTAAAAGACGATTACAATTACGGGTCTACTGAAAATAATTTCTTCTGTTTACTTTTTCCCATTTTGAGAAACAGGGGAAGAGATGAAAAGAGAAGGATTTCAACCTTCTCACTTTAAACAGAAGAATAAAAAGAGGCAGAAAGTCAGAAACTCTAGGCAAAGTTCTCTGAAACTATAAAATTGTTTGTATTGTTATTATAGCTTTTCAGTCTTCTATCCTAGGTTAATTTTTTCATGTATACATATACATTCTGGAAGATATCAAGACTAAAAACATACCATCAGCAGGCTCAATTGACAAGAGATTTGCAACATGTGCGGCTGCAGCATCTTAAGCCCTCCAGATCAACAGGCGCATCTTCTAAAATTTCTCCTACATCACACCCTGATATAATTTGAGTCAGTATTATAGTTTTTGATTGAGGAACTGTGGTAGCTTTAGATGGTTAATTTGTAAAGATAATGAATGATTATGTAGTAGATGATTTTATTAAGTTAATAATATTTTAGCTTTTTTTTTTATTTTTGCCATTATTTTTTGTGGGGACATTGAGCCAGTCAGGTACACAAAAAGAATTTCAAATTTTGATTTGACAACAATATAATTCGTTATCAAAGCATTCAATAAGTTTTAATATAGCAATAATTTTTTATACATTTAGCAACAATTTTTCGTTGCTAATGACATTAAAAATATAATATTTGGTAACAAAAAATTAATCTAATAACAACGGAGAGGATATTGTTACTAATACTAAAATAAAAGGGAACATTTTTTATCGTTGCAAATCATATTAACTTTCGTTTCACATATAAAGAAATGGCAACATATAATGTCGTTGCTAATCGACGACTTTCGTTGTTATTGAAAAATAACCAGCAACAAACATTTTCGTTGCTGATTCAGCATAATGTCGTTGCCAAATAATATAATCAGCAACAAAAATTGTTGCTAAAAAGTTTACATTTCACAACGAAAGCAAGTTTAGCCAACAATTTTCATAATTTACTGCAACGAAAAATGTCGTTGCAAAATGGTGTCAATTGCAATGAAAATGCATGGTCGTTGCAAAAAAAAGAGTTCATTTCGTTGCCAATTAGAAGGCTTTTGCAACGAAATAGGCTTTTTAGCAACAAAATTTTAATTATTCTGCAACAATACATTTTGTTGCTAAAGAATCGATGTCTCTGTACGAAAGTCAAATTTCGTTGCAAAATGTATTACTTTTGGCAAAGAAAAAAATACGTTCGTTGCGGAATAATTAGCAATGCTCATTGAGCAATGAAAGACGCAACGACAATAAAGTCGTTGCCGAAACCCTTTTGCAACGAAATTTGGCACCTTTAGCAACGAAAATTGGTTGTTGCTGAAGCCCCATTTTTTTGTAGTGTGCTAATTATAAGCCCTAATGCTAATTATTGAATTATGAAACTTAATTTGTGGGTCTAAGTATTTAGAAAGCTAAACCTAATCAAGAAATCATAAATTTCATTATTAGAAACTAATTTTTGTTATTTTAAACCCTAATTAGAAATCCTATATTTTTTGTGCTAAACCTTAGGGTTAAACCCTAAGGGTCAAACCCTAAGGGTTTGCCATGTTAGATGTTTGCCATTAAAATTATAAGGCCAATGACCAAATTGCCCCTTTTGCATTATTTGAGCTAACTTGTAAATCTAGCTAAGATAAGGAGTTGGTGACTAACTCTTGACGTATTCTTGTACTAAATCTCCAGCATATCAGCCTTTTTATCACCCAATTCATTGCATCTAAATGTTATAAATAGAATTGGATAGAGAAAAGTGAACATTTGCTCATTTTTTTCTTACAAACACTAAACTAAACTCTCTCCACTCAAAACCTATGAAATTTCCTTGCTAGATCAATCACCAATCAAGCCCCCACAAATTCCATTAACAGATCAAAAGCCTAGAATCAAATATTTGTTCATAAAGGTATAAAACCTAAACTAAAAATCTGATCTTGATTGGTGTGTTAGATGCTAGATTTTTTTTAAAACGTGTAGTATATAGTGTTAATAGATAATCTGAGTTAATAGATGTTAGATCCATAACATCTATAGGCTTGGATTTGATGATTTACAAAATCTGGAAAAAATTTATTTTGTGTTCTAACAACGAATGTCAGAGGCTGTAGATCTCTCCCTGTTAATGATTTGTGGTGTTTTATGTTTTAGATATATAGTATGACATGTGGTCTTTGATCTAGATCTGGAATCAGGCCTAGATCGAGTCCATATTGCAAGTTATGGGTGGTCAAAAACCGTTGATTGACCATGACTTTGCAAATCTGGGTAACCCAGATGTTACCCAAAAAGCCCTGCTAAGATGTTTAGGGGCACGAATCTTTCAGTTGTTTGATTAATTATTATGGTTGTTGTATCTAATATGTAATATGTTATATAGACTGCATGCTAAGGCCTTTAGAACACATAAATCGCAAACTGATCGGATTCAGTGGCCAGTCAAAGCAGCTTGGTCGAACACAATTCATGTTTTCTGGGTAACTCAGAAAACTGATGAACATGTGTTCTGACATGGGTTGACCGGCGTAGATCTTGTTGATGTAATGTTGTTAGATGGGTTTTATGTAATGGATCTCTACCCTAACATGTGGACTACAAGTTGGAACCGTTAGAACACTATAACATCAAACCGAACTCGATTAAACCAAGTCACAAAGTAGCTATCAAGCACTGCCTGGGTTTCTGGGTAACCCAGAAAACCCAAGGAGGGTCTGACAGCCACTTTACAGCCTTATAACTTGCATTTTTAATGTTGTTTGACATTGTTAGTTGTAGTTACATGTAGTGTTACATACACTACAAGATCAAAGTAATAACATGCCTAGAAACATTACAAGTTACGATTTAAACTTGGTCAAACTAGCTAAACTCGAAACTGGCGTATGAATGTCTGGGTTTGCTGAAGAACACCTATAGTGACAGTTTTGTCACTATAGGTACCTTTAGCGACAAATAAATTAGAAAATTAAATATTTTATTAAATAATTAGAGAAAATTAGTTTTAAATTAATAAAAAATACATACAAATTTCTAAAAATTATTTTAAAGCACAAAATTAGTTTTTTATTATTTTGAATATATTTCATAAATATTTAATATTTTTGGAATATTCAAGGCATTTAATTTATTTAATTTTTATACTAAATAAATTATTTAAAAATAATTTTAATACTTGAAAAATTATTTAAAATTATATTATGGTATAAGAAAATACTGTAAGTTATTTTTAATGACTTTTAATATTTTGTGATGAATTTTATTAATCAATTAATATTAATGATAATTAAGTTATTTAATAAATGTATTAAATAAATTATGAAAATAGATTTAATGATTTAAAAATCATATAAAAATGATTTAGAGGTTATAAAAATATTTTATGTTATAAAATTTCAATTATTATTAATGATAATTAAGTTATTTAATAAATGTATTAAATAAATTATGAAAATTAGATTTAATGATTTAAAAATCATATAAAAATGATTTAGAGGTTATAAAAATATTTTAAGTTATAAAATATAACTTTTGATATCATGTCATGAAAAATATTAATATTTTAATATTAATGATATTAGATTTATTTAATATTTATATTAAATAAATTATTTTTAAAATAATTTTAATATTAGAAAAATCATTTTAAATAAAAATAAAGTGTTTAAAGATATTTTAAGTTATAAAATAAAACTTTTAATATTTAAAGAATAATTTCATTAATAAATTTAATATTAATGATATTAAACTTATTTAATAATTATATTAAATAAATAGTTTTAAATGGTTTTATTAATTTAAAAATTATATAAAATGGATATAAATGAATTAAAAATATTTTAAGTTATAATTAATGACTTTTAATATTTTGATAAATAACGTGTTAATATTTAAACATTAATGGTAATTATTTAAAAATGATTTTAAATGTTTTAAAAATCATTTAAGGGTAATATTATTACTTTAAAAATATTTAAGTTATTATAAATAACTTTAATATTTTGGCAATGGTTTCATTAATAATTTAATAATAATTAAATATTAATAATAATAGAATTATTTAATATTTAATCATTTAATAATGATTCTGGTGTTTAAAAAATCATGATAAATTATAGTAATTAATTAAAAATTATTATAAGTCATTTAAAAATAATATTTACAGTTATTAAACTACAAGATAGAGTCTTAGACTCGATAATTATCCGATAAAACCGTCGGTACATTGAAATGTTTCAGAACAAAGTCTGACGCACCAGACCAAAGTCTAGGCTCATCGAACAAAGTCTGACACACAGTTGATATATATAAGTATATATATATATATATATAATCGAATAAATGCTCCAGACCAAAGTCTAGGCTCATCGAACAAAGTCCGACAGACAGTTAATATATATAAGTATATATATATATATATATATATATATATATATATATATATATATATATATATATATATATATATATATATTAAAGCAGTAAACGCTCCAGACCAAAGTCTAGGCTCATCGAACAAAGTCCGACGGACAGTTAATATATATAAGTAAATATATGTAAATTAAAGCAGTAAACGCTCCAGACCAAATTCTAGGCTCAATCGAGGCATAACTCGATAATGTTAGTCGATATATATATATATATATAGACTGGAAGGAAACCACGGACTGAAGTCCGGGCAAAAGAAAGCATCACGACTCTCAACGTGCAGAAGGGTGTGTGCAAAGATGAAGAAAAAGACTCTAAAGTGTGTGAGAAGGCTTACAGCTGACTGCTAAAAAATGGGCTTCTATAACTTTAGAGTGGAGAAACACTGGCTTGGATGTGTATAAAAAGGGCTATATATGAGCTTATAGGTGTTTTAAAGCGGGAAAATACATTGTATGGCAAGTGTAGAGCAAATTGTGCAACAAAAATTGGTTGTTGCTGAAGCCCCATTTTTTTGTAGTGTGCTAATTATAAGCCCTAATGCTAATTATTGAATTATGAAACTTAATTTGTGGGTCTAAGTATTTAGAAAGCTCAAACTAATCAAGAAATCATAAATTTCATTATTAAAAACTATTTTTTGTTATTTTAAACCCTAATTAGAAATCCTATATTTTTTATGCTAAACCTTAGGGTTAAACCCTAAGGGTCAAACCCTAAGGGTTTGCCATGTTAGATGTTTGCCATTAAAATTATAAGGCCAATGACCAAATTGCCCCTTTTGCATTATTTGAGCTAACTTGTAAATCTAGCTAAGATAAGGAGTTGGTGACTAACTCTTGACCTACTCTTGTACTAAATCTCCAGCATATCAGCCCTTTTATCACCCAATTCATTGCATCTAAATGTTATAAATAGAATTGGATAGAGAAAAGTGAACATTTGCTCATTTTTTTCTTACAAACACTAAACTAAACTCTCTCCACTCAAAACCTACGAAATTTCCTTGCTAGATCAATCACCAATCAAGCCCCCACAAATTCCATTAACATATCCAAAGCCTAGAATCAAATATTTGTTCATAAAGGTATAAAACCTAAACTGACAATCTGATCTTGATTGGTGTGTTAGATGCTAGATTTTTTTTAAAACGTGTAGTATATAGTGTTAATAGATGATCTGGGTTAATAGATGTTAGATCCATAACATCTATAGGCTCGGATTTGATGATTTATAAAATCTGGAAAAAATTTATTTTGTGTTCTAACAACGAATGTCAGAGGCTGTAGATCTCTCCCTGTTAATGATTTGTGGTTTTTTATGTTTTAGATATATAGTATGACATGTGGTCTTTGATCTAGATCTGGAATCAGGCCTAGATCGAGTCCATATTGTAAGTTATGGGTGGTCAAAACCCGTTGACCGACCATGACTTTGCAAATCTGGGTAACCAAGATGTTACCCAAAAAGCTCTGCCAAGATGTTTAGGGGCACGAATCTTTCAGTTGTTTGATTAATTATTATGGTTGTTGTATCTAATATGTAATATGTTATATAGACTGTATGATAAGGCCTTTAGAACATATAAATCGCAAACTGACCGAATTCAGTGGCCAGTCAAAGCAGCTTGGTCGAACATAATTCATGTTTTCTGGGTAACCCAGAAAACTGATGAACATGTGTTCTGACATGGGTTGACCGACGTAGATCTTGTTGATGTAATGTTGTTAGATGGGTTTTATGTAATGGATCTCTACCCTGACATGTGGACTACAAGCTGGAACCGTTAGAACACCATAACATCAAACCGAACTCGATTAAACCAAGTCACAAAGTAGCTATCAAGCACTGCCTGGGTTTCTGGGTAACCCAGAAAACCCAAGGAGGGTCTGACAGCCACTTTACAGCCTTATAACTTGCATTTTTAATGTTGTTTGACATTGCTAGCTGTAGTTACATGTAGTGTTACATACACTACAAGATCAAAGTAATAACATGCCTAGAAACATTACAAGTTACGATTTAAACTTGGTCAAACAAGCTAAACTCGAAACTGGCGTATGAATGTCTGGGTTTGCTGAAGAATACCTATCGCTCCAGACCGAAGTCTAGGCTCATCGAACAAAGTCCGACAGACAGTTAATATATATAAGTGTATATATATATATATTAAAGCAGTAAACGCTCCAGACCAAAGTCTAGGCTCATCGAACAAAGTCCGACAGACAGTTAATATATATAAGTAAATATATGTAAATTAAAGCAGTAAACACTCCAGACCAAATTCTAGGCTCAATCAAGGCATAACTCGATAATGTTAGTCGATATATATAAATATACATATATATATATATATATATATATATAGACTGTAAGGAAACCACGGACTGAAGTCCGGGCAAACGAAAGCAGCACGACTCTCAACATGCAGAAGGGTGTGTGCAAAGATGAAGAGAAAGACTCTAAAGTGTGTGAGAAGGCTTACAGCTGACTGCTAAAAAATGGGCTTTTATAACTTTAGAGTGGAGAAACACTTGCTTGGATGTGTATAAAAAGGGCTATATATGAGCTTATAGGTGTTTTAAAGCGAGAAAATATACTGTATGGCAAGTGCAGAGAAAATTGTGCAGGGTTTCCCCGTCGGTTTCTCCTTAGAAATCAGCACCCCAAGCCTCTTATTTATAGGCAAAAGGAGCCGTAGGTGCGGCTCAGCCGCAGGTATACCAGAGGTCGGTCAGGTATGCCCGGCTTTATCGGGTCGGGTCATCTCAAAGTACGTGCTCTCAGGCACTGTAATGTCCACTCGAATTTTAAGAAGTGCAATCCGGGCATCCGTTTTGAGGTATTTAGGACCAATTTTGGACCGTCGTTGTCGAGTGTTGTACGATGGCATGGGGTTAGAGTTTGTATAAAGTCTTTAAAGATGGGACGATGCCCTCGGTCTTCAAGCTTCAACTTTCATCCGTTACCCCTCACAATAGTCACTCGGGATTGGTTTGCCTTATGGAACATTGTTGCGTAGAGACGTGACGTGGCATCGTTTTGACTGAGATGACGATGTTTCCCCTCACTGGTACTATCGCCGGATTGGGCCTATAAAGCAGGCGTTGCTCAGACTTCCCTGAGATTGGACTGCTGTAATTTGTTGAAGGTCCTCATGGTCATCTTTGAGGTGTGCCTGTCTTCCCGATGTTATTGCCGGGTTGGCACAGTGTATCTTGTTGTGAGTGCCGAGATTGAAGCTGATGGCATTTGAAACAAGCATTTCTGGGGTTATCACTGAAACTGCATTCCTTGGGGTTATCACCAAGGTTGGTGGCTATTCCCATGGTTGGGACTGAGACTGGATACCTCGGGGTCATCTCCGAGATTAATCGGTCTTCTCTGGTGTGTGTTTCGGTATTGTATCTGCAGGTCTCGGGGTTAGATCCGAGGTTGAAATTGTTACTCCCAGATTGCGATCCGGGTTTGATGTTGTACTTTCGGTAGTCTCCGGTATGGATTTGGATTGTCTTTAAGGGTTCTCTCCTAAAAGACGAATCTGTCCTCCTGCAATGTTAGTAACAGTAGTACAGAAAATTTTGAGTGTCTACAGATGCCCCTCTTTTTCATACTCATGCATGGCGATGTATGGGTAGGATAAAGAATCCTAGACACTTGAAATGCAATAAGATAAACATGGTGTTAAGGGTAACAACATGATGCAAATGTATGATGCATGTGTACAGGGTTGAGGCCCAACATGCTGGGGATGATTGCTGGCTCCCTGTTGCTTCAATTGGGGATTGGCAATACTGACCAGATCTGATGTGCAAGCTGAATCTGTTAGGATATTGGTGTTGGAGTTATCACCAAATTCCCGTGTTCTTGATAACGACTTGATACTGAAGGGGTATCTCTTATGCGTAAGAGATCTATAGGAATAAAGCTTGTTCTGTTTGAGGATGTGTATAACATATTCCATCATCTATCCTCTTTGATAATGTTTACCTCTCCTGGTTAGTATCGCCAGAATATGTCATGATTCTGTTGGATTTACTACCAAAAGCAAATGCTGTCAAGGATGTCTGACCTTCATTGACGTGTGAATCAATGGCTGAAGCATCATGTGGGATATACTGTCAAGGTTGCTTGACCTTAGCTGACGTGTGAATCAACGGCTGAAACTCTGTGAGGAGATCGTCAAGGTTACTTGACCTTCACTGATGTGTAGATCAACGGAGCATTGCGTTGTGACCCCTGCCGGGGATCCGCTAGGGAATATGAGCAGCTGGGTATGAGAACCTCGAACAACTCTATAGCTCTGACAGGTTTAAATGTTATCGGCTGAAATGATGTCAAGGTTGCTTGACCTTCGTTGATATTTGTGACAACGACTGAGCATGCGTTGCTACTCTCGTCGGAAATATATGTTGTAACCCCCGTCAGGGACTCACGTTGTAACCCCCGTCGGGGATTCACGTTGTAACCCCCGTCGGGATTCACGTAGGGTAACGACCTGGAGTCGGCGGCATCGGACCTGTATAAGGTATTGGCGTATGTGATTTATGATAACTGAGGTCATCGGCAGAGTATACCTTGTGTTCAGGCGACTACCAATGAGTGATGTGCAGATTCAAAGTCTCATCTGAGAAGACCAGGATTGTATGCTGTTTTGCTCAATCACGTGGCATTTTTATTCCCGATTTGACATTTCTAGCCCATAAGAACTCCGCTTTAACTCGAACTGGATCGAGCCGGAGGGGTGGGACCCATATAGAGGAGCCGTAGGTGCATTTCTAACTCGCCTCGCTTAGGAAAATCCGTGAGTCATCTTCAAATTTGCTGAGTTCGGGCTGCTTTTTGCAAATTCTGTCACCGTACAAGTGTTCTACACTATCCTGGTAACGTATGCATGTATTTTTTTCCAGTTTCAGTCCGTTAGATTGTGAGATATTGCACGAAATGCATCTAAACACATAGTAGTGATTATGTATGCACAAATAACTTGATAAAAAATATTCAACATAGTAAATGTTAGTATTAAACCATGCTGAACATAATGATGTGAAAATTTTTTGACTTCTGAGACAGTCAAATTGGCACCTTTTTCTGCTATTTTTTGTCCTATTTTAGGTCCAATGAGCAAAAGGTAGAAAGGCAAAATACTCCTAGCATTGAGGTTGGCCTTATGCATGATAATTTTGATTTTTAATGCATATATTAGGTATATGACTTTGGGAGAGGTGTGCTACTGAATGACCACCTAGACAAGCCTATGTGCATGGGGATAGTCCTATTTTCAAAGGGGACTATGGAAAATTTTTTCTAAATGTAGGCATTGGGTAGTCATACATTCTAACTCTATTATATATTAAAGTAAATGCATGCATGCATATAGTCATATATGCATTTTAGAAAGCTCCAGGTAAGGAAATACCACGCCCTTTCTGAGGTAATTTGGAGATTTGTTGTCCATATATTATTGATCCGGATCAGCCGAGCAGTTCCTATAGGACCGCTTCTGGCATACGACGGAGGGCTTCTGAAGTGCCTCGTCCCTGTTCTATCAGACAGCCTCGTCGGTTGGTGGAGGCTGTGATTCGTCCCGTCCAGGTAGAGGTTGCAGACATTGAGGATGAGGAGGTGGATATTGAGGATCCCGCTCCTGCTGCATCTATCATTCGCAGGGAACTTCCGAGCATCCAGGTGGTGAACCCAGAGTTGCTAGGTGATTTGGGTAGACACCCATCTATGCACTTGAATAATAACGAGGTATGACGTTAGACTTTATGTTCCTTTTTTCCTACTGATGAGGATTTAAAGGGTTCTGATGTTGATCTGCTTTTCATGCAGGTTCCAAGTTTTACACAGCCTCGGGGGAACTGGTTTAGCATCCATTCCATGTACCAGGCGCTTCATCCTGATTATAGGGCAGTAGTGCATGAGTGGGGATTTGGGGCATTTTTCTCCATCCTTCCCCGTCGTTGTCCCTGGGGTTACCTCGGGGCATTGTCTGAGCGATGGTTTCATCAGACTCAGTCACTCCACCTGCTGGATTGCGAGGTGATGACGACGACTATGGATTAACGATTTATCACAGATATGGTGTTTGGAGGGGAGCCAGTGCCTTGCATGGCGAATATCACCGCTACTGCCGTCTGGTCCTTGTTAGGAGTTCAGGCGGGTACGCTCAAAGGTAGGACTGTCCATTCAGATCCTTTGAGCGTAGATGTTATGAGAGGGCTATTGAGTGAGCCCATGCCTGATAATGTCAGGATCAGGGATCGTGTTCTGCGGCAATTGTTCCTGATAATCATTCGAGGCTGCTTCATAGCAGATAACTCTTCCACGGTATCTTTTGCTCTGGTCAGCGCCACACGCGATGTGGATCGTATAGGAGAGTATGACTGGGGCTCTTACACCTTTGCCTATTTCCTCCAGGGCATGCGTCTGCGCTCACAAGGTTTGACCGAGGCTTGGCTAGGATTTTACCCTTTCCTGCTGGTGATTATTTCTCTTGTCTTTTTCCCTTCATAGGTTAAGAGTGTTTACTGCTAGCAGATGTTTTACCATTGTGTTGGCAGTTTTGGGCATATGAGAGGCTTCCATGTTTGTGTCCTATGAGTGTGTTAGGCTTAGATACCTATCCACGAGGACAACGATGGCACCATTTTATTTTTCCAGAGGTCCCTGTATCTAAAGGGTTTCGCTCACTGCCGTATGCAGCTAGAGTTGCTGACGGCTGACGCCATCACATGGCTTCCATACTCAAGGGATCATTTGATCATCGGTTTTGAGGATGGACACCCTAATGGAGTAGAGTATTAGATTTCCACTCGGATATTTCCTTTTTTCACCGATGGAGGCTGTGAGCTCTATTTAGGAGAGCGTGCTATTAGGAGCACCATAGGGGAGATTTGTATACCGATCTTGCCTCCTGTTAGGCGTCATTGGCCTGTATCACAGTCACCCGCCATTGATCTTCCATTGTTGGGAGTTGACGGTTTTGATTTATCCGAGGGTCCATGTACTCAGGAGATATTCCAGCGATGGTGGCTCCCTCGCACTATTGGGGCCCAGTCCCGTGCCACACAGTTTATGGGGGACATGATTCCAAGATATTTGATGATGACAGATTGATTGGCTTGTGTCTGAGCTCCGACTCATTAGACCCAGATTGATAGCTTGACCCGGCAGTTCGATCAGGCACACATATTTATTTGGCATTTGGGCAGAGATCCAGCAGAGGCGGAGATATTTGTTCCTTCCAGCTCAGGTGCTAGACCCTCAGATGACCCATTTTGTTTTGCCGGCGCAGATCCTCCCCTTTATAGGCCTGATATCCCTATTAATAGAGATCCAGTGACTCAGGAGGAGTTACATTAGGTGGACAGGATTGAGGACGTGGACACATCGAGACCCTGGTCTTCTTCTGATGTATATTCTCGTTATATCTTTCGATAGGCCTCTGTTAGATATTGGGTGGCTGTTCCCCATTCTCACTATATCTTTTGATAGACCTCTGTTAGTAGTAGGGCGTCTGTGCCCCATTTTCATGTACTTATAGCTGTATAGAGCTGATGTATTAGATGATGATATATTTAGGAATGTATGCACCGTTTTTCATTCCTTATATCATATTGCCATCCATTATCTGTTATGCATGTATCATGTTATGCATATGTATGTATGTCCAGAGATATTCGGCATTGACCCCTGGATGGTTTTATGACACAGCCCGCACAGATGTCTTCTTCGACAGTTAGCCGTATAGATCATACCCCACCGTCAAAGGTGGCATTGGGTATGCGATCGTGGTACGATACCATGTCACCGCCAGACAGGGTGACTATAGATTTGTTTCTGCAGCATACCATGACCCTTTTGGTATTTCATGTTCCTGCAGGATTCGTGGACGGGATGATACAGCACTTGCTACCTGATAGGCAGGTATTTCGCTTTGACACCCATAAGTTGACTCCTACTCTAGAGGAGTATGCCCATTTGACGAGACATGAGTAGACGATTCATGACTCTCACAGTATTTGAGGCACAGAGTGGTACAGGATGAGCTGACATCTGGCCATGTGATCTCTCAGCGTTTTCTGTATGACAGATTTGGTGCGGAGGATAGCTACTCACGACATTCAGGAGATTTTACCGTGTCGGAGGATCATTGGCGTTTGGCTAAAGTTGATGTGCTAATGCTTTGTGTACTGTCATACGTGTATATGCCGCGATACATGGATGAGATAGACATAGGAGTTATCATGGCCGTGAGAGCTCTTAGGGAGGGTCGTAACATTGTACCCATGATCATGGTAAAGACCCTGCAATCAGCATCCTACTACAGTACTTACCCTTCAGGCGTGTTTACTTGGAGTTCGGTCATGCTGTATGTGTGGTTTATGTCACACTTGTGACCGATTGGTACCCTTAGACATCACGGGTATTGCTTCTCCCATGGGGTGGCTATGTCATATTCCTTTTAGCCATCGGAGTGTATAGATGCTCAGTCCTGGTCCGTATTTTTGGCAGATATCAGAGATCCATTTAGTATATTGCTTTGCTCGGGGCTTTTCTCACCATACAACTTCATTACTCATGCTCCGGGCATGGATTTCCTCCCTTTGGCTGGCTTGAGGGGCGTGACGACTTATCATCCATTGGCTTGAGGCATTGGTTCGTAGAGATGTCATCATCGACGAGTGTGATGAGGTCAGGTCAGCCCTAGACGTAGCGCTAGTTGAGCGGGATATAGCCATATCTGCCCGGGATGTCGCCATATCTGCCCGGGATGTGGCTGTAGCAGATAGTACTACCGTGAGGTCTCTTACCACTGGCATAATTGCAGAGATGAGTGCTTACATTGATGAGCATATGGTCATCATGCAGATAGCTTCTGATCTATTAGGTCGCGTGGATATTCTCATGCAGGAGGCCATAGCTTTACCTCCTTCTTCTGAGAGGGATGCCATGTTGGGCTTGCTAGCTCGCATATACCCGGATTCATAGATGAGCTTGTATTTACCTGTACAGACTAGCTTAGCCATTTTGTCATGTATAGTTTGCATTGTATATATCAAACAGCATTATATATGACAGAGAAATATATTTTTGGATCACTTCCCTTTTAAATATGCCTTGCTATTTGTTTGATATTTTGCCTGCTGCCTCAGGGCTTGTGATCTTGATGCGTTCTGAATTCTTCCTTAATGGATGGACATTAAGCTGTCTTTGGATAGTTTAGAATGGATCATTGATATATATATATCCCTACTATCTTTGGTGTCTTGGGACTTGTTTTGGGATAGAAATGTGGAGAGGAATGTGGCTTTCCTTTCTGAGATTGACCGCCCCACAGATGGTCGCCAGTACTTCTATTTAGGAGAAGCCTAGTTAATTCCACCTCTTATGTTTTGGTGCTGCTCTTCAAGGTAAAACCGCGGCTTAGATGGTCGCCGAATCTCCTATTTGAGAGGAGATCAGGTAATTCCTTCCCTTTGGTCTGAAGCCGAATGAAATGTAGTGGATTGAAAGATAATCACAATACCCGCTGACAATGGTTTATGTTTTGGTAGGGGGTGAGACCGCACCATGAATGGCTGCCTACGTACTCTTATTGAAGATGAGATCAGGTCTGCGTAGTTCGAACCTGGTGTAAGAGGTTCAACACTGTATATGGATGACATGGTGTAGGAATGTTTTTGGTTGTTTTTGTGAGGAGAAGAGGGTAGAAATGTTTTTGTTGTTTTTGTTTTATTGCGTCCGGGCCAAGTAACATGGTTGCCTACGTACTCCTATTGAAGAGGAGATCAGGTCGACGTAGTTCGCCCCTCAGGGCGAGAAGAAAACGTAATCCCATGTGCAGGTCAGAGTGCGGGGAGAGAAAGTTTAATCCTAGGTTGAGGATAAACTACAGGCAGGAGAAGTTTGATCCCGTGTATGGGTTGCCAAACTGCGAACGCAAGAGGTTCAATCCGCGGTGGGATGACCTAAGTTGTATGAGCGCAAAGGAGAAAGCCAGGCTGTTGGCTTAAAGAGTATGTTTCCCTGAGGGGCAAAGTGTAGATAAGTTATATGCGGTAAAGGGTTAAAGAACCTTAATGACTGGTGACTTGATGATGATGCACCAGGGTGTTTGTTGGTTAGTTCAGACGTAATACCGTTTCACGGTGTCTGAGTTAATGATTTGTGGAAATTCATCGCCGTCCATTTCTTGCAATCTGAGAGCACCTCCTGTCAATACTTCTTTGACAATAAACGGGCCTTCCCAGTTAGGAGCAAATTTTCCTTTAGCCTGATCTTGGTTGTCAAGAATCTTCTTCAGAACCAAGTCATGTTGTTTAAATTGTCGTAGCCAGACTTTTTTTTTGTAGGATCTGGCGATCCTTTGCTGATATAGCTGACCATGGAAGATAGCCACGGTTCGCCTTTCGTCTATCAAAGACAATTGGTGATACCTGTCTTGTACCCATTAGTTTTCATCTAGTTGAACGTCGATCAACACTCTGAGAGATTCTATCTCAACTTCTATGGGGAGCACTACTTCCATCGCATAGGTTAAAGCGTAGGGGGTTGCCCCAGTTGAAGTACACATTGTGGTCCTGTAGGCTAACAGAGTCAGAGGCAATAGGTCAGGCCAATCTTTGTGGTTAGCTGACATCTTTTGCATAATCTTCTTGATATTTTTGTTAGCCGCTTCAACAACACCGTTCATCTTTGAACGATAGATGACAGAGTTAAGATGTTTGATATGGAATCTACTGCATAATTCCTCCATCATTTTGTTATTGAGATTTTTGGCATTGTCTGACACAATCACCTCTGGTTGTCTATATCGACAAACGACATTGTTTTTGATGAAAGAAATGATGACTTCTTTAGTGACCCTGGGGAAGGAGGCTGCTTCTACCCACTTGGTGAAGTAGTCGATCATGGTGAAGATAAATCGGTGACCATTACTGGCTTTAGGCTCAATGGGCCCAATAACGTCCATTCCTCACATTGAGAAGGGCCAAGGCGAACTCATATTATGGAGCTCCCGTCGAAGGGCGTGTATAGCATTCCCATGAATCTGGCAGTGATAGCATCTTCTGACGTGGTCGTTGCAATCAGCTTTGAGAGATAGCCAGTAATGTCCCGTCCTGAGGACTTTCTTGACAAGGAGGGTGCCACTCATGTGGGGGCCACAAACTCCACCATGGATTTCATCCATAAGCCTATGGGCTTGATCTTTGTCTAAACACCTGAGGAGACCCGGTCATGCATGTCTTTTGTAGAGCGCATCTCCACTCAGGTAGAACTTCATAGCAAGTCGATGGATCCGCCTTTTCTCAGTCAGGCTCGCCTCAGCGGGTATAGATCCATCTCGCAGATATTCCTTGATATGCTGATACAAATGAGGTTGGATGGGAGGTAGCTCATCCGATACTTCTCCAACGTAATTCCCACAGGCTGGGGCCTTATTCAGGGCAATTGTGACGCTTGGCAAGTGTTCCTTTTCTGATATGCGAATCAAGGAAGCCAAAGTTGCTAATGCGTTCGCGAAATCATTCCTATTACAAGGAATGTGTAGAAAGGAGATTTCTTTGAACTCCAAAGCCATCTTCAAAACCTGCCGATGGTAAGGTAGCAAATGTAGTTCCTTGATTTGATAGACTCCGGTAGATTGTCTGATTACCGACTCCGAATCTCCAAGGACAGTTAATCGCTTGATGCCCATTGAACGGGTAAGTTTTAGCCCCATGAGGCAGCCTTCATACTCAGCCGTATTGTCGGTGCTGACAAATTGTAATTTGACGGCAACGGGATACTGCTCCCCCGTATCAGATATTAGAATTTCTCCAGCTCCAGAACCTTCCATGTTAACAGCTCCATCAAAATACATCCTCCATGATTGGCGCGTATCATACAGATGGTGTTGATGTACTGTCATTACTCCTTCATCGGGGAAATATGTTTCCAAGGGTTTGAAATCCCCTGAAGGTGCGGCGACCAGTTGATCTGCGATTCCTTGACCTTGGATGGACTTTTGAGTCACATATACGATGTCAAATTGTTGTAGGATCAACTGCCATCTGTACAGCCGGTAATTTAACATGGGTTTGTTGAACATGTACTTGAGAGGATCCATGCGGGATATGAGATGGGTTGTGTGACCATGTAGGTAATGATGTAACCTCATGGAAGCCCATGCTAAAGCATAACACGTCTTCTCGATCAGAGTGTACTTGTGTTCACTGCTACTGAACCTTTTGCTGAGGTAATAGATAACTCGTTCTTGGCCTCTATCGTCTTTCTGTCAAAGCATATAGCCCATGGCATTGTCACTTACGGACAGATACATGAACAGGGGAACATCATCACTTGGTGGTACCAAGACAGGACCTTTGACTAGCTGTTTCTTGTTTGTAAGGAAGGCATTCTGGCACTCATCATTCCATTTCATGGAGAAGTTCTTCCTTAATAACCTGAAGATTGGCTCACAGGTTGCTGTGAGTTGGGAGATAAACCTGCTGATGAAGTTGATCCTTCCCAAAAATCCCCGTATTTCCTTCTCTGTCTGAGGAGTGAGCATTTCTGTAATGGCTTGGATTTTGGCAGGATCCAGCTCAATCCATTTGTGGCTGACTAGAAATCCTAGCAACTTACCTGATTTAACGCCAAAGGCGCACTTAGCTGGATTCAACTTCAAGTTGTACTTACGCAACCTGTTGAACAACTCTCTGAGATGGTCTAGATGTTCATTCTCCTTCCGGGACTTGACAATGATGTCATCCATGTAGATCTCAATCTCTTTATGCATTAAGTCATGAAAAAGAGCCATCATAGCTCGTTGATAGGTAGCTCCGGCATTGATGAGGCCGAATGACAACCGTCTATAGAAAAAAGTTCCCCAAGGAGTGATGAAAGCAGTCTTCTCATGATCTTCCTCGGCAACCATGATCTGATGGTACCCCGCAAAGCAATCAGCAAAGGAATACATGTCGTACTACGCAGTATTGTCAATGAGAATGTGGATAAATGGCACGGGAAAGCTGTCTTTTAAGCAAGCTTTATTCATGTCCCGGTAATCCACACAAACTCGTACCTTCCCTCCAGGTTTAGGCACGGGTACAATGTTGGATATCCACTCAGGATATGTAGACACCATGATGATGCCGGCTTGAAATTGTTTCACAATTTCTTCTTTCACCTTTAAACTCCACTCAGGTTTCAATCGCCTGAGATTTTACTTGACTAGCTTAAATCCCTCTTTAATGGGAAGGCGATGAAGGACAATGTCAGTGGAAAAACCCACCATATCTTCATGAGCCATGCAAACACATCCTAGAATTGGGTTAATAGCGTAACCATGTCATTCCGTTGCTTTAGGGTAAGGTCTGAACCAATCTGGATTAACTTAGGGCTTTCTAAGGTTGTGAGATTGAAAGAAGTTGTTTGATCAAGGTTAAGTTTGGGTTTGTCTCTGACCCATTCTTGAATTTCTGGAGGCACCTCAATGTCATCCTGGAGATCCATCAAGGCTGAATTCATCTCTACATCAAAGGTACAATCCTTGTGTAGGAGAATCGTATCCACAAATATATGCACATCTAAATTCAGAGTCCTGAAACAAAATATGCTTTCACTTAGTATATATGAAATACGTTGATCATACACAGTGTTAGCATATACTGGCAAAATAAACTGCTAATACTGTACAGAAAAGTAAGTAGTTATTGTATCTACAGGGCAGAAAAGAATTTCTTCCCGCTTTACCCTCGTCGACCAAAGCAAGGAATGCTATCCAAATTAGTAAGGGTAAAGTCCGAGTGGACCGCAGTGATGGAGGGATTGTTATTATCCTCTTTGTCCCGAATGATGACCATTACGTCAGGGCAATCATCGTCTGGGGTGTATCTGTTGGTATGTTCATTATGGACGATGATGCGCATGCCCGACATTATTCGGACAACGTTTTCCTTGATTCTCCGCCCCCCTTCTTCGATTGCGGGATCTGGAATAACGATTTTCTTTTCCTCCACCGGTTTTGGCTTAGGAAATAACATGGCCATGACATTGGCTGGCACCTTTAATGGAGGTTGTGCGGACTCAGAGTTTGAAGGCGAAGCCGAACGCCACATGATTGAAGCTGAAGGAATCTGTTGATGCTTATGTGGATTCCTGTAACTAGAGCTGGCAGAATAGCTTAGTCCAGCTGTTCCAACTTGCTTGGTTAATCGAATGGGGTACTAGATACCCTAGCCGTCTTTACCCAACCCTTGTCCTGGTTTATGTCCCAACGACATCATTTCTTGAGTGACTGACATCACCTCAGCAGAAATGTGGGGTTCGGGCAATGGTGCTCCAATAGTGTGGTATTGGTTGTTGCTTATTTCCAAAGCATGAAAACTGACTGTTTCTACGTCTACATTAGCATTGATAAATGGAATGTCCCCGTGCAGAGGAATCTCTGGTTCAGCGTTGACCGTGACCAGGCTATTGTTGATAATGTACTTCAATTATTAGTGAAGGGTGGAGGGGACTTCCCCTGCCATGTGGATCCATGGTCATCCCAAGAGCAGGTTGTATCCTGAATTTATCTTGAGCACATGGAAGGATACACAGATTGTATGAGGGCCAATTTCAATTGGCAGCTCAATTACTCCAACCGAGTTACGGCGGGCTCAATCAAAAGATTTGATGATAGTATGGCTACTTCGAATTCGGTCGAGATTGATATTCATCTTCACCAAACTGGCATATGGGCATATATTCAGAGAGGAACCTCCATCTATTAATACTCCAGCCACCATATATCCGGAGGATAAGACCGCAGTATGCAACGGTTTTCAATGACCGGTCCCTTCGGATGGTATGTCATCATCAGTGAAGGATATCACATTGTTGTTGAAAATGTGATTAACCATGTGTGGAAACTTTTCCATATCCACTGATTTCGGGAGATAGGCTTCTTCTAGAACCTTTAACAAGACCTTCCGGTGTTTCTCAGAGGTTAGGACCAAGTCCAAAATTGATATTTGTGGTGGAGCTTCCTTCAAGTTTAAAACCACTAAGGCTTCGTTATGACCCACAACGCGGAGGAATTTTTCAATCTTCTCCGTGGGTATTTTTTCGTTTGATTTGGTGGTAGGGTTCATCACCCGATGGGGAATATACAGTGGTATGTGAGGTGGATCCTTCACCTTCTCCATAATTCCATGGAACCTTGCACAAGCTAACAATAGGATATTATGCTCTGCATGGCAAGTTGATTGGCTCGGGAGAGGCCACTTTCAAAGGATTGTTTCCTCCTTTGAGCTAAATTATCTGTGTTGTGAGCAAAGTATTAATCCCTTTAACTTTAGTAGATATAATTGCTACCACACTTTTCCACTTAGTAGGGCCTGCATTCTCACTTGCACGTAACACAGTGTCGTTATCTACCAAGCGCGGTACACCACTATCGATTAGATTTTGAATAAGGTGGCAGAGTGCCCAGCATTCTTCTGTACTGTGACCGCGAGACTAGTTGTGGTATTGACATACTCCATCAGAGTTGTACCATCCCGAACGGGGGTTCATTAGAGGTAGAAGGGAACTGATCCTTCCTTCATTGATTAACATATGAAGGATTTCCTCCATGGGTTGGCCCAAATAGGTGAATTCCCGTTTGTTGGCGAAATCCCGACGGGCTTTGGCATTTGCTCTCTTCTTCACTTTGTCTTCCAGTATTTCATTTTCTGAAAGTGACGAGGGAATATTCATGACGATTGGTAGGAGACTGGCATGCTCCTAGCTGATTAATTGTCGAGTAACTTGATGCTGATAAGTCACCAGTTCCGCCAATTGCTCAATTTATTTGCAGAGAGATTTCATCTTTCGTTCCATTTTGAACTGGAACTTAGCATAATCCCATTTGTCATCACCGTCTTTGATTGTCTAGGGGGAATCACAGCTGAA
Organism: Panax japonicus; assembly: GCA_020205505.1. Taxonomy (NCBI): domain Eukaryota; kingdom Viridiplantae; phylum Streptophyta; class Magnoliopsida; order Apiales; family Araliaceae; genus Panax; species Panax japonicus. The sequence continues at coordinate 50,245,702 of CM035113.1, forward strand.
GTTGGAACTCTGTCCACTGCTGCAATTAATCATGTTGACCTCTTCTTCTTTGTGTTAAGGAAGAGGGTTGTCTTGTACATGAGGCTGATCAGGTTTGGTGACTACAATCTCTCCATTATCTATTAGGTCCTGGATCTTGTGTTTCAAGGCCCAACAATCCTGAGTATCATGTCCAGGTGCCCTTGCATGATAAGCACATGTCCTAGCAGCATTGAAACCCCGTCCATTAGAACTGGCTGGTGGAAGAAGATGCGTAATTTTCTTTTGTGTTGTCAGAAGATTAAGAATGTTCTCGAGGGTATCCCCTAAGGGTGTAAAAACTCGATGGCGTTTGACTTCTACACCTTTTGGTGCTGGAGGGTTTGCAAAATGTGCTGGAAAAGGAGTGTAGTTTCTCCTTTGAATGGGCATACTTTGATTGCCTTTTCGTCCCTGTAGTATCAGAGAAACATCTTCTTCTTTCTTTTTATGGACCCTCCGGGGGTTGTTCCCATAATTTCCAGATTTGATGTGATCAGCAACAGCTTTGAGTGCGGCTAGGTCTTGAATCATTCCTGAATTCAATCCTATTTCAGCCATCTCCCCATGTTTAACCATTTCAGAAAATGGTTTGTCGATGCCTGCTAAAACTCTCTCATAGAAGGGAGCTTCTTGTATGTCTATGAATGTCATGACCATTTCTGATTCTGACATGGCAGGACTAACTTGGGCAGCCAAGTGTCTCCACCTTTGAGCATACTCTCTGAAAGACTCGTTAGACTGTTTCTTGATCTTAGTAATTTGATACCGATCAGGAGCCATTTGAGTTTGAAAACTGAATTGAGTGAGGAAGGCATGTGCTAGCTCTTCCCAGCTGTGGATTTTGGAGTTGTCTAATCTTGTGTACCACGAATGGGCTTCTCCAATTAGACTCTTTTGGAACGATTGCATTCTGAGTTTTTCATCCTCTGCATAGGATCCCAGTTCTCTAATAAAGACTTTTAAATGTGTATAAGGATCCCCTAACCCATCATATTTTTCAAAGTCAGGAGTTTTAAATTTTTCTAGATAGTGAACACCAGGAAAAATACATAGATCAGCATATGAAACACTCCTGTGTGTTCCAATTCCTTTGATAGCGCGAAGGGTCTCTTCCATTTGGAGGACTTTATTTTTGATGTCACCATTGTCTGGATTTCCAGTGGAATGGGCAGCATCATGAGTTTTGTTGGTCGTATCCAACTGTGGCTCTAGTATGGTAATGACCGGAATTCCTCCTTGTGTGGAGGGCTCAGTATGTATGGGTATTTTCTGACCCTGTGTAGACCGGTGTAATTCTTTTAATAGAACAACCAAATCTGTAATCTGTTTGCTTAACCCGTCGAATTCTTTGCGAGAAACTGGATTAAGTTCAGTCTGGTCGGATGACGACATGATTGACTGTAGGCCTATTTCCTTTTTGGACTTTGACCGGGTAGTAGGTTCGATTGATTCCCTGCGAAAGACTGGCATAGTTTAGTCCTTAGGGAAGGTGTATAATGACATGCTATGTGATGTGTCCATTTTAGGAATTTTATCCTGCAAAATGGGTGTCAGCTGTTTGGAGCATTACATGGAGATATATATGGAATGAAATTACAAGTAACTGTGTTTACAAGTAATTAACATGAGAGCATGAAGAGACTTTCCTTCGTTTGGGTTTATCAGAGGCTGACCTATCTTAGGTTACTCTCGTGGCTTTTTGGCATGAAGGTTCCCAAATCATCGCAATCTACTAGACGGGATGTTAATCCGGTCTTTCAACTGAAGTGAATTTGGGTGGTGCCTTTCCTGAGCCTCAGAGAATTAGTCTTCTCACGAGTTCAGTAATCAAACACCGACGGGATAGCCTCCAGGTGGAGGGACCACATAACATACATTCACATAAATCGTGTCTCACCGTATGAAATGATGACATGTGCGAAGCACTAATATCATAAGCAGTTTATAGTGCGAAGTACTAACATCACACGTAGATATGATGCGAAGCACTAAGCTCAAACAAGACATGCATTCGTACACATTCATCCAATGTAAATGCAACATCCACACACAAGCATATAACAGTTTTGAAAAGATTGTAGTTGCGGCTTAAGTCTTCTTACTGGAATCCCCAGCAGAGTCGCCACCTGTCGACGTCGGGATTTTTAGGTGTCCCTTTCCGTTACTTGGTCTTTGATGTTCTCATTTTAGGTGAGATTTGTTTGAAAAAACAAGTGAAAAAGGTCTGACATGTATAATGTCGATGATGGGATTGTTAAGAGTCGCCAGTTGGTTTTTTAAATGGTTGTACCAATACAACCGAGAAAAGATTTGGACATTGACCCAGTGATGTGACACTGATATACGGGTCGACGAAACCGAGATTCATTTAGGGTCCGGGGACTTGGTTATGCGGGGGGAAGGTGTTAGGTACCCCTCGACATCCGTGTTACCACGGTGACCGCCTCTTTTCAAGAAACTATTATCTGAGTGAGTGTGTGTGTGTGTGTGTGTGTGGGTCAATGTGCTTTTATATGAAATTTGTGTGAGGCCTCTTTCGAACCTATATACACAGGATTTGAATTTATGTAAAAATTCAGTTTTTAGCAAGATATGGCAATGATGTTTTATAAAAGAGGTTTTTCAAACCCTGATGCTCAATAGGAATTGAGACCTTTTACACTCCCATTTTTATTAAACGGTCGGCTTGATTGATTTTATTTGATGAATGTGAAGCATCCGTACGAAAATAATATATAAAAATAATGCCGATTTCCTCGTGGGTATGGAAACCATCTGAGGAAATTCAGACATCGCAGAATAATTTACAAGCTGCTTACAACTAAAAATGTCCATCACGGGAACTGAATCTAGATCCAATGGGATGAATCTGTGATCACATAATTCCTAGGCGCACAGAATATTGCAATTTGTATAAAAGCAATAAGCAGGTATATATATAAAAGTGGTAAATATATATATACAGACATGATCACCAACCACGAAGCACCTCCATGGGGATCAAAAATATAAATAAAGCTATTAAAAACTATCAACCGTCATGGAGGAAACTCCAGGCGGGACAAAACGTAAATAAAACTGTAAAGTGATCAACTGCCACGAAGGGAACTCCAGGTAGGACGAAAATATATATGTATGTATATATATATAAGCAGTAAATGCTCCGGATGTAAAATCCAGGCTCATCGAAGAGAATTCGACCACAGTTCATATATATAAATATATATATATATATATATATATATATATATATACTTATATATATCAACTGTGTGTCAGACTTTGTTCGATGAGCCTAGATATATATATATATATATATAAGCGAGTAAACGCACCAGACCGAAGTCTAGGCTCATCGAACAAAGTCCGACAGACAGTTAATATATATAAGTATATATATATATAAGTATATATATATATAAGTATATATATATATATATATAAGTATATATATATATATATATATATATATATATATATATATATATATATATATATATATATATATTAAAGCAGTAAACGCTCCAGTCCGAAGTCTAGGCCCATCGAACAAAGTCCGACAGACAGTTAATATATATAAGTATATATATATTAAAGCAGTAAACGCTCCAGACCAAAGTCTAGGCTCATCGAACAAAGTCTGACAGACAGTTAATATATATAAGTATATATATATATATATATATATATATATATATATATATATATATATATATATATATATATAATATACAGACTGAAAGGAAACCACGAACTGAAGTTTGGCCAAAAGCAAGCCGCACGACTCTCAACGTGTAGAAGGGTGTGTGCAAAGATGAAGAGAAAGACTCTAAAGTGTGTAAAAAGGCTTACAGCTGACTGCTAAAAAAAGGGTTTCTATATCTTTAGAGTGGAGTAACACTGTCTTGGATATGTATAAAAAGGGCTATATATGAGCTTATAGGTGTTTGAAAGCGGGAAAATACATTGTATGGCAAGTGCAGAGAAAATTGAGCAGGGTTTCCCCGTCGGTTTATCCTTAGAAATCAGCACCCCAAGCCTCTTATTTATAGGCAAAAGGAGTCACAGGTCAGTCGCAGGTGTACTAGAGGCGGGTTGGGTCGGCCCGGCTTTGTCGGGTAGGGTCGTCTCGAAGTACGTGCACTCAGGCACTATAATGTCCACTCGGATTTTGAGAAGTGCAATCCGGGCATCCTTTTTGAGGTATTCAGGACCTATTTCGGACCGCCGTTGTGGAGAGTTGTACGATGGCATGGGATTAGAGTTTGTACGAAGTCTTTGAAGATGGGACGATGCCCTCCGGTCTTCAAGCTTCAACTTTCATCCGTTACCCCGCACAATAGTCACTCAGGATTGGTTAGCCTTGTGGGACATTGTTGCATAGAGACGTGGCGTGGCATCATTTTGGCTGAGATGATGATGTTGCCCCTCACCGGTGCTATCGCCGGATTGGCCCGATAAAATAGGCATTGCTCAGACTTCGCTGAGATTGGACTGCTGCAATTTATGAAAGGTCCTCATTATCATCTTTGAGGTGTGCCTGTCTTTCCGATGTTATTGCCGGGTTGGCACAATGTATCTTGTTGTGAGTGCCGAGATTGAAGCTAATGGCATTTGAAACAAGCATTTCTGGGGTTATCTCCGAAACTGCATTCCTTGGGGTTATCACCAAGGTTAGTGGCTATTCACATGGTTGGTACTGAGACTAGATACCTCGGGGTCATCTCCGATATTAATCAGTCTTCTCTGGTGTGTGTGTTCCGGTATTGTATCTGCAGGTCTCGGGGTTAGATCCGAGGTTGAAATTGTTACTCCCAGATTGTGATCCGGGGTTGATGCTGCACTTTCGGTAGTATCCGGTATAGATTTGGATTGTCTTTCAGGGTTCTCTCCTAAAAGACGAATCTGTCCTCCTGCAATGTTAGTAACAGTAGTACAGAAAATTTCGAGTGTCTACAACGAAATTAGAAATATTTTCGAACAAGATAAAACCCTATTATTATTTGACCAAATTGTTTTGGTTCGGATTCTCGACTAAGTATGAACATCCCGCACATGGGAAACTTTTATGCTCCAAAGACTGATAGATGAACGATAACATCGTTTTTGCATGTAGTATTGATCAATACAGGGCATAACGGGCTGATCACCCCCATGCCCGTATGTTATGACGGTTTGCAGATGAAGTTCTGTTTAACCTTTTCGAAAATAGAAAATAATGTTCATAGTCTATCTACTAATCCCACTTATAGTCAGTACGTAGTTTTAAAAAATTTGATATAGAATTAATATATAGTTATTATTGGTTCAGTTTACTTCACAACTATTGATTCATTGTAAAAGTGTCATACAAAGCAAACATTTAATCCTTTCAGCTACTATTTATAATTGCTATTACTTGATGGGCACTTAATTGCTCATCATTACTTAATTTAAAATATTTTCAGCCAAGTGTGAACAACCTGAAGGCTCTGCTAAGAACAAGGGAAAATTAAAGGTTGCTGAATGAGTTCTGTGTTATCTTATGTAATAGTTTATCTTTATTAAGACTATGATACTTATTATTATCATGTATTGTAATGAATGTTTAAAGGTCGCACACCTTGGATTTAGACTTTGATTTATGTACATTAAGTTTGTTATCTATATTATTGTTATTATTATTAGTATTATTCCGCTCATAGAAATGGTATCGTGAGGCACTGAGTTCGGGTTTCAAGTACCTGGAATTTGGGGGCGTCACAGGCCAAAGATATTCATCAGGTAATTATTCATCTTTGTACTACAAGCCAAAGATATTCATCAAGTATCACCATTTAAGACTGATAATGATGAAAAATATCTTAAAAAAACGAATCCAGTGAGATTAAATGTCAAAGATTAAGGATTCTTACTTTGGTTTATCAAAGTACAAAAATACTCCTTAATAATCAATTGTGGATCAAAATTCAAGAATGAAGATCAAAACATGGATACAATCAAAGATAGTAACCATAATAGACAACTTGGACAAAGAAAATAAAATTTTATTTTTCTGTGAATAGTGTCGTATCCGTGAATAGTGACGTATACGTGAATAGTGTCGTATACGTGAATAGTAACCCCGACACAAAAAGGTAAAAATTCCATAAGAAAAATCATACTTTGTGAATAGTATCATATTTGTGAATATTGCCGTATATGTGAATAGTAACCTCGACATGAAAATGTAATAATTTCATAATAAATTTCATACCAATATTTCGGTATGATGATATTGAACGAAATAAAATCATTTACGAAGAAAATAACATCTCTTACCTCAAAAGAATAGTACTTCTGACTGAATATCAGATATAACGCTGAAGAAAACTTGCACTGAATACCAACACTCAAGGTATCTAAATATTCACAAAAATCCGCTCGATATTATAGAGAGAAAAACTTCAGTTTCTGGTGTGATTTTCAATTCTAACCTAAGCACCTTATTTATAGGAAAATATTTGAACGTCAAAGCAGACTTAACCTGCTACCTGATTGCCTTACCTGCTACTATTCACGCACACCACCATTAAAAAAAATTCTCAGCACACCTACAAGGACAAGAGTGGGGCCCACCCATTCTAGAGAATTTCCAAAAATATTTTAAATTTAAATAATATTTAGAAACTTCAATAATTCATAACAAATAGTCATTTTATTAGAAAAATACGAATTTTATGTCCATTCCATAAGAAATTTAATTCTCTACAATTTTTTAGAAGAAAGTTTTTCCGAATTCTAAACGAAAAATGACCGAAATCCACATACGGATGATTTTTAATACCTTCATTCTGACAAAATACTAATAAAATATCTCAACATTAATTCATTTATTTATATCCTCAAAAAAATAAATATTTCCTTATCATATAAATTAATAATTAATTATTCACAAATAATATAACAGAATCACAATATGACAACCAGGTTGTTCCTAGGAAAGAGGGAGCTTTCCGATAAGAATTTCTCATTACTGGCGCACAATTAGGTGAATAAACCCATTTTCTAGAAAGCTTCCTTAGACATTGCTAATAATACTATCTAATAAAATTATTCAAATAATATGAATTATTGATTTGATAATGGGAAATATTGTGCAGTGACAATTATTGAAACAACAATAATATAAAATATCAACGTAACAATTATTGAATCAATAAAATAAAATATTGAACAGTAATTACTGTAGCAATTATTGAGTAGTGTCTTCTTACGTAAGAATCAATAATCCAAAAATAATGTGCAATACCGTGTGCTACTATGCAACCACACGTATTACTGTACCTTAACCACCAGGTATTCCAACTGTGTTAACGGTAACAACTACACTGTTATTTATAAAAAAAACTCAAACTTGTCGTTTTCTTCATCCGAAATTTTTCTGTTATGGGGCCCACAAATGGCTGCATCATCGTACGAATATTCCCCGACAACAAGAATATTCCATGACCAAACGAATATTTTCCGACAACAATGAATATTTTATAACAACTTGCTTATTTTGCAAAATTTATACATTTCACCCATAATCAAAATATTATATCAAATTAACACTTTTTTTATTCAAAATAACAATTAGAGAAAATTCAATTTTATTAATAAAAAGTTGGGGTCTTACAGCTACGATGTCGGACACGTTTGGTACGTATCCAATATTCCGTCGTTAGGACCTGCCCAGTCGTTTTCACCTCCATCAGCTTGCTCAGGACATTGCAGCTGGTGCGATCACCGAGAGTACGGGTATCTCCCTTAAGCAGTTTGTCGCGATACGCGATGAGATTGTTCAGATGGTGGTTACCTTACTTATGGACGCTTTTGGGTCGATGCTGAGTCAGCCCTCGACTACTCAGGTATACTATTAATTTTAAATTTTTGTATTTTACATGCTATTTAATTTTCATTTATTTACATCTTTAATTATATCATATGGACTAATGATTTATATTTATAATTGTATCAACAGGGTGCTCATTCTGATCACGACAGGAGGGACGACGTCAACGATGATTTTCATAAGCCAGAGCAGCATCGTTGACGTCCGCCCGATGATCCTCCTCACACCAGGGCAGTAGTAATGGCTTGACTTAGTTTTGTGGGATTAATACATATTTACTTTAGTTTAGTTTAATGAGATGTTAATATTTTAAGTTTATTTGATATTTGACTTATTGTAGTTTAAATCTTGTCATTACTTTAGTTTGACATCGATCTTTACTTTAGTTTTTTTTATGTTTGACATATTTAATTTAGTTTAGCTTAATGAGATGTTTGATATACTTTAGTTTAGCTTAATGGGATGTTTGACATTCACTACAAGAAAAAGGTTTATCAGCGACCGCATATCCGGTCGCTGATATAATTGGTCGCTGATAGATCTTTTTCTTGTAGTGATCTTTACTTCTCGTTTAGTTGATTTTTGACATATTGTTGGCCTTGGTAAGTCATATTCATGTTGTTGGATAGTTAGTTTTGTTGTATATGTTGTTAGAAAAAAAGAACAGGTTTACAATGGGTAAAAACCTTGGATGTTGCCAAAACAGAGCAAAATTTTTTTTTAAAAACTTCTTATTCTTGTCGGAATAAGATCATTCCGATGGAATTCCGTCAAAATAAAGCATGTCCACATGTCAAGCGTTTATGCCATGTGGCAGATAAAATCCGACCGAATATAATCGACGGAATGGAGTCCGTTGAGGATAGGCTAATATCGACGAAAATTTTGGTCGAAGATAAATCCGTCGGAAGTAGGTAATCCCGACTGAATTCTCGACGGACTTAAGTTCGATGCATTTATAACCGACCGCATTTCAGATTGAATATTCCGTCGGAATTAAGATAACCTCAACGGAATATCGTTAAATCCGACGGAAAATTCCGTCAAAATTAGCCATTTTTTGTTGTAGTGTACTAAAGATAAATTAATAAAAACTACTCTTTTTCCTCTATTTTTATTTTTCTTAATGTGTGTAAATTATATTTTGTTCATCTTTTTGGGAGACGGAATTTAACAGCCTGCCCGATGGAGAATTAAAAAGTGGTCCAAAAATTGATCCGACTATCAATTATCTAATTAGCAAAAATTAGTTATTATATATACTCTATCCGTCCCAGAATAAAAGTCTTTATTACTATTTTGGGTTGTCCCGTGTTAAATGTCCACTTTCTTTTAATAACCAAATTTTTACACATTTTTTCCTATTATGCCCGTAACATTAAATATCTCATACTTTTCTTATTCTAATTCTTTCTCTATATTTAATGACATTATTATGGATAATTTTGTCATTTTATTCCTCTTCTTAATATGTGTAAAAAGTCCACCAGGATTTTTATCCTTGGGACGGAGAGAGTATCATTTTAGTATAAAAGTAAACATTTACATTGGTTGAAAACTTTATTACCGACTTTCAGTAAAGAGTTATATGGCAAAATGTAATAAGTTACTCCCTCCGTCCCAAATTAACTGCTCAATTTTGACTTTTTTTAGTCAAATTGACTATTTTTAGAATTAATAATTAAACATATATAAATATATTTCTGAAATTATAAAAAATAGGATTAGTAATAAATTGTATATACTTTCTTTTGGTTATAATCTCTTCACCTATATTTTAGCAAAAATAGTAAAAAGATTAGTTTTAAAAATAGTCAATTTGACTTTAAAAAGTCAAAACTGAGCAATTAATTTGGGACGGAGGGAGTATAATTTAGTAAGGGGTTCCATTAGTTCTAAAATTTCTAATTTGTGTTATATTTCCTTAAAAGTCACTTAACTCGCAACAAAATAGTCGGCACAAATTCTTCAGGATACAATAAAACCTCTATTTAGAAATACTCTATATAAGAATAACCTTTATAATATTATAAAAAAAAATTAGTCCCAATTTGGGCCAATTATAAATAAGAATAACCTCTAAATTGTAATATATTATATACTTTTTAAGTCTCGTATTAAAAAACTATACATCTATATAGTAATAATTTCATATATATATATATATATTATATGAGAGAGAGAAGATACTAATTTTAAAAGACTATATTTTCTATAAAAGACTACATTACTTAAAAATAACTATTTTTTCGATAAAAGACTACATTTTTCTATAAAAGACTATATTTCTTATAAAAGACCATATTTTCCTATAAAAGACTACTTTGCATAAATATTTTTTGAATAATAATTATTATGGAGTACTTCTTATTGATATTTTTGTTAAAGTGAATATTTTTGTGGGTGTTCGGAAAATATTTTATACCAATACCTTTATTTAGTAATAACCTCTCAATTAAAATACAAATAGTTTGATCCAAAGTCTATTCATAAATAGAGATTTTACTATATATATCTGTTAACGCCAGAATCTTTCTTCACGTCCCAATCATAAAAGACGTCCTGATCATGCACAGTAAACACGACAAACACCACAAGCTTGACGGCCGGACTGCCGGGGGATAGCTCAGGCGTGAGAGTAAGTATAGGTGTTCACAAGGTTAACTCAAGAGGATGATAATTTCTAGTGTCGTGAGAGAGATAATAGTTCTGTTGTGTGTGTATGAATGTTCACGTACCTGGTTGTGAAGACTTGGTTGATAGATTATACTCTCTTTTCCCGGTTTACCGTGCCACCTACTACCCCTGACATGGCCCCCATGATCTGATGGGTCCTGTCGTCTGCCTCCCGTCCACTCACTACCTTTTGTCACTGTTTATACCGTCGGCCGGCTATAATCCCATCCACATTAATGCATGGCAGGTATCTCAGTCAACTGTCATACTATATCATCATTACAAGTAAAAGTAATAGATATTAAATGATCCAACAGGTTGATCCAAAGAACCGACCCGATCCTATAGGATTAAGTAAAGCTAACACAGTGACCAGGCCCAACGAGCTTTATGGCTTAATTATAAAAGCCCAATAGATTAAATTAATAAGTGAGCCCAATTTACCCGGCCCAAATAAAGGAAATATCATGACCCAACATTACCCCCTAGTTTTTTGTTAAACAGAATGTTTAATGGAAAACTATAACTGGTCTATGATATTAGAATTTACTAGAGGCCCAAAATCGAAAATAATCGAGACATACCCACTGTGATGCATAAAGTGACACGGGGAATGGCTGAATGTCCTGAGTAAAAGGCCAAGTCAATAAAAGATTGATATTAAACAGGACGGGTTAAAAATCAGAAGTCCAACCGAGAGGCCCAATCTGATAAAATATCCAAAGATTGATCCGGACGCTTCCCATTCGAATTCTCATCATTATTATCATTTAAAATGCTGGCCTCGTGAATCGTGTAACCATCAATATAAAAGACAAACTCTATCAATTCTGACAGTTTTACCTGCCAATTTGAACTTTGAACCTTTGAGCTTTCTTCTCTTTCCCAAAACTTCTCTTTCTAGCTTACGAGATCTCAACAATGGTGACCGTGAACCCTGGCCAAAATTCTCCAGTTTCCCCCAATCCAATCCCTAACCAAGAGGGTTCGAGTTTAAACCCTATATCTCCTGTTGATTTCTTCAAGGATGTGGAACAATTTCCTCATGCCAACATCTCATCTACCGTCACGGAATCCGAGATACGTTCACTCCGGATTCGTTATCAGATTCCGGATAACTATGCCATCAGGGCTCCTGCTCCGGAGGAGCGAATGTACCAGAGACCAGATGGCTGGGTCGCCATGCCTGCTACCTTTCTGGAAAAGGGGATTCGTCTACCCCTTCACGCTTTCGTTGTTACTCTCCTAGGGTTTATAGGAGTGGGTTTCGTACAACTAGTGCCCAACTCCTACATCCACATACTGGCATTCATTGCCTTTTGCCACGAGCTAGGGATTACTCCCTCCGTTGACATTTTCTTCACCCTCTTCTCAGCCGGTAAATCCCGAGAATGAGGGTTTAAGATGTTGAGCAAACAATCTCCTCGCCCGAACTCCAAATTCGAGAAGAGGTCCCTGATGAGTACCCCTTCAAGCAATAAGGGATGGCACGAGAAGTGGTTTTTTGTCACGGGACCAGAAATCTCTTCTCTTCCAGATTGGACTACCTCAGATCGGATCTCTGCTGACTTCGGAGATATTCCCGAAGAGCGTGTGAGGGAGATGGGAGATTTTTTGAAGAAGATTCCTCCAAAAGAATGGAGTTTCACCCTTCTGACCAAACAAGCCTGGCTGTATGATCACAAATGTAAGTTTCGAACAACTCTGTAACATAATTTTTTGAGATATTTAAGTGGCATGGATTTAATATATGGTTATTTGCAGTGTCTTTGATCAAACCCACTTCTTTAGAAGTGAAAGATTTGGGAGACTTCCTGGCAGGGAGGATTACAGAGGCGAATGAAGAGCTTCCTGCCGAAGAGTCTTCCCGAACCGACCCCCTGCCTCCGAGCAACCAATCATTTCCCTTCAGAATGATGAGCCTGAAGCTGATGAGCCTCTCATTCCTGAAGAAACCCTCAGACCTCGCCGAAGGAAGAAAGCTGCCAAAAAATCCAGAACTATCCGCCGCGACACAGATCCTGAGAGTGACGAGGAGGTTCTTCCTGAAGTAATCCCACAATCGACTCCTCCATCTGACCCCGCTACCACACCTTTTGAACCAGTCCCAATAAAGAGGAGTTTACTTGATATACCTATACGCGATCGGGCGAAAGTCCTTCGCGCTAAAAAATTAAGATCAAAGATAATCCCACTCACCGCCGAAGAACTCCGCGCCCCTCCATCTTCGACGATCACACCTGACCCCACACTGTCTCGAAAAAGAAAATAACCTTCAGATAGCCAGCCAGGTTCGACTACCGCCCCTACTCCAACCCCCGAGCCCACTCCTGCTCGATCTCCTTCCCCCGAGGCAAAACATGCAGAACCCTCGCCGGTTTGCAATCAGCCTATGCCCTCTCCTCCAAGGCAAACGACCACCGAATTCTAGCAGGATGCTATGGCCTCTCCAACCATGTGGCCTCAATTCAATGACAACTTCCCCTTTCAACTGTTCGAGACCTTCGTTCGCGAGACCGATGACCACCGCTTCGGGAATAGTACGAATAGAGATTTGCTTAGCAAAGGCATGAGCTACTTGGCGAAGGTAAATAATTTTCTCGTGTATTTCCATATTTATCTTCAAACTTGTACATCTGAAATTGATCAAATAATACTTAATATGCACAGGCAAATGCTGTATTCGGGCATTTTCGTCCGAGATCTCTTGATGCTGAATCTGAAGAAGAGGCGGTGAGGAAGGAGAACGCCATCCTGAAGTCTGCCTTGGCTCGGGAAAGGACTCAACGCGAAGGAATCCTTCATACAAATGAAGGACTTCAGAAAGAGTTGGCCCAAGCCAAGGGAGACGTGAAGGCCTCCAAGGAAGAACTGAAGTTGACTAAAGCACAGCATGCGGAGATCGTCAAGATGAACGTCGACTTGGTTCAGAGGAGTGAAATAAGGATTGATAAAATAAATGAGCTGAAGGCCAACTCTAAGCTCTTAACCAAGACGATCCATAAGCTGGAGCGGGAAGAAACCCGTCAGATGACTATACGGCAGAAGCATGAAGAAGAAATCTGAGAACTCAAGGCTCTTCGGGACCTTGGGCCTCCTCTAATTGATGCCCTTTGCAAACAAATTTGTGAAGAGTTTCGAAACTCAGATGAAATCAATGGAGAAATCATGAAGATTCATACTGAAAGCTACGAGCTCTGTCGAAGTCGTGGAAAGGAGAAGCTGATCAAAGCCAACATAGATCCATCCTTGCTCGACTCTTCAGATGACGAGGGCGCTACTTGAAGCAACAACTTTTGATTTTCTTTGGTTTTATTTAAAAACACTCGTAATATTTTTTTTTGTTATTTCCAATATTGTAAGTAAATTAAGTATTAATGAAAAGTGATCTTCTCCCTTATGACTTCAGTGCATTTTTACTTCCTGTCAATACTTCAATATGAATTCATCTGGACAAATGTACAAAAACCCTTTCAAGGTTTCAACTCAAATTGTTAATTAACAATTAAGCATGTCATATAACAGATAAGATGAGGTTAAAGAATGAGGCATTTCGAACTCAACACTTAGAAAAACTTAGGGGATAAAGTAAAGAGATACTTATTTAGTTACTGAAGTGTGAGACAGATCTGCTTCATTGAGAGTTTGTTTACCCCGAAAGGCCTAACAGAACCAAAAGATGACAATCATCTACCACGAAGGGCCCGATGAAGTTAAAAGATGACATTCGCCTACCACGAAGGGCCTGACGAAGTCTAAGTGGCGACAATTGCCTACCCCGAAGGGCCTGACAATGCCAAAAGTGGCGACAATTGCCTACCCCGAAGGGCCTGACAATGCCAAAAGTGGCGACAATTGCCTACCCCGAAAGGCCTGACAATGCCGAAAGTGACCACCTGCCGAAGAGGCTACCATCGAATGGTCAGCGAGTCCTCTCGAACCTCCTAACACCAATGGACTAAGCAGCAACAGAGACAAAACTTGTTTGAGAGAAAAGAGGGACTTTTATTGATGATGATGTAAATATTTACAGACTTCCGATGTACTGACATTGAATCTACTGAAAGTACTTCCTAAGACTGCCAGTGTGCCAAGTATTTTTAATTACGGACCCATCTAATGCCTTCAATCGATAAGTCCTTGGCTTCGGCACTTCAATGATTTCGTACGGTCCTTCCCAATTTGGCATCAGCTTTCCCAGATTCTGAGGTGTAGATGCTTCGACTTCTCTGAGGATAAAATCTCCTACTTCAAATCTGCGAAGCTTTACCCCTTTATTATAATGCTTAGCCACTCTTTGCTGATAGGCTGCCAATTTGATTAAGGCTACTTCTCTGACTTCTTCAAGCAAATCAAGATTGGACTTCAGCCCTTCTTCATTGTAGATCTCTCTGAAATGACTAACTCGAAGACTTGGAGATCCAATTTCAACTGGGACTAAGGCATCAGTGCCATAGGCCAATCTGAAAGGTGAATCCCCTGTTGTAGTCCTCGGAGTAGTTCGATAAGCCCATAGCACAGTAAGTAGCTCTTCTGGCCATCTACCCTTAGCTTCGTCCAATCCGCGCTTGATCCCATTCAGCAGCATTCTGTTGGTCACTTCAACCTGTCCGTTTGACTGGGGATGAGCCACTGAAGTCTTTCTGTGCTTGATCCCCAGTTCTTTCAAAAATGCTTCAAACTTTGATCCCACAAACTGACGTCTATTGTCTGATACTACCACCTTAGGAATTCCAAAACGGAATACTACTGATTCTTTCATAAATTTCAAACATTCATGTTCTGTTATTGACCTAAGTGGCTTTGCTTCTACCCATTTGGTCATATAGTCTATGGCAACTATAAAAAAACTAACTTAACCCTTTTCTTTCAGTAACGGACCCAGTATATCAACCCCCCAGACAGCGAAGGGTATAGGAGATAAGATCGAATATAGCTCTTCTGGTGGCTGATGTGGTATTGGACTGTTGAGTTGACACTTCTCTCAGTTCTTGACGTATTCAGTCGCTTCCTTGAAGATAGTAGGCCAGTAGTATCCTTGACGAAGTACTTTATAGGCTAATGACTTAGCGGCCATATGGTCGCCATAAATGCCTTCATGTACTTCTCGGAGAGCGTATTCAGCTTCAGATGGAGTCAAACATTTCAGCAATAGAGACGAGAAGGACCTTCGGAAAAGATCCCCATCAATCAGAACAAAATTAGCACTCTTGTACTTGATTTTCTTGGCAAGCATTCGATCCGAAGGTAAGACGCCATCTGCCAGATATTCCAGATATGGAGTCAACCAGCAGTTGGTTCGGTCAATGCACATCACCACTTCATGATGAACACTAGGATGTTGCAAAATTTCTAGGTAAACCGATCCTTCAAAAACGTTAACATCCGTAGTGGCTAGTCTGGCGAGTGCATCAGCAATAGAATTGTTAATACGCTCGACCCCCTGAAACTCGTAGGACTAGAAATACTGAAGCCATTCTTTCACTTCTGCCAAATACTTGATCATTCTCGGGCCTCGAGCTTCGTACTCCCCAGAGAGTTGTTTAACGACTAACTGAGAATCACTGAAGATGACTATTCTCTGCACTTCAAGACTCTTTGCTAATCGTAACCCTGCAAGTACCGCCTCATACTCTGCTTCGTTATTCGTCGCTTTGAATTGAAATTTGATGGCCTGTTGCACCTTGAATCCCTTCGGACTTGTTAAGATAATCCCTGCTCCAATGACGTCCGTAGTAGAAGACCCATCTGCATACAGCGTCCATGGATTCTCCTTCTGCTGAAGAATTTCAACTACTCTATCAGATCCTTCAGCCTCGGCCACGACTTCATCAGCCTCAGAAAATAAACACTCAACCACAAAATCAGCCAAGGCTTGCCCTTTGATGGCGGTTCGGGGATGATACTCAATAAAAAATTGGGACAACTCCATCGTCCATGCATCTAGTCTCCCCGATACCTCGGGTTTGCTCATAACCATCTTTAAAGGCTGATATAGTTTCAGCATCCCGAAGGACATGACTTACATAATAAACTGGGTGCTGCTTACCCCCAACTTCACGCACCAAAACTGTTCCTACCGCCAAAGAACTAGATGCTAAGTACAAATATAGAGGCTCGGTAGGGACGGGCTTCACCAGCAAAGGCGCCGAAGATAAGTAGGATTTGATGCTCTGAAAGGCGTCTTCGCACTCTGAAGTCCATTGAAACGTTTTTGCATTCTTCGGCCCTTTCAAAGTATCAAAAAACGGCAAACATCTCTCTGCCGACTTGGACATGAACCTCCACAAAGTTGCAATCCTTCCAGTCAGACGTTGAACATCTTTAAATGACTGAGGAGTCTTCATGCTCAGGATTGCTTGAATCTTCTCTGGATTGGCTTCAATTCCTCTTCGACTGACAAGATAACCCAGAAATTTGCCAGCCCCCAGACCGAAGGTGCACTTAGTGGGATTTAGTCTCAAATTGTGATGACGAAGTGTCTGAAAGCATTCCTCTAAATCATCCAAATGTTTATGCACCAACATGCTTTTGGCAATCATGTCGTCCACGTATACCTCAATATTCCTGCCCAACTGATATCTGAAGACATGGTTCATCATCCTCTGGTATGTGGCTCCGACATTGATGAGGCCGAAAGTCATTTTCTTATAGGCATATACTGAACGATGGGTAATGAACGCCGTCTTCGGTATATCCTCTTTACACATGGAGATCTGATGATACCCAGAGAATGCATCCATAAAACTTAATAAGGCATACCCTGAAGTGGCATCGATGAGTTGAACGATGTGGGACAGTGGGTAAAAATCCTTTGGACAGGCCTTGTTTAGATCAGTGTAGCCGATGCAGACTCGCCATTTACCATTTTTCTTCTGGACCAGCACCACATTTGCCATCCACTGCGGGTAGTCGATCTCAAAGATGAAGTCATCTGCCAACAGTTTTGCAATCTCTTCATCTATGATCCGTTGACGCTCAGGTGCAAAGATCCTCCTCTTCTGCCGCATAGGTGTCTTTGACGGGTTTACTTCCAATCGATGCTCAGCAATATCCCTGCTCACTCCTGGCATATCCTGAGGTTCCCACGCGAAGATGTCAACATAACACCTCAGGAACTCTACGAGGTTCGTCCGGAGAGGTTCCGGCAGACGCGAACCTATTTTCACGATTTTGTCCACCTTGCTCGGGATGAGCTCTATTTCCTCCGTTTCTTCAGCCGGCACGACCAAAGGTTCGGAACTACTCTCGGTGAAGGGTTCGATCTCTATCGCCATTGTCTGCTTCTGCTTCGACACCCCCACTCCCGAAGTAATAACATCATTTCTGTAACACCTTCTGGCCAGATCCAAATCTCCTTTCACCTCCCCAACCCCATGAGCCATAGGAAATATGATTTTAAAATGAGGTATTGATGTTACAGCTTGCAAAGCAATTAAAGTAGGCCTCCCCAAAAATAACATTATAAGCGGAATCAACATGCACAACATAAAATTTGCAAATAATTTCTACCTGTTGAGGGGCCGTTCCGAAGATGACCGGTAGCTCAATGGTTCCAGCCACCTTAACCGGATCATTGCTAAAACCATACAGAGGAGCCTCCTGCCCTATTTCCATCTTGCGCCCGTCCAGATTCATCCTTTGATAAGCGTGGGCATACAGGATGTCTACAGAAGACCCATTATCGACCATCATCTGCATCATATCTACCGAACCCACTTGTGCAGTCAGCACTAATGATCCCTCGTGCGGTTCGATGACTTCTGAAGGGTAATCCTCATCAGTAAAGGAGATTACCGTATTCGGATAAGGTCTATCAGTCTTCGGGAAGGTACTCGCCACCGACATGACCGAATCCAAATAGCTTCGGCGCTTCTTTCCCACGAGCTTGCCAGAAGTACCCCCAGTGATGACATCTATCACATGCCTTGCAGGCTGTCCCGGAGCTGGCAATGCTTGCTGAACTGGTTGAGCTGCTGGAACAGGTCCTCGATCCTGCTATTGATTATTTCTAGCAGCCACGTACTGAACTAAAGCCCCACCTTGTACCTTTCTTTCAATAAAGTCCTTTAAACTGCCACAATCGTTCGTTTCATGACCCAAAGCTTGATGGTAATCACAATATTTGCGAGGATTCCCCTTTTTTGGGCTTAATGTTATCTCGAGGTGGCTCGAAGATAGGTTGATTTTTGATCTGATCCAAGATAACAGCCCTATCTGCATTGAGTGTCGTATACGTCCTATTTACTCTCTGGGTTGGAGCGGACGAACGTCCTCCACCCTGCCTCCAATTGTTATATCTCTTCGACCCGCCTTCATGATGGTCTTTATTCCCTTCCTTCTTCTGTTGGTCTTCATCGGTCTTGTCCCGATCTGTCTCTTTAAGCCTATCTGAAGAAGGACGTTTGAGGCTGCTCATGGCCTCGTCCACCACGATATAGCCTTCGGCTTTGTCAAAGGCTTCGGCGAGACTCTTCGGGTGGTTAAACATAAGTTTCTTCACCAACTTTTCCGATCTGACTAAATCCAATCCATTCTGGAACAGTCCCACAACTTGTAGATCATTCAAATCTGCCACTTGGCCGACTGCTTCCCGGAATCGCTTTACATATTGGCCTAAAGACTCATTAAAGGACTGCCGAAATTGAGCCAATGAACCAGTTGGTTTTTCCCTTCTTCTGTTGTTCCCAAAGTGAGCATGAAATTTACTGCACATATCTTCCCAAGAGGAGATTGAATCCAAAGGTAAAGTCCCCATCCATTGTCGGGCATCCTTTTCTGAGTGTTGTGACAAAAGTATGGCATTTAGCAGCATCGCTAAAGTCATAATAATCCATGAGTCGGTCGAATGCCTGATTATGGTCATATGGATCCCCCGATCCATCATAACTTTCGATATGAGGCAACTTCTTGGTGGGATCAGCTTTTTCTTTAAGAATCTCCACGAAAAAAGGGGAGGCTTTCTTTCCAGGAGCGTCTTTCGTTTTCTGTACTTCGGCAAGCTACTTCCGAAGCTCCTTTAATTCTTTAACCAGATACTCCACGCCTTCTGGTTGAGATGATGCCTCCTTCTCCGGTGAATCCTTCTTATGAGTAGACCGGTTTCTTTCAACAGAACCTTCAACTTTAGAGGGGCTTCTCCGATGACGAGTGTCTACAGGGCGGGGTGCCCTCAGCAGACTCTTGGGAGTATGACCTCTTGATATGCTTCGCCTCTGGACTCGGGCGCTATGGTGAGAATATGCAACAACAAGTGCTTTCTTGGTATGCTCTGGAGTGTGATCCCTGGATTGACTTCTTCGTTCGCTCCGCCCTTGTCTCCTAAACTCGGCAGGGTGATATGTCCTCTTCGATCTCTGAGGAGTAGGGCTTCGGGACCTTCTTCTTTCCCTAGTTCGGCCCAAAGACTCTCGCCCGGAGCGAGCAGGTTCCTTCCCACTTCGATGCCCTTGCTCTTCAGATTGAACATAGCTGAGCTCCTCATCTCTCCACTCTGCCATCCGAGCCATCTGCTCAGCTATGTCCTGACGCTGCTTCACTAGCACTTCCATGGCTCTATCCGCTTCATCTGCCATCTTAGCCAACCGGGAGGCCTTTGCATCCTGGTCATCTCGGTATCGAGTTCTAGGCGAGGTGCCTTCTACTCATTTCCGACTATGGCCAGACTTCTCCGTCGGGAACACTAGCTTACGCTTAGCTTTGCCTACCGCCTTCGGCCGAGAATCTTCAGGTGAACGTTTGGACGCTGTGCTAGCATGAACACTTATTGTTGGACCCAAACGATCTTTGGCAGACACTCGCGGTGCTGATTCACTGATAGCCATCGGCTGCCCTTCGGGTGTAGGTGTTCTACTCTTCACCATGAATACTGAATAGAATAAAACACAATCTGCGATTGAAAAATACTCAAGACACTAGAACTCGCCCTCCTTCTAGCGCCAATGTTAACGCCAGAATCTTTCTCCACATCCCAATCACAAAAGACGTATTGATCCTGCACAGTAAACACGACAAACGCCACAAGCTTGACGACCGGACCGCCGGGGGATAGCTCAGGCGTGAGAGTAAGTATAGGTGTTAACAAGGTTAACTCAAGAGGATTATAATTTCTAGTGTCGTGAGAGAGATAATAGTTCTGTTGTGTGTGTATGAATGTTCACGTACCTGGTTGTGAAGACTTGGTTGATAGATTATACTCTCTTTGCCCGATTTACCGTGCCACCTACTACCCCTGACATGGCCCCCATGATCTGATGGGTCCTGCCGTCTGCCTCCCGTCCACTCACTACCTTTTGTCTCTGTTTATACCGTCGGCCGGCTATAATCCCATCCACATTAATGCATGGCAGTTAACTTAGTCAACTGTCATACTATATCATCATTACAAGTCAAAGTAATAGATATTAAATGATCCAACAGGTTGATCCAAAGAACCGACCCGATCCTATAGGATTAAGTAAAGTTAACACAGTGACCAGGCCCAACGAGCTTTATGGCTTAATTATAAAAGCCCAATGGATTAAATTAATAAGTGAGCCCAATTTACCCGACCCAAATAAAGGAAATATCATGACCCAACAATATCATTGCGAATATAATCTCTAACTAGATAAATTGCATAGGCGCAATTTCTGTAATATATGATAGTGGGTTTTTTTATAACAACATATATACTCTCTCCCGATTTGAAAATATATTATAAGTTTGAATTTTTAAAGTTAATAAAAAATAAAAATATTTTCAAAATTAAAATTTTATGTGATTCATTTCAGTTTAAAAACAATAAATATTGTAATTAGTAATAGTTTTTACATAATTTATAGTGTTCGTAATTGTCCAAGATATATATTTTTTAAAATATATCTTCAAAAAGTCAAATTTGATTTTATACTTTGGGATGAAGTACTCTATGAAAGGGAAAGACAGAACAATAAATTACAAAAATTGAACACCAGCATAGAGTACAAAACTGAGTTGTCTTTGATCATCTCAGCTACATATCGATCTGCTGCTTAGACTATAATTTTGTTTTGGATGGTGAAATTAACACCAAATTTATCGTAATAAAATTTATATAACCTTTTATTATATTGGGTATAGAAAATATTACATTAATCATTATAATAAAAAATTATAGAATTTATCAATGCAATTTTTTATTATATTGTGCTCTTCTTAATGTGACTCTAACTTGGATGATCAATGAGATAAAACACATAGGTCATTGCATATGTAATTACCAGCTGTGGAGAGTAAGCATGATCATCCTTGATATGGACCACTTTTCTTCTTTCTTTTATTTGGTAGTTGTTAAATCTCTATATCAGTTTCAGTAAAAAATTAATTCCATAAATTAGAGCTGAGCAATCCTTAACAAAAAATATTGAACAAGACACTTCAAGTGTAAATAATTGTATAAAATGTACAAGAATAAAATATACTACCTGTGGTTTTCACTATTTTATAATTTACACTCAGCCAGCCACTTGTGGGGTAAAAAAAAAACAGAGGTCAATTTACCAATCTATTTTATTAAAAAAGTTGCACTTTCTCACCTGGGGTCTAATGTAAGCTAACGCTATTAACGGTAATTGGTAATTAACATTATAATTCTGTGCAAAAAACAAAAACTTATAAAAAAGTATTACAAATTATAAGTAATTTTAAATCAGTTTTGATAAAAGTGTAATGGTACAAAATTGATTAAATCCTTTGAGGAGTGTTTTGTATCTTAAAGAAAAGAAAAATTAAATATTATAATTATAATAGAAAAGAATATACAATTTACAAATTCTCTTTCATGATTTTACTGAGTTTATAAAAAAGAAGAAGATAATTTAAGTTTTAGATTTTTATTACTATTTTATTTTTATAATAACTTTGTTGCGTTAGAAATGTAGAGTGTATTATAATATGGATTATAAAAAAATTACTTATATTATTAAGTTTTTCGTATATTTCTTAATTGATATTTTTGTAAAACAAAAAAAAAGACCAAATTTTTTGTTTATTGAAAAACTCAATAAGAAGAAAGTTTGATAGAAAACTTAATATTTCATCATTTTATTTTGTTTTCAGTTCATTTTCGTAGTCGCCAACTTGCGAGTTTTTCCCATCTAGAGACTATCTAAAGAGCTAATCAGTTTCTACCTCAGGACTTTATTTAATTTTGATATGTATGTTGTATTTGTTATTGATGGGGGATGTGTGGCCCCCCAAATTCAGATCACATTTGTCTTAAATTTGGTTGTCACGTACTAACTTTAATAACATACTAAAATTATCACATCGGAAAAATAGAATTAATTACATCGTTATAATATCTCTTACAATACCTCAAATGTAATTAAACACTGTTTAGACATAACTAATACATAATCCAATACAACTTAAACCAAGCATAGTTTATCATAAATAAGTTCTTCTACAACCAGATAATAATAGATTCTAGCCTTGTGGAATAACAACTCCAAAGCCTTCTCTTTACCCTTGTCCTTGCCAGAGGGCTCACCAAATTCTGCCTTAACTGAAATATTTTTAGGGAAAACAAAGATGAGCAACAAATTTGTCCAGCAAGTAATATAGCAATAAGGGTACTCAAGGTAGTTTTGTATTTCTCAAGGTACAATAATAAGGATAGTTCAAGATAGCAAGAAGTATCAATGATTATCAACAATAGTCGCTATAGACAGAAAAGATCAATAATATTCAATGATTAATCAATTCAAGATTTCAAAATAACGAATACTGAGCAGTCACTAAGGACTAAGAACTTCTCCTAGAATTCACAGTGATTAACTGATAATTCCATAAAACGAGTACAACATGTGATCAACCTAAAGTACCATATGTCAATGCATTACATTTAATCTTTCTCAAGTGTGCACGTCGGTTTCCCTACAATTTATAATTCCCGTAAGAAAAGGGTTGTTCATCTCAGTTATAATAGTCCGCACCAAGTAAATTTGCTTTGGATAGCTTTCGATAAATATCAATAATCTAGCCGAAGCAATGGCTTAGACAATTTTCTTTCATAGTATATAAGAACCATTATCGTTCGAAGTCAAGGTTTTTAAACAATTTCATTTCTAGATTTAGAAGTATTATACTTTCAAAGTTCTACTTGTACGATCAATCATAGTACAAGTTCAAGTAATGCTCAATAAAGAGTAAAGTTCGAATACTTGTCTCAAGCGTAGTTTACCAAAATATAGCTTATCAATACCCTTTCGAATCCTAACATAATATAGTTACGCGTATAGGATTTTCATTAGTTAAATAAGCTCACATAAGTATGTTCAAACGACACATAAACATCTAACGTAGTTGTATAATCTATACATACTACATCACATATCCTACATCCTCATAGCACAAAATTAGTTTGTAAGATACCACAAGGTCAGATAACTTGGTTTCAAATCATTGCTTTATATTTTGCAAATACCTCTTTGAACTACATTCTTGAAAGTAATAAGTTCTCATTAAACATATAACTCTATCACTTAGCATGCTTCTTAACACCTTGGATAGTATACTAGTCACATAACACAAGTTAAATTAACCATATAAGCATGCTTTGAACATCAGATTACAAATAGAATCAAGAAGTGACTGCAATATGACGCCGTTGCGCCCTGGCTAGGCTTAGGGACGACACAACTGCGCTGTCCCCAGGCCAGACCAGGGTTTAGCCTTGCATTTCCTGTTTCTGTCCCATACAAACATGCTAAAGTACTTTATATAAGTTTATGCTCATCTTAAGTTTACTTTTATAAGTTGAAGTTTACGATTTATATGTATATAAAGCATAACAAGGTCATGTAATCATCATGCTTTACAACTCTTGCCATATGTCCACATAGAGATCACATAATCTGTTAATACACATGCTCATAGTGTTCATATCATAAATTCATAATTAACATTGTTTAGTATTTTGAAACATGTTTTACACTTATGTTCGATTTAGTTATCATTACGTCCAATACATATGAATCTCGTTTAGAGACGTAATAAACATAAACATGACATCTTAAGTCTTTAGAATCTAAACACTCATATTTAATGAAACTTGTTTTGAAAACATGCTCAAGGTTGCATTTGAAATCACTTTAACTTGAATGATGCAATATAACACATACAAGACAACTTTAAAACTCTTATCATATGTAATTAAGTCATGTTAACATCTTTATAAAATCAGAACCTACATCATGTAGCATTCATGTACATTAGCTTTGTTATACCAATCTTTTCTTGAAAACTTTTCTAACACAAGGTCTAACAAGTTTGATCATGAACAAAGACACTATAAACACTATATCATGCTCATTTATATTTTAAATCAATCATGTGTATAAACCACTAAGTTCAGAACTTGTAGATCATAAGTTTTAACAAAGTTCGCTTTCAAAACTTTAAGTTCTTGTTATAAATCCCTCACTAAATCAAGTTGATCACTTCTTACAACATAAGAAAGCTCTATATCTCAGGCTATACTCCTTTTCAGGTATATATATAAGTCATAACACCAAATTAGCAACACATAGCATAGCAAAAACTAGTAACTGGTTTTGGGTTACGGCTTAGCTGCGATGCACCCTAGTATCCCTGCCAGGACCAGAAGCAGTAACCTGCTATGTTCTGCAGAGTATCAACCAACCTTCATTTCTCTTGATTCAAACATGTTCAAATCATTATTAAAGGTTCCATATATGTACACATACTTCCTAAACACGTGATAGCATGCTAATTCATATCAATTGACATAGAATTTTAAGTAATTTCAAGAATTAAACAAAAACCAATTAAGTACAAAAGGTAAGATTTTTATACCTCTTAGAGATTAGTAACTTAGTTTCTTCCTTCTGAGATATCTAGCCTCTTCTTTGAAAAACAACTCACTCAATCTCAATTACCAAAGTTTCAATAGACCAAAATAAGCAACGTAAAAATTGAAAATGGACTGCTATTTTTGGTCGGAAAACCGATCACTAAACACGTGCTAATATACGCAGTCTAACAAGTAATACAGTGATAAGAAAAGTGTCGAACCCATGAGGATCTATCACTAATATTTACTAAATACCAACTTTATATCGCTAAAGTCTTATTCGAACAACAGACTAATAGGGTTGTGGTTAATCTAGATATAAAAAATTTGTAAAGAAAGTAAATGGATAACGAATGGTATCGAAGGTACTACAAGCTAAAGTCATAACTTCACCCCACACATGCATTCTATCGAACACCTAGTGTGATATGCTTCATCAAACTTCCTGCTGTAGCAACCCCGAATCCGGGCTCCGAATCGCCGCGGACTCGGTACACTATTTCTTTCACTAATTGCGGAAGATATAAACATAAATTGTTTATACATTACATTACACACTATTCCCCAAAATCGAGTAACCTTAACTTAATACATATTTCCTAAAATATCTATTACACAACAAAATTGATCAAGTACGTTATTACAAACTAGCTGCACTTTATATCCCAAGCTGAACTTAGCTTTAATCGTTTCCTGTATCCGAACGCATTCGCCTTATCTGCAATGTTTTATCATGATATAGCAAGGGTAAGCATGAAAGTTGCCCAGCAAGTTTATATACAACAATATAACGATATATCATGATTGAAGAGTATGAATAATGGGCTTGCTATAATTCATCAATATAATTGAGAACTAGCACGAACAAATTTTTGACTGAACAAGTTTTAAACATGAACAAACATTTCTGAACCAACTGGTAATGAAGGTGATCAGCCTTTCATACCTGACTTATACATGCAAGATGTACAGAATACAATTTTCGTGGCAATCAGCAATGATTAACCATCGGCTTGAATAAAATACTCTTAATAGAGTTTAGTACAAAGAAACTTGCCTGAACCGTTGATTACCGCACGCAATTTAATAACGCTTTACCCGAAGACCTAATATTAATAATATAGATCTCCAATATTAGAATAATATCATCACAATATAATACTGCTATATTTATACACACAGAATAACCTAAACACATTACAACATAAGTCTATCAGTCTATACAGCACATAAGACATAGCATCAAGTCAAACTATTGCAGTCTGAGTTGAAATCGACACAATTCTATCATCCCGACGGTCTAGTCGGACAAATATCGAGTTTAAGTTCAATTAAACTCTGTCTAACCACTTAACCATTAACACAGATAATTTCTAATCATACAAAACATTTTTCCTAGGCTTGTAATAATTTTCGGATAATTATTACCATTTATTACCATTTTTCAATCCTTAAAACCGTATTTAAATTAATTAAATACCACTTAATACCTTAATCATTAATATTTATTTAATATAAAATATTAATGAAAATCATTACATAATATTATAATATAATTATAATATCACAAAATATTTTTAATACTTTAAAATCATAATTATATGATTTTCCAACACTTTAATCCATTATCCGATAATTGCTATTAATATTAAAATATTAATATTTTCATGACTAAATATCAAAAGTTATATTTTATAACTTAAAATATTTTTATAACACTTAAATCATTTTTATATGATTTATAAAGCATTAATTCCATTTTTTCTTAATTTATTTAATATATCTATTAAATAAACTAATTATCATTAATATTGATTAATTAATGAAATTCATCCCAAAATATTAAAAGTCATCAAAAATAACTTAAAATATTTTCTTATACCATAATATTATTTTTCATGATTTTTCATGAATTAAAATTATTTTTAAATAATTTATTTAATATTATAAATAAATAAATAAATACCATTTTTATTCAAAAAATATTAAATATTTTCAAAATATACTCAAAATAGTTAAAAACTATTTTTCAGACTTTAAAATAATTTTTCATAATTTATTTTGTATTTTTAATAATTAAATACCATTTTTTCTAATTTTTTAATCATTTTTCGGAAAATAAGAAATAAACTGTCGCTAAAGGGCCCTATAGCGACAGAGCCGTCACTATAGATGTTCTTGGTGTTCTTGAGCCTTCATAATTAGATTTCGAGTGGGTAGGTTTGACCGTGATTTAAGCTGTGTTCTTAATACGTTTTGGGTAACTTATGAGGTTACTATTGTAGTACTCGTGTAGTACTACAACTACAAACTCATTTCATGACCAAACAACAACATAGCAGTAAGATCTGGGCTCCCGAAATGTCTGACAGATGTGTTCTTGATTTTCTGGGTTACCCAGAAAATGAAGAACAGTCAAGGTACCTCCTTTGGATCAATATAACTTCGATTATAAGACTGGTTTGTGTGATATAAAGGTTCATAATTGTAGTATTGATGTCAGAGTACAACTTTATAACATCATAACAACCTAAAAAACATTATCTACCAATGATCTGGTCCGGTCAAACTACCTGCCAGCAACTGTTCTTCAAAAATCTGGGAATTTCCCAGATTTCGTCAAAACAGTCGGTCAAAGCAAGTTTGACCTCAATTTCCTGCTATTCCAGTTAAGTTCTAAGTGACCTAAAGGCTTTAATATGTAGTCTACATACCAGAATACAACTAATCAACAACAACGTGGCCAAACAATCAAATTACAGCAAGATCAAAAGCTTCAAAAAGCTTATCACGCGATCTGGGTTTCTGGGTTTGCCCAGAAATCCAGAAAGCGTGATCGGTCAATGCACTTTGACCGCTTGTATCTGGAGATCTAGACATGGTATGATCATTATTCCAGTTCCAGATTGAAGCCTACATGGCATACTACATAGATATAACTTACAACACAACAAAACATTAACAAGTAATGATCTAGAGGCCCTGACATATGGCTGTCAGGCCTTAAATTTGCAGATTTCTAAAAAAAATCAAATCCGAGTACTTTGATGTTATGGATCTGGGATTTAACAACCCAGATCACTAAAAGACACCTCATTACACAACTTTACACAATCAATTATAACATATAACATCAGATCATATAATTTCTAAAAATTTAAGATTTATACCACTTTGAGCTTTGATCCATGATTCTGACATTGATCTGATCCTTAGCTTGCTACAAGATGATCATGCTTCATCTTTTCTTTCTCTCTCACTCTAGATTTCGAATTTTAGAGAGAGGGTCTTGGAAGAAAAGGAAAAAAATAATGTGGTCCATTCTCTCTCTTAATCTATTTATTTGCTACATGTAATGAAATGGCTGGCAAGTGGCTGATTATTGTGGTTTGTAGCACATGGCTAGGCTAAGTATAGGCCTAGGGTTGTTGAACAACCAAGATTTAGCCAAGATTTGCAAGCTTCCTAAAAATAATACACTAAAAGGGCATTTTCGTCCTTTTCTTTAATTTCTAGATTTTGTATTAGGGTTTAGGGCTTGTTAGGGTTTAGGGTTTAGATTTTACCCCACAAATATTTAGCAACTTGGATTTTCAAAAATTTTCCAATTAAATTTAAAATAGAAAATTTTGATTTCTAAATTATAATTAGGGATTCCTATTTATTTCATAATCTCCTAATTATAAATCATTCTTTGCTAATTAGGACCTATTTATCCTAATTAAATTGCTAATTAAGCACTTAGGTCAAATTTGTACATTAGGTTTCAAAACCACATATTAGGGTTTTAAATAGAAAAATAATAGTTCAATTTTAGAAATTAGATTTCTTAATCCGATTAGGGTTTCTAATAACTTGACAATTAGGATTTATATTTCCTAATTAAAATTGCTCATAAAGCAATTAAATTCCACCACTGAACAATTAGGGTTTCTGATGGAATAATTAGGGTTCCAAAAATTTTGAGATTTAGGGTTTTCAAATTTATTAAGCTTTACCCTAATTAACCTTATACTTAATAACACTTGAGCATTAAAACTCTCCGTTATATTCCCAGATTAGGGTTTCACTTTATCAGAATCTGAAATTAGGGTTTTCAGATCTGGTATTAGGGTTTTCAAACAATCAATTAAGATTTTAGATAATTCATTAGGGTTTTCCCTAATTAATTTAATATTAATGACGTTTAACCTTGTACATACATTGCATTCCCAATCTAGGGTTTTCAATATCCGATTCAAGATTTCATACTCCCGGAACTGAAACTAGGGTTTCCAGAACCGATTTCTAGGGTTTATTATTAGACGTTATGGTTTTCTAACTGAACGTTTTCGTTCTTAATATAAACTTAGGGTTTGTCACAGATATAATTTATCTGATCAACCCATGACCCTTAACCACATACTGAACACATCATAACCATATTCACAGCACATAGTCACATAAATCCTTAATCCTGAATAATTCACCTATATAAATCTCAGAATTTTGAAACCCTCAAAATTCAATCCCAATAACATCAAACGCATACACTCATTTCTTGTGTAGGTCTATTATTTAACCTTAAATCAATCATTTAAGATTCTCATAAATTGTCTAATTTCTCGGGTTGTCACACCTGTCCTTCTCTCTTTAGTCTTAATGGTCACGACAGTTTGTCGACCAAGAACGCACAAGTGCTCATACACCTGTATCAAGGTATGCATAAACATATCCTCTCTAGATCCACCCGTTAGGGAATAGAATAGAAAAGAACAACCAAGCTAGGTGATAATCCTACACATGTCTATGCAAATTAACCTAACAAGAATTTAAGCATAAGTTCTCAATTAGGCCCCACGTGGCGCACAAATATATGTCTATTCTACACAACTTATATAGTCGAACCAAATTGACAAATCATAATCACATGCCAATATATTACGGTGTAAATCTATAATCCTTCTTTTAATATCATATAGATTACCAAAATCATCACTAATGTCTTAACGAGAATCATTAAGCACGAATATATTAAACCAAACCATATGGTGCCAACCAAAGAGATAAATCAATATATTTAATTAACAAAGGGTTCCATTATAACCTTAGAGCCAATACTTATTTCATAGCTATTGAACAAAATATAAGTAGCAATATTAAAGACAACATTTAACGATTACAAAATCAGAGGAAATAAATGGATAAGAATAAACTCTGTCGAGGATCTTCAATCTCCAAGCATTCCGCTCTTTTCAAGCTTTCCAATTCGTGTAGCTTACTGCTCTTATTGCTCCAAGGAAAATCCAAACTTCTCCCTAAACTCCTAATCTATATTTACAAGCATTACCTAAGAAATAAAGAGAGAAATTACAAAAGATAAGAGAGAGATATCCTATTCTATGATATTCTATCCTATTATATGATATATAGAGGCTTGCTTGAGATATATCTCAGTTCCTCTCAAGCTAGGTCAAAATCAAGACTTTACTGTCTGGGCACCAGAGGTCGCGCTGCGGCGCGGGCAATAAGGCAAAGAGTGATGCTGCAGCGCCATGTCATCAACAAAAAGACCGGAGGTCGCACTGCAGTGCGAGTCCATGAAGGATCTGGGGCATTGGAACGCCAAGGTGACGTCAGCCTAGGCAAGGAGGTGGCTCTGCGGCGCGAGTTTAAGGCTTGACTCTGGCACTGCGGTGCCAGTGTATGTAAATTGCCCTGTTTTGCCCACTGAAGGCTAAAAAAAACCTGTTAAGCCCTGCAATACATCGGTTAAGAAAAATAATACTAAAATATTATAAAAGCAATATAAACTATGAAGATCAAGCAACTAGTTAAGCAATAAAGTATCACTACTAGAAAAATTGACCTATAGCTACGGTCGGCGACCGTCGCTATAGGCCAAAAGACCATCGATATAGGCTATAGCGACGGTCGCCGACCGTCGCTATAGAAGCCGTCGCTAAAACCTATAACGATGGCCTTTTGGCCTATAGCGACGATCGGCGACCGTCGCTATAGGTCATGCCAAAATCGTGTATTTGCTCTTTACCTATGGTCGATAACCGTTGTGACGCCCCCAAAAATAGGTATACATCACCTATTCTAAGTCGCCAGATACATGGTACAGAATTCAAATACAACTTAATAATACAACTGTCGTGTATAATACGACAAAACATAAACTGTGAGTTTGAATACAAATATTGTCTACTAGAGATTATTCAAACTCAAAAGGAGTCCTCATTACAATTATTATCACACTATTTCACAGAATAGTGAGGACTACTAATGCACCATCTTGGACCATCACTTTGTTCCCCGACTAGTCCCAGCTACGTTCTCATTTCCTGAAGAGAACAATAAAAGAAAGGGTGAGCTTAACTAGCCCACTAAGAAATATTAAGACTAAGATAATGCAGAATAATTTATCGTTAGCCTTCAACAGTGTTAAACTGATAAAATATAACAAACATCAAGTTTAACTGCTGTGGAACAAGCAATCCATTAAAAGAGTCAAGTAGGGAATAAAATCTACTATCTTGTATGATTTAAAATGTTTTTTCATCACTTTTATCGCCGGGACTCAGCTTAATAAATTATCCACATCATCGAATCACCCCTGCACTACGGCCAAGGATATTCTTTAGTATCACGACCACGAATTATCCATGCACTACTGCTTAAGATAATCACGTTTTCATCAACGGTCCTGATCATGCCATAAAATAATTCATCTTTGCACTACGGCCAAAGAGAATACATAACCATAATCATACCAAAAACTGTCCATCAATGCACTACGGGCCAATGAGGACTTTTTCCATATCATTTGTAACATTACGGTTATGATTATGCCGAATAATCCCTGGTCATAATCATACCAAGTCCATCTATGCACTACAGGCCACAGATGACTTTCAACATAATATAAACATGAGGATGATGACAATGATATAAGAATTCAATAAAACAAGTTCAAGAATTAGTTTATCCAAGAATTGATAACGTTCAAATTGTCAACATGATACTGCTTTGTAGAGTAAAATTCAAGAATGCTCAGAAGAATATTTCCATGAAAAGATACTGGATGAAGCGCAAATATCAAGGATATTCCACTAATTTCATGGAGTATAGAAGTCAAAACTTTAACCAACTGAGTATAATAACGAATGAAATAACAAAAGAAATCACCATGCATGCGGTACTTCGCATAGACAGGTTATTCCAACAGTATAATAAGTAATGGAACCAGGTCAGGCGAAATTCGCACCGACTGGACTTTCCAACAGAATAATAAAGACGGAACCAGGTCCGGCGTAAACGCACAGACATGATATTACAACAGAATAATAATAAAGATGGAACCAGGTCCGGCGTAAACGCACAGACAGGATAGTCCAACAGAATAATAAAGAAGAAATCAGGTCTAGTGTAAAACGCACAGACAGGATATTCCAACAGAATAATAAAGACGGAATAATAGAAGAATGTCACCAAGTATAGGGTAGCCCGCGTATACATGTTATTCCAATAGAATAATAAAGAATGGAATAACATAAGTTCTCTTCTTGAATACAAAAGAAATAACACCCCTTACCGTAAAAGAAACTGGATATAGGAGTAGTGAAATAGCAGGCTTCTCTTCTTCTATAGATTTTCTCTCTATAGCTTCTCTCTATAATTTCTCTCTATAATAAGTGCTCTATAGCTTTAATGAATTGGTGAGAAATGAAGGAAGAATGAGCTTCTATTTATAGGAAAATATAGTTTTGATAATTGAACGTTCCTGGGCTCGAAATATTATAGTATAATACCTTCCTCTTTTTCTTCATTTTTAATTTAGTCCTGCAAGTATTATCAAACTTGAACAAACTCCTCTAATAGTACATAATGTGAATCAATAGTATATCATGTGACTCAATAGTTCTAATCATGTGATAAAAATAATTACAGTATAGTACCTCCATCTATACTTCCATTTTTAACTTAATCATGCAAGTATTATCAATTTTGCACCAACTCCCCTAATAGTACAAGAATGTGATTCAATAGTACACACATGTGAACAAATAGTTATATAAGCATGTGAATTAGTAGCAATTAATTGCTCATTTATCCGGTTAAATACCTGATTGGTCAAAATAACCTCCAGACATCAATTTTTATCGAAATAAATGTCGATTTTCACTAACACAAATAATTCCAACATAATGAAACTATTTTTTTTTATCAAAAATATAAATTTTGAAATTTTAAAGTTTGACTTTTTCTGAAAAAGTCAACTGTTGATTTTTTGACCAAATAATAAAAACTGGCAAATTTTGTGTTTATAGTCTATTTTTACTAATTTCATCATTCCGGACTCAAATATCACGTCTGCGTCTCCAAATTAAACTCCGAACACAACTTTAATTTTAATAACATTCATCATTAATATTATAACTCATAATATTTAACAACTAGGTCGTTCCCAGAAAAGAAGAGGTTTTTCAATAAGGATTTCTCTTTATTGGCGCGCAATTAGGTGACCAAACCTCTCTTTGATAGAACTTCTAGACATTGTCAATATTGCAAATAATAATATGAATAACTTTTCCGTCTCAATCATTGATTTAATAATATATCATATAATTCAGATGATACTGTGAGAATAATCGAATCAATAATATGAGAGATATGATGCAACAATTACTATAACAATAATTGAGTATTACTGAGTGACTTCTCACGTAAGCATCAATAATCAATACCGTGTGGTACTATGAAACCACGCGTTTTACTATACTTTTAAAACCGGGTGTTTTAACAGTTAACAGTAAAACTTCCGTCGCTATATCTTTTTTAAATTTAAAAAAAATAAAAATTAATAATGCATTTTTATTTAACAAACCCAAATACAATATAAAATAAAACATATAAATATATTATATACATCATTTAAAATCATTCATATTACAACATTACAATATAATAGTTGAATAATTCATCCCCTACAATTTTTTGGCTTGTGCATAAACAACCTCCACAATAGATCTTGATTCCAGTTGCTCTAAAATCTCCCCAAAATAAATGGTGGAGTCCGTTTGTTGTAAACAAATTGTTTGCTAGCAAGTATAAGGCCTCACTTGCAAAAACTTGTTGAGAATTACTATGAATCTGCAAAACAATTGAACTTCAACTTGAGAAAAAGAAAAAGGAATGGTCTCAAAACCATACTGTCTTCTTAGATATTCTATATAGTGCAAATATTTTAATAATGTAATATTGAGTACAGTGAGTAGAAAATTTGTTTAATATTAAGTACAGTGAGTAGAAAATATTTTAATAATGTAATATTGAGTACAGTGAGTAGAAATTATTGTCCAACGTACTATCCTATTTCTTTATAACTAGTTAACTTTCAAAACTATATTGAATAACGTCCTCACTAGCAGGCTTCTATTCAAAAAATCTATTTTCTCAGTAACAATTTGCATCATTGTGTTCATCATACCACAGAGTGTCAACTGAGATTAACATTTGTTTGAAGGCAATTCTTTGCTCTTGGGAGGATTAAAGTGAATCTCCTCTAAATGTTCCTATATCAGGGTAAACTAGGAGGACTATTACTGGATTAAAGAATAAAAAAAATTCTATGATACTCATAAAGAGCATACATTGTACGAAGATCAACAAATTGCCAGTATCCAGGGAAATATAGATCAAAGAAAAGAGATGAAATCAATTGCACTAAGCTTAACCTTATCCATGCTATCATCTCTCACTAAAATTATTTAGTGGTGCCAAAATTTTCAGTCCCATATCAAATGACAAGAATTTTCTTAGTATCATACCTGATATGTTGGAACAGCTTGCTGCCAGGAATAAGCACTTCTGCGACACTGACATTGTAATATGGGACAAAGACAACCTAAAATGAAAGACATGAAACTTAATAAGTCATCATGAACAAGTTTGATGAGGTAAATATATCTATAAAATCAAATTTTAGGTAAATATTTAAAAATTTTAAACAATATCATCATTTTCTGTTGCAGCCTACAGTGAGTACAATATTGAAAAGATTATATTGCTTTCCAAAATTGTAATGTATAATTTACACCATAGTAGAGCAGTAAGTAAAGAAAAATATGTCAGCAGTGTTCGAGTTCTTCAACCCAAAACTTCTTGAAATGCATTTGGTTGGTTGGTAAAACAAAGACAAAAATGAAGTGTTGCGTTTCTGCAGGCAGCAAAATTTTAGAACACCAACATATTTCCCAAAAACCGGCTTCTTTACTTGTCCATATCAAAACTGATGCACACGTGACTTCCAAAGAACACTTGTATTTATAAATCATTCCAATTCCCACAGAGCTGCATCCCGAAATAACTTAAACAGAGCTTCTTACCTCATCTTTCTGCTTAAAAATAGAGGATATCACAGGGACTATCCGCATCTTGTTAGTGAAGTGAACTATCCCAAGCAGTCCTTTCAGTTGTTGCAATGATACAATGACTGCTGTACCAGCCATGAACCCAACAAGAGTTTCCTTCGATAGAAAATCAATTACAAATCCCAATCTGTCAATGCCCTGGTTCTTATCAACAGAGAGATACAAAAACTGGTGTTTTTGTACTTTTAAATTTTTATAATATTACGTAATATTGGGACATGGCATTTCTCCACTAATAATTTGTGTAGCAGGAGATAGTTAAATCTTTTTTTTTGTGCAATTTTAAATGATTCTTGTGGAATACTAGTATTTGTTTCTCCAGTAACCTTGATATCAAGTTACTTTTTTTTTTCAGTTTTTCAACAATATAGTAGAAAACACATAATTGAATACCTTAGTAAACCAAGAGAAGCCTGAAATACACCCGCGAAGAAAGATGCTGTGAAAGCCAATTAAAGATAAAGAATTGGTTCCTCAGTATAAGAAACCTCCTCATTAAGCATGGTCCCCATCACAAGAGATGCTATCTACACCATAACAATACAGACCAAAATTTATATTGCGCAACGAAACGTAAAATCATACACTGTATTATAGGGAATAGCAAAATCAGCCAAATTCAAGCAGCAAATTATTTTAAGATGGACGCACATATAAATTATAATCATAAAATTTCACCAAATTTCAAATTTAGAAGCATACCATAAACACCTGGCGTCTACCCCAAGCCAGCGCGCCAGACGCCACCCGATCCGAAACCCTAGCCATGAACTCACCGTAGATCGACTCCTCACTTGAGCCACAAAGCTGATTATCAGATCAATCACCTATTTTGCGATGGGCTCGTCACTTGAGCCCCAACTACACTTTTATTACCTGAAAGGAATTGTGAAGCAAAATGGTGAGCACAACTAGCTCAGTAAAGAATATCATGACTAAAGATAATTAAATTATCAATAGCGTTCATCAATAACAAATCAGAGATTTAGAACATATGGTAGATGATAAAAATTTCAACCATAGTTGCAGCGGAACGAGCAATCCATTAGAAGAGTCAAATAGACAATACAGTCTATTATTTTCTCCACGTTAAAAGTCCACCAACAATGTTTTATCACTGTAACATCAATCAACAGTTCCTTTTCACAATTATATGAATATCTCATAATCATAATTGTAATTCTAAATTCCTTTTCGCACCCATGACGAATATAATTTTCATCACATGTCTTTACCTGAAACATCAAAGATCATGGTTATACCAAATCACAGTTCATGTTCATAATCATACTAATAAATTCATCTTTGCACTACGGCCAAAGATATTCATCCACAGTTCATCTTCGCACCACTGGCCAAAGATATTCAACAACATGTTATCTTTGCACTACGGGCCAAAGATATTCATTAACAGTTCATCTTTGCACTACAGGCCAAAGATATTCCTCAACAGTTCATATTTGCACTACAGGCCAAATATATTAATATCTCAAAGAAATATATAATCATTTTAGAATTTATATAAACAATAATTATAACCATGTTGATCAATTCACCTTTGCACTTAAGCTAAAGATATTCAATTATAAATTCAATGATCATGATCATACCAGTCACAATTCAAATTTTCACTACTGGCCAAAGAGAACCCTAGTCATGATCATACCAATAATCTACCCATCTTTATACTCAAGTGAAAGAAAATTTCAACATCAGGGTTATAAAAATGTTATATATGATAATAAAATCAATATAATCAATATATAGTTTTAATCTCCAGAATAATATTCATAAATTAACTATAATTTGGTTAGAAAAAGAAACCAATTTTGTAGTGAATAGTATCCGTGAATAGTAACTCGTGAATAGTAACTCGTGAATAGTAACTTATAAATAGTAACCTTGACACAAAAAGGTAGAAATTTCACAATAAAATTCATACCAATATTTCGGTATAATGATATTGAAAGAATAACATTTCTTAAACTTATAAACAATTTATTTTAATTGTTTACACTTTACTAAATAATGCATTTAATCATCATAAAATGCCAAACTTATAAGATTTCATCACCAATAACCAAAACCCTCATAAAAAATCTGCATATACCACATATATGATTCTCAAGCCATAAAATCATATTTTCCAATTTTCTTCCTTCACATAACATATTTAACTCATTTATTCATAACTAGTCCATTTTCATGAAAAATACCAAATCAGTTCCAAAAATATTTTTTCCTGGAATTTAGCAGAATATAGTCCCATATTGAACATATATTTTTCTTAGAATTTTTAAAATTTATTACTATTTTTCATATGGCCAAAATCGCCGAATATTTAAACATTTATCATAAATTGTACTTTTATCCAAAAATTCCAAAATTCACAGAGTACACTGATATTATATAGATGTACTCCCAATAAAAATTTCATCAATTTTAGAGTTAACCACAAGGAATTATAAGTGGTTACTTTTAAAATAGTTTTTTCTCATAAAATTCATAACTCTTAATCTATACATCCAAAAATCACCATTTTTGGACACAATCAATAAAACTCATCAACATATCATTTCAAAATTTTCCAGAATTTTCTAAAGGACAGAAGAAGTACGAATTGAAAAACATAATAACCCTTAAAATCACTTACCTCAAAAGAGCAGCACTCCTGACTGGATATCGGATATGACGATGAAGGAAACTTGCACTGATGAATATCAACTCACCGAGTATCTAAATACTCACAAAATACACTCAATAATCTAGAGAGAGAAAGAGAGAAAGCTTATGTTTCTGGTGTGATTTTCAATTCTAACTTAACCCTCTTATTTATAGGAAAATTTTAGCACACTTGACCTGCAACCTGATGGCTTTACCTGCTACTATTCTCACCCACCACATTTGAAATAAAATTCAGCACATTTCTTCACCAACCACAAGTGAGGCCCACTCAATTCTAGAATTTTCCACCAAAATGCTAAATTCGGATACTTCAACAATTTCTGAACCATTCACCTCTTAAAATTCATAACAAATCATACGTTTATTTTTAACAGTTCAAAATTTGTGGACATATACTCAACTTATATATGTATAACATATCCAAAAATTACAACGATCCAACGGTCGGATTAAAAATTATAACTCACGCAATATATCTCAAAAACACTGGTTTAATTTTTAATACCTTCATTCCGACAAAAATACTGATAAAATACTTCAACATTAATTCCTTCATTTATAACCACATAAATAAATCCATCATTTATATCCACATCAAATAAATATTTCCTTATCATATAAATCAATAATTAATTATTCACAAATAATATTACAGAATCACAATTATGACAACCAGGCCGTTTCCAAAAAAGAGGGAGCTTTCCAATAAGAATTTCTCCTTACTGGCGCGCAATTAGGTGACCAAACCTCTCTTTGACAGAACTTTCTAGACATTGCCAATAATGTTATCTAAAATAATATTCAAATAATATGAATTATTGATCCGATAATGAGAAATATTGTGCAGTGATAATTATTGAAACAACAATAATATAAAATATCAACGCAACAATTATTGAATCAATAAAATAAAATATTGAACAGTAATTACTGTAACAAATATTGAGTAATGCCTTCTTACGTAAGAATCAATAATTCAAAAATACTGTGTAATACCGTGTGCTACTGTGCAACAACGCGTATTACTTTATTTTACCAACCGGGTATTCCAACACTGTTAACGGTAACGATTACGCCGTTATTAATAAAAACTTAATTTTGTCATTTTCTTCATCCGACATTTATTCTGTTATGGGGCCCACAAATGGCTGCGCCGTCGTATGAATATTCCCCGACAGAAAGAATATTCCACGACCAAATGAATATTCCCTGACAACAATGAATATTTTATAACCACTTGTGTATTTTGAAAAAAATTTCATATATTACCCTTAACTTTAACTTTTATCAATTTAACCATTTACTGAATAGTAATTATAAGAAAAATTGAATACTTTAATTTCATAAAATTCGGGGTCTTACAGTATATACCTCAAACGGATGCCCAGATTGCACTTCTTAAAGTTCGAGTGGACATTACAGTTCCAGAGTGCACGTACTTCGAGACGACCCGACCCGAAAAACCCGGGTTGCCTCTGGTACACCTGCTGCTCAACCGCAGGTACACCTGCGGCTAAATCATCTATAAATAGAGGGCTCGGGCTGCCCATTTTGCAAGAGAAAACGGTGAGGAAGCCCTGCCCAATTTGCTCTGCACTCGCCCCATGCAGTGTACTTTCTCATTTTAAACACCCGTGAGCTCATATATAGCCCTTTTATACCAAAAAAAGCCATTGTTTAACCACTTTAAAGATATAGAAGTCTTCTTTGGTAGTCAACTGTAAGCCTTCTCACACACTTTAGAGTCTTTCTCTTCATCTCTGCACACACCCTTCTTCACGTTGAAAGTCGTGTTGCGCGCATTTGCCTAGACTTTGGTCCATGGTTTTGTTTCAGCTTGTATATATATATATATATATATATATATATATATATATATATATATATACATTTACATATTAACTGTGTATCGAACTTTGTTCGATGAGCCTAGACTTCGGTCTGGAGCGTTTACTCACTTTTATATATATGAACTGTGGTCGGACTCTGTTCGATGAGCCTGGATTTTACATTCGGTGCGTTTACTTTTCTTTTGTATATATATATATATATATATATATATATATATATATATATATATATATATATATTCGTCCTGCCTGGAGTTTTCTTCGTGATAGTTGATCGCTTTTATAACTTTATTTACATTTCGTCCCGCCTGGAGTTTCCTTTGTGGCGGTTGACCGTATTTACAACTTCATTTACGTTTTGTCCCCCATGGAGGTGATTCGTGGTTGGTTATCCTGTTTGTATATATATATATATATATATATATATATATATATATATATATATATATATATATATATATATATTTACAACTTTTATATATATACATGTTTACTGCTTTCATACAAATTACAGTATCTTGTGCGCCTAGGAATTATGTGATCACAGATTCAGCCTATTGGATCTAGATTAGTTTCTCGTGATGGACATTTTCAGCTGTAAGCATCTTGTAAATTATTCTGCGGTGTCTGAATTTCCTAAGATGGTTTCCATACCCACGAGGAAGTCGACATTATTTTTGTACATTATTTTCGTACGGATGCCTCGCATTCGTAAAATAAAATCAATCAAGTCGAACACTTAATAAAATGGGAGTGTAAAAGGTGTCAATTACTATTGAGCATCAGGGTTTGAAAAACCTCTTTTATAAAACATCACTACCATATCTTGCTTAAAATTGAGTTTTTACATAAATTCAAACCCCGTGTATATAGGTGCGAACGAGGTCTCGCACTACTTCCAAATAACAGCACATTGACCCACACACACACACACATTTAGATAATAATTTCTTGAAATGAGGCGGTCACCGTGGTAACACGGATGTCGGGGGGTGCCTAACATCTTCCCTCCGCATAACCAAGTCCCCAGACCCTAATGAATCTCGGTTTCACCGACCCGTTTAGCAGTGTCATATCACTGGGTCAATGTACAAACCTTTTCTCGATTGTGTTGGTACAACCATTTAAAAAACTAAATGGCGACTCTTAACAGTCCGTCATTGACATTATACATGTCGGACCTTTTTCACTTGTTTTTTTCAAACAAATCTCACCTAAAATGAGAACACCAAAGAATAAGTAACGGAAAGGGACATTAGGCTTTTAATTTTAATGGCACATTTTAGGTGTCACATTCATAACTTATTTAACACATAACATTATTATTATTATACAACTATTACAGTTAGTTTGAGGATGCCGTCATTGTATGACTTTGTCATAACACATCGTACAATAGTGGAATAACGATTTTAGATCAAATTCACACTAAGTATTCATGTATTTACAACTCCGTCAAATTTTTATCATCTTTGCACCAGGTTACATGGTACATGAGTGATAAATAAAAATATATTTTTGATATTTCAAATCATTTGCGTCTAGCTGAAATAAGTAGCATAGACTATACTTTAAACTGTTTCAAAAATGATTACGAGTCTACATATTTTTTTAAAAGCACATAGTGCGTATTTAGCTCGATGTCAATCATTTCGAAATCTAGCATAGCTAGGAGTTTTGGAAAACTTATGTCTCCACTAATAATCATTTTCTTAATCAGTCTATCTGTTCCTATTATCCTCAATTCTTCATTCACACACAACGATTCCCAGTTCGTAAAACCACACTTATGAGTTCATTTACTTGCCACAATCATATGAGTTTAAGAACTTGTCCTTGTCAGACCTTTAGCGTCCATTCGCTGAGGGGTTCATAAACATTTCATATAACTATGAATCAAGAATGTCACATAAGTATGAGTTTTAAGAACTCGTACTTAACCTTATATCCTCTGCCTATGACCTATCTATCTGTTATACACATGAGAAAGGAATCACCCTCTTAACATGCATATATCAAATAGTGTGACACAAACATTTCAATGATTATCATTGTCAGAACTAAGTAGTTGTTACACCAAGTACAATTCCCCGCCCACACAAGGAATCATACAACTCAGCCGCCGGCATGAATCCTCAATTGAATCCCCACCTAACACTAACCCCCTTTTTTAATACGAATTTCATTTAACTCGTATTCATAATCCTTTCCTGAATTTGTACCAATTCGTATTACAACTGACACACAGCAATCTTGCTGTAAACTTTCCAATCATTAGATTAATTCTTTTCCCTGCTATCACTTTATCAGATCACGGAGTGATCTCATCGTATATGTTACGATTTATTTCTATATCTTGATCATTTTGTTTTACGATCTACTATCCCTGTTCTTTTAGTCTTTTAGACTTTATCTATTCACCACTACTATTTAATTTTATTATCAGAGTTAGGGAACTCTGTATCTTTATAGCTCACCGAGATTCATCTTTGAATCTTACAGACCAACAAACTCTATGTGAGTTAGTACTTATCCTAATCACTGCGGTTATTAGTCTCAGGTATTCCTAGCTAAGGTTCATAACCAATAGCTTTGATACCAACTGTGAGGGCCCCGAATCCGAGGTCTCGAATCACCGCGGATCCGGTTCGATCATTCTATAAAACTATTACTATTTTTGCGGAAGATATAAACATAAATTGTTTATACAATAAACTTACACACTTTTCCCCAAGGTCGAGTAACCTTAACTTAATCACATTCATAACTTATTTAACACATAACATTATTATTATACAACTATTACAAATCTACTACACACGTATACTAAAGCTGGAACTGTCTTGGACCTTTCCTTGTATTCGACGCATTCGTCTTAATCTGCAATGTTTTATCATGATATAGCAAGGGTGAGCATAAGGATTGCCCAACAAGTTTAAGTTCAACAATATAACGATATATCATGATTGAAATGATTTGAATAATTGGCTGGCTATAATTCAACAATATAATTGTGAACTAGCAGGAACAAAATTTTGACTGAACAAGTATTTTACATGAACAATTATATCTGAACCGAAGGGTAATGAAGGTAATCAGCCTTTCATACCTGACTTATACATGCAATATGTACAGAGTACAATTATACATGGCAATCAACAATGATTAACCATAAGCATATCCAAATGAAACAACTCTTAGTAAAGTTAAGTAAAAATAAACTTGCCTGAACCGTTGATTACCGCTACGCAATTTATATCGCCTTATCCGAAGACCTAATATTAATAATATAGATCTCCAATATTAGAATAATATCATCACAATACCATAATATATATATATATATATATATACAGGCCCGATCGGGAGCATACTCCTTAAAGAGTATACTGCCCTTAAAGAGCATACTCCTTTAAAAGACCGGTCTTTTATATCTCTCTCCTCACTCATTCGAAAAAATAAAGACAAACATACATCTCTCGCCTTGAAAACAAACAGACTCCTCACTCATTCGACTGAAAACCCTCACTGCCAAACATACATCTCTCGCTTGAAATCGTCTCCCTTGAAATCGTCCACTGCCAAAATCGATTAAAGAGAGACAGAGATTCGCGCTACAAAGGCAGAGCTTCGTGATACAAATCGATTCCCTTTGACATCTATTGCTGCAAAATCAAAGAGAGAAAGTTAGCATTGCACTAGAAAATCGATTCTCAGCCGTCACGAATGTTGCAAGAGAGAAAGCCAACCCAAGCCCTAGAACTCAATTGAACCAAGAGAGAATGCCAAGCTTATGAAACGCGACCCCCTCCAGAAAATCTTGCAGTGCAGAGTAGTCTTCAGAAGCCGTAACGTGTGACAAAACTTCTCCAAATGCCCTCAGTTAGTGACCCTTGAAAATCAGTAAGTGCATTCCTATTTTTTTTTAAATTTAGTATTTTTTTGTTGTAAATAGAAAGCTTAATGAAATTTGGGATTACTGTGAATTTGGGCTTACTGTGATGTCTTTTTTGGGATTACTGTGAATTTGGGACAAACTTAATGAAATTTGGGATTATTGTGAATTTTAATTAGTAATTTCACAATTTCAAGTAAATTTTTGTTTATCCAGGTGTAAATATAATGGATGACATGTACAATGAAGTAAGGAGTTGCGGGGATAATGTAGAAATGAATTTGGAAATAGAAAGGGATGGGGATGACTCGAGTGGAGAGGGGTTGAATGTGAATTCTAATACTGTTGTCTACTATCCTCAAGTAGCAGACGAGTTTACACCTAAGATTGGTCAAGAATTTCAAACATTAGATGATATTCACACGTTTTACAATACATATGCAATGCATGATGGATTTAGTGTACGAAAGTTTAATGAGAAAAAAGGGCGGGTAGTGATGAGATTTATTGGAAGGAGTATGTGTGTTCTAAGAAAGGAAAGGGTAAACTATTAGCCGATGTGGTCGTAAAAAGAAAACGTGGATCTACAAAAGAAGGTTGTGGTGCAAAAATTACAGTGGTAAAGAGAGATGACTTGTACGTAATTACTAAAATTGAGGAGGGTCATTGTCATCCATTGTCAACTCCACATAAGAGGCATTTGTTACGATCGCATCGTAATGTGTCAATTGCC
The DNA here is from genome assembly GCA_020205505.1 of Panax japonicus. Taxonomy (NCBI): domain Eukaryota; kingdom Viridiplantae; phylum Streptophyta; class Magnoliopsida; order Apiales; family Araliaceae; genus Panax; species Panax japonicus. The sequence continues at coordinate 50,290,671 of CM035113.1, forward strand.
CATAAATCGTTGTCTCAGCAACTTGGCATAGTGAATATACCATAATACCAACAATACAATTTTCTTGCTATGCAGGTGGGTGGTTTTGAAAATATTGGTTGCACGCAACGAGATTTATATAACTTTGAATGAGACAAGCGCAATGACTTGAAGGGACATGATGGGGATATGTTGAATGAGTACTTACAGTTAGAACAACAAAAGAATCCTTTATTCACTTTCGCAATTGACACAGATGATGAAAATCGGATCACTCGTTGTTTTTGGGCGGATGCAACGTCTAGACTGGCTTATAGATTTTATGGTGATGTTGTCATTTTTGACACCACGTACAATAATAATCGTTACGGAATGATATTTGCACCACTAATTGGGGTTAATAATCATGGTCAAACTACTGTATTTGGTTGTGCTTTCTTAAGTGATGAAACCATAGCTAGTTTTGAATGGCTTTTCAAGTGTTTTTTGGAAACAATGCCAGGCAGTGCACCTGAGATGATTATAACCGATCAGGATCCAGCTATGACAAATGCCATTTCATAGATGCTTCCTAATGCATTTCACAGGTATTGTAGTTGGCACATATTGACCAAATTCTCAAAGAAGATTGACTCAGTAAAATACAACGACTATTATAAAGAGTTTGCTGATTGCATTTGGAAGTCATAGACTGTGGAAGATTTTAACTCTACTTGGGTAGCGTTAATGGAGAAAAGTGGGTTGAATGCTAATAAATGGCTATAATCAATGTATGACATCCGTTGTAGATGGGTACCCGCACATGTGAATCATGTTTTCTCAGCCGGCATGTCAAGTAGCCAACGAGCGGAGAGTTGTCATGCATTTTATAAAAAGTTTGTGTCTAAAAGGAATTCTTTAGTGGATTTTATGATTCAATTTGGGAGGGCCCTTCAGCAGCAATGACACATTGAGTTGGTTTCGGATAACAAAGATTTGGTTAAGAGGTCGAGAATGAAATATCGTCATGACTTCTTAGTTCAAATGGTTGACATTTATACACGCTCTATATACTATAAATTTGAAGAAGAGTTGTGTGAGAGCTTGAATTATAGGTTTGAACTTCTGACGGAGGATGTCAAGCATCGTGTATATAAGATTTACCAAAGGAATGTCAGCAAGTTTAAAGTAAGAGAAATCCAGTATGACATCTCGTTGGATTATGCAACATGTACTTGTAAAAAGTTTGAAAGTTTGGGAATCCTATGTCGGCATGTGATAACTTATTTGCATAAGTTTCATGATCTTGACAAATTGCCTACAAAATACATTTTAAAAAGGTGGACAAAAGGAGCAAAATCAAGTGGTGTAATTGATGATAATGGTGTGGATATAAAAGATGACAAGCCATACTTACTCTTGCGGAGTAAATTGATCCAGCAAGCTCTAGAGATGATTGATAGTGCTCTCACAAATGAAGATGCCACAACTATATTAAAGGAATGTTTTGATAGAGATAATGAAAAGATCAAGCAAATCATTGGGAATAAAGGTTCCAAACGAAACAATGAAATGGAGTCTGGTGGAATGAGTGCATCCAAGTCAGTTAACATGGCTGGGACTTGTGCACATAATTACATTGAGCCGAACCAAGTGCGTGCAAAAGGGTGTGGCAAAAGGCTGAAGGGTGGCAAAGAAAGGGCTTTGGGGAAAACAAAAAACCCCAAGGTGAGACGTTGTCATGGATGTAGCAACGTTGGTGTCACACACGACAAAAGAAACTGTCCGACTCTTAATAATCGGTAAACAAGTTTAATTATTTTGACTTTTTTATTTCATTCACTTGTTTAACTCAGAATTGTTTAAATTTGACTTTGTCATTGGTTTAAATGTAGAATTGGAGAATCAAATGTTGATGTTACTCAGCATCCAAGTGTAGATGATGAATGTGATTCACGCACAGGTGAAACTGATATTTCTATGACATGTCTTGTATATCTATATCTTTGTATTACCTTAGAATTTTTTTCCTGCAGAGTGTCCATCAGAATTGCACTAATCATGGGAGTCTCTTATGGTATCAGTTCTTGCAGTTATAGGGTCAACAGGGTCCATATCTTTGTTTGTTTTTTCTTGCAGTTCTTGCAGTTACTACTACTAACAGATGGTTTCAACACTTGCAGTAATAGAGCACTAACATGAGATGGTTTTTTCTTTCACCTTTTGATCGGATCATTTGGTCCCAATCTGGTATGCAAGCATGAGATGCTCTGTTTACACTTGCAGTAATAGAGGACCAATCTGGTATGCAAGCATGAGATGCTTTGTGACATTGATTTTGGAAGATTGTGTCATGTAAACAGTGTAATCTAAACAGTGGTTTCACAGTTTTGATATTGGAATTTCTTGTTTCATTTGTTTATGATGGTTTACTTTTTTCCTCTCAAAGTTGTTACTGTATTGCTCTGGTGCTAAGCCATGAATTGCTTGCTAAACAATTGAACTTTATTTGTTATAGAGATTATAAATATTGTAATTGCTTGTTTCTGGATAAGATACATTAGGTATTCTGCTAATCTACTGCAATGGATGAAACTGTTGATTATCCCTTGATTTGATGAGTTTTACTATTTTGTTAATTCATCAGTTGATAGGGGCTATTTAGGTAGATGCAATGACATTGCCTTTATGTTAATCTACTTTTACATTTCATATTTTGTGAAGTGAGGGTTGGGAGGAATTTTCATATAACGGGTCCCTAAATGTCTATGCTATGAGAAACATCTCAAAGTACAATTCTATTTTAGACGAAGTTTATGTCAGAATTGGTGGCAACTTTTTTAGGAATCAATGAACCATTGGAGGCCTTTTAGGTTTCATAGAAAAAGTTAATTATTTTTAGGCTTCATAGAAAAAGTTAATTATGGTTCTACTGGCTTCATGATAGAGGACACTTTGTGAAAGGAGATTTATTGGATTTTTTAATAGTTGTGAATCTGCAGAACTTTAATTCGGAGAACTTGAGTGGAGTGAGGGGTGATTGCTAAAATTTATACCGTTGACTACTAATTAAAATTAATGGTAAAGAATGCTAAAAGAGTGAAGGGAGGGATATTTGGAATTATGAAGAAAGGGATTTGATAGACATTGCTTTAAAGGAAATTGCGAGTACAGGCTGGAACTGGTGATTCGTTTTAATTACTAATGCATTATTGTTAACCCATTTGGATCAAGGGCCATGATTTCAAACTCAATGAAAGCATCCCATTCATGTTCAAACTTTTGTTACTAAAAGTTCATTTCTACCAACATGCCTTGATGTCACTTTGATCTGATGACAAATAAGTATCTGGGATGTAAAAGATGGCACTGTTATCATTACATAATGCGAATGCACTTTAGATGATCCCAATATCAATTAGAAAGTTCTTTTATATGCTTTCTAATTGAGTTCTTGTAATGATTTTTATCTAAAACTTCCTATAAAGATAGACTTCATGACTGCCCATACTTGATATATTTTTACTCTGATGTTCATAACAAATTGAATGCAAGTACAATGGTGAATTTAAATTTAAAGATTCCTATTGCAAAATTGCAGATAAATAGGAGAACAAAATTTGTATTTTCTATTCATAACTTTGATGTTTGGGAGAGTTGGTCACTCGAAGGTCCTTTGGAGGAATGTAGGCTGGTCACTCAACGGATCGCATCTAATAGGAATGCACTATGGTGTACACTTATTTCTTTAAGTGTAATGTACATTCAATAATTGCCATCACATAAAGGGAAAATAATTATTAATATTCTATATACAAACTGGAGAATGAAATACTAAAGGAATCATCTAGTAGTAATCAACTTTGCTTCATTACAATCAACAGGGTACATTTCAAAGATGGACTTAAGGTTGAAATTACAACAGGGTACAATCAACTGCTCAACCTTACAACATTCCAAAATTCTAATTACAAACTTCTCGGATTTAAGCATCTATTTGCACAGAGATGGTTCCAAAGAAATTCCAAAGTAATAAAAATAAGGAAACCCATATGATTATCTTGTAAATCCTATGTTTGCGTCTAACATTTTCAGCTTCATCTTCAAGAGCCCTCAACTTCCTCAACAAACCAGGAATCACTTGAATAGCTCTCGGCTGCATCAGAGGATCATACCACATGAAATACCCGCAACCATGAGGCTGTCAAAAAAGAATTTATTTGAGAAAAAACTTCATATTAAAGGAAATTGAATATAAATTACTTACTTTTGCAGTTTGACATCCATAGAATCGACGACCAGGATTCGAATCAGTCCAAGAAGTTATCAATATAGCCGGGCGATGACAATGACAGTGGTTAACTGCGGCCATTTAAGTTGACTCTTTCCTAGTTTACAACTTACAGTTCAAAGTTTTGAAATCATTCTCCAATAGATATAAGATCAATGCCAACAGTAACAGAATAAAGAGCCCTCAATCAGTATCAAATATACAATAAAGTAACATATAAAATAAAGTAATTGAAGTCAACAAAGTAACAGATAATGCACCGAAAAGGATTTACTAGTTCACTTCCCACAGAAAACAACACAATCCACCCAAAAATGATGCCGACTCTGCGATTCACCCAGTCCACTTTTTGCCAATAATATAATTTGACAAAGCTAACACTTGTTCACAATGAATTTATTCCTCTTCCACAAATTATTTCTTTCAATTTCAATTTTCAATGTTTATATTATCAAAATTTTCCATAATTTAACACCTGTTCACAAATTATTCGACTTTTTTAGAGAAAAGGTAGAAAAAGCAACTACCCATTTTCTTATCAAACCCATATGAGGAAAAATCAAAAAGAACAAACCGTTTGAGGAAAACCCTAAAATTAAGGAGCTTTACCTTCTGATCCGTTTGCTATGGTTTCGTTGGCCGGAGACCTTCCGTTGGCCTTTAACTTTACCTTATCGCGTGAGTTGCAGCAAACTGGGAGATGGACGATTACAAGCTTCGCGTGAGTTACCTTATCGCGTGAATCAATTTTGGGGGAGCCTTAGAAACACGGCTTCAAGGCTCGATTTTCGCGAAGCTCTGTCTCAACTTCATCTTCAAGTGCAGAGCCCTAACTTTCTCTCTTTGATTTTGCAACAATAGATGTCAAAGGGAATCAATTTATATCGCGAAGCTCTGCCTTTGAAGCGCGAAGCTATGTCTCTCTTTAATCGATTTTGGCAGTGGACGATTTCAAGGGAGACGATTTCAAGCGAGAGATGTATGTTTGACAGTGAGGGTTTTCAGTCGAATGAGTGAGGAGTCTGTTTGTTTTCAAGGCGAGAGATGTATGTTTGTCTTTATTTTTTCGAATGAGTGAGGAGAGAGATATAAAAGACCGGTCTTTTAAAGGAGTATGCTCTTTAAGGGCAGTATACTCTTTAAGGAGTATGCTCCCGATCGGGCTTGTATATATATATATATATATATATATATATATATATATATATATATATATATATATATATATATATATATATATATTATGCATGGAATAATCTAAACACATTAACACATAATCCTATCAATCTATTCAGCACATAAAACTTAGCATCAAGTCAGACTATTTAAGTCCGAGTTGAAACCGACACAATTCTATCATCCCGACGGTCTAGTCGGACAATTTTTCGAGTTTAAGTTCAATTAAACTCTGCCTAACGCTTAACAATCAACTTAAATAATTTTAATATTAGTCAAAATATTTTTCACAAGCTCCTAATAATTTTTAACTAATTATTACTATTTATCATGAATTTTCAATCATTAAACACGTATTTAAATAAATTAAATACCACATAATTACTTTATCATTAATATTTATTTATTATCAAATATTAATGAAATACATGTCATAATATTATAATATATTTATAATATCACAAAGTATTTTTAATACTTTAAAATTATAATTATATGATTTTTAAACCGTTAAATTCATTATCCGATAATTGCTTTTAATATTAAAATATTAATATTTTCATGACAAAATATCAAAAGTTATATTTTATAACTTAAAATATTTTTATAACACTTAAATTATTTTTATATGATTTATAAAATATTAATTCTATTTTTTTATAATTTATTTAATATAGTTATTAAATAAACTAATTATTATTAATATTGATTAATCACAAAATATCAAAAGTCACTAAACATAGTTTTAAATATTTTCTTATACCATAATATTATTTTTCATGATTTTTAATGAATTAAAATCATTTTTAAATTATTTATTTAATATTATAATTAAATAAATTAAATACCATTTATATTCCAAAAATATTAAATATTTATGAAATATACTTAAAATAATTAAAAACAATTTTTTAGAATTGAAAATAAATTTTTGGAATTTTCTAAGTATTTTTATTAATTAAAAACCATTTTTATCTATTTTTAAATAATTTACGAAAAATAATAGTAATAAACTGTCGCTAAAGGGCCCTATAGCGACAAAACCGTCGCTATAGGTGTTCTTCAGCTGTTCTTGAGCTGCCCAGAACGTTCATGCCAGACAACAAGTTGGGTCGTTTGACTGGTTCTAATCCTATGTTATAGTTAAATTCTGGACTTGTAATGGTGTTATAGTTATAGTATAAGTGTTATACTACAACTATCAATTGAGTTCATGGCCAAAACGTTACTTAATCGAGAGATCTAAGCTGCAGAAAAGCATGTCAGAGCTGTTCTTCATTTCTAGGTTTTCCAAAAATGAAGAACAGTTGTTAGGTCTTACTTTGAGCCTCCGGATCTAGGCCTTCCAGGAATTATTAATGTAATATTAAGGTTCCATTGTGTAGTACTCATGTCCCTTTACAACTTCATAACCTTAGATCATCTTAACAACAACAGATCTAATCTATCAAGGCCGGTCAAACTAGTGGTCAGTAAACGGGTCTTGAAGATTCTGGGTTACCCAGAATCTCCTTCCGGCATGTAGGTCAACGATGGTTTGACCACGTATACATTTGATTTTGAGTATGATCTAAGTGATCTAATGGTTTGAGAATGTAGATAACATGTCAGACTACAAATATGAAACCAACAACATAACTAAAACACTTAACAGAAGCAAGATCAAGGACTCAGAAAATGTTGTCAGATAAGATCTGGGTTTCTGGGTTTCGCAGAAACTCAGTCTCCATGACCGGTCAACGCAGTTTGACTACTCATATCTCTCAATCTAATCATGATCTGGTCATGTTTATAGTTTCAGATCAAAGACCATGCAACATACTATAAGTTATAACTTTTAAAACATACAAACAATAAACAGGAACTGATTTATGAGCCCTGACATTAGGCTGTCAGGCCATGTTCTAGGTTTCATAGTCAGTTTTGAAAAATCTTGATTTCGTGCATCTTGATGTTATAGATCCATGATCCAACAAACCAGATCACTTAAAGACATCTTATAACACATCTTTAAACAACAACTAACATTAAACAATATCAAATCACTGATTTCAAAATTTTAGGGTTCTTTACCTTTTTCTAACTTTGATTTTTGATTCTGACTCTTGGATCTGATATTGGCTTGCTATGAACTGATCTTAGCTCAACTTTTAACTCTCTCTCACTCTAGATTTCGAAATTGTAGAGAGAGAAGGTCTTGGATAATATGAAAAGTTAAGTGAATTACTTTTTCTTAGGTTTTAAGTTTGATCTTTGGATTCAATGAACCAAGAAGTTGCTAGGTGGCACTCATATCTGATCTTTTAAGATAATAAGCACATGGGATAAATATAGAGTGATGACTCACCAAGATTGCAAAATCTTTTGCTTAGGTTTTAAGAAAAGGGCATTTTGGTCTTTTTCTTTTTAATTTAATGGTATACTAGTAATTGGCGAAACCCTTAAGGTTTAGGGTTTGGATTAGGATTTAGGGTTTAGAAGACCTTAGGGTTTAGGGTTTGAAACCCTTAGGGTTTACAATTTAATTTTCTAAATTTTCAAATTTAGGTTTTAAAAATAGAAAATTAACATTTCTAAATTGTAATTAGGATTTTCTAATTATATTAAAATTTCTTAATCATAATTTAAATATTGCTAATTAGGATTAGTATTTCCTAATTAAATTTGCTAATTTAGTAATTAGGGTCAAAATGGTCATTAGGGTTTTAACCCACAAACTAGGGTTTCTAATAGAAAAATAATTTTTTTCTAAATTTGAAAATTAGGGTTTGCTAATTAATTAAGCTTAACCCTAACTAATCTTATAATTATTTACACTTTCGCCATTAAGTTTCCAACTTTAGGATTTTATACACCGTATTAGGGTTTCAGATTCCCGGAACTGAATTCAGGGTTTCCAGAACCGTTTTCTAGGATTTCTTATTATTCACTAGCGTTTTCTAACCGAACGTTGACGTTCTTAATATATAATTAGGGTTTGTTACAGATATCGTTTATCTAGTTAACCCTTGACCCTACACCACATCATGCACACATATACACAGAACATAAACATTTATTCCCTAATCCTGAATAATTCACTTAAATTCTTCACAGAATTTTGAAATTCTCAAAATTCATTCTTAAAAATATCAAACGCATACACTTATTTTCTGTCTAGGTTCTAATTTCGAACCTTAAATTAATTAATAAAATTTTTAAAAATATTCTAAATTCTCGGGTTGTCACATTCACCCCTTCTTCTAAAAATATCGTCCCCAAAATTTACTTTACACCTTACACCTTGAACCATTCACCATTCACCATTCATCATACACCATTCACACACATTCTCTCATGCTACCCAATACACCACTCACAAGAGTAAAAAAAATTCAAATTGTACTTTCAAAGTTCTACTTGTACGATCAATAATAGTACAAGTTCAAGTAATGCTTAATAAAGAGTAAGGTTTGAATACTTGCCTCAAGTGTAGTTTACCAAAATATAGCTTATCAACACCCTTTTGAATCCTAACATAATATAGTTACGCGTATAGGATTTTCATTAGTTACATAAGCTCACATAAGTATGTTCAAATGTACTCATAAACATCTAACTTAGTTTTATAATCTATACATACTACATCACATATCCTGTGACGCCCCCAAAATTCGGACACTCATATCTCAAATTCGGTGCATCACGTCCAACTATGAATATCCTACTAAATCATTAACAACATAATTAATAGATTAATTTAAATTGATATAATATAAATATTCGCGTCCCAAGGTACTGTAACCATTAGTACGACAATTCAGTGATTAACTTAAACATACTTAATCATTCTTGAATACATCATTACAAGCATAACAATAATAATAATACTTTTAGTCTTAGGGACTAAGTTATTCTGTCGCCTTGCCCTTTCCCTTGTCCTGTCCTGAAGTACCGCCTTGCTCTACCTTAACTGTAAGGTTTTTAGGAAGCAAGAATGAGCAACAAGTTTGCCCAACAAGTAATATAGCCAGAAGAACAAGCAGTTATAGCATTTAAATCTTCAAGGGTATAATAATAATTGGCAGTTTAAGGATATCAAAATCATCAAGAGTATTAATAGGTGTCGCTATAGACTGAAGAATATCAACAAAATTTCAGGATTTATTCATTTCGAGGTTCAATATGAATGAGCACTGAGCACTCACTAAGGACTAAGAACTCTTACTAGAATTAACAGTATTACACTGTAATCCAATATAAACGAATACAACAGGTGATCAGCCTAAAGTACCCTATGTTATGCATAATATTTAATCATACTCATGTGCGCACGTCGGTTACCCGACAATATATAATTTCCCCTTCAATGAGGGTTGTTCATCTCAGTAGATTTACGATAGTCCGCACCAAGTCAATCAATTTGGATAGCCTTTTAACACATAATAATAGTCTAGTCGAATCAAAGACTTAGACAATTTTTTTATAATGCATTTAAGAACGATAAGTCCAATGCTTGAAACAACGTCAAGGTATATAAATGATTTTCAAATAGAAAAAGATATTTGCTTGACAAAAATATGATTGATATGACAACAATTCAATGAATATAGTGTGAGAATTAAGGAACTTGCAACACAATAATAATAGTGTTCGGATACTTACTCAATGTAAATTTGAGTGAGGTTAGGGAATTTACCTTTAGCGTTGATTGTTACTATAGCGAAAATCACCTCAATGAATTATGTTTGTCCTATTTATGTAAGTATAGGTATTCATTAGCCAAACACACTTAATATACAAATGTAAACAACATGTACACAAAACACATTTTTTTTCTATGTATACTGCTGCACCCATCAAAACTCATAGATGTACACTAACATGCTCATACTTTTGACCACTGCTAGTTTATTCATAATCTTTCTTCTTCGTAGTTCCAAGAGGTTCATTGCTTTAAGTAGACCATAACATCTATTCATCCCACCGACCCCTTTTCTACGCATGTTTGCAGACATTAGATTTATTTTCCTGAAGTAAGTAAAATTCTCTACTTAGAACTCGTTCGTGTAATAATAGTTTATAGGAGTATAGGAATATTTATTAATCCATCCTTATATCAAGTTATGATGCTGTCTCCGAGTCCCAGGACATCTCGCCATGTCTGAAGCCGAAGACATCTGGCCATGTCCGAAGCCGAAGACATTACAACTTGTCCGAAGACAACACGCTTTGTCCGAAGACATTACGACTTGTCCGAAGACAACACGCTTCGTCCGAAGACATTATGACTTGTCCAAAGACAACACGCTTTGTCCGAAGACATTACGACTTATTCGAAGACATCTCCAAAGTCAGCTCTTTCAGAGACTTCGGTCTACACTATTTCGATAAGGTCTAAGTTCGTCGGGTTAATTTCATTAAGACTTTACTATATGCATACAACCTAAGGGAATTTCTTAATACATGGTCTAACACGACCGAACCCATCAGCTGGTTCCAAAGTACGGTGCAGCTGCACCCCATGGAGTTCAGAAGCAATGAACATGCTCTGTTTTGTAGAGTAGCCATAACTTGATTCCAGACAATTATTAACTTATTCATGCACGAAAGTAAACTTTCCAAACACCCTATATCATGCTAATTCATCATACTTGACCTATTAATTTAGGAAAACCGAGAATCAAACAAGACTCAAGTTAAGAACGAAGTAGAAATTATACCTTCTCGAGCTTTAACCTTGATATCTCACACATTGATTTGGTAATGCTTAGCAACTAAGAATTCTTTACTCAGATTTCTCCAACACTCTTATCACTATAACAGACTGCCATGGTGGCTTGCATTTAAAGAGAAAAGCATGGACTAGACACTTGCTTTACCCAATGTTGGGATTCATAGTGCAATAGAAATGAACAATGGTTACTTAAGGAGTTGTTTAATCACTCCATACCAGCCACTTAGCTAGCCCTGCATGCCTAGGATTAGCAGCTTAAAAGTTTGCGTAAAGAGAGTTTAGGCTACTGTTCCTTGTACTTGGTGACCCTTAATTTGGGACAAGAGAATAGATCTCAGACATAGACTAGGGGCTAGTCGGTCGGTTGGATTGCCCCAAGCCATATTATTTAACCAACACCTTGTACCATCAGTTAACTATTATGTTGGGTTCCGAGTTGGATTTTAAATAACCCAAGTTTATTGTGCTAACTCAAAAGTCCATCAATTAATTTATTGGGCTAGACTCCCAATTTATTATTTGGATTATAAACATGTAAATACTTAATTATTCCTCACTAATTCCATCATTGTGTCACACAAGACATCTCATAAACCTTCCATAATTCTCCACATCTTATCAATTATTAAAAGTTAAATTTTAATTCAACTGAGTTACTCACCTCATGCCATGTAAGCATTTATAAAATAAATAATCACAGGCTCTATTTATAATTATTAATATTAAATCGTAAAATTTACGGTTATTACATATCCTACATCCTCATAGCACAAAATCAGTTTGTAAGACACCACAAGGTCAGACAACTTGGTTTCAAATCATTACTTTATATTTTGCTTTATATTTTACAAATACCTCTTTGAACTTCATTCTTGAAAGTAATAAGTTCTCATTAAACATCTAACTCTATCAATTATCATGCTTCTTAACACCTTGGATAGTATACTAGTTGTGACGCCCCCAAAACAGGTATACATAACCCATCTTGAGTCACCAAATACATGGTATAAAATGCAAATACAACTTAATTATACAACAGTCGTGTAAAATACGACAAAACATAATCTAGGAGTTTTAATAAGAATATTGTCATCTAGACAATATCCACACTCAATGGAGTCCTCATTACATTTATTGTCACACTATTTAACAGAATAGTGAGGACTACTAATGCTATCATCTGGACCATCACTCCGTTCCCCGACTAGTCCCGGCTACGTTCTCATTTCCTTAAGAGAACAATGAAAGAAAGGGTGAGCTCAACTAGCCCAGTAAGAAATATTATAACTAAGATAATGCAGAATAAATTATCATTAGCCTTTAACAATGTTAAACTGATAGAATATAATAGACAACAAGTTTAACTGCCACGGAACAAGCAATCCATTAGAAGAGTCAAGTAGAGCATAAAATATATTATTTTCTATTATTTAAAAGGTTTTTCATCAACGCTGAGACTCAACTTAATAAATTAAATCGAATCATCCTTGCATCAAGGCCAAGGATATTCATGTAATCATCAATGGTCATGATTATACCGAATTATCTCTGGTCATAATCATACCAACAACTGTCCATCAATGAACTACAGGCCTATGAGGACTTTTACCACATCATTCATCACATTATTACACCGAATAATCCTTGGTCATAATCATACCAAGTCCATCTATGCACGTAAGCCAAAGATGACTTTAATCACAATATAAGCAAGATGATGATAACAATGACATAATAATTCAATAAAACAAGTTCAAGGATAAATTTTAAAGATTTATAAATTTAATTTATCTAGAAATCAATAACGTCCAAATTGTAAACATGATACTTCTTTGTGGAGTAAATTTCAAGAATGCTCAGAAGAATATTTCCATGAAAAGATACTGGATGAAGTGCAAATATCAAGGATATTCCACTAATTTCATGGAGTATAGAAGCCAAAACTTTAACAAACTAAGTATAATAGAATATATGAAACCGTAAATGCATTTTTGCCCGCCATACGGTAATCCAAGTAGATAGATTGTGACGCCCCCACAATAGGTATACAACACCCATTTTGAGTCGTCAAAATACATGGTACAGAAACAACTACAACTTTATTAATACAACATAAAAACTATGAGTTTAAATACAAATATTGTCATCTAGACAATATCCACACTCAAATAAGTCCTCATTATAATTATTGATACATTATTTTACAAAAAATGGTGAGGACTGCTAAAATGACTTTCTAGAACCTTCATTCCATACCCCAACTAGTACTCACTACATTCTCGCCTCCTGAGAAGAAAAATGGAACGAAAAGAAAAAGGGTGAGCTTAACTAGCCCATTAAAGAACATTATGACTAAGATAATATAGAACAAATTATCGTTAGTCCTCAACAGGGAAAAATCTAATAGAATACAATAAACAACAAGTTTTAAATTAATATTCGCGGTGGAAATAATAATTCATTAGAAGAGTTAAATAGAGAATAAAATATACTATCTTCTATATATGAATTTAAAAGTCCATCATCAATATTTTATCCCTATAACATCAATCAACATATATCTGGAATTAAATATTCATCTTTGCACAACAGGCCAAAGATATTCATCAGTTGGTCATGTTCATCTAAACATCTGTTCATCTTTGCACTACGGGCCAAAGATATTCATCAGAAATTATTCATCTTTGCACTAAAGGCCAAAGATATTCAGTAATATCATCATTTAGGACTGAGGATGATGAAAAATATTTTAAAGGAAACGAATCCAGTGAAACAAAATAACAAATGTTAAGGATTCATATTTCGGTTTATCCATGTCCAAAAATACCTCATAAATAATCATAGCGGAGTAAAATTCAAGAATGATCAAAACATGGATACAATCAAAGCTAGTATCCATAATAGATATTTTGGACGAAAAACGAAAATTTAATTTTTCTGTGAATAGTGTCGTATACGTGAATAGTAACCCCAACACTAAAAGACAAGAATTTCACAAGAAAAATACTCTAAATATTTTAGCATAATGATATTGAAAGAAATAATATCATTTAAAAAAAATATCCCTTACCTCAAAAGAATAATACTTCTGGCTAGAATACTAAATATAGTGCTGAAGGGAACTCACACCGTATAGCAACACTCAAAGTATCAAAATACTCACAAGAATACGCTCGATAATATAGAGAGAGAAAGAGAGAGAAAACTTTAGTTTCTGGTGTGATTTTCAATTCTAACCTAAGCACCCTATTTATAGAAAAATGCTTAGAACACCAAAGCAGAAAATTAAATATAATAATATTATTTATAAAACAATTTCCTACGCCCACTTTGAAATCTAAATTCTAGCAACATAGCACATTTATCACATGTGGGACACTCACCAAAAATGTTTTTCTTTTAAAAAATAATTAAAACTTCCAAAAATAAATTATTTCGGAACTTCGGAACTTCGGAACTTCAATAATTCATGATAAATAATTTTATAATTTGTGCATATTATGTGTTGCTGATTTTCTAATTTAATTAAGTAATTAAATTAGAGGATTAATGATTGTTAAATAAAATTATATTTATATTGGCTAAATAGAAGCTATAATTTTATTAGTATGGTTTAATTGGATTTATTAATGAATTGAGATTAATTCAATTCAAATAGTTAACGGGTGTGACAAGGGTATCATATGATAAGAAGGATTGTAAAAAAAATAATTTAAATTAAAAAGGATATTTTGGGTGTTAGCCAAACATGGCCTAGTGACCCTTTGTTATTGTAACTGATAGGCCATAATGTATACACATTATGTCAGTTATATGAAGGTTATATTTTTTGTTCCTAAAGCCTAAAGCTAAAGCTAGAAGAGAAAATACAGAGGAAGAGAGAACTCTAGAGAGGAATTGGGAGGCAATTGGAAGAGATATCCTTGAAAAGAAGAAGGAAGAAGCAATTCTCTAACATCTCCTAACAAAGCTAAACAAGAATTAAGAGGTAAATGACCTAGTTTCTTCTTAGTTTGGGTGTTCTTGAGTTATCCTTTAAATTTGAAAATTTAGTTGGATGAATTGCTAAATATGTTATATATATATATATGTGTGTGTGTGTGTGTGTGTGTGTGTGTGTGTGTGTTGTTAGATATTTATAATCGTTTAGTTGGTATCTAGAAATGATTTTCATAAATCAAATCCACGAAAACATGATTTAGAATGAAGAAATTGAGTTTTATTGATATATATACATTAGGGCTTGTTTTGGAATCAAAGTTTATGATGAAGTCATGATATAATATTAAATTGATGATATATGTTGTTAGTATGTTGAATTACGAAAATAACGAAAGTTAAATGAATCGAAATGGTTGAGAAACAAATTCGTAGTGAACGAATTCGCTAATTTGTTAAAACACGAACAATTAGAACGAACATGAGTTGTAAATTAATATTAAGGTTAGTTAATGTTTATGTTAGTTGATGGGTATTTGTTATGTTGTAGTTTTATGAGTTACAAACCTATAGAATCGAAAATGGACTGAATTGGATGAGTATAACTCATGTTATGATCATTAGAAGGAGTAAGGGTCTGTGTAATCGCGAAGAGCAGAGCCTGAGGGCCTGTTCTACAGCTTGGGGCATAGTTGCATTGCCCCCAAGGCCAATTGGGGCGCAACTGCGTCAGACATCAGTAATAGTTGGACTGCTCTAACCTGCTGCAGTAAATTAAGCATAACTTTTTCATACGAACTCCGATTAAGGTGATTCAAGATGATCCGTAACGAGGACGAATAGACCTACAACTTTAGTTCTTTAAGGTTATTAGTTTGAGGTCTTTAGGAAGGGTCAAAATGGTCATCTTTAAGACTATTGTATTTTCGGAGGCAATCAAAGGGCGTATAGCATGCACATATACAAGTGTAGTGCTCTTGACGATAATAGATGTTGTTCTAAGTTATAGAATATGAATATTATGAAGTATAATGATGCTTAACATTAATAAATGATATATTAGATAAGTTGAATACGCATACTAAGCACACACAAGAGAGACAAATTGGGCGTGTGACGAATAAACATCGAAACATTGTGATAAGTGATAATGAACATAAAAAGTGTTTTAAATAAAATGAAATGAATATTATATTATATTGAATAGTGTTAATATAAAACAAATAATGATTCCTAGCAGGACTTAAGCACTTGAATGAACTTCGAATATGAAATATACGTGAGCTATAAGTCAAAAGTAACACAATAAAATTGAACATTGTGTATTGATAATAGGAAGGGTTATGAGACATAAATTAAAATTTACATTACAACTACTATGCATTGTTATGTGACTAGTAGTTGATGTGTATGATTATATAATTGTGTAGGGCACGTGAAGTACAGATATCTGTAAACTGTTAAACTGTTATTGGTAAACAATGATCAAGGCAAGTCTTTCAGTTCCTATTTGCTATGTGAACTTGGTGATTAACTATTTTAAATCTTTATTGCAAAGAGCATGATGTGTTATATATATGTTGAATGTATGAAATGTTAAAGTCAACTTATGACTACGTTGATTGAGTAAAGCATGTTGATTGAGTAAGGAACTCAATCTTTATACTTGTTATATGAACTGTAACATGTATGTTATGTTAGTCTAATATTTATGAGATATATGTTGAGCATGTTATTATGTGCTACGTGATGCATGAAAACTGTTAGATTTTGCTGGGCTGTCGAGCTCAACCTTGCAAATATCCATTTTTACAGGTTAAGGATTGAAGGTAATACTATGTGCTACTTGAATGACGTGGATCCAAAATAATACACGAAAATTAATATTTTAGGTAAAGTTGTTATTTCCTGATACCATGATGAGGATTCATGAATATATTAAACGTTTTATGATGTATAGTTTTATGTTGAGTTGTAAAGCTAAAGTTAGAGTTATCTGATATGTAAAAGTTATCAGATTGAAATGTAAACGTTTATATAATAATAGTGATAATGTGAATCATAAAAACAAGATTGATTTAAAGTCATGTAGATGGTAAAGGTTTTGATTCAGGGAATTAAAATAAGAAAACATAAAAGTTTCAATTATTCTGCATTTTATAAAGTTTAACATCGAATAATGATGTAAAATCAGAAGGTAGATGTGTTATTAACGACCAAAGTTGAGAATTAAATTGTATGATTTTTGGGGTCGTTATAGTTGGTATCAAAGCTGTAGGTTATAAACCTTAGGTAAGAGTACCATAGGCTATAAGCTTAGAGAAAGAAGGTGAAGATAATGAAAGAATAAGCTCAAGTAGAGTTTGCATAATATTAAGTAATTTAAGAAATTTATAAAGAAGGGGTTAAAACATGCATGAAAGGATTCAAAGAAGAATCTCGCAGAGTTATAAGGAATATGAATGTGGGGTTACCCAACACCAATAATAAGGATGTAAGGTGATAATAAATAGACAATGTTTATAAGAAGAGAATGATAAAGAAGTTAAGAATCAAAAGTTATATTTAAGTGTGGTACAATCATACTCTTTAATAGTTAATGTATGGTATCTGGGCTAAACGATTCCTTCATAGTGCGGAGGTATATACGAACTAGCAACTCGAAATCTAGTTTGTTGGTTGTTTGTGGGAAACCACTCAGCGTACTATATTGAAATTGTTAGAGATTCGATGTGTACCAAGTTTAGAAAGTGGATACGTATGATGAAAATGTAGAACTTGATTGAAACGTGGATCAATATAAATGAAGTTAGAAGTTCTTAAATGAAGAATTGTTATATAAATAAGAAAATTCAAAAAAGAATCTTGAAGAGATATAAAGATAAAAAATGGGAGTTACCCTAACTCCAATAGCCAAGATAACGAATAATGTAGTAAATGATGAAAAAGGAAAGAAAGGGATGATCATTCGAGGTTGCTTTATAGCAGATAATTCTTCCACGGTATCTTTCGCTTTGGTTAGCGCCACACGCGATGTGGACCATATAAGAGAGTATGACTGGGGCCTTTACACCTTTGCCTATTTCCTCTGAGGCATGCGTCTGCGCTCACAGGGTTTGACCAAGGCTTGGCTAGGATTTTACCCGTTTCTGCTTGTGAGTATTTTTCTTGTCTTTTCCCATTCACAGGTTAAGAGTGTTTACTGATAGCAGATGTTTTGCAATTGTGTTGGCAGTTTTTGGTCTATGAGAGGCTCCCATGTTTACGTCCCATGAGTGTGTTAGGCTTAGATACCTATCCACGAGGACGACGATGGCACCATTCTATTTTGCCAGAGGTCCCTGTATGCAGCTGGAGTTGCTGACGGCTGATGCCATCACATGGCTTCCATACTCAGGGGATCATTTGACCATCGATTTTGAGGATGGACACCCTACTGGAGTAGAGTATTTGATTTCCACCTGGAGATTTCCTCTCTTCACAGATGGAGGCTGGGAGCTCTATTTAGGAGAGCGTGCTATTAGGAGCACCACAAAAGAGATTCGTATACCGATCTTACCTCCTGTCAGGCATCATTGGCCTGTATCACAGTCACCCGTTACAGATATTCCATTGTTGGGAGTTGACGGTTTCGATTTATCCGAGGGTCCATGTACTGAGGAGATATTCCAGCGTTGGTGGCTCCCTTGCACTATTGGGGCCCAGTCCTGTGCCACACAGTTTATGGGGTACATGGTTCCAGGATCTTTGATGATGACGGATTGGGTGGCTTGTGTCCGAGCTCTGATTCATCTGACCCATATTGATAGTTTGACCCGACAGTTGGACCAAGCACATGTATTTATTCGGCATTTGGGCAGAGATCCAGCAGAGGCGGAGTCATTTGTTCTTTCCAGCTCAGGTGCTGGCCCTTCAGACGACCCATTTAGTTTTGCCGGCGTAGATCCTCCTCTTTATAGGCCTGACATCTCTGTTGATAGAGATCTAGTGACTCAGGAGTAGTTACATCAGGTGGACAGGATTGAGGATGTGGACATCGAGACCCTGGTCTTCTTTTGATGTGTATTCTCGTTATATCTTTTGATTGGCATCTGTTAGATATTGGGTGGCTGTCCCCATTCTCGCTATATCTTTTGATAAGCCTCTGTTAGTAGTACGGCGTCTGTGCCCCATTTTCATGTATTTGTAGCTGTCTAGAGCTGATGTATTAGATGATGATATATTTAGGAATGTATGCACTATTTTTCATTCCATATATCATATTGCCATCCATTATCTGTTATGCATGTATCATGTTACGCATGTGTATGTATGTCCAGAGGTATTCGACATTGACCCCTGGATGGTCTTATGACACGGCTCACACATATGTCTTCTTCGACAGTTAGCCGTATAGATCATACCCCACCGTCAGTGGTGGCATTGGATATGCAATCGTGGTACGATAACATGTCACCACCAGACAGGGTGACTGTAGATCAGTTGCTGCAGCATACCATGACACTTTTGGCATTTCAGGTTCCTGCAG
Source organism: Panax japonicus (assembly GCA_020205505.1). Classification (NCBI taxonomy): domain Eukaryota; kingdom Viridiplantae; phylum Streptophyta; class Magnoliopsida; order Apiales; family Araliaceae; genus Panax; species Panax japonicus. Next base: position 50,310,279 of record CM035113.1, read on the forward strand.
GATTCGTGGACGGGATAATAGAGCATTGGCTACCAGATAAGCAGGTATTCCATTTTGGCACCCATGAACAGACTCCTTCTCTGGAGGAGTATGCACTTTTGACGATGCTGCCCTTAGACAGACCCTGCGTGCAGATGGCTTTGGGAGACATGAGTAGACGATTCATGACTCTCACAGGATTGAGGCGCAGAGTAGTGCAGGATGAGCTGACATCTAGCCACGTGATCTCTCAGCATTTTCTATATGACAGATTTGGCGCGAAGGATAGCTACTCACGACTTTCCGGGGAATTCACCATGTCGGAGGATCATTGGCGTTTGGCCAGAGTTGATGTACTGATGCTATGTGTACTGTCATACATGTATATGTCGCGGTATATGGATGAGATAGATATAGGCGTTATCATGGCCATGAGAGCACTCAGGGAGGGTCTTACCATTGTACCTATGATCGTGGCAGAGACCCTGAGATCAGCATCCTACTGCAGTACTTACCCGTCAGGCATGTTTACTGGGAGTTCGGTCATGCTGTATGTGTGGTTTATGTCACACTTACGACCAGTTGGTACCCTTAGACGGCATGGGTATTGCTTCTCCCATGATGTGGCTATGTCATACTCCTTTCAGCCATCGGAGTGTACAGATGCTCAGTCCTGGTCCGCATTTTTGGCATATATCAGAGATCCATTTAAAATATTGTTGTGCTCAGGGCTTTGCTCACCATACAACTTCATTACTCACGCTCCGGGAATGAATTTTCTCCCTTTGGCTGGCTTGAAGGGCGTGACTACTTATCACCCATTGGCCGTGATGTCGCAGTTCGACCAGTTCCAGGATTTTCATCCTTTCAAGGGGCGGCTGGTAAGCGTTCAGCTTCTCGATACCTCTCAGCCGAGGACCGATCTCATGTATACGCTTACTGGGATCAGCGTGAGCTAGCTGCTTTTCATGCCAGTTATCTCGGTTATTCCGCAGAGTATTCCGCATGGATGGAGACAGAGATTTTATCAGCTGCAGCAGTATCTGTACTACCGGACATTGAGTCAGACGATGCATAGTCCACAGAGGACATTAATACCTATATCGAGGAGGAGCCCGCTGCTGGGTTGCCAGTATTTCTTCCGGATTCTCCTAGTACAAGTACTTTCGTGATTCAGCACTCGCCACAGTACTTAGAGCCTAGTCTTCATCTGATGACCTTTGAGAGAGACCAGATTCAATTTATGATGTCGACTACTCTTGATGTTAGGGATGCCGCTCTATTGGAGAGAGACGAGGCATTAGCTCATAGAGATGCCGCTATTGTTGAGTGTGATGAGGCCAGGTCAGCCATAAATGCAGTGGTAGTTGAGTGGGATATCGCCATATCAGCCCAGGATATGGCTGTCACAGATAGTATTGCAGTGAGGTCCCTTACCACTGGTATGATCGCAGAGATGGGCGCTTATATTGATGAACATATGGTCATCATGCAGATGGCTATAGATCTGTTGGGTCGTGTGGATATTCTCATCTAGGAGACTACAACTTTACCTCCTTCATCTAAGAGGGATGCCATGTTGGTCTTGCTAGCTCACATGTACCCTGATTCGTAGATGAGCTTGTATTTACCTGCACAAACTAGCTTGGCCATTTTGTCATGTACAGTTTACATTGTATATATATCAAACAACATTATATATGATAGGGAAATATATTTTTGGATCACTTCCCTTTTAGATATGCCTTGCTATTTGCTTGATATTTTGCCTGCTGCTTCAGGGCTTGTGATCTTGATGTATTCTGAATTCCTCCTTGGTGGATGGACATTGAGTTATCTCTGGATAGTTCAGAATGGATCATCAATCTATGTATCCCTACCATCTTTGGTGTCTTGGGACTTATTTTTGAATGGAGAATGGAGAAGAGTGTGGCTTTCCTCTTTGAGATTGACTGTACCACATATGGTCGCCAGTACTTCTATTTAGTAGAAGCCTAGTTGATTCCACCTCTTATGGTTTGGTGTTTCTCTTCGAGGTATGACCGCAACTTAGATGGTCGGCGAATATCTTATTTGGGAGGAGTTCAAGTAATTCCATCCCTTTGGTCTGAAGACGAATGAAATGTAGAGGATTGAAAGAGAATCCCAATACCCGCTGACAATGGTTTGTGTTTTGGTAGGGGGTGAGATCGCACCATGAATGGCTGCCTACGTACTCCTATTGAAGAGGAGATCAGGTCTGCGCAATTCAAACTTGGTGTAAGAGGTTCAACGCTGTATATAGCTGACATGGTGTAGGAATGATTTTGGTTGTTTTTGTTTTATGTAAGGGAAGAAATGATTTTATTGTTTTTGTTTTATTACGACCGGGCCATATGAAATAGTTTCCTACGTACTCCTATTGAAAAGGAGATCAGGACGACGTAGTTCGCCCCGCAGGGCGAGAAGAAAAGTGTAATCCCATGTACAGGTCAGAGTGCTGGGAAAAGAAAGTTTAATCCTAGGTTGAGGATAAACTACAAGTGAAAAGTTTGATCCCAGAAATGGGTAGCCAAACTGCAAACGGAAGAGGTTCAATCTGCGGTGGGATGACCTATGTTGTAGGAATGCAGAGGAGGAAGCCAGGCTGGTGGCTTGAACTGTATGTTTCCCTAAGGGGTAAAGTGTAGATAGGTTGTATGTGGTAAAGGGTTAAAGAACCGGAATGACTAGTGACTTGATGATGATGCACCAGGGTGTTTGCTGGTTGCTTTAAACATAATACCATTTCACGGTGTCTGAGTTGATGAGATGTGGAAATACATCGCCGTCCATTTCTTGCAATCTGAGAGCGGCTCCTGTCAATACTTCTTTGACAATAAACGAGCCTTCCCAGTTAGGAGAGAATTTTCCTTTAGCCTGATCTTGGTTGTCAAGAATCTTCTTCAAAACCAAGTCATGTTGTTTAAACTGCCATAGCTGGACTTTTTTGTTGTAGGATCTGGCGATCCTTTGCTGATATAACTGACCATGGAAGATAGTCGCGGTTCACATTTTGTATATTAGAGACAATTGGTGATACCTGTCCTGTACCTATTGGTCTTCATCTAGCTGAGCTTGGATCAATACTTTGAGAGATTCCATCTCAACTTCTATGGGGAGCACTGCCTCCATCCCATAGGTTAAAGAGTAGGGGGTTGCCCAGTTGAAGTGCGCGTGGAGGTTCTGTAGGCTAACAGAGTAAGAGGCAATAGGTCAGGCCAATCTTTGTGGTTGGCGGACATCTTTTGCATAATCTTCTTGATATTTTTGTTAGCCGCTTCAACAGCACCATTCATCTTCGGACGATAGATGACAGGGTTAAGTTATTTGATGTGGAATTTACTGCATAATTCCTCCATCATTTTGTTGTTGAGGTTTTTGGCATTGTCTGACACAATCGCCTCTGGTTGTCCATATCGACAAATGACATTGTTTCTGATGAAAGCAATGATGACTTCTTTAGTGACTCTGGGGAAGGAGGCTTCTTATACCCACTTAGTGAAGTAGTCGATCATGGTGAAGATAAATCGGTGACCATTACTGGCTTTAGGCTGGATGGGCCCGATAACGTCCATTCCCCGCATTGAGAAGGGACAAGGCAAACTCATATTATGGAGTTCCCGTGGAGGGGCGTGTATAGCATTACCATGAATCTGGCACTGATAGCATCTTTTGACGTGGTCATTAAAATCAGCCTTGAGAGATAGCCAATAGTGTCCCGTCCTGAGGACTTTCTTGACAAGGAGGGGGCCACTCATGTGGGGGCACAGACTCCGCCATAGATTTCATCCATAAGCCTTTGGGCTTGATCTTTGTCTAAACACCCGAGGAGACCTAGTTCTGCATCTCTTTTGTAGAACGCATCTCCACTCAGGTAGAACTTCATAGCAAGTCGATGGATCTGCCTTTTCTCAATCAGGCTCGCCTCAGCGGGTGTAGATCCATATCGCAGATATTCCTTGATATGCTAATACCAAGGAGGTTAGATGGGAGGTAGCTCATCCGATACTTCTCCAACGTAATTTCCATAGGTTGGGGCCTTGTTCAGGGAAATTGTGACGCTTGGCAAATGTTCCTTGTCTGATATGCGAATCAAGGAGGACAAAGTGGTTAATGCGTCCGCAAAGTCATTCCTATTATGAGGAATGTGTAGAAAGGAGATTTCTTCGAACTCCAAAGCCGTCTTCAAAACCTGTCGATGGTAAGGCAGCAAATGTAGTTCCTTGGTTTGATAGATTCCGGTGGATTGTCTGATTATCAACTCCAAATCTCCAAGGACAGTTAACAACCTGATGCCCATTGAACGGACAAGTTTTAGCCCCATGAGACAGCCTTCATACTCAGTCGTATTATTGGTACTGACAAACTATAATTTCACGGCGACGTGATACTGCTCCCCCATATCAGATACTAGAACTGCTCCCACTCTAGAGCCTTCCATATTAACAGCTCCATCAAAATACATCCTCCATGATTGGCGCGTATCATACTGATGGTGTTGTTGTACTGTCATTACTCCTTCATCAGGGAAATATGTTTCCAAGGGTTTGAAATCCCTTGAAGGTGCGGCGGCTAGTTGATCTGCGATTCCTTGACCTTTAATGGACTTTTGAGTCACATATACGATGTTAAATTGTTGTAGGATCAACTACCATCTGGACAGCCGGCAATTTAACATGGGTTTGTTGAACACGTACTTAAGAGGCTCCACGCGGGATATGAGATGGGTTGTGTGACCATGGAGGTAATGTTGTAACCTCATGGAAGCCCATGCTAAAGCACACCACGTCTTTTCGATCAATTTGTACTTGTGTTCACTGCTGCTGAACCTTTTACTGAGGTAATAGATAGCTTGTTCTTGGCCTCTATTGTCTTTCTGTCCCAACATGCAGCCCATGGCATTGTCACTTACGGACAGATACATGAACATGGGAATATCGTCCCTGGGTGGTACCAAGACAGGAACTTTAACTAGATGTTTTTTGATTGTAAGGAAGGCATTCTGGTACTTATCATTTCATTTCATGGAGGAGTTCTTCCTTAATAGCTTGAAGAATGGATCACAAGTTGCTGTGAGTTGAGAGATAAACCTCCTGATGAAGTTGATTCTTCCCAAAAATCCCCGTATTTCCTTCTCTATCTGAGGAATGGGCATTTCAGTGATGGCTTGGATTTTGGCAGGATCCAACTCTATCCCTTTGTGGCTAACTAGAAATCCTAGCAATTTGCCTGATCTAACGCCAAAGGTGCATTTAGCTGGATTCAACTTCAAGTTGTACTTACACAACCTATTGAACAACTTTTTAAGTTGGTCTATATGGTCATCCTCCTTTCGGGACTTGACAATGATGTCATGCACGTAGATCTCAATCTCTTTATGCATTAAGTCGTGGAAAAGAGCCATCATAGCTCGTTGATAGGTAGCTCTGGTATTGATGAGGCCGAATGACAGTCGTCTATAGCAAAAAGTTCCCCAAGGAGTGATGAAAGCAGTTTTCTCACGATCTTCCTTGGCAACCATGATCTGATGGTACCCCGCAAAGCAATCAGCAAAGGAGTACATGTCGTATTGCGCAGTATTTTCAATGAGAATGTGGATAAATGGCACGAGAAAGCTGTCTTTTAAGCAAGCTTTATTCAAGTCCTGGTAATCCATGCAAACTTGCACCTTCCCTCCAGGTTTAGGTACAGGCACGATGTTAGATATCCACTCAGGATATGTAGACACCATGATGATGCCAATTTGAAATTGTTCCACAATATCTTCTTTCGCCTTTAAACTCCACTCAGGTTTCAATCGCCTGAGTTTCTGCTTGACTGGCTTAAATCCTTCTGTAATGGGAAGGCGATGAAGGACAATGTCAGTGGACAAAATCACCATATCTTCATGAGACCATGCAAACACATCCTGGAATTTAATTAATAGCGTAACCATATCATTCCGTTGGTTTGGGGTAAGGTCTGAACCAATCTGTATTAACTTAGGGCTTTCTAAGGTTTCGAGATTGAAAGAAGTGGTTTGATCAATGTTGGGTAAGGGTTTGTCTTTGACCCATTCTTTAATTTTTGGAGGCACCTCAATGTCATCCGGTATATCCATCAAGGCTAAATTCATCTCTACATCAAAGGTACAATCCCTATTTAGGAGAGGCATCGTATCCGCAAGTACATGCACATCTAAATTCAGAGTCCTGAAAAAAAAAATGCTTTCACTCAGCATATATGAAATGCGTTGATCATACACAGTGTTAGCATATACTGGCAAAATAAACTACTAATATTGTACAGAAACGTAAGCAGTTATTATATCTACAGGGCAGAAAGAGTTTCTACCCGTTTTACCCTCGTCGACCAAAGCAAGGAATGATGTCCCAATTGGCAAGGGTAAAGTCCGGGTGGACCGCAGTGATGGAAGGATTGTCATCATCCTCCCTGACCCGAATAATGGCCATTACTTCTGGGCAATCATCGTCTGGGGTGTATCTGTTAGTATGTTCATCATGAACGATGATGCGTATACCGGACATCATTTGTATGACGTCTTGTTTGATTTTTCGTTCTTCTTATTCCACTGCGGGATTTGGAACAACAATTTCTTTCTCCTTCACTGGTACCAGGTTGGGAAATAACATAGCCATTACATTGGCTGACACCTTTATTGGAGGTTGTGCAGACTCAGAGTTTGAAGGCGAAGCTAAACGCCACAGGGTTGAAGTTGAAGGAATCTGCTGATGCTTATGAGGATTCCTGTGACTAGAGCTGGAAGAATAGCCTAGTCCAGCTGTTCCAACTTGCTTGGTTAATCGAATGGGGTACTTGATACACTGGCCATCTTTACCCAACCCTTGTCCCAGTTTATGACCTAACGACATCATTTCTTGAGTGGCTGACATCACCTAGGCAGAGATCTTAGGTTCAGACAATGGTGCTCCAATAACGTGGTATTGGGTGTTGCTTATTTCTAAAGCATGAAAACTGACTGGTTCTATGTCTGTATTGGCATTGATGAACGATATGTCCCCGTGCTGAGGAATCTCTGGTTCAGCGTTGACTGTGACCAGGCTATTATTGATGATGTATTTTAATTGTTGGTGAAGAGTGGAGGGGACTGCCCCAGCCATATGAATCCATGGTCGTCCCAAGAGCAGGTTGTATCCCGAATCTATCTTGAGCACATGGAAAGATACGCAGAATGTGTGAGGACCAATTTCGATTATGACCCACAGCACGGAGGTTATGGAGCTTCTTTCAAGCTTAAAACCACCGTAGCTTCATTATGACCCACAGCGCGGAGGAATTTTTCAACCTTCTCCATGGGTATTTTCCCCTTTGATTTGGTGGTGGGCTTCATCACCCGATGGGGGAGATTCAGTGGATTTTCCTTCGACACTGCAGTAATTATAAATTAGGTGGATCCTTCACCTCCTCCATAATTCCACGGAACCTTGCGTAAGCTAACAATAGGATATTGTGCTCTGCATGGCAAGTTGATTGGCTCGGGAGCGGCCACTTTCAAATGATTGTTTCCTCCTTTGAGCTGAATTATCAGTGTTGTGAGTAAAGTATTAATCACTTCAGCTTCAGTGGATATAACCGCTACCATACTTTTCCACTTAGTAGGGCTTGCATTCTCACTTGCACGTAACACAGTGTCGTTATCTGCCAAGTGTAGTACACTACTGTCGATTAGATTTTGAATAAGGTGGCGGAGTGCCCAGCATTCTTCTGTTCTATGACCGCGAGACTGGGAGTGGTATTGACATACTCCATCAGAGTTGTACCGTCCCGAACGGAGGTAGAAGGGAATTGATCCTTCCTTCATTGATTAACATATGAAGGATTTCCTCCATAGGTTGGCCCAAATAGGTGAATTCCCGTTTGTTGGCGAAATCCCGACGGGCTTTAGCATTTTCTCTCTTCGTCACTTTATCTTCCTGCATTTCATTTTCTGAAAGTGACGAGGGAATATTTATGACAATAGGTAGGAGACTGGCATGCTCCTGGCTGATTAATTGCCGAGTCACTTGATGCTGATAAGTCATCAGTTCCGCCAATTGCTCAATTTGTTTGTCGAGAGCTTTGATCTTTCGTTCCATTGTGAATTGGAACTTGGCATAAGCCCATTTGTCATCACTGTCTTTGAGGGTCTGGGAAGATTCACAGCTGATGTTTGAATTTTGTCCATTGCTCCAATTGATCATGCTGACCTCTTCTTCTTTGTGTTGAGGAAGAGGGTTGTCTTGTACGTGATGCTGATCGGGTTTGGTGACTACGATCTTCCCGTTGTCTATTAGGTCCTGGATCTTGTGTTTCAAGGCCAAACAATCCTAAGTATCATGTCCAGGTGCCCCGGCATGATAAGCACATTTCCTAGCAGCATTGAATCCCCGTCCATTAGGGCTGGCTGGTGGAAGAAGATGCGTAATTTTCTTCTGTGTTGTCAGAAGATTAAGAATGTTCTCAAGAGTATCCCCTAAGGGTGTAAACACTCGATGGCATTTGACTTCTCCACCTTTTGGTACTAGAGGGTTTGCAGACTGTGCTGGAAAGGGAGTGTAGTTTCTCCCTTTAATAGGCATGTTTTGATTACTTTTTTGCCCCTGTAGTATCAGGGAAACATCTTCCTCTTTCTTTTTATGGACCCTCTGGGGGTTGTTCCCATAATTTCCAGATTGAATGTGATCAGCAACAACTTTGAGTGCAGTTTGGTCTTGAATCTTTCCTGACTTCAACCCCATTTCAGCCATCTACCCATGCTTGACCATTTCAGAAAATGGTTTGTCGATGCAGCTAAACTCTCTCATAGAAGGGAGCTTCTTGTATATCTATGAAAGTCATGACAATTTCCGATTCTGCCCTAGAAGGAATAACTTGGGCAGCCCGGCGTCTCCACCTTTGAGCATACTCTTTGAAAGACTTATTAGACTGTTTCTTGATCTTGATAATTTGATACCAATCAGGAGCCATCTGAGTTTGAAAACTGTATTGAGTGAGAAAGGCATGTGCTAGATCTTCCCAACTATGTATTTTGGAGTTGTCTAATCTTGTGTACCACGAACGGGCTTCTCCAGTTAGACTCTTTTGGAACAATTACATTCTGAGTTTTTCATCCTCTGCATAGGATCCAAGTTCTCCAATAAATAATTTTAGATGTGAGTAAGGATCCCCTAACCCGTCATATTTTTCAAAGTTTGGAGTTTTAAAATTTTCTGGATAGTGAACACCAGGAAAAATACATAAATCAGCATATGAAACACTCCCGTATGTTCCAATTCCTTTGATAGCGCGAAAGGTCTCTTCCATTTGGAGGACTTTCTTTTTGATGTCACCATTGTCTGGATCTCTAGTGGGATGGGCAGCATCATAAGTTTTGTTGGTCGTATCCAACAGTGGTTCTGGTATAGTAATGACCGGGTCTACCCCTTGTGGGGAGGATTTAGTATGTACGGGTATTTTCTGACGCTGTGTAGACTGGTGTAATTCTTTTAATAGAAAAGCCAAATCTGTGATTTGTTTACTTAATCCGTCGAATTCTTTGCGAGAAATTGGATTAAGTTCAGTCTGGTCGGATGACGACATGATTGACTGTGGGCCTGTTTCCATTTTGGACTTTGACCGGGTAGTAGGTCCGATTGATTCCCTGCGAAAGACTTGCATAGTTTAGTCTTTAGGGAATGTATATAATAACATGCTATGTGATGTGTCCATTTTAGGATTTTTATCCTGCACAACGGATGTCAGTTGTTTGTAGCATGCTTTAAAATATGTATGTGTAGACATTTCTTCATATTTCTCATTACATGGAGATAGATATGGAATGAAATTACAAGTAATTGTGTTTACAAGTAATTTGAAATGAGAGCATGAAGAGACTTTCCTCCGTTTTGGGTTTATCAGAGGCTGACCTATCTTAGTTTACTCTCGCGGCTTTTTGGCATGAAGGTTCCCAAATCATCGCAATCTACTAGACGAGAAGTTAATTCGGTCTTTCAACTGGAGCGAATTTGGGTGGTGCCTTTCCTGAGCCTCGGAGAATTAGTCTCCTCACGAGTCCAGTAATCAAACACCGACGGGATAACCTCCTGGTGGATGGACCACACAACATACATTCATATACATCGTGTCTCACTGTATGAAATGATGACATGTACGAAGCACTAATATCATAAGTAGTTTATAGTGCGAAGTACTAACATCACACGCAGATATGATGCGAAGCACTAAGTTCAATCAAGACATGCATTCGTACACATTCATCCAATATAAATGCAACATCCACACACAAGTAGATAATAGTTTTGAAAAGATTGTAGTAGCGGCTTAAGTCCTCTTACTGGAGTCCCCAGCAGAGTCGCCACCTGTCGACGTCGGGATTTTTGGATGTCCCTTTCCGTTACTTGTTCTTTGGTGTTCTCATTTTAGGTGAGATTTGTTTGAAAAAATAAGTGAAAAAGGTCCGACATATATGATGTCGACGATGGGACTGTTAAGATTTGCCAGTTGGTTTTTTAAATGGTTGAACCAACACAACCGATAAAAGGTTTGCACATTGACCCAGTGGTGTGACACTGATATACGGGTTGGTGAAACTGAGATTTGTTTAGCGTCCGGGGACTTAGTTATGAGGTGGAAGGTATTAGGCACCCCCCGACATCCGTGTTACCACAGTGACCACCTCTTTTCAAGAAACTATTATCTGAATGTGTTTGTGTGGGTCAATGTGCTGTTGTATGGAAGTTGTGCGAGGCCTCGTTCGAAACTATATACACAGGGTTTTAATTTATGTAAAAATTCAGTTTTTAGCAGATATGGGAATGATGTTTTATAAAAGAGGTTTTTCAAACCCTGATGCTCAATAGGAATTGAGACATTTTACACTCCCATTTTTGTTAAGTGATCGGCTGGATTGATTTTATTTGACGGATGCGAGGCATCCGTATTAAAAATAATATACAAAAATATTGCCGACTTCCTCGTGGGTATGGAAACCAACTGAGGAAATTCAAACATTGCAAAATAATTTTCAAGCTGCTTACAGCTGAAAAATGTCCATCACGGGACCCGAATCTAGATCCAATGGGATGAATTTGTGATCACATGATTCGTAGGCTCAAAAAATACTGAAGTTTATATGAAAGCAGTAAACAGGTATATATATTTCTATAAATGATTATACAAGTGTCCCCACTTGGATAATCATTGTATTTAATCACATGTTGATACACCTTTAATATATATATATATATATATATATATATATATATATATATATATATGTTGAATTATATATCATTATTGAACAAGATAAGACCTTTGTAATGAAAACCCGACAGGTATGAACATCCCGATAATGGAAAAAAATTTATGCGCCCAAGGCGGACAGAGTGAACGATAACTTCGTTCTTGTACATGTAGTATTGATCAATACAGGGTACAACGGGGCTGATCACCCTCCGTGCCCGTAAGCAATGGCCGGTTTACAAATGAATTTCTGTTTAAACCCTTTCGAAAATGAAAACAATGTTCATAATATGTCACAGAAACCCCATGTATAGACAATACACAATTTCAAAAATTTGAAAGAGGGTTGTTAAGTTATTGTTATTGGTACAGATTACTTCACAACTATTGACCGGTTGTAGAAGGGTATTATAAAGAAAAAATTTAAATTCTTTCAGCTTATATATATATAATACTTGCTGGGCACTCAAATGCTCATCCTTGCTTAATTTAAATATTTCAGCTAAGTGTGAAGAACTGGAAAGTTCGGCCAAGATCAAGTGAAAAGGAAAGCAAACATGACATGTTATTGGTATCATTTGTAATATATAGACTGTATTAAGTTAATGATATGTATTATATATCATGTAAAGAATGTAGTAAAGGTTGCGCACTTGGGATTAGACTCTGATAAATGTAAGTTAAGTTTAAGTTTTATATTATTGTTATTATTATTAATATTATTCTGCTCATAGAAATGGTATCGTGAAGTACCGAGTTCGGGTTTCAAGTATCCGGGTTCGGGAAATTTAAATTTGGTATCAGAGCTATAGGGTTAGAAACCTTAGGTGGGTTAGACCTTAGGATATAACCTTAGAACAGAGGGAAACGTTGAAAATATAAATAACTCATATAGAGTTTAAAAAGGAGATGAATTGAATAAATTCATCGTCAAACAAAATAAAAGATAATTTATAAAACTATTATGTGTTGTGTGTATTTAATATTTGCTAGTCAGGATAATTTTGTTTGTAGGTGTTAGAAAGGAACAGAATTAGGATACCCTTAAGTCGTAAATAATAAGTCAACGTCCATGACTGAGCCAATTTCAAAGCTAATAGCTGCAATAGAGGCTCACATTGAAAGCTACCTCAAAGAGGTGGTTATTTTGGAAAGTATAGTACTGGATCAAGAAATGCTAAGTATAACTGATAGGTAAAGTATAGTTAAAGGATTATAAGTGGCTAATGTCGAGTTCTTAAACTCATATGTTTGTGATGAGTTCTTAAACTCATAAGGTGTTGAAAGTTGTGACAAACTGGATATAGTTATGTGCAAATGGATATGGAGGATAATGGAAATAGATAGGTTACTAAGCAATTGATTGTTAGTGAATGTGTAAGGAATAGGTAGTATTAATGCTAGTTGGATATGTATGATTTTAGGTGGTATGTATGATAGGTATGTTGGTGTAATGTAATATTTTGTATAAGTTATGGCAGCGATTCCCGACTTTCAAGTCACAAAGGGATATCAAATGTTTAAAGCAATATGTGCTAAGGTATGTCCAATATTTTGAATATGGATCTATGTTGGATTAATGGGATAAGTTGGTATAAAGATAGTAGATATTTATTTGGTCACTGGTTATTACAGTAGACCGAGTTTTCAAAATAAAATATTTTGAGTACATGATTATTTGAATAGAAAGTTTTGCGTTTACGATAAGGCTTAGAATGTAAGAATAATTTTTGATAATGCCGTCAAAACAAAAACGAAACCGAAGGAAGAAGAACCTGTCAACAAAGCTGGAAGACAACCAGACCCAACACATAATTTGCGAATGCGGATGATCAAGCTATGAAGAACGAAATATCAGTCGCGGGAAATCAACTAGACAATCGATCGACAAACTTCAAAGACTTCAAGACAACCGGACCGCCAGGATTTAGAAGATCAACCGACCCTGTTAAAGCGTATGTGATATCTAAGATAATGGTGGGGCAAAAGACAACTTTTGTCACCTATATGATAAAAGAAGATAATTTCAATAAATAAGCCAAGAACGTGATTAAAAGAAAAGTTTGTGCGTGGAAAATAAGGACAGGAGGGATATATATCTTTCCAAAATGTCTCAATCCAATAATGTATAGTGAATATGTTGTGTGCGAATCAATAAAGCATAAGGTAAAAGACTGTTAAAGAAAGGAAATGGAAATAAGGAATGTGAATAAGGAACAAGGCAGCAGGACATTGGCGACAACGGGACCAACTTCAACAAATAAAACAACGGAATCAACCGCAAGCGTCTTTAGTGGGACTGTTCGGGATTCGATAGCAGCCGAGGATGCAACTCCAGGTATTAATCTAACCAATTTTTATTTTCTTATTATATTTTTATATATTGTAAATTATTTTTATAAATTATTTTGAAGGAGGAATTTGAGTTCTCTTAGAAATCAAATTTCTGTTTAAGGAGATAGATAAGCGTTATGCTGAATAGTTAAAGATCAATTCGATCAATTATGATCGAGATCTAATTGTAATGATTCTGTATGATATGTACCCTGGTATGTATAGGTTTTAAAAGGTGATTCCGGGGACGAAATCTTTATAAGGGAGGGTGAATGTGACAACCTGATATTTTCTATATAAATAAATCATAAATTTTGCGTATAATTTTTTTTTAAAATATGAATGATATGTGCCAAGGTAATGTGTAATATATATTTATAGGTGTGATAAATAAAATTTATTTATTACATTAAGTATTCCAAATAAATTTATTTTAGAATTATTGATTATTATCAAATATATTTTTATACTAATTAATTCCTTATTGGAAATGTTTTATTAATTATTTTTCAAGGAAAATATAATATTATATTATTTAAATAATATAGGAAATGATTTTAGAATAATTATCTATTTTAAAGGTAAGAATGCGTGAAAGATATTATGTATGTGTTTATGTGATGAATATAAAATATATTTATTACATGAATGGTTATGAATAATTTTATTTTAGAATTATTGCTCATTATAAAATATATTCTAATAATAATTAGTTTTATAGTAAAAATATTTTTATTGTTTATTTTCCATGTAAATAAGTTTATATATTATTTAAATAATATATAATGATTATTAGAATTATTATTATAAATATTTTATTATATGATATTATTTCAGAATAGTTAAGTTAATTATTTTAACTTAATTATTAATGTTATATATGAAAGATAAATCTGATATGGAATTCAAACCCTAATTTTGGATTTTGATCAAGGAATGAGAATAATAATATTATATTATTATTTGTCAGCGTTATAGATAAGTATGGTTTTGTGTGTAATGTTAATGTGTGGAACAGTTTTATTATATTACGACCAAACCCTATTAATATTTTTATAAACCCTAAATAATAGTCTGATAAACTCTATTTCTGGTTCTGGATTAAGGAATGATGATAATAATATAATACTAATTATATTTTAATTTTTCAGTGCTATAAATATGTACTGTATGTGCGTGGACTGATAGTATTGGTTAAATATTGTGTAAAATGCCAAAACCCTAGTTTAAGTTGTTAAACCCTAAGTTAAAGCCGAATGCCGGCTTAAGACTGTTATGTAATCATGTTAATGTGATTTATGATCGGTGTTTATGTATTAACCCTAATTAGGGAGAATCATAATTATTCAAAACCGTTATTATTTTTCTTCTATATTATAATCCCTAATTATAATTTTGGAACCCTAATTTGCTTATGGAAAACCCTAATTGAATTGAAACCCTAAAGCGAAAGTCATTCACGACTTTGAGAATGTGTTAAAGCCGTTATGTAATCACAATAATGTGATTAACGACTGGTGATATAGAAATTATAAACCCTAATTTCTAAATTAATAACCCTAATTATATAAAACCCTAACTATGAATGAAAACCCTAATTTCCAATATTAGAAACCCTAATCTGGAAACTAAACTGGAGGTTTGATCTATCAAGAATTGTGTTACTATGATTAATGACACGTGTGATAAACTTTAATTACTAATTAAGGTAAATCTAGTTAGTAAATTAAAACCCTAAAACCTAGAAACCCTAATTGTAATTTTTAGAAACCCTAATTATCAAAATTCTAACCCTAATTGCTTTATTAGCAAAAGTTAATGGTGATTAAGGGTAATAAACCCTAATGTTCATGTATTAGATAATTACAAACTTACTTTAATTAACAAAGTTATTATTTTCAAAATTTTAGAAACTAAAATTATGTTATTTCATTTTCTAACCCTAGTTGCTAAATCCTAAATTTGGAATCCTAGATTTTTGCTAAAATTAGCTCAAACCCTAAACCCTAAACAAACTCTAAACCCTAAGGGTTTCATTAAATGGCAAATTCTAGAAATATAAGGAATTGTCCAAAATGCCCTTTTGATTATTTTAGTTAGTTAACTTGCAAAATTGGCAAAAGCTTTGGTTGCTTACCAAACTCCTACCAACTCCCTTGACTTTAATTGACAGCAACAAGCCTTTAAATCAGCCAATACATGCATCAACATTGTCTATAAATAGATTGGGAGAGAGAAAGTGCATAAAATTTTGCCAAATTTAATTTTTATCTCACCAACTCTTCCTCATACGAGAACCAACGAAATTATATAGTATTTCAGTCCCTTTGTCAAGCCCCACATCCACCATAAGTAAATCACAAACAACTTGGAGAGCTGAGATCAAAAATCAAAGCATAAAGGTATAAAACCCTAATTTTAGAAATTTTTCGATTTGTTGTTAAATGTTGCAATTGATTGTTGAAAATTGTGTAATAAGGTGTCAATTGATGTTCTGGGTTGTTAAATCGATGACCCATAACATCAAAGTTCATGATTTTGAATTTTTAGCAAATCTGGAAATAGGAAAATTTTTGTTTTATAGCCAAATGTCAGATCTTATAAATCTGTGTATATTAAGTGTTTTTGATGTTTAAAGCTTTTAACATGTAGTCTGTAATGTGCTTTTTAAGATGCAAAAAGAATCAAGGCCAGATCAATTGTAGATAGGAAGTTATAGCCAGTCAAAACCCGTTGACCAAAACTGTTAAATTACCGAACCCATAAAAATTAAGAACAATGTCCGTGTCCAACTTTGACTGGCCAGATCTTGCTGATGTTTTGATGTTTTTGTGTTATGATACTTTGTAATTGTAGTCCTACATGTTTTCTACAAAGTGGAGTTGATAGATCATATAAACGTTATACGAACATCAAGTTATAAGGACTCAAAGTAGGTACCTCGAAATTTGTTAAACCCAGAATGTTGAAGAACAACGTTGTCAGGTTTTTGGAGAGCTTAAATCTCTCTGATCTGATGTTGTTCAGCCACGAAACTTGTTATGTACTTGTAGTATTACATGAATACTACAACATGAAATCAATTTCAAGCCCAGAAATGCATTATCCTAAGAGATATACCCGGTCAAACCACCCCCCTAGCACACTATTATATGTTTCTGGAAATCCTCAAGAACACCTATAGTGACAGAAAGTGTCGCTATAGCCCTTTAGCGACATATAATTTCGAAAATTAATTATTTTTATTAAATAATTAGTATTAATTAGATTTTAATTATTAAAAATACAAAATAAATTATTAAAAATTATTTTAAAGTCTGAAAAATAGTTTTTAATTATTTTGGGTATATTTCGAAAATATTTAATATTTTTGAAATATAAATGGTATTTATTTATTTAATTACAATTTTAGATAAATTATTTAAAAATAGTTTTAATTCATGAAAAATCATGAAAAATTATATTATTGTGTTAGAAAATATTTGAAGTCATTTTTGATGAATTTTAATATTTTGTGATGAAATTTCATTAATTAATTAATATTAATGATGTTTAAGTTATTTAATAAATATATTAAATAAATTATGGAAAATAGTATTAATGATTTAAAAATTATATAAAAATAATTTAAGTGTTATAAAAATTTTTTAAGTTATAAAATATAACTTTTAATATTTAATGGTTATTTTCATTAATTAATGATTAATAATGATATTAAAGTTATTTAGTTCTTATATTAAATAATTTGTTTAAAAATGATTTTAATATTTTAAAAATCATTTTTAAGTGTTTAATGATATTTTAAGTTATAAAATATAACTTTTAATATTTAAAGGATAATTTCATTAATGATTTAATATTAATGATATTTAATGATTAATGATATTAAGTTTATTTAATAATTATATTAAAAATGGTTTTATTTATTTAAAAATCATTTAAAAAGGATATAAATGAATTAAAAATATTTTAAGTTATAATTAATGACTTTTAATATTTTGATAGATAATGCATTAATAATTTATTATTAATGGTAAGTATTTAAAGATTATTTTAATTGTTTTAAAAATCATTTAAGGATAATGTAAATGTTTTAAAAATATTTTGAGTTATTATAAATAACTTTAATATTTTGGCAATGGTTTTATTAATAGTTTGATATTAATGATAATAGAATTGTTTCGTATCATTTAATAATGATTATGATATTTCAAAAATTATGATAAGTGGTAATAATTGTTTTAAAATTATTATAAGGTCATTAAAAATAGTACGATTGTTGTTTAAGTTGTCTATTTGGATATTGAGATACAGAATAGAGTCTTAGACTCAATAATTATCCGATAAAGATGTCGGTAGACCGACATATTTCAGAAATTGATCTGGACTTAGATAATGTGATTAGTTAAATGTTTAATTGCGATTCAATGGTTATTAAGGTTGTGTGACAATGTGATTAGGAATGTGTTGATGTTTGTTTGTGATGCCATGATTGTTGAACATGTGTGATAAGAAGATTAGGTTATGTGCTGACTACGAAATGCAGTACTATGTGTTAGTCCCTAGTAGGCACAAGTTATCTAGAAGGGGCGGTTGAATAGATATTTGAAAATCTTTTCGTTTTAACTTGTTCTTAGATAATTATTAAAACTTTGCGGAATTAATGTTTGTTTTAATCTTCTTTACCAAGCAATAGAGTTATGAGCGAGTAAGGCAGTTATGGCAGATATAGCAGTTATAGCAGTTATAGCATGAATGTAAACGACACAGTTGTTTTTAAGTGGTTTGGAGCACTCAAAGCTCCTAGTCCACTCTTCTACTCAACGAGTAGTGTAAAGTCCCCGAACTCGGATACTTGAAACCCGAACTCGGTACTTCACGATATCATTTCTATGAGCGGAATCTACTAATAATAATAACAATAATATATAAACAAACATCTTACAATACTTAATCATCAGAGTTTACCTCCCAGGTACGTAACCTTTAAACATACAATAACAGTCATAATAATAATAATATATATCATAGTCTTCATAATCTTAACTATTACAATTAATAACAACTTCAGTCAACCAGCTATCTTCCCTTTCCCTTTGTTTTTGACAGAAACATCAGGTTGTTCGCTCTTAACTGAAAACATTTAAATTAGCAAGGATGAGCATTTGAGTGCCCAGCAAGTATTAACAATATATATAACACTAGAATATTTAATCTAGCCAATCTTAGCAAGTTAGGATTTACCAATTCCATTAACTAGGATTTCTAAAAACAAAATTAGGGTTTTCTAGTATATAAAAAAAAATACAATTATAATTTAGGTTTCTAATTTAAAACACTTTAAAATAACCCACAAATTTATATCATATGACACAGATATACACAGT
Source organism: Panax japonicus (assembly GCA_020205505.1). Lineage (NCBI taxonomy): Eukaryota > Viridiplantae > Streptophyta > Magnoliopsida > Apiales > Araliaceae > Panax > Panax japonicus. The sequence continues at coordinate 50,329,241 of CM035113.1, forward strand.
ATTAAATCTGATACAGCGAAACTAGGGTTTTCGAGTACTATAACACAATTGATCAATTGTTATCAGCTCGCGTACATGCAATTCATATTATAATACTTAAAATATTTAATATCATAGTATTATTATTATTCGTTATCCAAGACCAAGATTAGGGTCGGTAAAAATATTATTAGGGTTTGGTCATACAATAAAATCGTTCCACACATTAACATTGCTCATATAATCATACACATCTATAATACTACTAAATAATAATATAATATTATTATTCTCATTTCCTGATAAAATTCCGAAATTAGGGTTTGGATAACATAATTAACTTAATTATGTGAACAAACTTCATTTAATAAAATAATTGCTATAGTTATTCTAAAATAATTTCATAGATTATTTAAATAATAGTTAATTTTATTTTCATAGAAAATAATTGATAAAAACCTTTCCAATATAGAATTAATCATTATAAAATTATATTTGAGAATAAACCATGATTCTAAATAAAATCATTTACAATTTTTCATGTAATAAATATATTTTATATTTACCACATAATTACATATACACAATATCTTGTACAAATCCTCATCCTTAGTAAAAAAAAATTATACACAAAATTTCTTATTTATTTATATAGAAAATATCGGGTTGTCACATTCACCCTCCCTTATAAGGATTCCGCCCCCGGAATCACCGCTTTAAAAATCTACACAGACCGGGCACATAAGATACACAATCATTGTGAATAGATCTCGATCAACTTTGATCGAACTAATCTTAACTAATCACATAAAGCTTGTCTTTCTGATTAAACGGAAATTTGATTCCTAAAAGAACTCAAATTCCTCCCTCAAAACTTCTTTATAAAACAATTTACTATAAATAGAAACATTCTAATTACGCAAATAAAAGTTATTTAAATATTACCTGAAACTGCATTGCCAGCTGCCACCGTGTCTTGAACCGTCTTGTTAAAGACCCTTGATGTTGACTTTGTTGGCTTGCTGGATGATGTTGGTCCTGTGATTGCTAACGTTACACTACCCCTGCCCGTATGCACAATACCGGTTTGTTTCCTCTTCTTCGGACATTCCTTCACCTTGTGTTCCATCGAACCACAAACAAAACAGCCACTATATTTTCTAGGATTTGGGCAATTAGGAGAGATGTGGTCCTCTTGCCCACACTTGAAACACACAGGTTTACCATTCAAACACACACCAGAAAGGTTCTTCCCACAAGTTTTGTATTGAACTGCCTGCTTTTTCACACCCTCTTGTTTCACATGTACCTTTTCTAAATAATTCACTTTTCTCTTCTCGCTCCCTCCCTTACTTCCACTATTAATTTTCCCCTTCTCAGCTGCCTCAACCTTACTTTTGTTCTTCCTCTCTTTGTTATTGAGACTCATGATCTCACTCCCTTCCTCAGCAATTATTGCCTTTTCCATAAGTGCTGCAAATGTTGGAATCTGCAACACTGCCACTTTGTTATAGATCCAGGGTTTCAATCCTAACTAGAATCTTCTCGCCTTCCTAGCCTCCGTATCAACTTGATGCGGAGCAAACCTAGCTAACTCATTAAATTTAGCGGCATAATCCGCAACTGACATATCTCCTTGTTTCAACTCTAAAAATTTTACCTCCATCCTAGCCTGCATACTAGTAGAAAAATAATTTTCGAAAAATAAGGTTTTAAACCTTTACCAAGTCACTACACCCTCTCCCGCTCTCGCCTGATTCGCTTTCCACCAAAAGTTCGCCTCACCCTTCATCATATAGATGGCAAAAACCGTCTTCTGCCCCTCATCTACTCTAGCTATTACAAATGTTTTCTCAATTTCTTTAATCCAGGTTTGAGCTTCTACAGGATCAGTTGTACCTTTAAATTCGGGTGGTCCTACAGCTTTAAAATCTTTGAAATTTGCTAAGTGATTATCCGGTTGATTCCCTGCTGCTGGTATTCCTTGTTGCATGGTCTGAGCTATTATATTCGCAAAATGCTGTATTGGATCTACTGGTTGCTGTCCCTCAACGTTGTTGACAGATCCTTTTGCCCTTTGGTTTCGAGTTTGACGTCTTGGCGGCATTTTCTGATTAAGTAAAAACCATAAATTAATCTTACATTCTACATCTTATCATGCGAGTTTATACTTTTAAACATAATTCAAACTTAGATTCATATTACTTTAATAGATATATAATTTACATAGCATAACATAACTGCTTAATGCATCATTCATCCCTTGGTGATTACAGGAATCGGGATTTACAACCTTACTAACACAAAAGTTTTAAAATATTACATCACACAGACATATTAAGCACACATATTACATTAAACAAGCTTTCACCACGGAATCTATAATATCTAGTTAATAAGCTCTTTTTCTTGGACAACTCTTTGCCTGATGATCTTTCCTTCCACAAGCAAAGCATGCTCCCCGTTCATAATCAGGACAATACTGAGTAGTATGTCCCTCAAAGCCACATAGATAGCATATTCTTTATGATCTTCTATTTTTCTCTTTCCCTTATCTCTTGGAGCTTCACACGAAGTGTTGCTTGAAGCCCCCATCTGATCAATTTGAATTTTTAGTCTATCTTGCCCTTCCATCGTTTCTATTAATACATGACGTAACTGGTTATTCAGCAGCTTCTCTATTTCCCACAACTTTTCCAGAGAAGAAATCTGGTTCTTCAAATTTTGTACTTCCATTGATGCTTGTCCGGCTTCAATTTTGGGATCTGAATCACTATCTGTCAGCTCTACCATTTCCGGATCTGGTGCTACATTTTCCACGATGACCACCTCATCCGAGTTGGTTTCATTGAGAGCTTCTATTTCAGCTATTGGCTGTGATATTAGCTCTAGTATATGGGTTTGATCCTTCTTCATGTTATAGGCATATAGCAGACCCTTTTCTCCAGACATCTACATACATAAATTATCCTGATTAGTATATACATGCAACAAGTAATAGTTTTATTTATGTTATCTTTTATTTCTTTATAAACTCTATATGAGCCATTTATATATTCATATACCATGGTTTAAATACAGACCGACTAAACACCTTACATACTTCTATAAACGCTTAAGACATAAACTACTTACCACCAACTATCCTCTAATAAACAAAAGTGAGGATTCACGACTACATACCCTTTTTTAAACTATAGATTGAGGTCTACTACTATCCCATGCATTCAACAAGGCAGAAGGATTTTCAACAACTAAACAGTCCCTAATAGAAACACAAAAGTGGGACTATATCTAACATGAATACAAATTAACGCTTGTTCTCACTACTGGAGGACAGCTCCATCCACTCTGTGTCAAACTTCCTAAAGGCATTATCTAAAAATTTCTCCAAGGTATCTATTTTTGCATTTTTTGCCTCCATCTCAACTTTCATCTGTCCTAACTGTAGCTCTTTCTGCTTCAACCTTCTTCGTAACTCAGCTATCTCTGCCCGTGCTTGATAAGCGGCGTCCCTATACTGTTGTTCTGAAATCTGAAGGGTCTAGTTCTTTGCTTCCACATGCACAACTCTATTCTCTAGCTCAACATTTCTAGCCAACAAATTTCCTATCATTTCAAGCTCCATGGACTCACTACTAGAGTCCCTTGACTCTTGGTTCACCGAGTAACTATTTGAACCCTCGTCAGCCATCCTACGATCACAATATATAATCAACAACAACATTAGTACCAAAATAAAATATATTCATTGATAAAATGAAAAGATATTTTATTCCGTACTATAATACTTGTTGAGTCTCATTAACCTTCCCCTAACTAACACCTTCTATAAAAGTTTTCTACTAAGGTTATAGTCCTAGGCTTCGCATTCCTAATGTTTATAACCTACAGCTCTGATACCATCCTGTAAAGTCCCCGAACCCGGATACTTGAAACCCGAACTCGGTACTTCACGATATCATTTCTATGAGCGGAATCTACTAATAATAATAACAATAATATATAAACAAACATCTTACAATACTTAATCATCAGAGTTTACCTCCCAGGTATGTAACCTTTAAACATACAATAACAGTCATAATAATAATAATATATATCATAGTCTTCATAATCTTAACTATTACAATTAATAAGAACTTCAGTCAACCAGCTATCTTCCCTTTCCCTTTGTTTTTGACAGAACCATCAGGTTGTTCGCTCTTAACTGAAAACATTTAAATTAGCAAGGATGAGCATTTGAGTGCCCAATAAGTATTAACAATATATATATATATATATATATATATATGAACTGAAATCATTTAAATGTTTTCTATGTACTATTCTTCTACAACAAGACAACAGTTGTGAAGTAATCTATATCAACAATAACAACATAACTATTTCAAATTTTTGAAACTACGTACAGACTATATAAAGGTTGTCTATGACATAGTATGAACATTGTTTTCATTTTTGAAAAGGTTAAACAGAAAGTTCATCTGTAAACTGTCATAACTTACGAACACGGGGGTGATCAGCCCGTTGTGTCCTGCATCGATCAATACTACATTACAAAAATGGTGTTACCATTTACATGATCCGCCTTAGGCGCATAAAAATTTTCCCTAGTAAGGGATGTTCATATTTGTCAGGGTTCCAAGCCAAAGGTTTTATCTTATTCAAGAATAATCTATAATTTAACATACATGTATATCAAAGGAATATCAACATGCGATTAAATACTATGATTATCCAAGTGGGGACACTTGTATAATCATTTATAGAAATTAACGAACAGAATAAATATATGAATTATCATATACTAACATGCTGATAATCAATAGGCGTATATAATATAGACTTTAAAAATCTATACAATAATAATATAAATTTGAAACATTCTTACATATATCCAATGCATAAAGAAAATGCAAAGGTAGGGTACTTGCCTGATGCGCTGCTACAATTTCTTAACTTAATTCTACCTTTTTATCACAACCTATCATTAAGCAAATCAATCATTCGATTAGAATATTATATCATAACACATATTACTGCATATAGCAGTCAACACATTCCTACTCACGTTGTCACATAACTAAATGACCATTTATCACAATTAAACAATTTACAAGTCAATCCTATCTAAGTTCAGATCAATTTCTGAAACATGTCGACGTATCGACAGCCGTATAAAAATCGAGTCTAAGACTCTATTCTCTATTGAAATATTTAAATCGATAACTTAAACAATAGTCACACTATTTTTCATGACCTCATAATAATTTTAAAACCATTATTACCATTTATCATAATTTTTGAAATATCAGAATCATTTTTAAATGATTTAAACATCAAACAATTCTATTAAAATATCATTATTCAAATATTAAAAGTCATGAGTTACAACTTAAAATATTTTTAATTCACTTATATCCTTTTTAAATGATTTTTAGATAAATAAAATCATTTTTAAAACTATTTATTTAATATAATAAATAAATAAATTTAATATCATTATTATATCATTAATATTAAATTATTAATGAAATTATTCTTTAAATAATAAAAGTTACTTCTTATAACTTAAAATATCTTTAAACACTTTATTTTCATTTAAAATGATTATTATAATATAAAAATCATTTTTAAACCAAATTATTTAATATATTTATTAAATAACTTTAATATCATTATAAATCATTAATTAATGAAATTAACCATTAAATATTAAAAGTTATATTTTATAACTTAAAATATTCTTAAATATCTCATTATTATTTAAAATGACTTTTAAAATAATAAAAAATCATTTTTAACTAATTAATTACTTCATTTTAGTAAATAACTTAATTATCATTAATATTAATTTATTAATGAAAATTATCAAATAATATTAAAAAATTACAAGCCGGTCAACCACTGACAGAATCTGTGTTCTTGAGTTTTTCTGGGTTTTCCAGAAAACCGAAAATATGGATTTCTCTACTACTTTGACCAGCCACAAATTTCAGTATAAGTAATATTTTAATAATGTTAAGGCATGAATCTATAGTCATTATGCTAGACTACAACCTAGCTTCAACAAATCAAACAAAACAAACACTATCAGTAAGATCTGAAGCCCCAAACATGTTGTCAGACACTGAAGACGTTTTCTGGGTTACCTAGAACATAGCCAGTCAATTTTGGTCAACGTACTTTGACCTCAAATAACTTTTGATCTATAACAGATATGACCTTACTTCTTTTTACAGATTAAAGACAACATGCAGGACTACTATTAACAACTTAAAAACAACACAAATCATCATCGAGCAAGGATCTGTGGCCTCTGACATTCATTGTCAGACCACAGAATCATGATATTTCTGGACATTGTAGATCTTCAATTCTGAGCGTCTAGATGTTATGGATCTAACATCTAGCAACCCAGATCATCACTAGATATTAAAACCAACATATTATAACACTTAAAATCAAAATCTAAACACAAAATATGGACAGATTTTCTAGCTTAAGTTTATACCTTTCTTGGGTTTGATCTTGATCTAAAGCTATTGATTTGTTATGGAAATTCGTGGGGCTGGATTTTTAGACTATTATAACACTGAAACTCGTTGGTTTTAGAGAGAGAAAGGCTAACAGAAGTGTTGGTGAATAAAATGGCCAAATGAGCAATTCTTTCTCTCTTTAATCTTATATACTAGCTCTAGGGAATGATGTGCTGAGTTTAATTGCTGCCAAGTGTTGCTGAATTTCTGAAAATATCAAGAGTTGGTGACCAACTCAAGCTTTAGCAAGATTTACACTCCATCTCCAATCACATGTGCAAAAAGGGCATAAAAGTCATTTCCTTATTAATTTATGGAACAAAAATGATTTGGACAAAGTATTATGGATTAATAACACTAGAATATTTAATCTAGCCAATCTTAGCAATTTAGGATTTACCAATTCCGTTAACTAGGATTTCTAAAAACAAAATTAGGGTTATCTAGTATATAAAAAAAATACAATTATAATTTAGGTTTCTAATTTAAAACACTTTAAAATAACACACAAATTTATATCATATGACACAGATATACACAATATTAAATCTTATACAGCGAAACTAGGGTTTTCGAGTACTATAACACAATTGATCAATTGTTATCAGCTCGCGTACATGCAATTCATATTATAATACTTAAAATATTTAATATCATAGTATTATTATTATTCGTTATCCAAGACCAAGATTAGGGTCGGTAAAAATATTATTAGGGTTTGGTCATACAATAAAATCGTTCCAAACATTAACATTGCTCATATAATCATACACATCTATATTACTACTAAATAATAATATAATATTATTATTCTCATTTCCTGATAAAAACCCAAAATAAGGGTTTGGATAACATAATTAACTTAATCATCTGAACAAACTTCATTTAATAAAATAATTGCTATAGTTATTCTAAAATAATTTCATAGATTATTTAAATAATAGTTAATTTTATTTTCATAGAAAATAATTGATAAAAACCTTTCCAATATGGAATTAATCATTATAAAATTATATTTGAGAATAAACCATGATTCTAAATAAAATCATTTACAATTTTTCATGTAATAAATATATTTTATATTTACCACATAATTACATATACACAATATCTTGTACAAATCCTCATCCTTAGTATAAAAAAATTATACACAAAATTTCTTATTTATTTATATAGAAAATATCGGGTTGTCACAAGTAGGATATCCACTAAGGATGTCTTATACAATCTTCTGAATCACACAGATTCCTTCTAGACCAGCAGTCTAGGAACTTTTCTAGTTCACTTTTGAACTCTTCAAGTCCAGCAAACTTAGCTTTCTTACAGTTCACTACGAACTCTTCAAGTCCAGCAGACTTGGTATACTTCTTCAGTTGATTGATGATTGTTGTTGTTGCGTTCTGAAGGTTGCTACTCAGTTTGCTGTGTAAGCTCTGGTTCGTAATAGCTGAGTAGCTGAGCAAGCTTTGTAATATCTCAGATCGTAGAGTTGAGCCTTAAAGAGTTCTTCACGTTGAATGTTTATACTTGCCTCATTTTTTTCTTTCATCTGTCTGATCTGTATATATGTGATGTTAAAAACTATCCATTGGATCCATCCGTTGTGGCATTAAATGCATCTAAATTTTATGTACTGTGATGGAGACATTTCTGCACATCTTCTGAATTCTGCATTCTGGACCACTGACACTGCAGGCTGCTTTTTCACCTACCACCTGAAAAGGTGTTTTGTCCCTTTCATTCATAGTACTATCCTTAGCTTCTTCAATACGCTTCTTTGTTGCATACTAAGGATATTTCATTTATTCTGGGACTGATGGGCACTGCAGCATCTAGGATCCATTCCTCGTATTGTTGAATTAACAACTCATGAGGCTTTAACGTTTTCTGATATGATAGATGTTGCTCTACGTTTTGGATTGTTGTACTCTACGATTCAGATCGTGTTGTTGACTATACGATCCCGAGAGCACACTACGATCTTTACTTGCTCGTGTTGTTGACTCTACGATCCCGAGAGCACACTACGATCTTTGACTCTGCACACTACGATCGTAGAGTTAGCTTGGTGAACGTTGAGTCCACTCTACGATCGCTGACTTGTAAACTTAATTTTCCTTTCAGTATACTACGATCGGAGAGTTAGCTTGGTGAACGTTGAGTCCACTCTGCGATCACTGACTTGAGCTTGTTGTCTTCATCTGATCTTGTCCGACTACGATCTCTGCATTTGTTCAGTGGACTCTACGATCGCAGAGTGTGGTCTACGATCCTTGTCTTTGACTTTGGCATCGCTAGACTCTACGACTCTGAGCGTACAGTGCATTTCATACTTAGCTTTGGCAGATTATCGTTCGGCTTATAGGCAGGCTGTCTCTACGATTCAGAACATGACTTTCTCAGTACACTACGATCCCGAGGAGGCTCTTCTCGACACACTACGATCCTTCTTCGTTTCCCTTGGAAGTCTACGAACTCTGAGATCTCACTATCTTGTATACTCCTATTCTGCCTCGATAGCTCCCGAGTTGACTCTTACTCTCCTGGCAGACTACGACTTCTGGTGCAGTGCTCGACGATCAGACAAGCCTATCTATTACATAACAAGATCAACCTAACAGTTTTGATCTTTCTATCTATACATTCTAGAACAGAATGATACACGTTGAAAGCTTAGATCAGCCTAACAATCTTGATCTTTCCATCACTAAGTCCTTGTACATAAATTCAATTAAGGACCTTACAATAATCACAAGCATATTAAAACATTAAATCATGCTATCCATTCTCCAAACAATCTCCCCCTATTTGATGTTGACATAACTAAGGAGATTTGTTGTTATGATTATTGATTATATGCAGTGCAGAAAAAATAAACATGACTTAGTATTTCAGTGAGCAGCTGAAATTTCTAGAGAATAAACATGAATTTATTGATGTATGAAGATAGATGTTACATTTGAAATAGATACATCAATAAGAATTGAAATTCAACTTATCTCAATTTTCTTGGCTTCTTGCTCCTTGGAGGATTTGCCTTTTCTTCTGCTCTCCTTTTTCTGCTGGCTTCATCTCTCTTAGCCAAATCTTCGAGCTCACTGGGACTTAATCTTGGATTGTGGTCGTGCCTATTCATAAATGCCGGATCTCCAATTGGCATTCTTAGGCCTGTTGCGGTTACTCCTTGTGAGCTAGAAGCTGACCCTTGACTTCTTAAAGGTTGAGCCAATAAGACTTCCTGCTGATCTGATCGTTGAGTCTGCTGAGAGATATGCCTTGCAGGCGGATTCCTTGTTGTTTGGAATCCACGTCCCTTATATCCTTGGTCTGCACGATCTCCTTCCCGATCTCCCTTGCCTCTTTTCTCCCCCTTTATGTCAGCATCAAGAGTTCGAATGTCATCTGACAGACGAGCAACTCCTTGGACAAGTTCGTTTAGCTGACTTTTGGTCTGAGCAATGTCTTCTCTATTTTTTTCAATGAGAATTTCAGACTTTGCTTCTCTTTGTTGAAGGATGGATAGAATGTTGTCTGTTTGTTGGCCGCTGCTGACATAGAATTGTTGAAACTCTTTGACAGCAGTCTGAAGATTTTGAATGCTCTGCAACATCTGTTTATTCTGAAATTTTTGATTTTGCTGTAAGATTAAGACAGCATCCCTATGTCTTTTGGCTGTATGGAAGTGAATGTCATCCCTGTCCTTTATGCTTTGAAGCATTTCTCTGATGATCTCTTTTAGTGTTTTGAACAATTCAGAGCTCAGAGATTGTGGAAGGGTGTTTGCAGCATTGATCATGGATGTCAGTCTCAGCTGAATCAGTTCAGAGTGATCGTCAAGACTCTCTTCTAGTTCCTTGATCACTTTCTTAGACATAGCTGATAGATCGACCTTGGTAGACAATTCTGAGAGAATCTCATCTATCTGGGGAAATCTTGAGGAAGAGGGTGGTGCATTGTTGAATTGTTCTGTTAGGGAGCAGAGAGCAAGTTCAAGATTAAAGCATTCATTTCTGGACGAGGAAGGGATGTCTGATGGAGGGGCTTGAGTTTGGTTGGATGGGATAGGTGACTCTACGATTCCGATATTTGATTCTTCTAGAGGACTATAGCCTGGAATCGTAGAGCAGGGGATTTGTTGGAGCTGAGAAAAGTTGGCTTCTTCTGGTTCTTCAGTTACAGAATTTTGGAATTCTGTAACTGGAAACTGATTTATTGGGTTGAGAACCACT